>CAWUFW010002212.1:1200000-1800000 GCA_963921515.1 Calotriton arnoldi
TATGAACCTTACACAAATTTCCCATACTCCATTCCCTTCCATCATCCAGTTTTACTACAGATCCCATTACCTTAACCACTCTCTGAGGTTGAGAATACTTGCTCTCACCTTTTCTGGACAAACCCCATCTTTCTTACAACAACCCAATCACCACATTTCATCTCAACATCTTTCACACTTTTCCTTCTATCATAACACACTTTGTTGCGTTCTTGAGACTCCTTCATTTTTTCAGCAATACACTCATGATCCACCCAAACTTGACTTTTCTTCTGCAACCATACAGGAGATTCCTTAGTTGCAGGTTCTCTGCCTTTCAGAGCAATGAACGGGGAAACACCAGTGACGGAATGGGGAGTCACCCTATGGGCCCACATTATCTTGTTCAATTCCTCTCTCCACATCAATCCATTCGCCAGGGACAACTGGACGTTGTCTACAATTATTCTGTTAACTCTTTCAACTAGTCCGTTGTCCTGCGGCCTAAACAATGCTACTCTAACATGTCTAATTCCCAAATCATCAAGAAATTTAGACATTACATTAGACACCAATTGCACTCCAATATCCGTAACTAGTGTTCTAGGAATTCCTTCTTCTAGGAATACTTCCTTAAGAAATTCAATTACTTTCACAGATGTGATATTCTCGACAGGTTTGACAGTAAACCATTTACTATGGTAATCTACCAGAACAATTAAAAACCTGTTCCTAACACCTAGCCTTTCAATTGGACCTAAGAAATCTAACGCAAATTTTTCCCATGGTCGATCAGGGACCTTCACACACCCCAACGGTGGTTCACGAACGACTTTACACTTATCACTGTTGCTACAAGCATAACAATCTTTGACAATCTCCTCTACTTCCCTATCCATTTCAGGCCACCAGAACCACTGCCTTAACCTTCTTTTGCTCATGCTTCTTCCCAAATGTCCTTCATGTACAAGCTTGATCAGTCTTGCTCTCAACACCTTAGGTGGAACAATCCGATTGCATCTTAAAACTTTATCAGTTTGAATACTCAACTGATCTTTTACCTTGATATACTGCTTCAACTCCTCACTTAGACTCGAAATATTTTTCCAACCATTGCTTATCGCACATTTCAATTCTTTGTACATTTCATCAGTACTCAACGCCTCAGCCCATTCTTCAAACCTCAATGCTAATTCTCCTTCAATAGGTTTAGACACAGAATCCACCTCGACCATAAAGGAAATCTTTTCCTCATCAATAATAGGCATACGTGACAAACAGTCGGCTACTACATTTTTCTTTCCTCTGACAAAATCAATTGTAGTAGCCGACTGTTTGTCGCTAGATGCCTATTATTAACAAATTCACACAGAGACATAGAAAGCACAGAAAGAGGCAGGGTGCAAATAGCCTGTGTGCCTTCCTGAATGTGTTTACATGTTTTAGCACATTAAACCCAGATACTGACAGCAACAGCGTCAGACAGGCTTACCAGGTGATGAAGAAAATGTTAGGCATGTACTACATTTTAGGAATATTTTTTACTCTTGGACTTGACAATGCAGCTGTTTTGCGATTCATCATTCAGGTCATGGTGAAGTTAAATCATGTGAAAAACAGCACTCATTCAGCTTCTGCTAAATCAAGCATTTCTCATATTTTTAATACATCAGATTTCTAACAGTGACAAATATTTTATAAGCACTTCTGTCTTGCGAGTGCTGTTTTAATTCAGTGCACACGTCCTTTATACAACATAACATATGTGCATCTTCTTTGTTCTACATCAGCACTGATTCAATCCCCATGTTGGAAAAATCAGTTTTAAGATAGACTTTTCACAATACCTGGTTGTTGGCCACAATGGGCTGAACATTAAGGTCCTTTCAATGTCAGACAGGCCAACGCTTCATCATCAACGCAGGCAAATGGTAGTTTATTTCAAATCAACCAATTAAAAGGGAGGGTCAACAACGCCGAGTAATGTGAGATAAGCCTTCACTAGAAACTGGCAACCATTATGAGCTCTAGAGGTATCTTACATTCTTTGGTTGTACCTAACCTTAAATGGTGTGAGGGGGTTCGTTCTGTCGAGAAGGGATTTGTGCATAAGTAGATGAGCACCTACAAACAAGGGTGTATTGGACGTATTTACAACATTTTGGCAGGCACATTCTCACCCTGAACTTTGGATTTGGAAAATTATCCCTGTGAAGCACAGTAGTAAACCCCTGTCCAAGGTGTGAATGGGGAAGGAACAACCCCACATTGCTGTGGTTTAAGGGAACAGGTTTCTCCTGCCACACTTGGGTGCAACAGCCTGATTCAGGGACTCCCAGTCCAGAGTGGCCAGTTGTCTGCCGGTAGGATATTTGTAGTGATTACAGGCATCTATTTCCTTTCTGCAGCTAGTGAGATCAGGAGCACATACGGCACATTTTCCTTGATTGCACCGGGCGCACTTTTTAAAAGGTGCGCCCGGTACAATCAAGGAAAATGCGCCATATTAAGGTGAATGCGCTGCCCCCAGGGCAGCCGCAAACTTGCGCCGCCCCATTGATGTGAAAATGGAGCAGCTGCTTTGAAGCGGCTCTGTGTTTTCTCAGTGCAGGCAGCACCCGCCTGCACTTTTAAAGGGGATTAGAGATCCCTTTGCAGGCAGGTGCAGTGAGTGACTGCACCCGCCTGCAGGGAGATGTCTGGAGGGTCCATGGGACACACTTTCCCCCCTCCAGAGGGCTGCACTCAGGGGCCGCACTGACCTCTTAGGTGGCGCACTGTCAGTGCTCCTCCTGAGAGCTTCTTTGCCTCTGCACCCGGGTCTGTAATAGGGTGCGGGCACAGAGGCAAAGGGATTCCCTCATTTGCATCTGGCACGCCCCCATGCAAATGAGGGAATGCCCTCTTGAGGAAGTGCTGGCGCTGTATGTGCGCCAACGCTTTCAGTATTACAGAAGGGGCCGCACAAGCGTCTGCAGCCCTTTCTGTAATACCAAAGTGCCCCGGGGGTGCACTTGTATAATACAGCCGCAGATCATGACTGTCACACTTTTAGTTAAAATCAGGGCTAGAGCAATGTACCTGCTGGTTACCCACCTTTGTTGTGGGCAGTAGCTCAAGTAGGCAGACTTTGAGACTATTAGCATATCGCCTGTCCATCCACATAGTGAATAGCACTGTCACTTCAACTAGGAGCGACCCGTGCAGATAAGAGCGGTGGGGCGGGCTGCGGGGGAGTTGACAGACAACGGCTAGGTAAAATAAAACCACTTACCTTGCGCTCGCCGCAACGCCGAGTCGATGGGGTGAGCGCAAGGTAAGTGATTTTCTTTTTATTTTAACTCGTCGTCGTCTGCCGACTCCTCCCCACCCAGCCCCACTTCCCACTGTTCTTACCTGCACGGGCCGCTCCTGACCTCAGCCAACCATCGGTGGATCACCCTACAGGACCACATTATGTTTCCAAAGGAGGCCACCCGTTGTTCTGTATCTAGGACAGCAAAAGGTAGATTGGAAAACATGGATTGCAAGCATGCTGGTCAGGTATGTGCTGTAAATGAAACTAAACTGTAGTAACGTAAGGTGTGCGATAGTGGGTACTGTGTGGATACTGCTAAGGGATCTTCTCCACTCTCTGTCAGTCAATTCTGCATCCAGATCATCTTCCCAATTTCCCCTGAGAGGAGCGCAGTCTCTGGCGCATGTTAACCTGATGGCTTTGTACAGCATAGTGATTGCGTGCATCTGTTGGCCCCAGGTGAGCAGTATTTGGGTTGTTCTGTTCACTTCAGGTTCTCTATCTGCATTTCCCCATGTACCTTTCATTACTTTTATAACTGCTGCATGTGTCAAGAATTGGACCAGGGTGACCCCAGACGTCATGTTCATGTCCTCAAATGCAGCAAGCATTCCGGATGGAAACAGCTGGCAACTGCACTGAAGTCAGCTCTCCTCCATGAGGCCATTTCAGTGAGGCAGAATATTCATTTGAATCTGCTCAGGGGAAGCTCAAGAGCATAAGGCTTTCCCATGGATGGCCTCCTTACGTAGCAATTCCAGCTATACTTTGCTGCCA
Source organism: Calotriton arnoldi (assembly GCA_963921515.1). Lineage (NCBI taxonomy): Eukaryota > Metazoa > Chordata > Amphibia > Caudata > Salamandridae > Calotriton > Calotriton arnoldi. The sequence continues at coordinate 1,204,055 of CAWUFW010002212.1, forward strand.
AAAGAAGAGTTGATTAAGGCATCACCTGCAACTCAGGGGTATATTCACAAGAACGTGCGATAACTACCGCAAGAGTAGCGTAACGCAACTTTCAATATTGCAGCCCATCGCGGGAAAATAACCCCGTGTCAACGTGGAATTCACAACAAGGCGGTACCATGCGATAGTCTGCCGAAACCGCAGACAAAGTCCGCGATACAACCACCACGATGGAGATAAAAACACAAACCACAACACCAAAAAACACGCGATGGGCCAAAGCGCGATGAGGAAACCAGCGACAAGCAGCGCCAGGCCTGCAACACACACCTAACAGGCGTCAAAAATCACCATAAAAGTAGAAAAAACACCCACACACAAACTGACCAACACCCAAGCACCATGGAGGCAGCGGAGCAGGCGCAGAGGACGAGCGCAACCCCACAAGCACCCCGAACGACCAGCTGGGACCTCGGGGACAGGGAAGGGCAAGGACAAGAAGACCAGGAAGACCAAGTTCAGTCCGCAGGCGAACAGGATCATAGTCACGGAGGTGATGGAACACCATCAACAACTCTTCGTCACCGCCAACGTGTCATTGGGCACCAAAACTGGAATATGGCGGGACATCGTCGACAAGGTGAATGCCATCGGAGAGCACAAGCGGACAATGGACGAGGTCAAGAGGCGATGGAATGACATCAAGCGGAAGACCAAGGAGAAACTCTCCGCCAACCTGAAGGCAGCAACTCAGACCGGAGGTGGGGGCCCAGCGCCACAGCTGGAGCTGGATGACATGGAGGAGCTGGTGTCGACAGTCATCAGTGTGGAGACTGTGGCCGGAGTCGGGGGACCGGACATTGCTCGACAGGACACAACACAACGGCAACAGGGTAAGTGACCACCAGGTACTGGGGGGACGGGGGAGATGGCCACAATGGCACACATGCACAAGCAAGCAGGGCACAGTGCACACCCACAATCACTCTGGGTCCTCGCCCAGACCCACAGACTGTCACAATGTACAATGCCATGCTGTCTGAATGTCAACCTGTACCATGCAGCTACATACATGTGGACACATTGTAATACACCATCTCCCCTTCACATCCCAGGGGCATCGTCAACACCTCCTGCAGAGCAGTCACAGCCACTCTTCACTGATGATGACGAGGAGGACAACACCAGCATCGACACCCAAACCATCCAAGACCTCATTGACCTCATCCGCAACTCACCTCCAGGATCAGGGCAGCCCAGCTACATCCATGAGACCCCACCCACCACCCAAACCACCCAGCAGGAGGCACCCACAGCTCCGGCACCCTCCCAAGACCCGCAGGAACAACACATGGCCTTCCAACGCCGTGTGCTGGAGGGCCAGAGGGAGACGGCCGAGCAGGTGTGGGTGGGGTTCGAGCTCATGGCTACCAAACTGGACGCCATCCTTTGGTGTCTTTGTCCGCCCCATGGACTCCAGCGAGCCCTGACTGACATCTCTGGAGTCATGACGCGGAGAGAAGTATACCTGTCCGCTCACAGTGGCCCCAGCGATGCCAGCCATGAGCTGGCACACATGCGGGGGCTCATGGAGGACATGGTGCGGATGGAGGCGGAAAGGATGGCAGCCTCCGCTGCACATCAGCGAAATGTAGCTGGGATCTACCGTGCCCTGCATGTCCTCATCATGGCATTGCTGCCACCAGGCGTGGCGATGATGAATGCTGCTGTCCCCACATCATCCACATCTCCGCCCCCTGGTGTGTCAGTGCCTCCCAGTGCGGCAGGCGTATCCACTCTGGCACCTGATGTGTCACTGCCACACAGTGCGGCCGACAATCCTCCTCCGGCCCCCGATGTGTCAGTGTCACACAGTGCCGCAGCCGGCACTGCAACACCCACAGGTGGGGCAGGGCACACACCCGGGGACGAGGACGTGGACGGGACTGTGGTCAGGAGGGCCAGGCACTAGCATCCATTTCCGCCACCTTGCCTGTTTCTGCTTGGTGCCGCACATGGCCTCAAGACCTACCACTGACCCCCGATACACTCCGATGCACTCACCTTGGACAGCGACATGGACTGCCACATCCTGTTTGACGACCAATGACACGGCGGACAGACTGCGGACTGTACCCTTCCTCTTCCGCAGTACAGCTCATCCCGGGATGGACACTGGCTGGCCCTCCACGGGCCCATATTGTGTAGTGTGCTCGGCATTGCCCTGTACCGCTCCAGCTGCATGACTGCACTGGATGTGCAAATAAACATCCAGTGAGGCACTGCTGTGTAATGTCTTACGTCATTCATGTATGGATGTGTGGATGAATGTGGGGACAGTGCCTTCCCTTGCGTCAATGATGTTCATCCTGTGGGATGCCAGTCAGAGGGTGCGACATTGCATTTTGTGTACCGGGTCCCGTGCACACTACAACAGGGACACACGCATCAGTCACTTCCTTGTCCGGACATGGACTGGACCACGCCCAGAGCCCACGAGTCATTGTTGCAAGCCCTGCGCTGGTCCGGCGTATGGCAGGCCAGACCACTCCGCTAACGCCCCGAGAGGGGGCCCTCATTGCTACCCGTCACAGCCGTACTCGCTGGTGGTGTGCAGGTCACTGGTCTAGTTGTCAGCATGTCACAGCCACTCCCTGAGGGCAGGTTTTCACACACACCACACCCATCCGGCACAGGTGTCACAGGCCATGTGACTCTGCCAACATAAGGGGCCGACGACGTCACATTCCCCTCTTCCGGTGGTGACTGGATGACGGACGCTCCACGGTTCTCACTCATATAGGGCCCATGAGTTGTTGCGCACAGGGTTAGTGGCATCCGAGGCCTTGTGGACGGCACGGGCCTACAACCACGTGGCGCAGACTGGGGTTGCACAGGGTTAGTGGCACATGGGGCCTTGTGGACGCCACGGGCCTACCACCACGTGGCGCAGACTGGGGTTGCACAGGGTTAGTGGCACATGGGGCCTTGTGGACGCCACGGGCCTACCACCACGTGGCGCAGACTGGGGTTGCACAGGGTTGGTGGCACACGGGGCCTTGTAGACGGCACAGGCCTACCACCACGTGGCGCAGACTGGGGTTGCACAGGGTTAGTGGCACACGGGGCCTTGCGGACGGCACAGGCACCCCGCCACGGGACGGTGACTTTGGGTGCACTGAGTCAGTGGCACCTTGGGCTGCTGAGCGGGTGTGCAGCCTGCGATGGTGCCTGGTGCACTGGTATGTCCTCTGCCATGGAGTAATCAAGACCCAGCACCAAACGTGAGACCTGGTGGCCTGCGGAGTGGGGCTGCATGATGTGGAGGGTGCCATGTCCGCGGGCCCCGGGCTTGTGGCTTGCAGCGGCACGTGGTGGGACCTCCTGTCTACGCGCAGGTGGCGGAAGGTGAGCATTGGGGCCTGGGTGTGCATGGGCGGGCATGCTCTGATGGGCGGCGGGGGAGGTTGGGGTGCCTCTGCCTGGGTGTGCATGGGCGGGCAGGCGATGTTGTCTTGTGCAAGTGTGTGTACTGTGCCAGTCATGTATTTGGGCTCTGTTTCAGCTGACGGCTCTGAATGAGATGTATGGCCTGGTGAACTGCACTACATACCGGCACGTGGTTGGAGACACACCGGTGGCAGCAGGTGAGCAGTGTGGCCTGGGTGCGCAGGGGCGGCACTGTCTCTCTCTCTCTCTCTCTTCCTCTCTCTCTCTCCTCTCTCTCTCTCTCTCTCTCTCTCTCTTCTCCCTCTCTCTCTCTCTCTCCCTCTCTTCCTCTCTCTCTCCTCTCTCTTCCTCTCTCTCTCTCTCTTCTCCCTCTCTCTCTCTCTCTCTCTCTCTCTTCCTCTCTCTCTCTCTCCCTCTCTTCCTCTCTCTCTCCTTCGCTCTCTCTGTCCTCTGATGTGCGCAGGACACACCTTTTCATGATGTATTTTGTCTTACAGGCTGTGACCTACGTATTGTCCGGAGGGGAGCGGCCATGTGTCTTCATTTCATTTCGTTGTTCTATTTTAATAAAGTTTCATTTGTTGCTTCGAAAGTGAATGTGTGCTGGTCATTTCTGTGACGACACATCCATGTCACCAGTTGTGATTGTGCGGCATCAAGCAGAATATTTTGTACATGTTCAGGTGTGGCTGATGTGGCATGTCTTTGGTCGGGGGTGCCAGGGAGGGGTGGTCCTGGGGTGGTGGCGGTGGGTGTTGTGGCCCTCTTGGGTGTCCGGGACGCATGATGGGTGGCTCCATGGCATCTGTTGCCCTTCCTTTGTAGCCCTGGGCTGTGCTCCCTTTTGGTTTGCAGGCTGCCGTCCGAGTTTACACCAGGTCAGAGCAGGTGTAGATTTCCTGGTGCTAACGCGCCTTATCGACTGTTTTGTGTTTTTATCGCGGATGTGGCTGGTCATTGTGAATGTTGAGGTGTGCTGTTGTCTCGGCTTTTGTCACGGGAACGCCCACTCTGCATCTCATTAGCGATATTTGCGGGGGTCCTCTGTGGCGATGTTTTTTGCGGCTGCTATCGCGGGTAAACTGGTGCTGTGGGATGTTAACACCGGCTTGTGAATGGGGAGGTAAATTTATCACGAGTTTGGCTGCGATAAAGTGCCGTTAATTCGGCGATAGCTCCTTGTGAATATGCCCCTCAATGTTGAGGATATACTCTTTGATGTTGAACTGGGGTTATTCGGTTCCTATATATGTCGATTCTAGGGAGATGTCCAGGCTGAACCATTGTACTAAACTTTGCAATTGTGCGCAATAGGGTTCAAAATTGGAAGCTCTCACGCCCCCATTAGTTGCGGGGAACTAAAGTGTTTTCAGTGCTGTTCTGCATCTCCCTGCTCCCCATATCAACTGAACCAATAGGGTGCTAGTTCCTGGAAGAAGGTCCTCTTAAGTATCAAAGGAATGTTTGCAAAGAAGAAAAGTAGTTGGAGTAGCAGTATAATTTCCATTCTATTATAGTCATTTTCCCCAGAAGTTCACCTGGGACTGAGCTGCGGCTACGGCTCTGCCAAGGTTTCCAAGAATAAAATCCTCTTGGTTTCTATAAATCCTAAACATGCGTCTTTCTAGGGTTAAACCTTGAAAAATGTTTAGGTCAAATTCCCTCACACTCAGTAAGAGGAAAGAGACATGATTTATCTTTGTTTACTACCATGCAGGAGACTCTCCTGAACCTATCTAGTTCATGATATAAGCAATACATTGTCAGCATATAGCAGGATAACATGTGTATAGTTATTTACGGTTATGCTGACCTCCTCACTTAACTATGCATGTGATGTGCTATGGGTTCCATGGCCAGTGCAAACAGCAGTGGCATTAAGGGACCACTCTGCCTGGTACCACGTTGAACACGCCAGGCTTCTCCCATAATTCCAGTCAAGTGTATAAAAAAGCTTTTTCCACATCAATGGAAGCTACTGCCGCTCCTGACGACTGTGTGGCAGTGGCACTAATAACTTGGAATAGTCTATGGACAATGGAGGTGGTGTTTCTACTGGGTATAAAGCCACTCTGGTCCGAGTGGATCAGGTGGGGGAGAACCCTCAATAGTCTTAGCTAACAGTTTACCCAAGATCCTACAACCAAGGTTTAACATATAGAGTGGTCGGGATGATCCTGCATCTAATGGAATATAAATGTGCACATTCTAGCTCAGAGTTAATTTTCAACAACACACAACTTGAGGATACTTCCAGGTAATCTAAAATGTTCTCATAACAATCCTTTGCAAAGCAATACGTATTGGCATTTGAAATCTGGTGTGCATGTTGTGAGATCCAAGGGCAGCAACATTGTAACATGATTACCAAGCAAAACACTCTGTGAACCATGTGGAATATTTTACCTGAAGATCCAAGATGGCTACCATCTCTCTACACTCTTAAGAGTTTGTGTCCTGCTGGGAATCATATGTCACTGCCTGTGCACTGTCACATAGAGCATCCTCTGCACATGCACATTCTGCCTCAGCGCTCTGTGTTGACTGCCAGCCTTTCCTTCTCTGAAAGGAACTCAATGTGGGTGGCTTCAAAGTACTGATTCTCTAAACACAGACCAGACTAAGCGGTAAGCAGTACCTCCAGGGCCGGACTGGGAACCCAAACCAGCCCTGGCAATTTTGACCAACCAGCCCCCCTGCTGCTTTTGTTACTGGGCGCCGATATAGCAGTACCACTGCAAAAGCGGCCCCCAGTAACAAAAACGGCCCCCACTGCTGCAAAATCTGCCTCTACCCTTCCAGCCTCCCGGGGAAACGCCCGATGCCCACTATGGCCAGTCCGGCCTTGAGCACCTCCAACCCTTCTTCCTGACACTTCCTTGGTGAACGGAAAATGTACTTGGGTGATACATTTAAAGATTTGCAAATGTGTACCTGCTATATTTATATATGCAAAAATTATTAACACATGAAAGACTCAGCTTTCTAGAATTAATTCTGGAATGTCCTGTGAATCCAAAAAAAAAAAGCTACAGATTTTCTCCAAACAAAGGTATAAGCATACAGTAGTACATTTCTGAGTTTTTATGGTGTGAATTACCTGTTTTCGGTATTTTGATATGATTAGATTCTACAGGTTTTTTTTTTAGATAATTCAAGATGTCCTCAAGACGGCATACAGGCTGTACAGCCAGGTAATCTCTAAAGATAGTCCTAATGAATTGAAAATCAGCTGTTTGTTACATTGAACGAATGGTATTAACATATATTCTGACCGTCCCAGTTACTAAGCACAGTTTTCTCTCCACCTCCATTTAGACGTACATGGTTATTAGCTGAATATAACCTAATTTTGAAAATGATATAGCACCTCATACTTGAGCCCATGATTCAGCATTCAAAGGTTTTATTAAGCCTTGTGTTGGCTGCACAAGGATTTTAATCCCCCATTTTCTTCCTCAGGAAAAAATGTGGAGCATCAGATGGAGGATGTGAAGGCAGCATGAGACATTCTTTTAAACTCACCTGAATGCACTGCTGCAATATTACGGGCTTGGTCAGAGGGATGAACATATTGCTCTCTGAGATATTTATTTCCCAGGAAAGAGTGCAATTGAACAATGATAATGGATCAAGTTGTCTATCTCTCTAGGGCATAAACATGCCAACATATTCCTGTTATTCCTCAGAAGTAAGAAATTCTGCATTCACTTGTTTCACCATTGCGGCTCATTTTCAACTCAGAAAGCACTAGATTGCATTCGGGATCCAGTGAGAGCAATGCACTCTTTCAAGCTTCGCCACATCTACCGTCAACCCCACACTGTAAGAATTGGATTTGTGAATCTAATAGTGAAAATGGAAATGAGGTAAGATAAAAAAAACAAGAGGCAAGGGATATCACAACTCTCACTTGTCACTGTGCTAGGCACAGACATCTGCAGGTCAAGGTGGCTATCGAAAGACAAATGAGCTTGTTTTTAGGTCGAGCCTGGGCAGCGTATGCGCTGCTGCGAGGCATGCAGTATTGGAATATGGCTTTTTAATTGGCTTGTGTCATTGTCCTTCGTAAACGCTGGCTTCCGAGTCATTATTAGGCTTGTTAGTCCCTCCTTGGTACCGCCTTGTCTGCATTTGCTACCTCCCAAAACGTCTGGATCTTTTACTTGTCTTGTTACTCAGTCTGCTTTATCTTGGCTGTGAGTACTATTTTGTTTAATGATTTGACCCATTCCATCCACTACGTCGCAGCATGCTGCACGCTTTTATTTAATTTACTAATGGCGGTCCGCTTTTTCTATAGCGGCCGCGTTTCTTTCTTTCTTTATTTTAGCAGCGCGATCCGCTTTTAGTGGCCGTGCTTATTTGTTTATTTATTTATTTTTTTGTTTACTAGCGCCCATGCGGAGCTTTCACATTCATGGAGGCCGCGCCCCTTTCTTTAGACAAGCCGCGTCTAAAGAAAGGTGCGCGGCCGCTATTAAAGTGAAAGCGCAGCATGGGTGCTTTTACAAAAAAAATCATCTGTTTGTCAACTTCACAAACAGATGCTTTTTTTTGTCAAAGCGCCCCATGGAGTGGTTTCATTTTAATGTTGGCCACACCCCTTTCTTTAGACGCGGCTTGTCTAAAGAAAGGGGCACGGCCTCCATGAATGTGAAAGTACTGCATGGGTGCTAGTAAACAAACAAATATTTGCAATGCAATAGGTCTGGCATTTGCGAGAGTTTAAGCTATTGCATTGCCAACAGCTCAAACTCTCGTAAATGCGAGACCTATTGCATTGCAAATGCTTGTTATAGTCTGCCATTTAAGCGGAGCATCTAACCCTAACAGTAGATAGAATATACCTTATGCGTATCTTTTTACAACCAGCTCTCTGTGTTCTTGAATGAAGCTGATATTTCTGAAACGGAAACATAACAAGATTCAGTACTTCATCGCTGTTGAACAGCACCCCTCCCCCCTACTGATAATAATAATCCTTATTTATAAAGCGCGAGCATATCACCCCTTAAGGTTTCAAGGCACTGGGGGCCGTTGGGGAGATTAAGTGAGCTATTGCCCAGAGTCGCATGGTGCTGAGCTGAGCTGCCGCCGGTGATCGACCGTGAGCCCCACGCTCCGGAGTCAGCCACTCTGGCCGCTGGGCCACACCTCTTCTACTGATGCCACCTTCTACTTCATAAAGATGATTCTTCTAGAGATGATAGGATTAGGCTCTAACTGGTAGCACTGAGCAGCTGAAAAGGAATTAGCATTCATCAATATTCAAGGATTCCCATATCTAGATACAAAGATATGTATCACTTGGCAGACATTCCCTCTATCTTGTATATGTGTATGTGTGTATATATATATATATATATTTATATTTATATATATATATACATAGATATATATGTATGTGTGTGTGTGTGTATATATATATATGCATATATATATTCACTGAAAAAAACATAGGTTTTACAGACGTTATAGTTAGGAATTAGCATTTAAAAACCTTAGAAATTCACTGAAAAAAACATAGGTTTTACAGACGTTATAGTTAGAAATTAGCATTTAAAAACCTTTGAAATTCACTGAAAAACCATAGGTTTCAGGGACGTTATAGTTAGTTGGATAGTTCACTCATTCAAAACCATAGAAATTCCACCGTTATAGTTAGTTCAGCTAACTATAACTCGCACCCCCGCAATGCACTGCTGATGACGTCACATATTACATCATTCATGACATGGTCAGTGACATCACTGATGACATCACTGATGACATCTCAAATGACATCACTGATGACATCACTGATGACATCATCCAGTGACTGTGTGTTTCTGTAAAATTTAAATTTGTATTATATATATGCCAAGCTGTATTGAAGAATGAGTGGTTGTATAAGTGTCTGTATGGAGGATTTACTAGGTACGTGACTGACTGTATAAGTGAGTGATTAAATGTGTCTTACTGAATGCATAGGTTAGTGACTAAACTGTGTGAAAGTCTGTATCAGTCTGTCTGTTGTTGTGTAAGCTGCTGGATGGGTTGGTGAGTAGCTGCAAGAGTGTCTATATGACTTATTGATTGCTTGCCTGAGTATTTGTATGGTGCCTGAGTGTGTATGTGTGTGTGGGTGGGAGGTGTGTGACTCTGTGCATAGATGTGTGAGTTGTTGATTCACTGGGCGTATGGCTTAAAGAGTGCATGTGGAAACAGCTGTATGGGTGGGTGAGTGTGTGTATGGGTGTGTTGGTGAGTGAATGGATGTTTCAGTGGTACATGTGCAATTAACTACATATGTAAAAGGCAATATATGTGAGTGATGGTGTATATAAATAACTATATGTGAGAGTCAGTAATTGTGAGAGAGGCTGCATGGATGAGTGTGTATTTGTATCAGTGATTCTATAACAGAGTAATTATGTGTTAGTATCTGTATGAATATGTGAGCTGGTGTCTGTATATCTGTATAGGTTAGTAAATGGAAGTATGATTGATTCTTTGCATGACTGACTAGCTGTGTGAGTAACTCTGGATATGTGGCAGTGTGTGAGTGTCTGTATAGGTGTATGAGTGCATATGATAGTGTTGTATTGATGAGTGACTACATGTATGAGTGACTGTATGGGTGAATGAGTGGATGTGTGTGTAGACCTAGGAACCAGTCAGTGCATATTTAGTAACTGGTATTGATGTGTCTATTTTTTCGAAATTGGTAGTCTGTATTTTTAGAGTGGGTGTATCAAAGGTTATATTCAGGTGTGAGGAGGTGCATTAGATTTTCACGTGGATGATGTCATCAGTGATGTCATCAGTGATGTCATTTGAGATGTCATCAGTGATGTCATCAGTGATGTCACTGACCATGTCATGAATGATGTAATATGTTACGTCATCAGCAATGCATTGTGGGGGCGTGAGTTATAGTTAGCTGAACTAACTATACCGGTGGAATTTCTATGGTTTTGTATGAGTGAAATACCCAACTTACTATAACGTCCCTGAAACCTATGGTTTTTTCAGTGAATTTCAAAGGTTTTTTAAATGCTAATTTCTAACTATAACGTCTGTAAAACCTATGGTTTTTTCAGTGAATTTCTAAGGTTTTTTAAATGCTAATTTCTAACTATAACGTCTGTAAAACCTATGGTCTTTTCAGTGAATTTCTAAGGTTTTTTAAATGCTAATTTCTAACTATAACGTCTGTAAAACCTATGGTTTTTTCAGTGAATTTCAAAGGTTTTTTAAATGCTAATTTCTAACTATAACGTCTGTAAAACCTATGGTTTTTTCAGTGAATTTCAAAGTTTTTTAAAAATATTACACTACTATTCTGCGATTTGTCTTTAGTACTGTTTTTTCTAACTTTTCCACTACAGAAAGGAAAATAAACTGTAAAACTGTTGTGTAATGTAATATATTTCACAAATTACAGTGTTACTTATCAAATAATACAACATAATTTAACATTTTGAAAACATATTTTTCTCCCTTTTTCTGCTGTTATCAGATTCTACTTAACTTCACTATTCACAGTGATGTCAGTGTAGTATCATCATAAACAGCTGGGGAAAAAAACAATCAACTAGATTGTTAAAAAAAAACAAATAAATAATTCTTGCAACCACAATACGAAATCAACACAAATAACACATCCAATACTATTTCCAATTTTTAAATCTTACCTTTACTCTGTAGTTTCTGTTCACATTTTTCCTCAAGGCCAAATAATGTGTGGAATTTTTTTTTTTAAATCATCCAGTATGAATTCCTTAAAGCATCTTACCATTTTCCCTCTAGGCCGAATAATGTATCTAAAATTTTTGTTTCAGAAATATCAAGTATGAGTTGGGTAATTCATAAGGCAATCTCGGTTTTATTTCCAAGTGTGTATCGTTGCAGTGACTCCAACCATTATTGCATTTTAAATATACAGTATAGTGTCCACATGTGGTAGTAGCTCCAGCATGGAAAACAATAGCCAGTGCTGCGAAAGTTCTTCCAAAAATAGATACTTGACTAGCAACAAATTTTTTAATTTTCGTTTCCACTTTTCTTCCATTTGGTCTACAGCGTTGTAGCATTAAAATTAGATATTTTCCATATCTTTGTAGGCATAATGTAGATAACATTTCTGATTGACAACGAGAACATTTCATATCATGATTTGCTTCTTTTACTAATTTCGGAAAAGGTACAGATTTGCAGTCAGGTATTGTTAAATATAGAAATCGTTCTCTGTCAACTATAGTGCTTGAAGTTAATGAACACTGTTCACATTTGTGATCCCATTTGTAACTTAGTCCAAATAAACTCTCAATCTGGATTCCTTCATCTTCTAATACTCCAAGCATAACCATCAGAAACTCTTGTGCATCTTGTTGTATATTAGGGCTGAACGTTAAAGATCCAGTACATGTATCCAAGAGTTGTCGAATACCAGAAGCAGTATGGATCTTACTTCTGTCAGTTCTCAATTGTTCAAATAAAGTATAAAGTGCAGAACATAATCTTTTTTCCTGACTTTCCATAATTTCACCATAAAGATCTTCTAGATAAAATATAACGTTTAGAATAACATTACCATAGCAGTTGACACCAGAAGCATTTTCTAATTGGTATCCCACAACATCATCACTTGTTTGTATTTTCTGTTTCTTTGCATCTTTTCTTTTCTCTTGAATTTTTTTCTGCTTTTCAACCACACTTGATTCATCAACATGTTTGCATTTTGAACACACAACACGTTTTTCATAAATAGGATATTCACCTAAAGTTGGTGCATAAAGTCTTCTTAAACGATTATATTCTCTTACACAATTTACATCAGCACTAACCTTGTTTTCATCGAAATCAATTAAATACAAACCAGACAATGTTCTAACTTGAGATAATGCAACATATGCCATTCCCTCTTTAAACACAGTTCTTCCAACATTTACTAAAGCATTATCTACACTTAAACCTTGAGATTTATGAATGGTTATTGCATATGCTAAACAGAAAGGAAACTGTTTTCTACGAACATACAAGTCTTTTACCAGCAAAAAACGTACAGCACAACGCCCAATCTGTTTTACCTCTGTAATCTGATCAAATTTAATTTTCAAGAATTCAATTGCATTTCTGTTTTGATATTTTACAAATTCAACAACTTTCCCTATTGCTCCATTCACTAAACCTTCTTCTATATTCAAATTACGCCTCAAAATTACCCGACAGTTTATACATACATCTACATTTTTTTCTAAGCTAGCAGTTTTTGATACAGACTTTTCCAAAGAATCCAATTTAGTCTGTAGTTTATTTGAAAGAAGAATTGTTATTCCTTGATGCTCGATTTTATCAATAGCTTCAATGTGAACTATTTCTTGATTTTCCAATTTCAGAAGCTCTTGATTAAATGTATAACACAGGCATTAAGCAAAGTATAGACTTTTTTTCTGCAATGTTCTTGTACAGTACTGCTGCTGGTGTGTTTTCAGTTGAAAACAAGTTCTTTAGTAGACGACTTTGTAAAGCTTGTTTACCATGTTTGCTTAGAACACCAATTCTTACATCTTTCAGAATATTTCCATAATCTTCATCACTTGCTTGTCGCATATTCTGAGTGAGTTCTTTATATTCAAAATTTAACCAGAGATTCACATTCCCAATACTTCCCAAAGATTTCCTAGTGTCTTCATGTAGAAGAGTTTTAAAGACTGGTTCTCCTTTTACAGGAGTTAGTTGTAGCAGATCTCCAAATACAATTAAATGTTTTCCTCCAAAGAGAACGTCGTAATCTGTTTTTAATACCTGTTGCATTCTTAAATGCACGAAAGCAAGCATTAAGTTTGAGACCATGCTCACCTCATCAATAATTAAAAGTTTCATCTTCTTCAGCACTCTTGATACTTCATAAGAAGCTTCTCCAGACAACTTCTGATATTCTAATTTATTATCATGCTCAGTAATCTATGCAAAGTAATTCCTTTAACATTGTGCGCAGCTAATCCAGTTGGAGCTGTTACCACACAAGATAAATGTGAACCAGTAGTTTTTTTAAGATAACTGGTCAAAACTTTAATTAAAAAACTTTTACCCGTTCCAGCTTGACCACTGATGTACATCAGAATAGGTTTAAATGATGAACATACACATTCTTTTTTTCATGCAACAAACCATGTTCTATCTGTTCTCTCACTTGTACATATATTTCTTTCTGTTCAATATTTACTTGTTCTTCTAACTTTTCCAATGTAATATTATTCTCCTCTTGTGCTTGTTGCATTGCAATTTTGACTTGATCCATAGCAATTGCTGCTTCATTTTCCACTATTGGTTGTCCAAGTGGATCTTGACTACATGGACCAGAACTTTGACTATCTTGAGAACTTTCATTTGTAACTTCAGCTGTAATAGTCTTTTCCTGTTCAACTTCATCATTCAACATTTTTAAATATGTAGGGAAAATTGAATATGCAATGCTATCTTTACATGCATTAAAAGAATCTTCGTAGCAGTCGAAATCTCCAAGTAATTCACTTTCGCTACGCCATGGTTTGAACAGTTGGAGAAGTGCTAAATAGTAAAATTCTCGCTTGTCTGGAGTTTCACAACTCAGTTTCTTGTGGTTGATAAGGTTACCTTTTGTGTGTTTTACTAAACATCCATGACATCCAACTACTGCATATTTTCCTTCTTTTAAATTCTTTTAAATTCTGTTTAACATTTCTTTTGAAGCTGTAATGTTGAAGTACTTCATACAGACATAGCTGTTCCAGATGTCGACTCCTTTTTGGATAGTATGTATCCAACATATTAGTTTTAAGAATTTCTGTACTGTCTGGTTCATTTGCTGCTAAGTATTCAATTTCTTCTAATGATTTCAACACTCTATTTCGTGAGCAGGCAAGACCTAAACTTACCCAAATGATCCCTCGTGATTTTGAATATAAATTTGAAGAGGACAAGCGGTCTGAACATTCATAGGATCCAATTTCTCTGTGGGAAAGCATTTTCAAAGTAAAGCTGTACAATTTTTTGCTAAGGCTCTTCTCTTGTGCAATTTCTTCCCACAATTGTTTCATCTCGGTTTTTTCTGATTTCGTTATATATGATGTTACGTAGCGTGCAACAGCAATTGAGTTGTATGCAACATACTGGATGTCCATGTTTGCATTCCACATTTTTAAAATAACCGGATTGTAGTCATTAATATACTTTGACAGTTCTGTTCTTTTCAAGTTGTAGCTATTCTTTGGAGATTTGCGAGTTATTGTGTGCCTTACAGAAGAAAAAAAAAATTTTTACTCTTCCTTTAGAAATTACTGGACGTAGAAATCCAAACCGACACTTGGTATAAAATTTTCCTTTAGACTTGTATTTTCGTCTGCAGTACTTTCCACAACGGTGACTTTGGAAACGTAAAACTTGCTGTCTCAAGCTTCTATCTCCTCCTTCTCTTGGAATCTCACATGTCACATACTGTTCAATGAAAGACAATACTATTTCTTCTGAATCAGTTCCAAATTTAGGTGCATCCTTGATCCACAATAGCATATGTATATGAGGAGCACCTCTCGCTTGGTACTCCTTTCTCCAAAAGAAATCGGTAACTTCTCCAAGAGGTGGATTCTTTTATTGCAGATGAAAGAGATCATAGCTTGAAACCTATGATTAAAATATCTGCACACATTTACAGGATCCAAAGAACACAATTCTCCAGGTGTCTTTATTTCAACATTCTTTATATTGGAATTTGCTTCTCGTAGAAATTCAAGCAAATCTTCCCATGCATACTCTGCACAGCTAAGTGTCACAAAGCATGTTGGTGTACCTAAATTCCGTAACATACACTTCAGTTCTCCATGACGACGATACCAATACTCATTTGTTCCTCGTTGACATGCCATCAAATTAATTAACTGTGCTTCTAAATTTTCATCTGTTTGTTGAACTTTCTCCACAAATTCTTTCGCTGAAAGAAGTGATTGATGAACTCCAGTTTTAAGTATGTGGTTCACTGCATAGGACAGAGAAGACAGATCACTTTCAAACAAAAGGTGAAATATATATGGAATACACTGTCGAAATCTAGGATCTTCAGAGTATAATCTTGTTGAGCGATATTCAGAAGCTGGAATCCGTACAGGTCGGTCATCATATCGTCCACCTTCTCCAGTAGGAAACAGCTGTGGAAAACAACGAGCTTCCAAGCTTTTCTCCCATACACTCATTGGAGTTCCCTTTGCTTTTTTCATTTGAAATAACTCAATGCTGTTTCCTATTCCTTCTTTTGAATGTAGAGGACATATTGTGTAATGTTCATAAATCTCTTCACTCCTTGACTTGTCCACTTTCTCTATTTGACCACTTGAAATTTCAGATTCATCTTCCCAACTTATTACCTGTTCTTCCATATTTATACTTTTATAATAAATATTGTTCTCCACAAGATATAACTTAGCCTTTTGAAGTTTATTAACATCCACAAATTCTTGCCATATTTTCCGACTCTTTGTTGGTACTCCATTTACTAGAATGACTACTGCTTCATTTTCCTCTTTGTCTCCACCAACAATTTCAATATTTTTCTTAAAATCCAAAGGTAAGTATACCACTCTTCCTTTCAGCCCTCTTTGTAAGTCTGTTGGTGGCAGTTTACCTGTTTTAGGTTCCTTGCGAATTATAGTTTGAAATGGATGAACAGATTGTATTAGAACTGACTCATATGTATTCAAATCTGCCAGTTCCTCCGGAATAGGTACTAATTCTAACTTATTATGTACTGCTCTAGCGTGCATTTTGTTCTCTTCTAATTTGTTATAACAATATTTACAAATACATTGATCACTGCCTAACTCAAATTGACCTTCCACTAACAAGTACGTTGCAAATTCCTTCCATTTATCATTATTCTTCTTTTCAGATTTCAAATACAAATCAACATTTCTAATTTGAATTTTATAATTAGTACGTCTTTCCAATTTCTTCTTCAAACTGATCAATCCTAATCACTTTCCCATCTTCTTCAACATCTGTAATTGTCAAACTTTCACTTTCTATGCACTGCTCTTCTGAACCAAAATATCGGAACTCAATGTCATCACACTTTTTTTGTACATCTGATAAAGAACCGTGTAAAAGAGCTGTATTCAGTTCATTTAAACATAATGCAGGACTTTTTATATAGTACAGTTGCCTTACAAACTTCCGCATTTCTGAATGCTGTACTGCTAACATTCTCAAGTGATGAAAAACACTTTTACACACTTTTCGTGAAAGACGAGCCAGAGAATGACCATATTTCTCAGTATATTTTCTTACATTACATGGATCTAGTCCTTGTAACAACCTGATCTTCTGTTTAACACTTTTCATTGTATATTCTCATAACAAATTTCGCATTATATTAATAGATTCCTGTCGAATACTACAAATACTGCTACAACCCCACTTATACACAGGAGCTTGTGTGCGTTTCCCTTGCACTTCTTCAGCTATTAACTGTTCAGCACTAATACCAACCATTTCCTCTTTTGCAACAGGACAACCATTCTGAACTTCGTAGCAACGACCTCTAGTATCAACTGCAAATGGTAAACTATTTTCTTGGAAGTAACTCTCTTCATTAAAAAAAAGGTTCACTATTAGACGTATGTTTCCATTCTCCACTAAAGACTTTACAAAAGTTGCTTCTGTTCACAAGTCTTTTTTTTTTACTTTTGTCTTTCAGAATCTTCATTATTTTATCCAACAGTTTCATCCTCTTCAAAATCAAAATGAATATTTTTTGTTTTAATTTAAAAGCAATATCCACTATGCTTTCAATATGCTGTTTCTGTTTCAATTGCAGCACTCTCTTTTTATATTTCCGGCATCCTTTTATTAAATTCTGAATTACTCTATTTCGAAAAAGTCTTTGACGAATTTCTTGAAATTAGTTTTGTCTAAGGGTAACAAATACTCTTTCCTTATCATGATTTTTTTTCTTGCATTTTGAAGTCGAAGTCTGCTTCTCCTTACTTGAAAAATCCTTCTTTTTCCTTTGTGTGATGTTATTTTCATTAAATGTTCGTAATACTTTTTTTAAAAATTGTCTAGTGTTTTTTCCAGAAGAAAGTATTTTTGTAGTACTCTCATTTACTTGTAATCCGCATTTTTGACTTTTCTTTAAGTAGATGGCCTTTTTGTCTTTCCTTTTTTTTCAGTTCTTCTAGGCATTTTCAATTTTTAATCCAAACAAAATAATTTTCTGAGAAAGAAAAAAAAGTTTCAATTGTTTGTTATATCTGTTCAATATGTTAAAATAATCACATACAATTAGATAAGTTCCACTTGCAGCTTGCAGAGGGAATGCTGTATGGCACTGGAGCGGAATATGGGAACAGTAGGGTGGCAGGTAGTGTCACCGGACATACAGCACGTATTTATTTAATTATTTAGATTCACCTTCCCATTTTATATGTGACTCTACTACCTCCTACTTTTCCCCTCCCCCCCGCCCCAACCCACCGTCCCACGCACCCCACCATCCAAGAGCACTTCCTCTGCAACCCACTATAGATAACTTGGTAGACACTATTTTGAAAAATTGTTATCTGTATATTTAGACTGATATTCTCAACTAAATGGCACATGTAAACGTTACCATTATTACCTTAACACTTCTATCGGCAAGCATAACACTGCACCATATTAACAAGATATGGTACAGGCTTACATTTCATTCTGAATGTACATAACCAAAAACAGATCAACTGTTAGAGAGCAACAAAAACGACCGACATGGGGATGGAGGGGGGAGACATTAAGTAAGGTGTCATTCCCATTTTGGTAATGTGCCAGCCCAGTCGTGTACGGAGCTTTAACACCAGCAGAAAACATCCTAATTACGTTAATTTACATATACGTGTCCTTTAGTACTGCAATCAACACTTTGTGCCCCTGAGAGTACTGTTTATAAAAATAAACAAACAGAGCTTTATTTAGTATAAAAATAGCACACAGTGGGAGTAAATCGTTCCCCCCCCCCAACGGACTGGCTCGTAGAGGGAGAGCTGCGGGCCGTCGACTCCTAGAGAGACAGCTGCGAGCCGGCTCGCAGAGGGAGAGCTGAGGGCCGGCTCATAGAGGAACAGCTATGGGCCGACTCGCATACGGAGAGCTGCCGGCCGTCGGCTTGCAAAAGGATACGTACGATCGGTGATGTGCAGCGAGGGAGGGTGAAGGGAGTATCTGGCAGAGGGAAAGCTGCGGTATATTTCCAGTATTGGTTTGCAGAGGTACAACTGCGGGCCCGACGGCTCGCAGACGAAGAGCTGCAAGCTGACCGGTGGTTCGCAGAGAGAGACTTGCGAGCCGGCGGGTGGCTCATAGAACAAGAGCTGCGAGCCGACTGGCTGGCTCGTAGAGAGAGAGTTGCGGCCCGTCGGCTCGCAGAGGGAGAGCTGCGGGCCGGCTTGCAGAGAAACAGCTGCAGGCCGACTGGTATAGGAAAAGGTGCGCGCCGTCGGCTTGCAAAGGGATAGCTGCTGGACAGTGATGTGGGGAGAGGGAGCGTGAAGGGGGTATCTCGCAGAGAGAGAGCTGCTGTATATTTCCAGTCTTGGCTTCAGAGATACAACTGCGGGCCCGAGAACTCGCACACGAAGAGCTGCGAGCCGACCGGTGGTTCGCAGAGGGACAGTTGCGGGCCCGAGAAGGTTGTTGGGGGCTATGCTTCAGAGAACTCGCAGAGAGAGAGCAACGTGCCGACGGGCCTGCTAGCAGATACACAGCTACGAGCTAATGGGCTGGCTCGCAGAGGTAGAGCTGCAGGCCCGACGGCTCGCAGACGCAGAGCTGCGAGCCGACGGACTAGCTTCTAAAGGCATAGCTGCTAGCTGGTGATGTGGGGCGAAAGAGGGTGAAGGGGGTATCTGGCAGAGGGAGAGGTGCGGTATATTTCCAGTGTTGGCATACAGAGGTAGCCCTGTCTGCGAGCCGTCGGGCCCGCAGTTGTACCTCTGCAAGCCAACACTGGAAATATACCGCAGCTCTCTCTCTGCGAGATACCCCCTTCACGCTCCCTGTCCCACATCACCGTCCCGCAGCTATCCCTTTGCAAGTCGACGGCCCGCACCTCTCCCTATACCAGTCGGCCCGCAGCTCTTCCTCTGCGAGCCGTCCCACAGCTCTCCCTCTGCGAGCCGATGGGTCGCAGCTCCCCCTCTACGAGCGAGTCAGTCGGCTCGCAGCTCTTCCTCTACCAGCCAGCCCACCGGCTCGCAACTCTCCCTCTGCGAACCACCGGTCGGCTCGCAGCTCTTCGTCTGCGAGCCGTCGGGCCCGCAGGTTTATCTGTAAAAGCCGTTGGGTCCGTAGCTCTACCTCTACTAGCCAACACTGCGAATATACCGCAGTTCTCCCTCTACGAGATACCCCCTTCACCCACCCTCGCCCCGCATCAACAGCCCACAGCTATCCCTATGCAAGATAACGTCTAGCAGCTCTCCCTCTGCAAACAGGGGACCCACAGCTCTACCTCTGCAACACAACACATCACCAGCCCGCAGCTATCCCTCTGCAAACTAATACTGAGAATATACCACAGCTGTCTCTCTCCGAAATACCTCCTTCACCCTCTCTTGCCCCGCATCACCGGGCATTGTACATTATATCTAAAAGTATCATCAAATTATTCAAACCATGCGTACATATCCAAAGGAAGGTACATATTTACTTTGTGTATTTGCTCTCCATGTAATGTTTGCACATTGTAAACGTGCTTGCAGTACAAGACCTCCCTTGGCTTATATTCAAATATACCTCTCTGTGTAAAAAATGAGTCCACAAGCTGTACACATAATATATCTGTTTTTTGTGTTATCTGCCTTAAATTAATAACAGATAAATATTCCACCCCCGCTCCCTTCACCACTATTTCCGGACCAATAATAATTTCCAAACGTGTGACATTTTCTTTATCTCGGACAAATTTATTTCTCAACACAAATCAACGCTGTACCTGATTTACAAAACTACATACTCGTTTAAACATAACAAACTTTACTTCTTATTTGTTACCTCTATACCTTACTCCTAAAACCATGTAATCTTTCAAACATATCTCACGTCACTTTTGTACCATTGAAACTGATTACGACCTTCTCTTTACACTACAGATCCCACGTACATGTTAATAAAGGTATAAGTGCTATTTTCATACTAGATAATGCTCTATCACTTAAATTTTATAAACACTACTGTTGGCTGCACAAAATGGGGGTGGGACATGAGGAGAGTAAACAGAGGTGTAATTCCTAAACTTTTTTTGTACCGTTTCTTTAATATACATATATTGAGGGCTTTAAGTGGGATGAAAAAATGGCGGGTGTCTGAAAGGGGTAGCAGTGTTCAGCACCGGTAAGACCCGGCCCACTTAAAGACCTGCGTATATTCAGCACAGAGACACACCCTAACAATTTTCATCACTTATAATCACAGTTAGTTTAGTAGTGTGTAAAAATCGTACAGAAAATTTACTAAGAACATTTTTAATTCTTTTTTATCTCTCACACATTAATAAAATATCTGTAGCGCCCCTTTACTATACGTATATTAACAGCTTTAATTGGGATGAAAAAATTGGCGGCTGTCTTAAAGAAGTGACGGAGCTCAGTACCGATAAGACCCGAACCACTTAAAGGCCTGCGTATATTCAGCAGAGGAACACACCCTGACAATTACTATCACTAATAATCACATTTACTTTAGCACTGTGAACAAAATCGTACAGAAAATATACAGAGAACATTTTCATTTATTTGTTATCTCCCACATATTTATAAAAATGTCTTCTAAAGCAACGCTCCGCAACAACTTAGATTTCCTAAGAACACCCAAATCCAAAGCGTCGCAGTACCACACCAGCCTTGACTGATATTTAAATCTACTTCTCAGTGTATAAAATGAGACCACAAACTGTGCACAAAACATTTCTGGTTTTTAGTCCATCTCTGTTAAGTTAATAACACATGAATTTTCTACTCTCACCCCTTCCCCACTATTTCCAGACTAAGCATAATTTGCAAACGTGCGACATTCTGTTTATCTCGGCGGAATAGATATACAAATCCAAATTAACGCTACATATATTTTTCAAAACCATACAGTCTTTTACAGATGACAACTTACACCTTTTCTTTGTGAAAAACTCCTAAACATATATAAAGTACTTGTTTAACAACTAGTCACCCTTTATGCATATTTTAGAACCAGACTTTACTAACACTATATTATTTAGAAATAAAAAATACTTTCAAAGTTAAAAGTATCGCCTCAAATACTTAAGCACTACTACAGAACACATAATACACCTTCTTAATTTCTAACTTACCTTCATAGTTGGTGTGCAGATTTCAATTGTCAGAAACGCATGCAATTCTTTCTGTGTCACACAGTACATACAATGCACCGCTTTCATCGAGAATGGAACCAGTAATGGCACAATTTCCCTGTTGCTCCACACATAAATACATGTAAAGTACAAATCAGAATAGTTCCTTGATTTTTTTAGATTGCAAAACTTCTCTCTATTGGTTATTTTTGAACTTTCCATATAAACAGTTTTTTTTAACATTGAAGGACACATACAAGTGAAAAGTTCAACGGATTCTATCAACACACTTTCTAGAACATTCTACGACACGTGCAGGTTAAAAGTTCATCATTTTTTTAAACCTAACGATATTTTTTTTTGAAACATTTTCTCGAACATTTAATGGCACGTGCAGGTTAAAAGTTCACCATTGTTTTAGGTTCGAACTATACCTTCCAAATGCAATTAGCAGGTGCGGTTGAGCTGAGCAAATTTTATCCTATAATATGTACTCCACGTTTAAACTGCTTTTTATTAACCAATGACAAAGATATTTTTCCTCAAAACTAATATGCACCCTACTTTTTAGGAAACAATGCTTTTCATCTCCCAATCAGTTAACGTTTTGTATGTAAAAAAAAAGTAGTTCCCCATCTTTAAACATATCTCTTATTCTACTAACGGACTGCATGAGCTACAGACATCTATCCATATCTTCCAGCTATACCTTCAAAATGCTAGTGTGGATTGTAGGACATAGCTATGTTTTCTGGTGCAAGAGGTATGCAGAACAGAGACGTATTGACTTAGACCTAGGTTTACAAAATGTGCACATTAAATGGTTTGCAGAGAGGGATTGAAGTGGCACCAATTGCTGCCTTTGGTTAAAACCTGTTTGCATCTCCAACACCCTGACCTCATGATTGTGCACTGTGGTGGTAACGACCTAGGCACATTGACTGGGGTAGGTTTGGAATTGCTTATGAAGGACACCTTTGGACAATTGATGTTACTTTTGCCTCAAACTGTCTTTGTATATTCCAATATATGCCAAAGACAGAAGTGGAAATGGTCAAACCAATTTTGTCATAAGATTGAAAAATCTAGGAAGAATGTCAACAAAGCTGTGTCTGCATACCTCAGAGACCATAGAATGGGGTCGATCTACAACAACAACATACGTTTTGATATGGCTGATATCTACAGAAGTGATGGAGTACACTTCACAGATGAGGGAAACCGAGTTTTTCTGAATAACCTGAAGCTGTGCATCCGCACTTACATGTAGCTCCAACTAATAAAAACAAGGGCTCTTTTTAGAGCCGCCTTATATTCCCAATATCGGCTCGCTGAGTGACAGCTGCGGTCCGGCTAGCAGAGAGACACCTGCGGGCTGTCGGGCAGGCTCGCAGAGGGAGAGCCGCGGCCCGTGGGCTCGGCTCGCAGAGGGAGAGCTGCGAGCCGTCTGCGCGCAAAGGCACAGCAGTGTACTAGCTCGCAGAGGGAGAGTGTTGTAATCAAAAGTAGGTCCACTCCAAGTAGTATCTTTAGATAACTTTATTTCAGGTTAAGATCTGTGGGTGTTGTGGGTACGTCACCCTGTGGGTGGTGTGTTGAGTCAATCCTTGGTGTTAGGTCACTCTTTGTTACCACCTGAGTATGTATTGTCGAGTTCACTTTTACACATCAAGTCCCTCATGGTCATACCCTGTCGTTGTTCTGAGAGTGTGTGTATGTCTCTGTTGGGGGTGTGTGTATGAGTTGGCTCTTAGGTTCTGAGCCTCTCTAGCCTACCACTATTTTCGTGGTTGTGAGTGACATTGGTGTGTTACCTTTGTGTGCAATGTTTCGTAATTGACCCCTTGTGGTTGTTGTGGGAGTGTGTTTACCTCTGACTGTTGGGGGTGTGTATGTGAGAGGACTCTATGTTTTGGACCCTCTCTGGCCTATCACTATTTTTTGTGGTTGTTTATGGACTTAGGTTTGTCTCCCTTGTGGGCGTTGGTTAGAGTTGACTATGTTTTTGAGTCACTCGTATCTACCACTTTTGTGTGGTTGGTAGGTGAATTTCGCTTCACCTTCAGCTTTTCCGTTTCTGCTGAGCATTTTATTGTGATTTTCTACTACCTTTCCTGCTTCTCTTACGGCATCGGTCTTTGTCCCGCGTTGACTAATGGTTTTGTTCTGGTGTGTTCTCTTTTGCGCCTCTTTTTGTGTGTGGAAAGGGAGTGGATGTGTATGGGTGTTGTCTATTCCCTTTCTTTTGGGGGCTTATGTGTGAGAAGGTTGTTGGGGCTATGCTTCAGAGAGCTGTGGTCTGACTCGCACAAGGAGAGCAACGGGCCGATGGTCCTGCTAGCAGACACACAGCTACCAGCTAATGGGCTGGCTCGCAGACGAAGAGCTGCAAGCCGACCGGTGGGTCACAGACAGAGACTTGCGAGCCGGCGGGCTGGCTCGTAGAGGAAGAGCTGCGAGCCGACTGGCTGGCTCGTAGAGGGAAAGCTGCGGCCTGTCGGCTCGCAGAGGGACAGTTGCATCGGTCTTTGTCCCGCGTTGACTATGGGTTTTGTTGTGGTGTGTTCTCTTTTGCGCCTCTTTTTGTGTGTGGAAAGGGAGTGGATGTGTATGGGAGTTGTCTATTCCCTTTCTTTTGGGGGCTTATGTGTGAGAAGGTTGTTGGGGGCTATGCTTCTACCAGCTAATGGGCTGGCTCGCAGACGAAGAGGTGCAAGCCAATTGGCTGGCTCGTAGAGGGAAAGCTACAGCCCGTCGGCTCGCAGAGGGAGAGTTCCGTGCTGGCTCGCAGAGGAACAGCTGCGGGCCGACTGGCATAGGGAAAGGTGCGGGCCATCGCCTTGCAAAGGGATAGCTGCGGGACAGTGATGTGGGGAGAGGGAGCATGAAGGGGGTATCTCGCAGACAGAGAGCTGCGGTATATTTCCAGTCTTGGCTTCAGAGATACAACTGCGGGCCCGAGAACTCGCACACGAAGAGCTGCGAGCCGACCGGTGGTTCGCAGAGGGACAGTTGCGGGCCCGAGAAGGTTGTTGGGGGCTATGCTTCAGAGAGCTGTGGTCTAACTCACAGAGAGAGAGCAACGGGCCGACGGGCCTGCTAGCAGACACACAGCTACGAGCTAATGGGCTGGCTCGCAGAGGTAGAGCTGCGGGCCCGACGGCTCGCAGACGCAGAGCTGCGAGCCGACGGACTAGCTTCTGAAGGCATAGCTGCTAGCTGGTGATGTGGGGAGAGAGAGCGTGAAAGGGGTATCTCGCACAGACAGAGCTCCAGTATGTTTTCAGAGTTGCCTCGCAGAGGTAGAACTATGGACTCGATGTCTTGTACACGGAGAGATGCGAGCTGATGGACTGTATCACAAAATGGCTGCCAACAGTTCCTAGTTTCAATAGTTCGCACCCAGGCTCGCAGAGGGAGAGCTGTGGCCCGTGGGCTCGACTCGCAGAGGGAGAGCTACGGGCAGTTCCTAGTTTCAACAGTTCGCACCCAGGCTCGCAGAGGGAGAGCTGCGGCCCATGGGCTCGACTTGCAGAGGGAGAGCTACGGGCCGTCTGCTCGTAAAGGCACAGCAGCGTACTGGCTCGCAGAGGTAGAGAGCTGCGAGCCAACGGACTGGCTTCTAAAGGCATAGCTGCGAGCTGGTGATGTGGGGAGAGGGAGTGTGAAACGGGAATCTCGCACAGAGAGAGCTCCGGTATATTTTCAGTATTGCCTCGCAGAGGTAGAACTACGGACCCGATTTCTTGTAAAGCGAGAGATATGAGCTGATGGACTGAATCTCAAAATGGCTGCCAACACTTCCTAGTCTCAACAGTTCGCAGCCAATGAGCCGCAAGCTCGTGCTCGTAACGCCTCAACCAATCAGATGTCAGAATTCACAAATATCGATATTTGTAAAATTTGATATTTCTCAAAAACTACTGAACGGATTTACCGCATTTAAACAAAAGCGTGCTTTCTGGACCACGACCTTTCTCCCTGCCAAACTTGGCATAATTCCGTTCAGCAGTTTGACCTGTAGCCTTGTCTAAAGTTTCCTATGGAAATTGCATGGAGAAAACACGTTTTGGGACCCCCCCTTTTTCTTAGCCCCCCCTTGACAAATCACCGCCAAACTTTCAAGATAGGAGTTGATCTGAAAAAAGGAACTTTTTGGAAAATTTCGTAAAGATTCGTCAAACTACGCCAAAGTTATAAGCACATCAAAAAATGCTTTTCCTGTGGAAACTAGGTTCTAACTATAACTATCTACTGGCGACCGCCAGTAGATAATATGTATATATGTATATATATATCGCTGACTTCATCTCCACAACTCCAATACCAAGGACGGATGAACGCGGACCCAAGGTTCTTTGTGCAAAAATAGTTTATTGACTATTTGCCCTGCATCTCCACCATAACGCGTTTCAGCCCCACCTGGGCCTTGATCACATGATGCGTTGCTGATGTTACCACCCATATTTAAAGTGCCAGTGCTTAAGTGACATATAAACCACATGACCACTCAATAGACATGGAAGAGGTATTCAAATAATGTGTACAACATTACACAGCGTCGGACATAACATATAAATATGTTGCAGGCATTATTTGGTTTACACAATAATATATCCTATTTAAATATTATTTTTAAATGAATAAATATATATAAACTCTACATATATATAGCAACTCACAATTGGTGTGTCTTTTGTTCAAATGGAAACATAAAACGACATGTGTCGCATTGTTGTCTAGCAAATCACTGTGTAATTAAACATAGTGATTCGTACTTTGTGAGACTTGTAACCCTACACAACCATTTGAAAGGACCTACTCGTATATTCTAAAATAGAACATAGAAAATAATATGCCTAAGATGTTAAAAATTCAAGCACAATAAAACTAAGGAATAACATTAAAATCATTTATAAAATAATGATTGCAGATATCCTTTTTTGTGCAAAAACGCAATGTGCAAACGGATAAAGCCCAAGTGGGCAGAATACATATCACATGTAATGCTGGTCAAGTTAAAAGTGCTATACGTGATGTAAAAAGTGCCACCATTTGATCCAATATAGTGCTATATACTAAAAATGTTCAATTATTGTAAAAATGATTCTATTAAAATACAAACAGGAAAGTGCAAAAATAGTACAATGATGAATAAGGAAAATTTCTTGTTAGTCAAGCGAAATTGTTGTCATCTAAGTTATTGTATCAGAAAAACGACATACAGTCATGTTGATGTTAGAACATGCATAAAGATGAAGACAGTGAATCAAAAATATCAATACATATCCTATAAGCAGGTGAACAAATCCTCACTGGCGTTCAGCCCTGTAGGTACCTTAGTATCTAACTCTAATATGTATTTTGTTTCTAGAAGTCGCAGTTGTGCCTCACGGTTACCTCCCTTCTTAATGGTGGAATTGAATCAATGACATAATATCGTAGATATGTCAGGTTACTCTGATGGCTAACTTCAAAATGTCTGGCTACCGGGTATGTTTGATCCTTGTTGGTAATTGCTCTAATGTGCTGGAGTATCCTTTTGTGAACTGGCAGTTTGGTACTGCCTATGTATTTTAAGTTGCAAGGACACTCCAGCACATATACCGCATACTCGGTTTTACAAGTTAGTCTTCTACCAATTATAATTGGGTCTGTTTTGAAAGGGCTTGAAAAGCTCGTCATATTTTGTGCATATTTGCAGGCTTTACAGGAAGTGCATTTAGTGAAGCCCTTCTGAGCACTTAGCCAATTGGTGGGAGGTCTAGTTACCAAATAATTCCTTACCAGGCTTTGGCCCATGGATCTAGCCCTTCTAAATGATATCTGGGGTTTCTTTGGTTGGTGTGCACCCACTATGGGATCACTGCGAATCAAATTCCAATTTTTATTTAATATTCTCCTAAGGGATTGATGTTGTTTACTGTAGGTTAGAATCATTCTACAAGGTTGATCCATCTGTTTTGTGTGAGGAATTGGTTGCATGATATTGCTTTTAATTTTGCTTTTAATTTTAAGGGCCTCTGTTCTGGTAATTATCATGGTTTTGTTAATAGCCCTGTCTATACTACCAGATGAATAGCCCCTTTCCATAAAACGTGACTTGCTTGCCAAATGTGCTACATGGCACTCCTCCTCGCTGCTGCAAATGCGTTTTATCCGAAGCATCTCCCCATAGGGGATGCTTTCAATCAAGTGTCGTGGATGTTGACTCGAGGCATGCAGCAAGGTATTGCCAGCAGTTGGTTTACTGAAATAATTTAGTGGCAATATTGCCATCCTTAATGTAGACTTCTACATCTAGAAAGCAAACCTTCTCCTTGCTAATGTTAGCTGAAAAGTGGAGATTGAGACTGTTGTCGTTCATCTCTTCTATAAACTCGAGGGCTTTTGACTCTGAACCTTTCCAAATGAAAAACAGGTCATCTATATATCTCAACCATAGGGGCACATGCTGTTCTAAAATGTTCTTGAAATTGACATTGAGGGCCCGCTCTTCCCACAGTCCCATATGTAGACAAGCATAACTGGGAGAAAAGCAGGCCCCCATCGCAACTCCCCTGGTCTGTTGGTATATTTGGTTCTCAAACAGAAAATATATATATATATGTATATGTATATAGATAGATAGATATATATATATATATATATATATATATATATATATATATATATATATATATATATAGCTTGCTTCGCCATGAAGTACTTTCTGCCAGAAAAGATGACGATGCAGACCCGATACTGGTGCAAATATTTCTTTATTTAGTGGACGCCCTGCACCACCGCCATGACGCGTTTCGAGCAACACAGTGCTCTTGATCACATGACGCGCATGTGGAGTGCTCTCACATATTTAAAGTGACAGTGCATAGCACGTGATGGTTTGAAAAAAGTGTGCTGTGGCATAATGGACATGGAAAAAATACTTATATATAAATATATATAAATAAATATGTGTAAAAAGCTTAAAATAACACTGCAAGGTACCTAAATGCATGTATATAAATACAGACAAACATATTATTATCATCATAAATATACGCATTTAAAAAAAGAGAAAACTCAATTTGGTAAAATGTTTTAAAATATCCAGAATGTATCAAAATATCTAAAACATGTAAAACAATCATTGGATGTTACCAAATTATCTACAGACCATATACTGAGTGTTAAATCTGGTCTGTACAATACCAATGTGTCCAAGCCGATTATAATGCAATGAATTAAGCCTTGTCCTGCCCGAGTGGGCCTTAGTTACAAACGTTCCTATGTCACAAATTGCCTAAAGTGCGAGTGCAAACAATACCATAATTCACCTATAAAAAGTCACAGCCGTGACTTATTAAAGTGCAATGTGCCAAAAATTATAAAATGAAAGCTAAAAACAATTGTAATGCAGGCAGCAGCTTAATGGGTATAAGAACATACTTAAATCCTCATTAAAAAGCAATTATAAGCAATCACAGGCATGTATAAAAATCCTCACTCGAATTCAAGCCCTGAGGTATTTTGCTGTCCAATTCTAAAATGTACCTAGTCTCCAGTCTTCTAAGCATGGCCTCCCGGTTGCCACCTCGTTTTTGAGGGAGGATAGTATCTAAGACAAAGTATTTCAAATTGTCTAGTTTGCTGTTGTGATACTCCTTAAAATGGCGGGCAACCGGGTAGGTAACATCATTATTAGTAATGGCCCTCAAATGCTGGAGCACTCGTTTGTGCACCTGCAACTTAGTGCTTCCTACATATTGCAGGTTACATGAGCACTCCAGCACGTAAACAGCGTATTCAGTTTTGCAATTGACACTCTTTGTAATAGGTACGGGATTGGGTTTAAAAGGTGTTGTGTAGCTAGTTCTATTAACCCCATATTTACAAGCCTTGCAATTGGTGCAACGAGTAAAACCATTCCTGGGACCAAGCCATGTTTGAGATACCACTACCTCAGGACTACTTTTTACTAAGGAATTGCACATAGAGCGAGCCTTCCTAAAAGTAATACAGGGGGATTTGGTAATCTGACTACTCAAGACATGGTCACTTCTTACCAAAGCCCAATTCTTATTGATAATTTTGCGTAAGGCTTTATGTTGTAGATTGTAGGTAAGGATCAATCTGGTGGGGGACTCTGTACATTTGTCACCAGTATCATGTTTATTGATTTTAGTGAGTGTTTGGAATTGATCTAAATGGGCAGTTCTATTCATAGCCCTATTAAGCATTTTTTCAGAATAGCCCCTATCCAGAAACCTATCCTTACTCTGTAACTGTGCCCGTCTACAGTCAATGTCCGTACTGCACACTCTACGGATGCGCAGCATCTCCCCATATGGGATGCTGTTGATAAGATGGGCCGGATGGTGGCTAGTAGCATGCAGGACTGTATTCCCTGCCGTTACCTTTCTGTATAGTCTTGTTTCCATCTTATTATTAGCAATGAAAATTTCTACATCAAGAAAACACATGTTGGTTCTACTCATTTGTGCTGAGAAGTTTAAATTCAAGTTGTTACAATTGATATCTTCCACAAATTTCTGAGCGCTGTCATCAGAACCTCTCCAGACCATGAATATATCGTCAATATATCTGTACCAGCATAAAACATGATTCAATAATATATCTTGATAGGAAATCCTTAGGACCTGTTCCTCCCAGAACCCCATATGTAGACAGGCATAACTGGGAGAAAAACAGGCCCCCATGGCTACACCTCTAATCTGATTAAAAATCTGATTGTTAAACAAAAATAAATTATTTTCAAGGCAAATCAAAATCATACTCAATAACATTTTGTTATGCTGGTACATAACAGTAGGTCTGGTATTTAAGTAGTGTTCTACAGCTCTGATGCCATCTCGATGGTTAATGCTCGTATACAAAGTTGTGACGTCTAAGGATATCAAAATACAGTTTTCCTCCCACCGCACATCACTCAGTTTCCTCAGAAAGTCTCCAGTGTCCTGGATAAAAGAGGGGAGTTTTTTGACATGGTTTTGCAAAAAGAAGTCCACATAGCGTGATGTGTTCTCCAATAGGCTACCACAAGCAGATATGATAGGCCTGCCAGGTGGTTTCAATTTGCATTTGTGAACTTTAGGGATAAAGTATATGGATGGAATTTTAGGATGGTCATTTTTTAAAAATTTGAATTCCTCATTAGAGATCAAGTCCGCCGATTTCCAAGCTACCAGTTTGTTGTAAAATTCGTAGCGTGCTACAGTTACTGTTTGCATATCCTTTCTCTTATAACAGTCCCTATCGTTCAATTGGTTCAATGCCTCTTCCATATACATTTCATGTGGCCACAGCACAATGTTGCCCCCTTTGTCAGATTGCCGAACTATTATCTTTTTCTGTGCTTGGAGTTTTTCACCAGTTTGTTGTAAATGACATTCTGTTTGTTGTACTTTTTCATTGAATGTGTTACTTTAGAATAGAGTGTTTTTAACTCCAATGTCACTTTATCATTAAAAAGATCTAAATTGTCTCTTAACATGATTGGGCAAAAGGTAGATGTTGGCTTGAATGGAGTGCGCACTGGTGTCTGTATCACAGGTTCATCATAATTTGGTGTTTGGAAATTCATTGTGCTCTCAGCATGCAGTTCTTCCAAATCCCTAAGCAAATCCACATCTTGTGTTGATAACTGGTCTGTATTGTCAATTACTGGCGTTTGAATATAAGCTGGCTTTACTTTCGAGGTCCCTTGTAACAAGTGGTATTTGCGCAGCTTCAATTTACGCACAAATTTGTATAAATCAATTCTTGTGTTGGCATAGTCAAAATTAGTCGGAGGACTAAAAGATAATCCCAGCGATAGTGTTGTAACTTCTTCATCAGCTTAATGTCATTTCAGTTAAGTTGATTATTGTATTGGACTTAGTATCCTCAGCCTCTATCTGCGTTGCCATCTTTTGTTTGTCTGTTTTTTGTTGCTGTATGGTTTGGCGTTTGATGGAGCAACGGCGCCTTGCTCTCCGTTTTTGATTCCTGTCTTTGGCTTGTTTGCATTTTGCGCACTTGACCTGAGAGTTTGACGTCTGTCCTGGCGTAGGTAATCTACTTCCTGATATATATATATAGATTCACTGAGGAAACCATAGGTTTCAGGGACGTTATAGTTAGAAATTAGCATTTAAAAACCTTAGAAATTCACTGAAAAAAACCACAGGTTTCAGGGACGTTATAGTTAGTTGGACATTTCACTCGTACAAAACCAGAGAAATTCGGCCGTTATAGTTAGTTGAGGTAACTTTACCTCGCGCCCCCGCAATGCACTGCTGATGACGTCACATATTACATCACTCATGACATGGTCAGTGACATCACTGATGACATCTCAAATGACATTACGCTACACACAACGTACATCCACTCTACTTGGTAAAATCTTTTACATTTACAATGCCTATAGCTCTAACTCTCGCAAATGCAAATCCAATTACATTGCAAATGCTTCTTTAACTAGTAGTCGCGTTTGCAGAGTGGTAGAGAAAGGGTGCTAGGCCTCCGACAGCGCTCAGGAATTCCGCTGCGTAGGAACTACAGGAGGTACCAGGAGGGCTTCTTGGCCCCCAAAGTCCCTCAGGAGTAAAGTGGACTTCATCCCCCATCCCGTAGTCTGCCAGGAGGCGTGTTTGCAGAGTGGTGGAGAAAGGGGCATGGCCTCCGAAGACGTCTTAGCAATCCTACTGTGTGGGACTTACTGGAGGTAACAAGAGGGTAGCTGGCCCCCAAGGACATCCTTGGGGGCCAACTACCCCTCCTATTACCTCCAGTAAGTACCACACAGCAGGATTGCTAAGTTCTCATAACAGGCCATGCCCCCTTTGCCCACCACTCTGCAAACACGCTCCCTGACGCGCTCTTGGATGGGGATCGAAGTCCCCTTCGCTGCTGGGAGTCCTTAGGGGCCAACTAGCCTACCTCTTACCTCCAGTAAGCCCCACACAGTGGGATTGCTGAGAGGTGGACACAGGCCACGCCCCCTTTCTCCACCACTCTGCAAACGCACCTCCTGGAGCGCTCTTGGTTGGGGGATGAAGTCCCCTTTCCTCATGAGGGTCCCTGGGGGCCAATTTGCCCTCCTGTTACCTCCAGTAAGCCCCATACAGCTGGTTTGCTGAGAGTGCTCAAAGGCCACGCCCCCTTTTTACACCACCCTGCAAACGGGGCTCCTGGCGCACTGCTGCTCGAGGTCCTCAGGGCACAAGAGGACCTCATCGCCCCACCAGCAGTGCACCAAGAGGCGCGTTTGCAGAGTGGTGTAAAAATGGGCGTGGCCTCGGACCACCTATCAGCAATTCCACTGTGTGGGGCTTACTGGAGGTACCTGGTGGGCTAGTTGGCCCCTAGGGACTCTCAGGAATGAAGGGGACTTAATCCCCCAACTTAGAACGCCAGGGGGCGCGTTTGCAGGGAGGGGCGGGGCCTCCGGCGATATGCCGGCTTTTTCTAAATTTGGTTTTTGGAAGGGGGCTGTGTGGCCCCCCCTTCCCTTTATTATTTTTGGGCCCTGGGGACCCCATCCCCCAAGGCCTGAGCATGTGTTTTTTTAAACGGGAGGGGGCCGGGCGGCCCCCCTCCCTTGGCCGATTTTGGCCCCGGGAACTCCATCCCCCGGGGCATGGCCACATATTTAATCTTTTTTTTATTTATAATTTTTAAGGAGGGGGGCTGCACGGCCCCCCTCCCGAGGCCATTATTGGCCCTGGGGACCTCGAGCTGTGCCTCGATCTTTTTATTTTGTATTTTAATTTTTAGTTAGGGAGGGGGGCCGCATGCCCCCCTTCCCTGGGCCACTTCTGGCCCCGGGTACCCCATCCCCTGGGGCCTGGCCTCAGCGTTGGGGACCGTGGGGGGAGACCCAATGCCCCTACAGTCCCTGCCGGCTCCCCGCCTCCTGCGGGAGCCAGCATTGCTTTTGGGCAAGGGGAGCTGCTGACATGCAACTCCCCTTGCCCAAAAGCAATTCTGCTTTGCTTCTTGGAAGCGAGAGCAGGTTTCCTGCTCTCGCTTCCAAGAAGCAAAGCAAGTGTTTGCTATTGCAGGGCGGGAGCCGTGCTCCCGCCCTGCCATAGCAAACGGCAATGTCCCGTGGGTGGGCACCCCGGGACATTGCAGGAGCCGGCCCTGGGGGGTGGCAGTCCTCAGGGCCATCGAGGGCTCCAGGAGGGGGGACGCGTGGCCCCCCTCCCTTCATGAAAATAGCCCCGGGGAGGTGGTGGTCCCTGGGGCAGTGTGGGGGGCTCGAGCCCCCCACACTAATTATTTGTCAAAGCCCTGGGGAGGTGGCGATCCCCGGGGCTTGGGGGGGCCCGTGAGGCCTCCCACCCTTATTTTAAGAAAGCCCTGGGAGGTGGCGGTCCCCGGGGCTTGGGGGGGCCCGCGAGGCCCCCCGCCTATATATAAATAAAGCCCTGTGGAGGTGGCGGTCCCTGGGGCTGTGGGGGGGGCTGTGTGCCCCCCACACATTATGGATAAAGCCCTGGGGAGGTGGCGGTCCCCGGGGCTGCGGGGCCCCCACGGGCCCCCGCTATATAATTACACATTGCCCCCGGGACCTGGCCCACCCTGGGGCTTAAGGAAAACGAAGGACGGGAGCCCGCGCTTCGTTTGTTTTAAATTTTCTCGGCCGGATTTGTGCACCCAGTGTGAATTTGCCCAATTTGTTTTTTTTTAAATGCTTTTTTTGGCCCTGCGGTCCTTGTGGGACCTCCTGAGCAGGCCTAGGGGGTCATGGTGTTTCTGCCCTGCCCCCTTTTCTTGTTTTTCATCTTTTTTTACTGTTTTCTTGTGACTCGGTTACCGAGTCACAAGATGGCTGCCAACACTTCCTGGTTTGGAGTGTTGGCAGCCAATCAGAATGAAGCTCGTGCTCGGGAGGGTTTGCGAATCCTCCTCGGTGCTCAGATATATACATTCTTATTTTTTGAATTTCTCAGCAACTACTGAACGGATTTACACTATTTAAAAAAAGGGCGTTTTCTGAACCAAGAGCTACCTTGTTGCCAAATTTGGTGTAATTCCGTTCAGCAGTTCGGGCTGTAGCCTGTTCCAAAATTCCTATGGAAATTAACATGGAGAAAACGCATTTTGGGACCCCCCTTTTTTCTCGGCCCCCGCTTGACGAATCACCCGGAAACTTTCAAGACAGGAGCTGACCTGAGTGAACCATTAGTTTTGAAAATTTCGTGAAGATTTGTTAAACAGCGCCAAAGATATTGGCAAAAGAAAAAACGCTTTTTGAATAGAAACGAGGTCCTAAGTATAACTACCTACTGGCGACTGCCAGTAGGTAATATATGTGTGTATATATATATATATATATATATATATATATATATATATATATATATGTGTGTATCAAAAATGTTCAGAGGTTCTTTGAGCAATTATGCTTCCCGTTCCTTCAGGAGTAGTAACCCAGAGTGCTTGGAACAAAGTATCTGTAAGTCACGGGGATACTGGCACCATTCACCTACTCCCTCTTCTGACAGGCCCCCCCAGGTCTGTGGGGGAGGAGGGGAATCAGCACTGGTATCAGTTTCAGGTCATGTGCCTACTTCACTTTATGCACCGTAGGTATTGGGTCCACATGTTTCCTATTACCAGAGCTTGCCTAATGGCCTCTCGGACTCTGGGGAGACTGGACGGTGGACTATCAATAGTAGACCCCATAGAGAGTTCTCTATGATATGGCAATTTTGGAGCTGTTTCATATCGTTTACATTTTTTTTTTATCAAAGTGCTCTTTTCTACAACAATAACAACACAGTTTTTCAACAGGTCAGTTCTGCTTTTCAGCTATGTACAGTAGACAGTGGATGCTTCCCACTTGCAGAGGCACCACCCATCACTTTCTTTTACACCTCTTACTCTCTGCCGCATGATTATAGGTCAACCTTTTCTTTTCTGTTGAAATATTATTCTAATTTCAACTCAATTTATCGATAAATGATTCATGAAAACATGATCATAACTTTCCAGAAGGGCAGGCACTCATCTAGTTACACCACTGCGTAAAACGTGTTATATACTTGTAAATGGTTATAACATCCTTCAGTGCTTCAACCAGTTCATTATGCACCCTATACACCAATCTCATAAAATGTGCCAAATGTACAGTCATACTTCTGGGTCCTTCTCTGATGGATGCATGTTCTGCACCACAGATATATTTATCAATTGACTATCAGGTTGTAGGATTGCAGTGGCCCATATTAATGTGCGTCCATCCTAATTGGTGATAAAATAAAAGTCTACTTTAGATTGACCATTAGGGCTGAAGTAATACAGAGATCCCAATAAACATAATCCGAAAAACGAATGGAGTGCATTTCATGTATGATGTTTTCGCAAAAATCTAGGGGATTTCTTAAAATGGCATTCAATAGTTCGATAAACAATTCGAAAATGTATTTTAGTAATATCAACATTTTACCTGAATATGAGGTATTCTCCTCTTCAGCTTACTTCTGCATTTTCAAAGTTCATCTCATTGTATATACTATTTTGGTACACTTTAAAGGACTGACCAATTGATCTTTAGGTAATTCTGTCTTGAAAATGATGTATTAACCTCATTAGCCTTGGTGTACTCCTTTCTAAAGCCTTCAAGTACAGCCAGAGGTTGAAGAAGTGGAAACTGATGGAACACCAGGCATCCCACCAACATGCCCCTTGCCCAATGCAATAAGGAAATGCCCTCTGACTGTGGGGCTCAGATCATCTCCGTAATGATACACAACACACAATTAATATCTTGGTTCTTCACACTACTAATGACAAACAACATGTCCTATGAGTATGACTAAAAAATAGAATCACCTTCATTTGTTCAGGGAGATGCTTGGTACTTGGGGCCTCAATTTGAGACTGGCAGACAGGGTAATCCATTGCAAAAGCGACAGACTACGCTGCCAGCCAAACCCTCAGTCCACCTGCCTCATTTAGACTGAGACTGAGTCCCCATTAGCTCCATTGATGGAATACTTCCTCTGAAAGTGAGAGACAGGAAAAAATAAAGAATGACCCCCACACCCTAGGAACAAGCTCCCAGAGTGTGGTGGTCATTAGTTTTTTGCTTTTCAGTAACAAACTCCCCCTCATTCCCTGCCCACCAAACCTTTAGTACATTGAAATGAACCCCTGTGACAGCAGCGGCTCCTTTCAATGTAGAGAGATGACTGTTGGGCCGGCGGTCATCTCTAAATTTGGCTGGCGAAGTGCCATTGGAATGGTAGAGGTAATGGCCGCAACAATCCCAACGGACACTACTCCATCCATAAAATCCAAAATCAGGCCCATAAATGCTTGGACAATGTAGGGTCAAGTTGGGTGGTAACCACCAGCTAACGCAACACTTTAAGTGACTCTGAAGAATTAAGATCCCTCACCTCATCTATGTCTACAGTCTCAGAAAACTCCCCATTAAATATCTTAAGCACATAACTCTGGAAGGACTACAAATGTCTTGGCCAGCTCACCAACATGTGGTTACTATATCTGAAGTCTTTGCGTACCTTTCCATTTTGTAATGCTCATCCAAAAGGTATATCATCAGAAGCGGTGTTTCACTTCTTGCACGTGTGAAATGTGCTCCGAAGTGCTCTGCAGGTGCTCCAGGAGCAAACCATACTGAGGTAAAAATGTAATTAAGTAAATTGATCACCAGTGTAGTGTTTCAAAAATATGTTTTTAGATGAGTTTCAGCAGTTCCATGAATGGTATTTTCACATGGTAATCCATATTGCTTCTTACTCTGTGTGGCTGCAAAGGCACCATCTCTGCGTTTGAGTCTCCGCCTTGGCTCATGTACTGTTGTCCCACAGCCCAGAAGTGGGTGCCCACCATGTTGGCAATGACTTTCTGGCATGCAGCTTTGTTGTAGCCCACCCAGGTGCTGGGGCGAGTCATGGATTGTGGTATCCGCTTGGCATGGTTGTCTTTCCTTGCGGCAGCCCTATTTTGTGTCCTAAGCGTGGGTGAGATGATTCACAGTTTCCCATGGTTGTTAATTCTGCCAGCAGGGTCTTGAGACATGATTACTCTCTTCTGGGCTGGTCTATACTGTCCAGGTCTCTCGGGGGTCAGATGTATTTCCTGTGTTGTGGGTTACCAGGGCCTCATAGGGGTCACCTCTGGTGCACCGCTGATCCTCCTTTATTCAGCAGAACCATTACTGTGGACACATAGACTTAGGCATGGTGCTGTACGTCTTAACGGACTGACTAACTTATGTCTTGTTTCAGTTCATAATGTGGTTTGTTTGGGTCTAAACTTGGATGGGGACTGCATTCATTTTCATTGAGTTATATTGCTCCTTTGCTTCTTTTCGGCTTCTGCAATTCTTCAAATTGTGGTATTCTGATTTCCATGCTTTCTTTCATTTGGACTTTTCCCTTTGCTGAGGGGAACTGCTCTTTCCGATCAAGCAGTTTCTCTCTGGGTTCTCCTGATTTTGGATGCCCTGAACTTGTGGGCTATTCTGGGTTTTTCCCTATGTCTTGATGTCTCCTCCTATTTCTTTTGGGTCCTTCAAGACTTTCTATGATGCATTGGGAGAGGGCAGCACCATTTATTTCCCGTTGCTGTCTCTGCGTGTGGCTCTTTATTATACACATATTTTCAAACATCCATTTTGTGAGCTGAAAGATTATTTGGTCAGCGGAGCAAAGCCGAGGTTGAAAGGCATTCGTCTTTGAGCTCATGGTTTTCAGAATAAAGGCTTGGAAGACCAGGTCGTCTGTGAGAGACTTGTTACAGTGCTGCAGGTAACTAGTTGTTGCTGGTAGTTTGCACCTATCACTAGTAGTGTGGCCAAGGACGTTGGAGCTGTAGCGCAAAGATCCTGTTGTGAGCGGGCAGGCGAGCAACAAGGTTTTAGCACCGACGGGCCCGTTCGCAGTTGTGAAGAGCTCAAAACTTCAATTTAGCCCTCTGAGGCCACACCAAATGTCCAGGACCTGAGGCGCACCTCTTGTGAGTCAGGGGCTTGCTCCAACGGGATGTGGGTGATGGTTCATGTGGTTGGGAGCCTGTTATGTCCCTGTGGCTCTGAAAAGGAGGTCAGCAGACCAGCCCTTTAAGTCACTTTGGGAGTCCTGGGTTCAGGTGCAGGTCCAAT
The DNA here is from genome assembly GCA_963921515.1 of Calotriton arnoldi. Classification (NCBI taxonomy): domain Eukaryota; kingdom Metazoa; phylum Chordata; class Amphibia; order Caudata; family Salamandridae; genus Calotriton; species Calotriton arnoldi. The sequence goes on from CAWUFW010002212.1 coordinate 1,242,970, forward strand.
CCCTGTGACTTAGGCAGTAGGGCAGCAGGGCAGCAATCCAGCAAGGCAGCAGTCTAGTGGGGTGGCAGTCCTTTCAGCAGCATAGCAGTCCTTCGGCAGAGTCTCCACAGGCCCAGAAGACAGGTTCTGAGGATCTGGTGTATGAGATCCAATATTTCTACCAGATGCCTCCTTTGAAGTGGGAGAAGCTTCTGGAGGTTTCCCTTTGAAGTACGCAGGTTTCCTACCTCCCCTGCCCTGGCTCCAGACTAACTACAGGGAGTATGCAGCCCTTTGCGTGGAGGTAGGATATAGCCTATTCAAGTGTAAGTAAACGTTCAAAAATGGGTACGCTTTGTTCAGGTTCTTACATGGCATACTATGCATCACCATAGAGAAGTTCGCATGAAATAGCAGGAGAGAACGTGCAGGGTAAGACGCCACTCGTGTTTTCGTTCATGTCCCGAAACATGAGGGGATGAATTTCGTCCAATATTGGTGATTCATGTTTCTGAAACTATGTTGGCACGAGGTGCATGAGGATCACTTAACAGTGTCATGGGTGCCATTTGGCTGGCTCTGGTTATTAAAAATTCTTTACATACTTTGAACTCACGGGTATACATTGATGGCGGTACACAGAGTTGCGGTCTGTTCAAACATTATAGATTCACCTCACACGATACATACCGATAAGGAGACACATTGAGGTTGTCGTTGACTATATATTTATATGTGCAAGAGCTGTCTTGACTTGACATTCTTAACATTTGATTTTTAAGCATAGATGCCCCTGATGAAGGGTCCATGACTCGAAATGCATTGGCCAGGGTTTGAACATTTGGATTTCAATGAGAAAAGTTGAATATTCATTGGAAACTTTGATGGGAATGACCACAAAGGATTGATAGCTTATGAAGAAGTGTGAATAAACACGGATATCAAAAAGGAAAACTCATAGTGTAACGTTTTAATTTCAAGAGAAATTCATGAAGTTATAGTGAACAAAACCTTGCAGTTTTGAAGTGATGTGCGCTCAGGAGCTGTCGTGTAGTTCCTATATAACCTATACAGGATCTGCGCATTTGGATAACATAAACTGTGGGATTGGTGGCAGACTGATTCCGTGCACCCCCACCGGGTATGCTAGCCTGTCTGTATCCGCTAGCTCACAGTGCCACTATAATCTCCTCTTACCAAGGAGAGAATAGATTCTGGCAACCTCAGAACATGACAACCCTGATCCATCAGAATCGTGGAAACAATATACTACCTTTCGCTCAGTCACTCGTGCTCACTTAGTTTATCACAGAGAGATACACAGAATAAACAGGCTGGGCGTTTTCAATAAGGATTTATTGAACAGTTGTTATTCTAGTGTAGAATAGATGAGCTGTAACAACCATTAGACAGTAGCAGAGATATATGATTAGAAGTACTACGAAAGTAAAGGGATGGTAAAGTTCTACCATCTTGCAGTAATCATGAATATATACAAGTACATAAATACATGATAAACAGTGTATACTCCTACAATGCCTCCCTAACTAGATGTACCTAAATATACCTAGCATCTGTGTAGGTGTTATGCCAAGAATCCCTCTAGGAACTAGTCAACCCCATTACCTGAGAATGAGAGAATATGGGACCCCGCCCTGGTCTCGAGTTGGACACCCCGTGAGGGATGTTAGACCACTGCGAGCTGGAGTGTCTGCATGCAGGAACCTCAGCGTCTCTGGTCAGTGTGTCAGCCGGGAAGTCTCGGTCTCCTCTCCCCTTCCAAGCAAGATGTAATGTATATATACCCATAGGTCTCCCCAGGGGTCCTACATTGCTGTGTTACTGTGTCGGCCTAAAGGATGATGTCGGGCCTGAACTTTATACAGAGATATTATACAGGAGATGTTAGTCCTGCTGTGCTTCCAAGAAGCCTCATGCATAATGTATGAGATTCGAACTAGGGGGAAACCCGCGTTCTGAATGCAGTATCGTATCTAGGTAAAAGGTCAGTCCCTAAGAACCATTATGTATGTAATGTAGGGAAGAATATAGGTGAAAGGTTGCAATGTTACCTGCGCCTATATAGGGTACCTATATGGAATATAACACCCACTCCTCTTCCGACTGGCCGACATATGTAACTTATTATCGTACAACTAGCTTAACTAGATATTGGTACGCACAAAGTTTAAAAACATCTGTTTAGCTAAAAAAATTTAAAACTTCTAAAAATGTCAAAAAACATAAAACTGTCTAAAAAAATGTTTTGCAAGCCATATCTCTAAAGTGTCCTTAGTTATAGTCCGAAGCACTATAAGCCTTAGAAAGCCATGTATGCCCAATAAATGAAAGGAATGTCAATTTTTGTTTTGAGTTACAAATTTGAGCTTGTTTTTAAAAAGGGCGAATTTCTTCCAGCACACGACGAGCCAAATGAGTCAAATGTTTATGTGTCCTGGCTGGTAGACGCAACATTTTCGTTGCTTGCTTCCGCAGTAGACGGCCCCTGTCGCACCTCGCATAGTATGTCAATTGAGCACAGATGATGTTCCACACTGTCCGCAGCCGGTGCTGGGCCAGCCTGTGCGCCGTCCAAAGCCTGGGTGTCAGAGGAGGAGCCGGTGTCCATACCAACAGGTGCTGTTACTACCTGTGGGGGCTCAAGGAATGCCGCCATCAACATCGGAATACGCTGAGGACACTGCAGAACATGGGCCGTTATCAGGTCCAGTAAAGCATTCACGTCCAGTTGCGCACATGATGGGAGTGTCAAACAAAGGTCTAACACGCATTCTTCTTCGCAAAACAGGCATCGGAGGACAGGTAAGATGCAGTCCATCCAGACTGGTCGAAATGACAAGAACCAAGATGCACTTAGTTCTCTTAGGCGAGGCATGCCTAGATGTTGTACCATGCGGTCACGGTATTTACGCTCCAGGAGTGCTCTTTCCATCTCCTTGGTGACTGGGACGTCCATTGCGTAGTAAATATAAAACAATCAGGATACCTGCTACTAGAAACAGGATGAGCGGAAATCCTCCAAAGATGCTTCCGAATACGGAGTGTATGAAGTTTGGTATAACTCCAAGTACCGTCTGAAAGGTGCTCAGAAGTCCAGAACCTATGGTCTTAAATAGGTGGACTATGCCTGTCGTATCAGACATGTTAAAGATACGATTTACCATTTCTGCGAAATTGAAAGGGCAGTTTGTATCTCTGCCAAAGCCCTTGCGATCTGGAGATCAAAAGTCTCTCGAGCGGAGGTTAAGTGCACAGACTTCTGTAAAAGCATGGCTTTCATTCTGCTTAGAGTATCAAACCGTATTAAAGAAACATTCAGTGAAGTCCATAACGGCGTCTCCCTGACTGTATGTGTTGGTGGAAACAATACTTGCATACAACAAGTAACCCTGGAGCTCACGGTTACCAGATATGCGATGCCCGGGAGCATTCCGCAGCAGCCTTGACTGTTCAGCATCAAGTAACTCCCATTTGAAAGTAGCCTGAATGCTGGAGTAATCACTGCAGCTGGGGCACCCTCAAATGGCAGGACAGGTTCGCTACAGAACCATTACAAGCCCCGTGCAGCATTATATTCTGGCATATGAGTGATCCACTTAAAGCGTTCTCCCAGTTTGTACCACTTAGAAACACTTCTCGATCCCCACTCCGGCATCGAAATCTGTATGGTAATACCTATGATTCCTTAATGTATTCCTTACCCATTTCTTCATATCTGCCTGCCTTCTTTTGTTCAAGGCAATACTGAAACTGAAAAGTAGTGACCGGTAGAGTTCTGTGGCCATGGATTAGCCATTCTGTGGACGGTAATTCTGCCACTGTAAATGCTAATCTATCCAGTTTTTCGATACGCAGCATTGTATATTTTGCTCCCCTTTGTGCCATTTCTATCTGTTTATCTGTTAGATTGTATTCAGAAAACAGAGACGTACTGTTGATATAACGCCACGGCACGTAGCCTGCACGCAAAAATTGCAGCGTCCAGCTTAATAACATAATAGAACGTAATTGAGATTGCCCGTGTTGTAATATGGCCAAATCTTGTTCAAGTATGTCTATCGCAGAAGATACAATGTTGCCGGAATATATCCTGGAGGTCAATGTAGTTAACCCATTGTCTACCACTGCTAGAGATTTTTCTAGATTTATACGGTCTATTTCACGTAACCTCTCTGCGGCCTCTTGTTGGGATATTTTCCATATTTCATTGTAGACAGCATAATAGAAACATTTCTGACGTGGCTTCCTGGGACCTAGTAAAAAATCCCTGAGATCCACATCCTGTGACAGTAAGGCTAAGTGTTGTTTCACCTTTGTGAGTGTTGAGGTTTTTAGCCAATCAAGGCACAACTTCCCAACACTGTAGGATGTCACTACCCCTGGATGTTCTCTCTGAACATAATGAGGATCTGGCCTAGGGATAGCTAAACCTTCGATTTTACCCATGAATCTCGCCTGACAAATATTAGTGTCTGTGGGCCAAATCAACATTTCTTCCAATCGGGGTCTGATCTGTTGTATTGTATAATGTCATTCAACGTAATCTCTTTCTGTGATGTTATGTTACCCTCGGTGTGTGATGGAGTTGGCAGCCGAGATGTGTTTAAGTCTTTGTTCTTGGCTAGTCCAAGGCAAGACGTCTGTTGCACTGTCTCATTCAAAAACATGATTTGTTGAGGGATAAGGCATGTTCTAAACAAAGCTTCTATTCCCTGTACTTGCCATTCTCTAGTACCCCAGACTGATTTAAAGTCTATGGTGTCTTTCCATAAGTCGAAACCTTGTTCAGGCAACTGGGCAATAAAGAAAGCAGAGTAAATCTGTTTGGTGTTTGTTAACATAGTTTTCTGTGCTGATGTTGGTGCAACCTTATAATAATATGATGCTGGGTCAGACATATTAAACCCTGAAAAATATGGAAGTTTTTGTGTAAATGTTTTTGAACTGCCTTTCGGCGGTGTTGGACAATGTTCCCACTGGTGGTAAGTGAACACATTTCTAGGATTAGCCGATTTATGCAGAAAGTGATGACCATAGTGTTGATGACAATACATTGTTTCGGAATCTGATGTGCTTTCCAATGTTTCACTATTAGAAAATGCAGCATTTCCAAATCAGACAACAATTTAGCGCCATGATACCTTTGGGTGAATGTTTTGCGCTCTATATGTCTCTTTTTCATTTCATTTCATTTCAACATGTTATTTACAGTTTCAAAATCCCAATCATCGGAAAATGTACTTGAGGTAATGGTATCACTCAACGATATTTTAAATAAATGAGGAATTCTTAAAAGTTCGGTCGGACCAAATATATCAAAATCAACCTTGTCCCAAACTATACCATCAGGTATAGGAATTGCTGTAATGTTCACTGATGACAAGTCTCTTTGTTCTCGGTGAGATGATTGGTGTGGTTTTAAAATTAAATTCACCTTTTAGGCTGCAGAGCTTTGTCGAAGGTATTTTCCATTAACAAGCATGCTAAAAACTATTACTAAGCCTAACCAGAAAGAAAGAAAAGTATACCGGTGATTACCCATAGTTCTACCCAAGGTGACACCAGGTAAGTCTTTTTAAGAAAGTTCAGAAAGTCTTTAACTTGCTGCTTGTGCGATTTTTGGGCTGGCAACGTTTCCGGTTCACTTGGATTCAAAGAAAACGTATCAAAGTTTATTAAGTAGCCAGAAGCAGTTCGATCAATTGTTGGTATTGCATCAAGATTTGTAGAAATCGTAGTTTGCTCTTGTTGAGGCATGTTGACGTAGACATCTGTATTTGGTCGAATTGAAATTTGTCTTTCATTTTGATACTGAATTTGAACTCCAGGTTCAAGGGGAACGAGTTCCATAGCATTATTGCTTAGTCCATCGTTCCGTGCAGGAGACTCTTCGAATGTGATGAGTCTTTCCGTTTGAACTTCTTGAATTGTAGCGAGAGGAGGGCGTCTGCTACTTTGGAGTCCACGTGGCCTACTACTCAGTATTGGCCACATAGTGTGGTTTGATTAGGTTGATTGAGACAAATCTTTTCTCCTTTTTTCCGGCAAGAGGCGGTAGAAGTACAGTTCTTGTTCCTTCAACTGCTAGGACCTGTACAGGCTTTCTGTATGATGGCCCAAATTCTTTCTTGTCCGCAATTTTCTCTCTGACCAGATCCCTGACTTTTGGGATCCAGACAGGTCTTGCCGTGACTTATTTGGCTTCCCCAGTGGCTTCATATGGACATTACTTTGTTGTGTCCTGGACTCATTTAGATCCTGTAAAACAGCCAAACGATCATGGATGTCAACAGGCTTTTCATCCGCCACTGCGTCTTCACAATCAAGATCAGGTACCCACATTCTTGTCCCAAATAGGACCTCATATGGAGTGACTCCCCCTAGAGAACTTCTTGGCATGTTATTCAATGCTCGCTGCACTCCATTCAGATGTTTTACCCAACTCTCACCAGTGCCTATTACTCTAGCCATTAAAGATTGCTTTAAGTCTCGGTTATTCCTCTCCACGACCAAATTTCCCTCGGGATGATACGGAGAGGAGTACCGCAAAGCTACACCCAATCCTCGCATGGCCTCCTTGTAAGACCGAGAGCTAAACGCAGGGCCCTGGTCAGAATGTAATGTGCCAATTGCGTATGTCCCTATAAAGACTCGCAAATCTTTTATAACAGTTTGAGCGTCAGCCGAGCATTGGGGCCACGCCCATAGGAATCTTGAGCAGGAATCCACTGCAACCATGATATACCTGTAAGCCCCATCTCTCTGTAAGGGGCCGCAGTGGTCCAAGTAAACACACGCTAGTGGTTTGTCAGATATTAATAATGGTGTCTGTGCTGGACGTATTACGGTGGAACCTTTCATCTGCTGGCAGATGTCGCATTTTAAGACATAGTCTTTAGTCTGCTTAGTTAACCCAGGCCACCAGTAGCATTGTTTCAGTAAAGAAACAGTCGCCGTAACCCCTGCATGTGCAGAACCTATCCCTTCGTGTGCTGCTAGAATTAAACCTAACCTACGATCCATGTTTAGAATTACTCTATCCCCCACTCCAGGAATCTGAGCAAATGGAATGTTATTGGCATCTAACTTGTAGGAGTACTTGAGTGGTCTGCTGTTTTTGCGACAAACAATGACAGCCACCATAATCTCACTGTCTATTCTCGTTTTAGAACGAGTGATTGCAGCTACGAAGCCCTGCGTACAGCCCCCTTTGTGGCTTCATCAGCCAATGAATTCCCTTCAACGTGAACGCCATCACGCTGATGACTCAGTGTATGTATCACGTGAGCTCTCAGTAGTTCGGTTTTTAACTCCACTACCTGTCCCCATAGCATTTTATGCTTAATTGTGCCACCTTTTGCATCTTTGAACCCGTTTTGAACCCAGTGCTGCAAATATTCATTATATGACTGCACACAGTAAAACGAATCGCACACAATTAGTGTGGGGAATTCTCGATCCGTATTTACCAGTGCCAGTATCAAGGCTTTTAATTCTGCCAGCTGTGCCGTGCAGTCTCTTAGAGATTGCGTTTTTGTGTAATTTGGGTGGAACCTTCCATCCTGCATGCGACCTTTAACAATTGCGCACGCCGCACTATATTGTTGCTTACTTCCTATGGCCGGTTGAGCTGATCCGTCAGTGTAAATTATATATTCATAATGATCTAGAGGCATTATTTCGTTTGATAGAGGATATTCTTGTTCGTATTGCAGAAATGCTTGTGTTTTTAAATTTGGGTCGTACCTGTATTCCACATCTGTTGCAGTGAGAGAATTAGCCCATTGTATCCATCTCGGATGTAAGGCCTTAGCGTTAGGGACGCTTACCTTTGTAGCAGCCTCTAAGGCTGGAACCGGAGTCACTACTATTATTCGTTTCCCCTGAGCCAGTGCTCTTTCTCTCACTACAGCAGTTTGTACTGCTGTCAGAATCTTTTCTGTAGATGCGAAGCGCATCTCAGAATTTGTGTACAAATGCGATTTATATGCAATTGGTACTGTTCCACCTTCATTGTATGTTAGATAGGTGTACCCAGATTGACCCGCAACTATACGGATCACCAGGTTGCGTACGTTTACGAGTGTCTGCAAGTGTTTGGAAGCTATCATGTCAGCTTGTAAGGAACGAAGTGTATCTGTGTGTTCCTGTGTCCATTGTTTTACTGAAAAATCAGGTTTTATTAAATCCTAGAAAGGTTTTACTCTTTCCGCGTAATTTAAAATTTATGTTCTGCCAAAGTTCAGGAATCCCAGGATTGATTGTAAATTTTTCAGTGATTTTAGAGGTTGGAGCAGCGCGCACTTTTCTAAAAAATTGGCTGCCAGGCTTTTCCCTTCACTTGAAAGCTCATATCCTAAAAACAGGACACTGAGGTGGGCAATTTTTGATTTTTTTAAAGTTTAATTTGTAGCCCTCAGATGCAAATCCCAAAATTATGGTATTCACTCTGTTCAAGTGCTCCTCTAGGTCATCGTCCGTTAGATAAATATCATCCACATAGGACAATGCCTCTTCATCCAAATTTTGAAGTAACTCAGTTACTCTGGCCGAAAACAACCCCGGACTTTTTATACCCTTGGGGGAGTCGACAAAATTGACGCTGGGACCATAGCGCTGAGAATGCTGTTAGATACCTGCTTTCAGGCGCTATATTTTGGCAGAAAAATCCATTTGAGATATCAAGTGTCGTTTTAAATTTTTTCCGCACAGCGTTATTCATTAATGCGGCACTGTGTGCATTTTGGACTGCAAAAGTCTTTGTGCAAGTGTTTAAATGTCTGTAATCTAAAACCAAACGATATGAATTGTTAGGTTTCATGACCGAAAGCAAAGGATTATTCATCGATGAGGTGCAATTTTCGATCACCCCTTGGTATTCAAGTTGATCTAAGATCTCCCTGACCTGTTTTTTAGCTTCTTGCTTTATTGGATACTGCCTCTGTGCAGTTGGAGTATTTTTTAAAGGAATTATGTGGTGGGTTGAATCCTCATCCCATCCAACATGGTTTTTGTATAATGCAGGGGCTTGTGCTACCGCCCGGTAAAATTACCATTTCTCCCTTAGGGCAATCCATGACGAATGCTGGCGGCCAATCTTGTTCAGCTAATAAAATATCGTAGCCAAACGACAAGTTCTCCCAAAAGAGACCTTTAACTGTCCTACATTTGTCCCCCTCCATTTGGAGTGTTATTTCATATAACTTATGTGGGACACTTACCCTAGTATCGGGTGTCTCTACCGTGATATAATCATTCAAGTCCGCTGTCAGCAGAAATTCCTTCAGGTTCTGGCGAGCTATTGTTACTTCTGCCACACTGTCTAGCATCGTCAGAGCCCATTCCCCGTTCAGTAGTTGAGTCCTCAGAATTCTGGGCATGTCTGATCTTTAGACCTGCAACCTTCTTCTTTTTGAACTGTGGCTTTTGCTTTGGTTTCTCTTCTTTTTTAGAAGTGTAATCTTGAGCGTGCTGCTTGTCTCTGGACTTTGTACGCTCTTCTTGTCTGTCTGACCGTCCTTCCCTCTCGGAGTTTTTCGATGAACCCTGAAAGGAACGAGAGGAACGTGCATCAGTATCCTGATACCTGTCAGGTTTCCTAATATTTTTCCTATTCCTAAGGTTATACCTCTTTTCGGAGGGCTCCTGTAGAGGAGATCTACCTCTGGATTGAGATCTGTTTCCTTTAAAGTTTTGTTGTTTCTTATTGTCCCACTTCTTTTTTGTTGAAGCAGGTGTCTGCTTGGAAGTGTCCTTTTCAGGACTGCCCATCAGTTGTGGTTTTAAAGCTTTCCCACCCAAACTGCCTCTGCCTAATTCTGCATATCCAGTTTCAATTATTTTCGGTAGTTCGTGTTCTTGTTCTAAAGGACTGAACTCCCTTAGGCGTTGGCGGATAGCCACTGATGCTGCTTCCCCTTTAATATTAGCTAATATTATGGCTGATACCTGGGCATAGTTACCTAGTAACTTCATCCCTAAGTTCAGAGCAGGCTCTGCTCCGTACTCGTTTTGTATTTGTCTTAATACGTCTGGTACTACTGCTAATGACGGGATACCATGAGTTCTGGTATAAATGGCAGCAAAGACTGTACCCCAAGTGGTACAATCCTCTATTTGTGGTGTTATCCCCATGGGCAAGCAGATTGTTAGCATTCTGTGGGGCTTATTTACAAGCCACTTGCGCCACTTTTGCGTCATTTTTAACATGGGAAAAGTGACGTACGGGTGGCGCAAGGGGCTTGTTAATAAGCCCCTGTGTTTTTCATACGGGGTAGTATTCGGGAATACTGCCTCTAGCTATGTTATTTTCTGAGCTACCCAGAATGGCATTTGTTCACGTTTTGTGGGCATTTTACCCATCACCGCGTGTAATGTTTGTTGTGTTATTTTAGTTGCTGTACTCTGAGCTTGAGTTCCATTTGTTGCAACAATTGCTGGTTGGACTGTAAGTGTCCTCATGATGAATTGCGTCAAGTTTCTGTAAATTGTTATCAATTCTTTGTGTTGTGTGAGTAAGTCTCCTGGTGGCATTGTTTCAATGTCAGGATGTGGTGTGTAGGCCGCTAATATTGGCCATGTTGCCCCTTCTCTTCCGAGCGGGCCGAGTCTCACTCTTCTTCTTATATGGGGTAGGGCGCCTTTAAACCAGTATAAGTGTTCCTGGTATGTGAGCGGAACCTCAATGTCCTCAAATGGACAATATTCCGCTGGTGCATCTCCTTCTATGTAGGAGTGAATGTTTTTGTTCTTGCATTTGCTGCTGGGAATGTAACCCACGAATAAAATACCTCTGTTCTATATGATTTGTAAGCCTCAATCACGAAAGCTACTATGCTATCCCTGGCTGTTACACCATGCGCAAGTAGTTTCAGGGTGACTGTATCTCTAAGATTTTCTGCAATCGGAATTGCATCTGCATTATCTTCTTCATCTGAGAGGTGAAAACTATGCACAACTCCTTCCGTGTTTTCCACGCTTTCAGTCATTTTTTAGAGGAAGAAGTATTTCAAGGAAACTAAGATAAGGTGTTTTTGCACAATTTTAGGAACACTGTGTCCTTCAAGCTTCATTAACCAACAGCCAAACAATTGGATTTTTTAGACTACTCAGCTGTTTCGGAGTTTGTGCCCGCCCACTCCAGACGTCTCTGGTGTTTTGTGAGTAGGGGTCTCTGAGAATAGCACGACTGAACTACTCAGATTCTACTGTTAAATAAGTACCCAACCAACGTTGGTGGCGCCATGTTGTGTAGTTCCTATATAACCTATACAGGATCTGCGCGTTTGGATACCATAAACTGTGGGATTGGTGGCAGACTGATTCCGTGCACCCCCACCGGGTTTGTTAGCCTGTCTGTATCAGCTAGCTCACAGTGCCACTATAATCTCCTCTTACCAAGGAGAGAATAGATTCTGGCAACCTCAGAACATGACATCCCTGATCCCTCAGAATCGTGGAAACAATATGCTACCTTTCGCTCAGTCACTCGTGCTCACTTAGTTTGTCTCAGAGAGATACACAGAATAAACAGGCTGGGCGTTTTCAATAAGGATTTATTGAACAGTTGTTATTCTAGTTTAGAATAGATGAGCTGTAACAACCATTAGACAGTAGCAGAGATATATAATTAGGAGTACCACGAAAGGAAAGGGATGGTAAAGTTCTACCATCTTGCAGTAATCATGAATATATACAAGTACTTAAAACACATGCTAAACAGTGCGTACTCCTACAATGCCTCCCTAACTAGATGTACCTAAATGTACCTAGCATCTGTGTAGGTGTTATGCCAAGAATCCCTCTAGGATATAGTCAACCCCATTACCTGAGAATGAGAGAATATGGGACCCCGTCCTGGTCTCGAGTTGGAAACCCCGTGAGGGATGTTAGACCACTGCGAGCTGGAGTGTCTGCATGCAGGAACCTCAGCGTCTCTGGTCAGTGTGTCAGCCGGAAAGTCTCGCTCTCCTCTCCCCTTCCAAGCAAGATGTGATGTATTTATACCCATAGGTCTCCACAAGGGCCCTACCTTGCTGTGTTACTGTGTCGGCCTAAAGGATGACGTCGGGCCTGAACTTTATACAGAGATATTATACAGGAGATGTTAGTCCTGCTGTGCTTCCAAGAAGCCTCATGCATAATGTATGAGATTCGAACTAGGGGGAAACCCACGTTCTGAATGCAGTGTCATATCTAGGTAAAAGGTCAGTCCCTAAGAACCGTTATGTATGTAATGTAGGGAAGAATATAGGTGAAAGGTTGCAATGTTACCTGCGCCTATATAGGGTACCTATATGGAATATAACAGAGCAGAAAGTGGGGTTCCACTTCCAGCGCACAGTTCCATCTCTGCCAGAATGCCATAAACGGCTCACATAGAACATTTACGACAATATTCTAACAGGTGGCACAAGCCATAAACATAGAACTGAAGGAAATTAGGAAAATATGAGAACGTTTGGCAAGGGAGGGCAGGCGGAAAAAAGAAAGGAATAGCAATTCAGATAAAGGCAAATCAAATAGAGACACAGGGATCTTGAACACATCTCACCATTTCAGAAAATAATAGGAGCAGAACAACATACAGCCACAAACATCTGAACCATTTGTAGTCCTATATCTGCGCAACCTCACGTGTATATATCAGCATCCAAGATATTTGGAGACCCTTCTGAAACATAGTCATTAAATTTAACCATACTTGCACTTAAAGCACTTACCATCCTGTGTAACAACAGTCCTTTGGTTAGGTATGATCACTCTGAATGGTTTGCTGTGTAGTGAACTACAACTATCGCTGTGCCAGAGAAGGACATATTTTACCCAGACACCAACTTTTAAGAATAAAGCCTTTACATAAATCTTCATGTCGCACCTTTGTTTAGACCCTATTTGTGTGGACACTTTGTTAGCTATGTTTCATTTCTCCACACTTAATGCCCCAAGGTCAGTGGAGAGTCATTTAAATAACCATTTTCGATGTACATGGGATGTGGGCAACCTACCCCTGAGCAACTCACAAGGGCTAATACCTCTGACAGTGGGAAGAGGTCCTATAGTCCTACCACAAATACATGCCGTGGCAGACTGTTCCAAGTCACCATGTGTGCAATTTCATTAAGGTAACTAATGAAATGTTCAACTTGCCTTTTGCACTGTGGGTCGCACAGGGTAGAAGTCATCAACGGGACCCTATTGTCCGTCTGTCTGTAATGTGCCCTTAATAATCCACCCTAGATTGAAATAAAGCACATCATTCTCGATTAAAACCTGAACCATTTTGGTCAACCTAGTTCAAACATCTGAAAGTTCCTTAGGTTGTTTGTCAATGTCAGAGTTGTCTTGGAAGCATTTGAGTTAGTCTTCTATATCCTTAAAGATGTGGAACCCTGCTCTCTGGAACACAGATGAGGCTGAAGAGAGAGCGAAAGGCAGAGTAGTTCACTCAGAGTATTAAATACCACAAATGCTCTTGATTCTGATGCTAATGGACGTTGGTGAAATGCAGTTCTAAAGTCAGGGGTCGAGAAAAATTGCCTTGACACCTTGCATGCAGAGATAATGTCCTACATTTTTGGTGGGGGTGTACACTGATGACAATGCAAGCATTTAATGTTCTCAGGTCTACACACAAATCAAGACCGCCATTGCCGAAGTAGAACTGGTGGGCAGAAATGAAAGAATTATCTACTGATCCCTATGAAAGGATGATTTTGCCCTGGAGTGGAAATTAGGACCAGTACAATTGAATTAAGGGAAGAATCAGAGTACTAAAGATTACCAGTAAGTAATCCAAGCATAATTTCCGGGTCTTCTGTTTACCTATCTGTGATTCTCGAACTTTTACCAGAAAGGACATCCGTATCACATCCCAATGGTATTGCATTTGATGTAACAAGGTGAGCTGGACCTCTGGAATGCTGCAGGTGGTGGCAGGAAGTCCCGCCTTAAATCCTAGTGCTTCCAGGTACCAACAGGAAGTGTTTTAAAGTATAAGATTCTTGTCAGCACTACCTCTCCAGCAACTAAAATAGAAGCTCTCCTGTTGAAAACAATTTTACTGGAGTTTGCAGGTAAGCCATTTCTTCCCTATCTTGCTTGAGTGGTAATAGCTGCATCATGTTTACTTTACACGTCTGGATCATTGAGCACAACCCAAGCTTGAGTTAGACGGTTCAGCGCACAGGCATGGCAGCGCCGCGTACGCTCTGCTGTTGAGAGCACATGCCCCATCGCATAACATCACTGGCCTCCGGGAAGGTGGCTTTTATTGCACGGTTCATTGGGTGGGATGGAGAAGATGGAGAAACAGACAAGAAAGTGTGTGATTGAAAGTGACATATCCAAGCCCTGGTGTTTATTCTCATCAACAAGACAGCATGAACAGAAACACACACAGGCAGAATCTGACTACAGAAAAAGATCGCAGAGTTTAGGCAGTTGGCCTGGCTGTTTTGTGCTTACAGATGTTTCAAGGACCCTATTAGCCCTTCATTTAGAGACGGTCGAGAGTGTAACAAGTTGTTTTAATTGTGCAGTAAGTAGATTACTGCAAATTAAATACGTTTGCCATGTCATCGGGTTTTAAGGCATTACAAATGCAATAATATCACTACCATGCAGAGGTAAACTATCCTCTTTGACACCAGCAAAGAGAATGATAGTGTCTTAAAGTGTGAAAAACATGCAAAAGTGCTGTTTTCGCATGTTAATTTCCTGAATACTTACTGGTAATCTTCATTACTCTTAGTCCAAGTCTTCCTTGTCAGAGTCAAGAATGAGGATGTAACAAGCACTGCTCAGACCGCAGCCGTCACAGTCAAATCTTAAATAGAAAAGAGACCCCACAAAAAGAAGAGAGTTCCTTAACCACAGACCTAGACATCATCTGCCCACAGCTGCATCCAAGTGATGGAATTGACAGCAAAGGAATTCGCAGGGCATGAATCACCATACAGGATATATACAGAGATTGAAATATGAGAACTCTGAACTTAGCCTACCAGGTAATGTGGATCACGAAAACCAACTGTCCAAATACCAGAGTTAGGCTGGGAGACCAAGAAAGAAGTGATGACTGTGTGTGCCAAAAAAAATACTTCTTCACAAAAGATCAGGACGAGGTAAGGAGGTCCTTTGAAAGAAAACCAGACCATTCCTACAAACACCACTATAGATCCATTACAGGCATAAATGTTGTGAACACAGTTTTTGACAGTGTGGGTGTTGAGGCCAAACTCTTCATCTCCTCCCTAGAGGTCAACTCAACCCTTTGCACTGGATGTTAATGAAGACCCAGACAAAAAGGGATAATGAGGGGGCGAGAGAGAGACACGCTCCTACAGGCTGCTATTCGGGGAAACCTGGACTGGATTGTGTCTCAACGCCAAACTATGAATGTCAAGGTCTTCACCTACAAGTGAGAGAACACAAAAAATGACATGTTTGATACAATAGTACAGGAATAAGTCTTAAGGGAAACAGGGCTGGAGACTTAACTGGCGCAATTAGATGGGGCGCCATAACTATCCCCCAGCGCACTGCAAACCTTATTCCGGAGCCAAAAAAGGATGACTATGCAGCACCGGGAGAGAGGAGGCATGGACAAGGAGTGAAAGCAACAATAGGGTAACAAAGTAGGCAACCAAAGCAGCAAGTAAAGAAACTAGAGGACCAAAGAGAAGCAAACAGGGGAGAAAACAAGGCAAAAGGGTTCAAACAAGTCGACTGGGAACTGAAATGACTCATACATAAAATCAAAGAACCCTCAAGCGCATTTGAACAGGAAGTGTAATGTCCAGACAAAACGGACTTTTTAGCAAACACGGTTCATTATTTATTTTAACACAGATGTAAAGATGTAGTTAACGAATACATGTGGTTATTACATATGGTTAAGACTTGTAATCTTCAGAAGAAACACAGCCAGCACATGTTTCGTCACCTCGTGACTTTTTCAAGGCTCGAGAAAGAGAGTGAAGATATCAGGATCCAATCTGTCGTCCACAGCACGCTACAATAATAATTTCTGTCAGTAAGTCTTTTCGGAGGACAAAGAGATATGTCTAGTTATCAGATTCTGAGTGATGGTATCCAGTAATAAATGTTAGAACCGTGTTCGACTCATCTGTTGAGGATCCTTCATCAATCAATCAATCAGGGGTTTGTTAAAGCGCGACTACTCACCCGTAAGGGTCTCAAGGCGCTAGGGGTGGGGGGGGGGGTGCAGGTTCCATTCCATCAAGGAGGGGGTCTGTCGAAGACCCAGGTTTTGAGGTTTCTTGCGAAGATGGAGAGCGATGTTGTCTGTCTGAGGTGGAGCGGAAGGGCGTTCCATGCTTTGGCCGCGAGGAAGGAGAAGGAGCGGCCTCCCGATCTGGTCTTTCTGGTGCGGGGGACCACGGCGTAGGAGAGCTGGGCTGATCGTAGGGTCCTTTGGGGTGCGTGGAATTTGAGTCGGCTGTTCAGGTATGCTGGTCCGGTGCCGTGGAGGGCCTTGTGTGCGTGGGTGAGCATCTTGAAGGTGATTCTCGGCTCGATGGGGAGCCAGTGGAGTGTGCGCAGGTGCTGGCAGATGTGGCAGTGTTTTGGCAGGTTGAGGACCAGTCTTGCGGCGGCGTTCTGGATGTTCTGTAGCTTGCGGTGAGGTTTTTGTTTATTCCGGCGTAGAGTGCGTTGCCGTAGTCGAGTCTGCTGGTGACCAGGGCGTGAGTGACGGTCTTTCGGTGTTCGAGGGGGATCCAAATTAATTAATGGAAATGGTAATATAAGATACCAGAACCTACTTGACTTGTCGAAGGGAGATTAAAGCTGCATGCACAGTGGCCTTGGTTTCTCGTTTACCAAAAAGAGCCGTAAACTGCTGCACAAATGTTACAAAACTCAACAACAAAGGGCTTTGGTTGAAAATTAGAGAAGCCGCCCCAGACTAAAGCATCTTTGCTAAAATAGGATAACATAAAA
Organism: Calotriton arnoldi; assembly: GCA_963921515.1. NCBI lineage: Eukaryota > Metazoa > Chordata > Amphibia > Caudata > Salamandridae > Calotriton > Calotriton arnoldi. The sequence continues at coordinate 1,259,935 of CAWUFW010002212.1, forward strand.
GTCACATTAGCTTGATCAGTTTCAGATTGTTTGTGATGAAGTCCAAATTACATTATGCCATAAAATCTTGGAAGCTATATGAATCTCCAGTGAACTTTTCAGGTGGTGCTAAAACTGAGGATATGTAAGGTGCTGATTCTGAAAAACTTGTTACTAGATTACTCTTTCCTGTATCTGGGGTGATATTGATACTACGGGTAGCCTCAGGAGTCAGTCCTCCTCCGCTGGATGCGCTGGTAGGGTTGATTGAATGATTTAATTTTTCTAGGAGAAATGCATACTCTTGGCATGCGAATTCAACATTACCTTGTATCTTACGATTGTGTGTGCCCTTGCCTGCAGGGGATTCGTCTCAGGCTCCATTCTATGGGGGTCTGGCAATATGTCATGAAAACAATAAGTTGAGTGTGTGCAAGTCGAGGGATGACAAGGATGAGACGCAGCAGCTCTGGTTTTTTATTGTAATGAAAATGATAAGGAATAGGCCATTGAAGCAAGAGACAGCCAGGGCTCATCCCATTATAAATTGTGAGTGCAAGCTGTGTGAGAGGCATTCCAATGGCAATTGTGCAGTTGTCCCAATGGTGGGGTGCCCGGCAGAAAATACATCTGTAACAACAAGGTACAGTCCACCAGTTGCAGGCGCTGGTATCTGCAACAGAATATCACAGACATTAGTTAAAGAGATGTGTCCTGGAGACTTGGCGCTGCCGCCAGAACCTAGGATTCTGTTGCTTCCTGGGTTTCCACTTTGTGGTTTTTCTGCTGGTTTTGCACTGCTGTTGGAGGCTAGGATTCCATTGCTCCTGGGTTCACTCTGTGTGGTGCTTCCTGGTGACTTTGCATCTTTACCAGATGCTGGGATTCTGTCGCTCCTGGGTTAACTCCACATTGCACTTCCTCGTGGCTTAGCACTGCCACCAGTGGGTGAGATTCTATTGCTTCTGGGTTGTCTGCATATTTCACTAACACCACTATTGTTCCAGATGGTAGGTATACGCGTGTATAATCGCCCACATGAACACGTGCAAGACTACTTGCATGAATGATTTGCAATCACCTAAACAAGTGCTTGTATGACAGATTCCATACCCTTTTCAGGACATATGGCATGACAGATTACATGACATTTTGTCACAGCTTTATATAACAGATTGAATGACAAATTGCAAGGCATTTTGCTTGCAAACTGTGTGACAACTAGAGCAGTCTAATTTTGAATCCATCCTAGGGTACGGTAGAAGTGCATCATAATCATGAGTAGTCAGCACTTGAATATATTCTGTGTGATTAACCTTACTAAAGGAAGATGGAGTACCATATATTTAAAGGGCTCCATGTGTAACAGGTACAACATTATAAATTGTGTGTTTAAGAAACGCGACTAATAGCGGAGTTTGTAGTACTTATTCATTAATACTACAAAGAAAATCTAAGTTTGTGATGTGATTTATCTTGAGAATAACGAGACGAAATGTATGTGCAAATAATGTTTAGAGGTTCATGTTTAACATGACATTACATTCACTCAAGTGTATTTTAATTACTATTCCATACTCGTCAATTTCATTATTCATGTGTTAAGAAACTTCATTAGTTATACATTTACAATCGTGCACATTTTTGTAACCCAGTGCACTGTTAAGTTGATTTAAATTTTGAGGCCTTGGGTGTAATTTCAGAGCAAATTCACATTGTAGTCTAACATTTGATTTGTGTTTAACCATCAATGTGGAATGTTTTCATGCACATTTTGTTTCCACTACAGGTGTGGACAAAGCCTCATTAGTTAGTATAGAAGGGTTTAGTTTTCATTAGATAGCAAGGCATGAGAAGACGAAGTTTGGCAAGCAGAAACGCGGTAATGAGCAAGGCGGTGAGTTCTCATGGAGGAGGAGAAGAATGGCCAAGAACAAATTAAGTTGCAACTTATCGATGTGGGAAAGGTGCAGCAAGTATACAATTTGTGATGGAATAATACTGGAGAGAGTCACGTGGGATTGTCTACCTTGAATACAACTAATATCTTATGCTGTAACTTAGTGAGGGTCAGGAGAGACATTTTAGGACTTTTTGGGGTACAGACCTCTGTTTTTGCTTCTGCTTTGAGTGGCTTCTCTTCTGCTTTGAGTGGCTTCATGCTACTTGACCCTTGGTTGGAGTTTCTTCTACTGAAGACTGACAGCTGACACCTTTCTAATTCTCATCGTTATGCAAAGCTTTTAGTTTAGGGTTGTCCCTTTTAAGGCAGTGTAGGGAAAGATAGCTTGCTCATGCTTACTTTTGAGAATCATTTGATGAAATTTAACTCTCAATTCTTTTTCCTGATTACTTGCATTGTTAATATAGAACTAGTTGACTGCTTTCTGGTACACTTGGTAAGTCTCTTTAGGAGATTTGGACACATTTTGTTTGTTTTGTATTTCTTTACCATTATGTTGAGATTGGTGTATGTAAACCTATTTTTGAATTTATAATTAAACCCTACTAATCTCATATTCAGTTGTGGACTGGATTATTAAGTGACCAAATTGGTTACTCTGTATTGAAAAAATAAATTGTGATTGAGTTCTCCCTCTTACCTCTCATGCAGCTACAAAAGTCATTGGTTTGAGGGTAAATGTTTAGATGGGCCCAAGCTCTCTCACAACTATGTGATAAATAGCATGAGAAACTGTACCTCAGTATACATGACAAATGTTTCTGATGTTGTATACATGGAGTAATATGCTACCACCAGCAAAATTCTTCAGTGTCTTGACAGGGGTGGAAAGGTTATATAAATGTGAATAAAATACAATAAAAGACTGATATTTTCCCAAGCACAGGAGGCCACAGAGGCTGTGTTTTTGTTCTGTGAAAAACCAATGCACACTTCCCTTCTACAAAGTACAAGCCTAAGACAGCGATGCTCAGAAACAGATGTAGCTAGCATCATTCATACTCTATTTGAGAGAGTAGATTTTTAGACAGAAATCTTAATGTTTGCCAACGTGCATACTTTCACTCCCTGAAATAACATCTACTTCCCTTCCCTGTTATACGAGCCAATGGTCACATAAAAGATTCCCCTTTTGGTTCTACAATATCCATTTTTTTTTTTTAACAATTCTTTTATTAAACAGTTGCTGGTGAATGGTACAGTACAATAGACCAGGTAGTTAGCTTTTCTCAGTACGCATGAGTGGAGGGATATACAGACAATACATATGTGAGGAACATCACTGAGGAAGAGGATCATCATAATCAACATTACAAGGTGGTGTACAAATCTCTCCTCTATACAAATTCCACGGATTCCAGACACGACTCCACTTCCTTGGGCAACCCCCTTGCCAAATACACCGTCTTTTCCCTAAACATGCACCAGTCAAGGTTTCTTTCCCAGGCCTCCAGTGTAGGTGGGTGTGCCGCCCCCCAGAGTTGAGCAATATTTCTCTTTGCCAGCATGAGCCCCAGAGTGACCCATTGTGTCTGAGAAGTGTCCAAGTCTGTTGGCTCCCAGATATTAAGGAGGCATCGTCTAGCCTCGGGACGGAGGGAGATTCTTAATACCTGGTTGATCGTGTCGTGTACTTGACGCCAATAAGAGTTGATATGTGTGCATTCCCAAATGATGTGCATAAACGTTCCGATCTGGCCACAGCGCCGCCTGCATTCCCCTGCCTCCGACCACCCCATGTGTACTAATCTAGGGCCCGTTATGTAGATCCTATGAAGGATCTTCAGCTGAACCAGTCGCAAGCGTGCCGGGATAGCCACCTCTTTAGGGGAGGATACTGCTGCTTGCCACTCCTCATTGTCCAGTTCTATCCCATGTTGTGCCCACCTAACTCGCAGTGTCCGGAGGGGGTTTGTCATGTGATTAATTAGTTTTTTGTAAATTAAGGATATCGTTTTGTCAGGGAGATGACCATCTAAGATTCTGTCCTCCAGAGGGGAGACCTCCGGGGGATCCGCTCCTCTAGGCAATAAAGACTGAAGTGAGTGTGAGACCTGTAAATAACGAAAAAATTCCGTATCCGCCAATTTATATTCGCCCTGAAGCGTGCTGAAGGGTTTGGGCTCCCCTTTTCCCCAGACATCTTTAATAGCTGAAATCCCAATAAGGTCCCACCTATCGAAGCCCCTTGTCTTCCACAGGTCGCCCAATTTCTCTGAGTCCCAAAGAGGGGTGGCCAATGTGAGTTTGTGTCTCCAACCAAGATAATTAGTGGCGTCATGCCAAATTTGCACTGAGTGCTTCGTGGGGCCATTTAGTTTGAACCGGTTAGGTCGGGAGTATAACGCCCTACCATAAGTGCCCCCTGGAAGGAGCCATCTGTCCATGGCGTAGCCCGGGTCATCCACACGGCCGTATGTGCCATGATTAATGGCTGCCAGTTGGGAAGCCCAATAGTATTTCTTGACATCAGGGAGACTGATGCCTCCATCATACCAATGTAACGTTAGTTTGCTCAAGGCGATTCGAGGCCTGCCGTCCCATAATAGGTCTCTCTGCAGGCCCTCCACCTCCCTAAAATAACGTGCTGGGACTACATCCAAGGTATTTTGTAGGGCATATAAGAATCGCGGTAACGCCATCATTTTAAACAGAGTAGCTCTGCCCAGGAGTGAGATAGGGAGAGTCTTCCAGTTAGTAATGTCACTTTTAAGTCTACGAAGAGGAGGATGAAGGTTTTGGGCATAGCGGACCGACGGGTCCAGTGAAATATATATCCCCAAATATTTGAATCCGACCGAGTTCGTTTGTATTGGACAGTTCCGGGGAGGGACAGGAGGGTCTCCCCTCAGTACAAATAATAGGGATTTTCCCCAATTGATGGAAAGTCCAGAAAATCAGCCAAAAACTGCGAGAATATCCATCACCACTACAAGAGATTTCCTAGGGGAGGCCAAATAAAGTAAAATGTCATCCGCGTACAAGGATATGCGGTCCTCCCATCCGGGGGACCACCGCAGACCCCTTATCCTTGGATCCCAACATATCCAGGCGGCCAGGGGCTCCAAGGCCAAAGAGAAAAGAAGGGGGGACAGAGGGCAACCCTGTCGAGTTCCCCGACTGAGCAAGAACGAGGCTGACACCTTGTTATTCACCACCACTTGAGCCAGTGGTTCAGAATATAAAAGACGCACCCACTGAATGTATTCCGGCCCAAATCCCAGCTTTACCATAACTGCCCATAGGTATGGCCATTCGATAGTGTCGAAGGCCATGGTCGCGTCCAAAGACACAATCACAGCTGGCTCGAGAAGGGTGCTGGCTCTATCTATCACCCCATGCACTCTACGGAGGTTCAGGGCTGTATTTCTATGAGGCATAAAACCGGTTTGATCCGGATGCACCAAGCCGCCGATCACCTTCACCAAGCGGTTGGCTAAGAGCTTGGCTAAAATCTTGGGTTCGGCGTTTGAAAGAGAGATGGGCCTGTATGAGGCACATTCCGCCTTATCCTTTCCTTCCTTGTGGATGGTGACAATAGTAGCCATTCGTTGTTCCCGGGGCAACGTTCCCACTTCCCTAGATTCCAGAAACATAGAGTTCAAATATGGGGCTAGTTTATCTGGTCTCAACTTGTAGAGTTCAATGGGAAGTCCATTCGGGCCCAAAGCTTTCCCAGAATTCAAAGAACGGATCGCTTGCGCGATTTCATCGGTAGTAAGGGGGCTATCGATATATTCCCGATCCTCAAGGGAGAGGCAGGGAAGCTTAATATCCCTCAACAGCTCCTGAGAGTCCGCTTCAGTGTGGGAGGAGACCGCCGTATAGACCGAGTGGAAATGATCAGCGAACCTGTCCGCTATTTCCTGCGGTTCCGTGACCAAAACGCCTCCTTGTACATTGAGCTCTGGGACCAGCCGACTCGCCCATTCCTTCTTGTCCAGCCACGCTATGAGCTTCCCGGCCTTGTCTCCCTGGTCATAAAGCCTGCCCTGCTGCTCTCTGCTCAGGGCCCTGGCCCTATCCGAGACCAACGCTTTATAGTCGTGCTGCTTCAGACTCAACAAGTGGAGCTTCTCCGGCGTAACCCCAGACTCCAGTTCCCTTTCTAGTCTATATATGTCTGCCTCAAGCTCGAGGACCTCCTTTTGCTTGTCTCTCTTAGAGCTAGATATCAATGACAGGGCTTGTCCCCGAACCACTGTTTTGAATGCTTCCCACAAGGTCCGGGAAGAAGGCACCGATCCCACATTGTCGGAAAAATATTCGTCAATAGCTTTGATAAGATCCTTACGGATCTTGGGGTTACGTAAGTACCAAGGGTTAATTGGGGCCAATCTTCCCACTCCGCCCATACTTACTAGCAGGTGAACCCAGACAGGCGAGTGATCAGAGATACCTCTGGCTAAGTGTTTGATGTCGTGTATATATGTCGCTTGCGCAGCTGGTACCAGAAAATAATCTAAATGGGAGAGACTGTTGTGTGCCCCAGAGTGGAAGGTGTGTTGCACCTGGCCCGGGTGATACACTCTCCAGCCATCGACCAGTCCCATCGCCTCAAGGAAGTCTGGCAACCATCGGGCAGACGGTCCTATTTCTCGAGGGGGATATCTATCTAACGTACCCGAAACTACTGCATTGAAGTCTCCCCCCAGTACCAGGAGCCCATCCGGAAGGGCGAGCAGGGCTGCACCCAAATCAGCAAATGTTGTACCCTGTAGGCCTGGGGGAACATAGACAGACATAAAGGCAATGTGCCGGCCCTCCCACATCCCGGAAACACCAACGTATCTGCCTCTATCATCCCCCCATGTGGAGCCAACCGCCAGCGGGAAGTTGTTCCTTGTCATAATACCCACACCCCTGGAACCCGAGGTGAAACCAGAGTGCGCAATCAGTTTATACCCCCCCCTGTGCATCGCCTTACATAGATTCCCAACCAGATGTGTCTCCTGGAGTAAGACTACATCGGGTGAGTGCCTCCTGATGTATTGAAGTACTACACTTCGTTTGATTTTGTCCCCTAACCCGTTAACATTCCAGCTCATAATTTTTACGTTTTTATCCCCCATCATGCCTGTATTGCAGAATGTAGATCCAGCAACTCCGGGCTTGTACTCTTTCAGCAACTCTATTGCAGGTGTATATGTCCATTGCACCGATGAAACAAATATAACAAATAACAAAAAAACTAATTTTCCCAACCCAACAACCCCCCACCCCGCTGCCCTGCACTCTGGGCTTAGAACTGCCCATCAAAAACTTGCAGAGTGCCTGTCGCCCTAGAAAGAAATTCAGAGGAAGAAAAGAAGGGGGAAGAGTGAGCTCCATGTCCCCACCCCTAACCAGGTCGAGTGTAACACCCCTGGCAGGTAAATGTCAAGAAACATATATATCATCACCAGCCCCCATAATAAAGCGCAGATATCCCGCTCACCCCAGCCCATCCCACATCGATGACCCCATTACGTAGTTCAAGGCCGCCATCCTCAGAGATCTACTTCAGATCGGTGAAATGTCCGCCTGTGTCCCAGCGCCGCGATCCGCCTGGCCCTTCGCTCCGCGATGTTCGATCCACTCTGCCACTGCCTCTGGCTCGTCAAAAAACCATGCCCGTCCCTCCGCCTCCACCCGGAGACGTGCCGGGAACAGCATTGAGTATTTCAGACCCCTCTCTCTCAGGCCACGCTTCACAGTGAGGAAGGACCTCCTTTGCTTCTGTACTCTCTGTGTAAAGTCCGGGAAGAAGGAAATGGCAGCATTTTCATATCGGAGGGGTGCCCCCGCTCTGGAGTTCTGGAGAATAGTGTCTCTGTCCCGGTAGTTCAAGACCCGAGCCAGCATGGGCCGCGGGGGAGCGCCCGGTTTGGGACGGCCGCCCGGGACCCTGTGAGCACGTTCGATAACAAAAAATTTGCTGAGGCCTTTGGGCTGCAAGTGTTTAAGAATGAGGTCTTCAACGAATAGGTCCGGGGATTGCCCCTCCGCTTTTTCCGGCACTCCTAGGATGCGGAGATTATTGCGCCGGAGTCGACCTTCATAATCATCCAGCTTGAGGTCCATGTACTTGTGAGAGTCCTGGAGTTCGTGCATCTCCCTTTGTAGTTGTGTGACATCCCCAACGAGACTGGAGGTCGTTATTTCAACCTGCTTGACTTTTTTGTTAAGCTTCCCCAGGTCGGTCCTAATAAGATTAATGTCAATCGCCATGGCATCCATTTTGTGCTCAAGAGAAGTTTTAACTCCAGCAATAGCCCCCATGACATCTGCGAGAGATAGCTCTTGTTCCTCTTCCCCTGGGTGTCCCTGATTAGTCTCTACAGACAGTCGGCTCCGCTGAGGGTCCTTAGTAACTGTGTATCTGTCCAGTTTGTTAGTCTGCACCAGCTTCGCCCCACGGGACCCGGTCCCCTTGCGTTCCCCTGCAGCAGCCATTGTACACAACCAACTGGGCTGGAATGGTGGAAGCAGGCAGAGGCACCAACCACACTGTGCCCACCAGTGAGGTCTATCAATTAGGGTACCGGCAGCTATAACGCAGGCCCCAGGGGTCTAAGATCAAGTCCTGCACTGTCCAGGGGGGGGGGGGCGGGGTCCCTCAATTCGGGTCCGAACAGCTGAGCGCCCCCGGGACTCAGGCGGGTGGCCAAGCGCCGCTACGGTACCTGTATGCGGTGTGCTCCGGCTCCGAAACCACAAGCGACAGGGAGGCTCTCCTCAGTAGGAGCGCATCGCCGCCATTACTCAGCTCCCGGCGGGTGCGCTTCACGCAGTTCCTGTTGTCAATGCGGGGGAGCTTTGCCGGCTTCAGGGCCCAAGGGCAGTCACCACCTCCGCTGCTGGTCCCGACTGCCCCCCCGTAGCCCCGCCTCGATATTTCGCGGCGGCACCTCCACCACTCAGGCCGGGACTCCCCTCCGGCGCCACTGTTCACTGTGGGCCCCGGCGCTCAGATTTCCCGCAGGCCGCAACACTCCGGAGCCGCTATCTCCCCCGTTGGGGCTGCTCGATGCACCGGAGCAAGCGGGCTGGGGACCGCCACTACTCCGACGTCGGGGGGTGTCGACTGGTGTCACGGATGTGTCAGCAGGATAGACGTGGGGCAGGGACAATCGGCGGAGCTACTTCACTACGCGGCCATCTTCGATCCGCGCTTGGCCACGCCACCCCATTTTTTAGCTTTAACAAATGTTGGCAAGTTTGAAATTCTGGGGTGAGGGTGGACAACATGACTGTGAGGGAGGTTGGTGGAGAGTTGTAGTGGCATACAGTGGTGAAGGTATGGCAACTGCAGAGTACAGATGGAAAAGAATTAGCGGAATGGGCATAATTCTTCAACAAAAATGTTTCAGGCAGTGAGGAACTCGCACCATCTTCCATTGAAAAAGTATGGGAACACCAAATTTCCATGCTGAAGACTTTGTGGCACATTTAAGGACTTAGTTGCCAGTAGGGTTCACATTTTTCCCAGAGGAAAAACCATAGCTGTTTCTTCACGTTTTAAGATTCTGCAAAAGCCGGGACATGATACTAAAATATAACTTTATAACAATAGTCTGTAATCATTTTAACATGGCAGTTCTGCCTATGTATACTTTAATTATCAGTCAGGAATCAAGGCAGCTCTTGGAGAAGCAAGATGGCGGCGTAGAATACCGCAGCAGAGCTCCTCTCCTTCGCCCCCGAGCACCCCTAGGCTAGCGTAGTTATCTCTCCCTCAATATCGGCTCGTGGCTCACGGCTTACCTGCGGGTCGCGGCTGGCGGCTGAAGAGGCCCGGACTGGTGATTGGGGGCCACCGATGCCCTGGTGGGGTTTGAAAGAGCGGCTCATATCTCCGACGCGGGAGGAAGCGCCGGACGGCGTCTCTGTGCTGTGGAGCTTGGGGGCTGTCGGCAGATCAGCTGAGTCTGAACGGAAGAAGGTCGGTCTCATCTCGAATGACGTGCTGGCAGGAATAGCGCGTTCACTACGCTCCACCAGGGAAGAGGTGTGGCGCCGCGGCCAGGGCGACTGACGATGGAATCTGGGGCTCACGGTTCGATCCCCGGCACCGGCGGCAGGTCAGCCCAGCACCATGTGACTCTGGGCAATAGCTTGCTTAATCTTCCCGACGGCCCCCAGCACCGGGATGCCTTCGGGTAGCTGTTCGCGCTTTACTAATACTGGATTTTACCTTGAGGCTGTGGGTGAGCATTGCAGCAACTTTCAAACACAGTCTAGCTCTGAGGGCATTCATAACAGTAACTAGCTCTAACTTTGCAGCAGAAGGTATGCCCCCTAAAACAATGAGGCAATTTAAGTTAAGGAAGTGGCGGGACGAAACTCATTACAAACAAAAGGAACTAGACAGGAGTCTCCCCCAGTTTCCGGGGGGCTGGCAGGTAAGCCCAATGAGCCCCGCAACGTGAAGAAGAAGGCAGACAGTGGAGGGGCCGGGAAACGGAGGAATCTGGCCGAGCGCACACAAACTGTGGGGTGGAAAGCGACAAATATGAAAATAGTGGAAGAAGCGGCCGCAGTCCCAGAGGGGGATAACCCAAATGTGTCTTTTGCACCACCCCAACCAGCTATTACTGATTTCTTTAAAACTAGGGATGGTGCTCTGGAGAGCGCCTGTGAATCCCTGGGTAATTCTGGCCTGGAGATAGCTGACCAGAATGTAAACATACATCTGGGGGATGTCAGGGGGGCAAACCCTTTAGTACATATGGAAGATCGGGAGGAGAAGGAGCTGAATAATAAAGATACGGATACCCGGGTGGAAATGGAATACGGTCTCAATGGGAATGACACTAGAGCCTTGCCTGACTCCCAATCCTGTGTGGCATCATTTTTACCAGAAGGTGCCTCTGGGGGGGTGGTGTGTACCATAGGTCTTGAAGAGTTATCAGGTGGTGATATTATTTCAGATGGCACAGATAAGTTCTTTTCACTAACTGAGGAATCATTTTCAGGCGTAACTGATTCTGATCACAGTGAAAATAATGAAAGCATATCGTCGTCAGGCTCCAGCACTCTTGAAGCACCCAAGACAGCCTTAAAGCGACAAAAACATCGGACGAATTCTAGAGGGTCCAAAGGCCATATTGAGACACAGAAGAACAGAGGAAGGCGCTCTTCTGGCCCTGGGCTGAAGTGGGATTATTCCCACACAAGGATAACGGGACCTGCGGAATCGGCGACCGAACAGGCGGAAATCTCCTTGGGTGGACTCCAGGCTAAGGGAACAGCTGATATGAACTCCGCTCTGAGTATGATACTGGAATCTATAAAGGAACATTGTGCAGAGACTTGGGCAGATGGAAATAAGGCAAGACAGGCTACTAAGAAATTGGAGGGCGCAGTGCGGAAAGTTGGCAAAGCCTGTGTAGAGATCGGTGAACGGATGAATTTCTTGGAAGAGAGAACCACTGTTGTCGAAAAAGAGCTGTCTGATGTGAGAGAGGAAACAAAATCTCATGACGCTCAGCTCACTGACGCTATGTGGAAGCTGGAAGATATGGAGAATCGACTGAGGAGGAATAACCTCCGCTTTCTTGGGATTAAGGAAGGCTTGGAAGGGGAAGATATTCGTTCTTTTATTCTAGATCTTCTTAAGGAAGCCTTTCCTGAGCTCACGGGGTGGGACTGGGAACGGGAAATCCAGAGGGTCCACCGGTTCCCATTTACTCGGCACAAAACCCCTGGTAGAGATCTAAACCAACCGAGGGCCATTCTGTTTTTTTTGGTAATTATATGCTTAGACAGGCTATATATGAGAAAGCTCGGCCCGAGGCTAGAAGGCAGTATGAAGAATCTTCCTTTTTTGTGCGCCCTGATTTTTGCCATGTCACTGTGGAACGCAGATGGCGACTACTGCAATTAATTAAGTCTTTTCAAGATGCAGGATTTGAGGCATTTTTGTTGGCCCCGGCTAGGCTGAAGACAGTTGCAAGAGGGTTTGTCAAATTTTTTACCTCGGAAGTTCAAGCTAGAGAGTATTTAGATCAAGCCCGGTTGGATAAAAGAAATATATAAGACCTTAACGTAGGTAAATGCTTAAATTAAACGAGCCCATGTCGAGAGCTAAAAGCCACACAAGGAGGGTGGTTCCCCCGTTTTTTCTTATTTTATTTTTTTACTTTTTTTTTCTCTCCTGGCTCTCTGTCTTTTCATACGTTATAACGGTTTGATGGTGTGCGAAAGGGTCTGGGGGGGCTGCAGTGTTTCTTGTTATCTCCGTCACACAGACCCTATGGGTCTGGCTGCTTCCAAGGGTAGGGGAGGGAGGGCGGGGTGGAGAGGGGATGCTGGGCAGGGTGTGGGGGAGCAGGGGGACACATGGTGGAAAGTTGAAGTGTAACTTGCTGCTGAAATTTGTCTTTTATGATCTTTGATTTTCGCAATTTTTTGTTGGTATTAAAGGCTAGAGAACAATTTGCAAGTAAGATGGGATTTGAATGTTTGGCGGGCCAGTATATTTTCTGTATTAACGGCGATAAGGTAATACAGCTGGATAAAATGTTCTACTGGAATAATGGCTAAACTACGCATTGCTACTATTAATATTTGCGGGCTAAATGACAGCGCTAAAAGGAGGAGGATTCAAGAAGATCTTAAAGTACTCAAGGCAGATGTCTATTGTCTCCAGTAGACCCATACTGCGCGGAACGACAGCAATTTACTTAAGTCCTTGGGGCTGAAGGTTGCAGCCTATACAACACAAGATGTGAAGACTAAGGGTGTTGCTGTCCTTATAAAAGGCGGCGCCATTAATCCAGGAAGGAAGGCTGTGGATAAGAATGGTAGATGGGTAATCTTTGAATGTAGACATAGCTCTGGCTCATTTACATTATGCTCTGTCTACTCTTCAGTGCTAGACGATCCGGGGCTATTGCATTTTTTATCTAATGAATTACCTTCCTGGCCTGCACCGTATGTGGTGTGTGGTGATCTAAATCTTAATGGATCTAGAGGGGCCTCAGAGGTTCTCGGGGTCTCCAGTAAAGGGCGTAAACCACATTCTATGAGGGCATTTAAAAACCTTGTAAGGGATATTGGCTTGGTAGATGCTTGGCCTAAATTGAGAGCCCAGGAGCCTGGCTACACTTTTTACTCGGTTCCACATGGCAAGTTTGCCAGGCTTGATTACTATTTAACCTCACCGTCCATACTTCAGGAGGCACGGATTGAGCTCTTTCCTAGAGTAAGGTCAGATCACAATCCTGTAGTCTTGGAGTTTTTATATGCCGCAGCAAGAAAGGAGCATTCGAGATGGACGTTTGAGAGGGCACTTCTATCAGATCAAGAATGTATTAAACATATGAAGGGCTGGATCAGGGAGTTTTTTGATAACAATAAGGATAGGGCCCCCCCCCCCCACGGAATGGTATGGGATGCTTTTAAGCGTCAGTGAGAGGTGAGACGCTGCAATATAGCTTGAGCAAACAAAAAAAAGAGGCTGAACAGATTAAACAGCTTTATCAAAAGCTTGCCCGACTGGAAATAGAACTAATTTGCATTGTGGCTAGTGGATGCGATGTTTCTATAATCATGAATTCTATCAATATAACCAAAGCCTGTCTGAGTGATTTTAATGCTGAGAGGACGGCTGGGAAGTATTTAGCTAAAAGACAGGACTGCTATGAATACAGTGAGACTGTGGGAAGATTACTAGCAGTCAAGGCTAGACAACAGGCTGCAGCCGGACACATAGAGAAGGTTAGGAATATGCGGGGGAAAGCTGTCACTGATCCTGGTGAGATCAGGGAGGCTTTTAGGGAGTTCTATGAAGATCTATATTCGGCTCCATCCCATGATGGCTATCTGTCAAATGATGAATTGCTAGAATTCGATCCAACCGGAAGTGTCACTCAGGAGGAGGCCTCCCAACTAGGGTTAGAGATAACACAGGAGGAGCTATATAGTGCTCTCCAAGCCCTTCCATCCGGCAAAGCAACGGGAACTGATTGTATCTCCATAGAGTTCTATAAAGTCTTTTTTAGTGAGACACGTCAGGACATGCTTGGTCTATTCAAGGAGATTAGGGAAGGGGCTGCACCACCTGGCTCTTGGGGCATCGCTAATATTATTATTGTTTTAAAAAAGGGTAAAGATCCCATTAATCTGGGCTCATATAGACCTATTACGCTGTTAAATAGTGACGCCAAATTATACTCAAAAATCTTTGCTTCGCGCCTGACCTCTGTGATGCATCACCTTGTTTCAGTTTGGCAGCATGGCTTTATACAAGGGAGGGGAACCGTAGATCATGTCAGGAGGGTAATTTCACTTTTTGACGCTACCGAGGTCCTTACAAAACCTATGGGGGTAGCCTTCTTGGATGGCGAGAAGGCCTACGATAGGGTGTCATGGAGCTTTCTTTGGAAGACCCTAGAGGCTAACGGCCTAGGGGATTAATTTGTGAAAGCAATACAGGTTTTGTATGTCAACCCTATTGCGCGATTACGAATAATGGGGGAGGAGACGGAGACATTTTCAATCGGCAGGGGGACAAGACAGGGATGTCCGGCCTCCCCCCTGCTATTCGCCCTATATATAGATCCCTTCCTTAGACAGTTGGAGGCCTCCGTAGATATCATTCCTGTTAGCTTGCAGGGCTGGGATACTAAGCTACTGCCTATGCCGATGATGTGGCTATAATCACATCTGACCCCGACAGGGCAATGGGCGCGGTAGAAAGTATCGCTGAAAATTTTGGGTCCCAATCGGGCTTTTTACTGAATAAGGCCAAAACTCAGATTGTGATAAATAGATTCGCTACAGGCTTGGATAATAGGATTGTGGAAAAAGCTGTCTACTTAGGCATCAATATCACCGCGAAGGTGGAAAATATAGTGGACTTAAATATTATTCCTATAATGGGGAAAATCAAGAATAACCTACAGCGATGGGATAACCTGAAGCTGTTGATAATGGGGAGGTGTAACCTCATCAAAATGATGATTTTGCCAAAATTGCTATTTATCTTTCGCACGATCCCCTTGGAAATTCATAACTTCTGGTTTAGGCAAATGGAGAAGGAGGTAGCTAGATTTATTTGGTCCTATCGAAAGACTAGGAGAGCCAACGTATTTCTATCCCTACCTAGGGATAGAGGGGGATGGGGGCTTCCGCATTTCAAGTTATATTATCTAGCGGCTTCACTGCAATATTACTGGCCTCTCTTTGGTGTTAAAGAAAAGGATAGTGATGACCCCCGCTGTGTTCCGTCAATATATGAGATACTGATTGGAGCACGGGCTAATGGCTGCCTTCTGAAATTCTATGAAGCAAGCTATTTTAAAAAAACACGATTTAAGGTATTAATTGCACTTTTCATAACTGGGCAGGCGTAAGGAGGAAACTTGGGGTCGGGAGGTTTAGTAGGTATACTCCTATGATAGGGAATGATCAGCTTCCAAAGGCACTACAAGATGCATGTCTGGTAAGGTGGGGAAAAGGCGGCTTTTACAGGATAGGGGACCTACTGGCTGGGGACCACATTGCCTCCTTTGACATAGTTAGGGAAAGATTCGGTATTGGCCCCCAGGATTTTTTTTAATTCCTGCAGTTGAGAGATTTTCTGCTTAAAAAAGCTGGCGGTGCCGCAGGTTTTGGGCAGGTATCCCTAATGGAATTGCTAACTAGCAGTTTTAGCTCTTCAATCGCGCAAATATATAGATGCCTGCTGGAAGGAGTGCCAGATGATTTAGATAAGCATGGGCGGAGATGGCAGGATAAGCTAGGGGTCACGGATTCCTGCTTTTTGAGATCACTATAATTAGGGGATACCGTACTGTGTTCCGCAATCTGCGGTCTCAACATTTTAAGACATTATTTGATCTCTACATAACGCCTGCGAAAATTGCTAGATGGGGAGGAACGGAGGGCACTCACTGTTTTAGATGTAAGACATACGGTGCGGATATAGTACACATTTTTTCCACTTGTCCTTGCAATAGAACCTAGAGGCCTTGAAATATCAGGTTTTTTACAGCAGGTTTTAAATGAGGATGTCCCTCTGACACCTCAGCTGATGTTACTAGGTGTAAATGATCTAGAGGGGAACCACGGGGAAGAACTTATTTTCATAGCAATGGCAGTCCTTAGGCTTTGTGTTGCCTCAGCCTGGCTTGATCCGCAACCTCCAACCTTTCAGCAGTGGAAGGGACGATTTCTGCATATATATAATTTGGAAAAAGCACTTTATGAAAGAAGAGGCAGAAATGGCAGGATTAAAGGGGACAGGATTTGGGGCCCTTTTACTGCCTGGGTTACATCATTCACTCTATTGGAATAATCCCTAAAGCTATAGGTAAAATGTGATGATTCTATGCTGTTAGCCTTTATGTTATTTTAATCTCTAGCCTATGTTATACTGCTTTACATGATCAATGTATTAATTGACTGATTTTTATTTCAAATGAAATTGTGGTTTTTTGGATGGATTGTATTAATATTTTGATTATCAGCTGCATTTGCACTGCTTTATCGAAAAATAAAAATATATTTAAAAAACAAAAAGAAAAGGAATCAAGGCAGCTCTTGAACACATTTTAAATGCATGTCTTCTTCCATTTACTGTTAAAAGTATGCAATGATAAGGGAAAAAATACCTGCATTAGGTGATTTTTCTAATTTTTGTTCCAGATGGGACATTAAATTACTGGTTATGCCAGTAAAAAAATTACCAGGTGGCAGTCGTAGTCTGCTTTTCTGCTTTTTCAACGTTTGTTTTGTTTTGTCATGGTTTTTACAAAACCTTATTTTTGGGGATGCTAATGGGCCCTCATCAATCTAAAAATATGGTTAAAAGCAAAAATATTTTTTGGTCTCAAAAAGCAAACATTGCCAGAATAGCCCTTGGCACTTAAGGGAAACAAACACTTTATGTGTGGATCAGCTCCTTGTGAATGGACAGTGTCATCACGTATAGTAAAGTTACATACATGACAACATTTTAGAACAGAAAACTGGGAGATTTTGAAAAAGAAATGTGGAAATGTATTTTCCCATGGACATATATATTGAAGCAGAGGCAATTTCAGAAGGGAGTCAGCTAAAATAAATACATTTTTTGGCTTAAAAATTGGGACTATCCCTCCTGGTCTACGGGCATGTATGAAGTTAGCCAATGGCTAAAGAGGGCTGACCCACTCCCCCATGCTGCAGTGGGCAGAATTAAAATGTGAAGCAATAACAGATCAATGGTTGAAGACGGTCTGAAAGGCCCTATAGCATACATGCCAACATCAGTCCTGCCAGGCGACACTCATCGGGTGTTAGACTAACTCAAATTAGTCATTATCCCCGCATTGCCACACTGACACTTATTGTCACGCATTTTAGAGCTCCATGAACACCACCATTACATTGCTCACAATGTGCCAATTGCCAGCAATCTGTAATAAAATGTGTTGCCAGTGAGCGCTCAATGCATGACAGTCTGCATTAACCTGATGCCAGCATTGTAGGAGCGGTTACAAGTGGTCCAGCGTGGACGCTGTGCTGGCTGCTACATCATCAATTCTGCTGCTTGAGGTGCATAGTGGTTCATTTTACAGACTGAGCCATACGGAGGACCACCTTCCCAGTACAGTGAGAGTCACTATGGCCCTGCTGTGGCCGCTGCAGAGGAAGTGATCCTCCCAGAAGCTAAATAAACCTGAGTTTCTGACTTCAAGAGGCTTTGTGCTGTCGCGCACAGGATTGAAACTACCTCTGTCAGCTGGGAACAGACCTCCTACTCGTGGAGCCTCTGACAACAGGATCAAAGCCAGTCAGCCTACGTATTGGTCCAGTTTTGGGGGTTTAACGCAGCCCGCTATTAGGACTCTCACCTTTAGGTGCGGGAAATTAATTGAGTCTTTGAATGACCCAATTCCTTCTCTTCTCCCTCCTCCTCCGACCTGATTGACCAGAAGAATCCTCGCTGACCAAAGCCCCTGAGACACAACAACAACAAAAAATACTGTGACCTGAGCCATCAGCTCGACAGAAACACGCAGATAAAGGGCAGCTATACATTTTATTTCTATCTAAGGTTATTGTGTGAAGAAGAGGCCCCTGAAAGGTAAACAAGGCAGAGTATTACACTATTCTTGAAGAAGAAGAGTGCAGCTAGACCGTAAAGCATAAAGCAACTTAGAAGAGACTAAATAACTATACCAATACTCTTTCCTTAAAATCGCATTGTCCAGCCACGGTCAAGTACTGAATTAATCTACACAAGTAGAGGAGCACAGTACTTTGAAATATAAAAGTCCAAATCCTTTGGAATTATGTGACACTCAAGCATATTTCATACATTTTTTTATAGACATTTGTCTTATATGTGAGACAGCAAAACCAATACTTTCTATCTCAAAGAGAAACTTTCACATCTTTGTTATTTCTTCTTTTCATCTTTATTCAAACATCTTCAAATGACTAGACAAGACAGGACAACACTTCCAAAGAAACAGCCTACGCGTTTCGTCCCTATTCGCACGGGACTTCTTCAGGACAAAAATTTCAAACTGAGGCAGTCCAAACTTCAAAAACCAATAGGGCTTAGATCCCTCCCCAAACCAGCCTAGGTCAGATACTGTATGCTCATATAATCTCAATATGTGTTCCTTATATATTACATCCCAGCATGACCATCTATTCTCTTTATGTTCTTTTTTGTAATTTTTCTTTTTTCACACTTTCAATATCTAGGTTATTAGACCTCATTATCAGCCACTTAGTGTAGATTCCAATTTTCTTATTAGGTCCTGAGGAACTGCCGCCTGATCCTTCTTGGGACAATCAGGGCAAGAAACATGTTGACCGCATGAAGTATAGAGCAACTGCCTATAACATCACTATAGACAGTCGCCATCACTCTTTTTAATCAGGGTGGGAGACAGGATTATTAAATTAGTGGCCCTGTTCCTCCCTCTCCCTGTTTTAACTCACTTGGTCTTTTTAGAAACCACAACACAACACTTCTACACTTTAGGGCCCCTCACACACACTCACCATACGGCAAGGAAAAAAGATCTCCGCCAAAGAGCCCCCACTGAGGGTGCCCGTCGGGTATTGCAGCGCCGACCCGACGAGGAGCATGCCCAATGATGAAGCATGACACCCAGCGGGCTGGGTGTGTGAGGGCACTAATTCCGAAAGGAGGGATTCCCCATCCTCCTTTTTGGTAGCCAGTTATTTGTACACACCCCAAAGTTACTGTCAGCCTCCTTAGGAACTGCATACTCCTTTCTTTGATATTAGTATTAGGGCACGTATGCTGGACCTTCAAAGCCCTTTTTGTCTCTCCTTGTTGTTAGCATAATCAGCACGGTTGCATAACCGTGAGACCTGAGGTTACCAGTAGCGTGAACCACGTTACCTGGACCACTCATTACTCTATTATTCATTTAGTTAACATCTTCCCCGACATCCTATCAAGATGGATGTAACTCAGGGTCTGAGTTTCGGTGAGGATGTGGCAGCAGAAATTCTAAGGACACCATCGATCCTAGGTACTGAGGGCAGTTCAGCAACAGGGAGCCAATCTGAGGATTGGGCTCTCCTTAGTTCGCTCAAAAAAGAATGGCTCAAAACCACCCTCCATGGAGCCCTAATGACGGAATACTTGCGGGCCAACATCGCCCCTAACGGCTTGATTGTGAACAACTTTCCTCGCCTCTTTCTGGATGACCCTGTGTTCAAGAAAGAATGGTCCCTGGTGTCATGGAAGTGCACTAGGGACTTACTTATTCTAATCATCAATACCGCAAAAAGGATAGCTGATGCTCTCCTTGCACGAATACAACTAGCTGAAGGCAACTTGAAGGCCGCCATTCAAAATACTATATTCAAGTGTAAACTGACCGAGATCAACCATGAAATCAGTGAGAGTAGGGAGTTTCTGATGAAACAAAAAATCAGCAAACTACAGAAGGATATTAACAGGTTTGACAAAGAGAAAGTCTACCCATACCTTAAGGCTGACTTTACTTCTAACAAAACCAGTTATTCCTCAGATGAAAGCGCGTCTGACACAAGGAGAGGCTCCTCTTCAAATAGTGATTCCAGCACAGGAAGTTGGGGGAGCAACTCCTCCAGACGTGCAGCACGCCCGACCTACCACAACTACCCTATGCCACCCTACCAGGGTCCACCTATGTGGCAATACCCAGGGTTCCCACCAGGACCTCCAGGATACCCACATGGACCACAACCATTCTTCCACGGCAACAACCAACCTTTTTTAGGAAGAGGTTGGGGCAGAGGAAGAGGGCGGCGAAGAGGCAACGCCAAGCAAGTGCACTGGCAGGAACAATCTTAGAATGCCGTAGAGACACGGAGCATGACGAAGGGGAAAAGAAATTAGTAATTAATCTTTCCCACAGAAACCTGACTGAGATAGAGCATGGCGTTCTCCAGAAAGGTCTTGGTTACGTTCCGACACCCAAACATGACAGGTTCAGAGACCAATGCGAGATCCACAATCTCTTTCGCAAAGTCAGACTGAACGCTTTCTTCCAAGACAGACCCTCACCTAACAACAACGATACAGGGCTACGCAACCCGTCTACCTTTACACCGAATAGTAGCATGGTACCTAATGAGGTCCTGACCTTCGAGCAAGCTGTGCTCAAAGACCTCAAAGATATTACACCCAATTCCCCCTTTAAGAACCTTTCTAATGCGGATTGGGCAGCTGTAAAATCACTGGCTGATGATCCCTCAATAACTATCAAGCAAGCAGATAAAGGGGGAGCTACCGTCATAATGTCAACTTGTGACTATGACACTGAATGTCTCCGCCAACTTAATAACGACAGATATTACACCCCCATCAGCGAGAACCCCACTAAAAGGCTCTCCACCATAATATCAACGATGGCATTTACAGCAGAAACAGAGGGGTGGATCACTAAAAAAGAGTCGGATTTCCTGGTGACAAAAGACCCTAAAACACCATACTTTTATATCCTCCCTAAAATACACAAGGGGATGAATCCAGTCCCTGGGAGACCCATAGTCTCTGGGATAGGTTCACTTTTGGAACCACTATCCAAGTTCTGTGATTACTTCCTCCAGCCATTAGTGAAACAAACACCAGCCTTCCTTCTTGACACCACGTCTGTACTACGGCTTATTGATGACTTCCCACGTCAGAGCGAGATTGATTTGTTAGTCACCCTAGACGTGGAAGCACTTTATACTAATATACCCCAACGTGCCACCTTAGAGGTTATTGAAGATGCCTTTAGCTCTTCAGACTGGACATCACCGACACCAATATCGTTTGTGATGGAGTGTGCTACCCTGGCCCTAACTGAGAACTTTTTTGAATATGACAAGTAACTCTTCCACCAAACACAGGGCACTTCCATGGGTAGCACATTCGCTCCTAGTGTGGCCTGTCTTTACGTGGCAGCATTTGAGTCCAGATCCATCTTCAATCCATCCAACCCCTACTCAGGTAACCTGATTACGTGGAAGAGGTACATTGATGACATTCTAGTCTTCTGGAAGGGAGACAGAAGTAGTTGTGAAGACTTTTGTCTGTGGATTAACACTCTGAATCCCTATCTTAAGTTCACCCATACCATCTATGATTCCACTGTACCCTTTCTGGACCTGAACATCAATCTGTCTTCAGGTACCTTGAACACAACACTATACAAGAAACCTACCGACTGCAATAGTCTCTTACTCTTCAGCAGTCACCACCCCAGGGCCCTCAAAACCAATTTACCATTCGGACAATTTCTCCGTATCAGGAGGAACTGACCCTCTGTCGAGGACTATAAGGTGGAAGCTATCAAACTAGCATCAGATTTACGCAAGCGAGAATACCCACAACAGACAGTCTCCATGGCCATGAAGAGAGCCAGGAACAATAATAGAGAGGCACTGTTGGAGAAAACTGACAAGAATCCCACTGAGGCGATCACATGCGTAACCTCATACACCCCCGCCTCTAGCCAGATTAGGAACATCATACGCAAACATTGGGACATTCTGATCACAGGCGATTTGACACTGCCAGTCCCTAGATTTGCGTTCAAAAGAACGAACAATTTGAAGGATCTACTGATACACACCAGACCCAGATCCAAAAATGTAATGAGCCAAAGATGCCTATGGGACTTACCTCCTGTCACTGGTCACTACCCTTGCGGATCCTGTGCAGTGTGCCCCCAAACTAAACTCACCAGGGAAATAACTTTTGCCAACAATTTCACTTGGAGGATGAGGAAACATACCAACTGCAACACTGCCAATTGCATTTACCTATTATCCTGCGCATGTGACCTCGCGAATGTGGGGATGACTACAAGACCAGTCAAAACCCGCATAACAGAACATAAGAGCAACATCAGGTGTCACAAAACCACAACACGACTGTATACCCATTTCTTAACAAGCCAACATACCTGCGACACACTTAGGTGGGTGATCCTGGAAGCACACACATCCATCACCCCTGATGCACTATTTAGAATCGAACAGCGATGGGTACACCGCCTGGGCACAGATAGGAATGGCCTGAACGAGGACATCACCTGGAGCACCCTGAGCAACCACCAATCTGGGAGATAAATCATCCAGTTACCACTCTGGGATAGAACCTATTTAGTAACACGACGAAGGGTCCCCGCTCCACTTGAGACTTCGGGAATCCTGACACGCGACATCCACATGCACCACATACTTTTATACTGCTTTTAGTACATGGCGCCACTCTCTATGAGTTTATTGAACATCTCTTTTCCACACTGGATGTCAATTTAGAAGAACTCATTCTTAATAATCACCCTTTAGAAGTGAGCCCGACATAGTATGAGTGCATACGGCACCCACATAGCAGGAGTATACTAACTAACACAACAAGATCATCAGTTTGCGAACCATATGTAATACCTTCCGAGCCCCCACAGGAAATAGCTTTGCCATGGTTGGCACCATGTTAGTCTACCTTGGCTTGGCAACATTATTACTTCGCAGTACGACATGACACTCCTTCGCTGATATATTGAAATGCGAACACCTTAGTACCACTCCAAGATGGCCCTCCATATTGCGAACTTCTTTCCCCCTCCAACATGGCCGCCAAGCGATCTCATAGGAAGTTAGTTGGTCAGCACCCCAGCTCTCCCGCCACGTTGCTGACGCTCCTAATTGCGTGCCAATTCCGCTGGGATATCAGCAGCCGGAACCGGGCTTGCAGTTACCTTCCCGGAACCGGCACTGCAGGTTAGGTCCTCCGCCGAGTGTGCGCGAGTTATTGTGAGTATTGACCACTTGACTATCTCCGATGCTACTACCAAGGTAAGACCCACCAACGCTTAAGGTGTTTAGCAGCAATCACCTCGCTGACGACGGAAGGGTTACCTACGTTTTAGGGAACCGGCAGCGTACTAACTGAGGGCAACATGCTCCAGGAGTTTCGTTTACTGGCGGACACGGCGCCGGGACTGTGGGTCGGAGTGGAGCGATGGATCCCTTAAGGATCCTATACCGCCCGGACCACGCCCTTGCGCTGACCTGCTGGCATTTGGGAACATGGTGCACTGACCCTTTGGTGGTGCACGGCACGATCCGCTGATCTCGAGCGTTATGCCCCACACATACTATAATCGAACGCTGGGTCTACCTTCATCCCAATAAGGTCTCTAGACAAGGTTTATACTTACCTTGGATCCCCTGACACACCCTCTTCCCTCCCTCCCCCTTTTACCCCCTTTCCCCTTCCCCCTTCCTCCCCCCTTGTTCCCCTACTTTTTAGGACACTCGTTGAATTAACGTGTCCACTTGATGCCGCTACCCGATGGGGCCAGTCTTGAATAAATTATAGGTGAGTGGCCGCATCAGATACTAATTGTGACTTGCTTTTGACCTTACTTTATTCTGGTGCTCTGTTGCCACAGTGCCTTTCTAACGAATTTTAGTGTACCACATGCGTTGTTAATACAATTTATTATTGCACACGTAATGCCAGAAATTCCATAGGAAGCTCGCACTAGATTCAATGGTTAAACTTATGGATGCCATTGACATGCTTTAGCTATTAGACAATCCTCATAGGATTAGTCATGTTGTGAGTAACTGTTTTTTTTTTATATTTGTGTTCTTTTATTGTAGATTGGCTACCGCACCCATGGACATCACACGCCACTGGTGCTATCAGACTGGTAATATCTAGGTTATTAGACCTCATTATCAGCCACTTAGTGTAGATTCCAATTTTCTTATTAGGTCCTGAGGAATTGCCGCCTGATCCTTCTTGGGACAATCAGGGCAAGAAACATGTTGACTGCATGAAGTATAGAGCAACTGCCTATAACATCACTATAGACAGTCGCCATCACTCTTTTTAATCAGGGTGGAGACAGGATTATTAAATTAGTGGCCCTGTTCCTCCCTCTCCCTGTTTTAACTCACTTGGTCTTTTTAGAAACCACAACACAACACTTCTACACTTTAGGGCCCCTCACACACACTCACCATACGGCAAGGAAAAAGGATCTCCGCCAAAGAGCCCCCACTGAGGGTGCCCGTCGGTTATTGCAGCGCCGACCCGACGAGGAGCATGCCCAATGATGAAGCATGACACCCAGCGGGCTGGGTGTGTGAGGGCACTAATTCCGAAAGGAGGGATTCCCCATCCTCCTTTTTGGTAGCCAGTTATTTGTACACACCCCAAAGTTACTGTCAGCCTCCTTAGGAACTGCATACTCCTTTCTTTGATATCAGACTTATAACTTGTCAGCTATGCTGAACTGAGTGACGGTATAATCATCTCCTAGCTGCAATGACTTGCTATGCAGTTGCTATGTTCAAAATTTGCTTTTTAGTCTGGCGTGTGGTCATGAGATCAATCAGATCATCTTGTGTCCTGCAGGGCCCTCTCACTGGGACACTGCATTGTTCGGTGGTCCATCTGACTCCTCTGACTTGCCCGCTAGTAAAGCTTCTGCAAGGTGGCCACATTATATGGGACAATCTCCTCTCTGTCCACCCGTGGCCTACTCAAAATAGCAACCTCTGTACCAAGTTCTGGAATACTCCAGGGCTTATCTTCACTGCTACAGAAAAGCAGCGGGCAATGCTTCACAAATCCGCATATGTGGCATTCATTCAAGTTTTCCCCCTCAGTTTTGATGTTGGGGGCACACTGCGTGGATGCTGATTCTCCGGAGTCAGGAGCGGAGTGCTAAAACTCACGCCCATTTCATTTGACTACTGGACACCAAAATTGCATCTTTCAATCTAAGGGTTGTTCTCTTATCCAAAAGGTACTCCTTTGACAAAAATCAAAAAAATACATGGATCATAATTAAGGCTTCCGGTTTTCCGTTTTTACAGATTTTTGCAGATAAATACAAACAGAAAACAATGTGTTTCCTGTCTGTATTTATTTTTAAAAGCGGAAAAATACTGAAATGGTGTTTATTGTGAGAGACTCTCCATGCTCTCTTTCATGAATTCCAGGCAACAGCTGAGCATATAGACCGCATGGAGAGTTGAAAAACAGGTTGAGATTTCCTTAAATACATGCATATGTTAACATATATTTGTAGTACAACACTAATGTGTACCTGTGATTGCAATGTTTTGTTATACATGGCTGCTTAATTTGCGAAATCGTGACAAACATCAATGCATGAAAACGTTCAACAGTTAAATAAATGTGGAAATATACCATTTTACGGCTCCATTTATTCTCAAGACACAAAATAAATATGGATAAAAACCAATCAGATGGCCAAAATATAAATATGGATAAATACAGACGGAAATGCTAAAAAAATAAATACCATAAAACCGGGAGCCCTAATCATAATTAATGAGTCGTTTTGATGCAATGCAAAGAGGAAAAACAAGTCCACCCTTGCCTGTGACATTTCAATTAGTCTGCAGTTTCATTTGAGAGTAGAAGATATATTTGTACAGTGAAAATAAATGTGGTGCTATTTAGAGAAAGTTTACTAAAAAAGCTGCCTGCCTGCCTTTAAACCGCAGTCATGCGGTCTCTCTCCTCACAGCTGAGCTCACTGTAGTTTCAGCTAGTGCGTTAGCACACTAGTCTAACTTTATTTGGGGGGTGGGGGGACCGTAGACGTAGAGCCACTGCCATCATTGGTGCATTGCAACTGTTACTAAAATACTGCCTGTGAAAGACTTGTTTAATGTTTAATAACATGGTTACACATTAGTTTAACAATATGATCAGGTTACACGCAGTTTTAAGATCTTCCCGTTTCTTGTTGCGCAAATGGGTGTAATTTCTGATATTTATATGTTTCCCTCGTCTTCATTGCTTGATTTTACTCGTGAGAAAGTGTCACTCATAGTTGTTGAAATGTCACTCATAATCACACTGAAATTATGAAAATGTCACACATAGTAATCTGAAATCTTGGCAGCTATGCATTTGAGAAGAGTAAAGTAGGAGATTTATAAAAAACTATTCAGGAGAATGTATTTCTCCCATTGAGTTATATTGAAGGAGAGACAATTTCGGGCTGGAGACAGCCAAAATAAAGCCATTTTTGGCTTAAAAATCGTGAGACTCCCTCCTGAATCGGGTCTGTTAGCATGCATTCTATAAATAAGTATATTATACATATTTACTTTGGTAAAATCAATACTGTTTGTTAACGCCAGACCTACGGATATAATTTTAGCAAAATCAAAAGGTATTTGGCTGGCGCCAGACCTATGAAGCGAGAAGAGGTCTTCTCTCTGTCTCGGCATTTGCAGTTTACAATGGCACCGTTTTTTGAAGAGACAAAGTACTTATTTTCTTAGTCTGACACATGATCAACAGTTGCATTTTTTGCACTCAGCGTGGTCCTGTTTTTAAAAATGTAACTAATTTAGCAATTTTTAACTCAGGGAAGGAGTTTCGCTCTCAGTTCAAGATTAATACTACATTCTAACATGGCCGCCATGCTGTCACGAAGCATTCTTTTTCTGTGTTCACGTCGTTACCATGGAGCTAAACACAGCTCTGGCCAATCATAATCTGCTCCGTGGTTGCTGCGGCAACAGGGGACGCTGAAACGCGGAGCAGTGTGAAGAAGCTTTCCTCGCTCGAAAAGCTGGGCAATTGAGCCGAAGCTATGTCTGGGGACACGGAGACTTTCTACCTGGACACTGTCTCCATCACAGAGGGATCTGAAGAGGATTACCAATATGAGGAGATCCCGACCGACGATGATGTCAGCCTAGTCGAAGGCGACGAGGATTTGGCGAGGGCTGTGCAGACCGTGCAGGGGCAGGTCCAAGATGCACAGCTACAGTCCCAAAGAGCCGCCGTCACGCCCAAGCCCCCCTTATCGCAGCGACCCGAAGTAGTCGACGACTTCCTGCGTAATTTCCTCATCAGGATGGGCATGACCCGGACCCTGGACTGCTTTCAAGCGGAATGGTACGAAATGGTACAGAAAGGCGTGCTACAACCCGACGACGCTGGGTTTGTGCCAGATGTGTACACTCACAACCAGATCCTAGACACAGAGGTGAAAAGTTTAAAGAAGGACCTGGCAGGGTATAAGGAAGCTGCCAACAGAGCTAAGGAGGCCATGATCAAGCTTCAAAAGGAGCGCGACTTCCACCGGATGCATCACAAGCAGGTAGCCCAGGAGAAGAACAAGCTTATCAACGACATCAAGAGGCTGAAGGCTCATTATGCCTCATACGAGCCCCTCCTGAGGCAGCTACACGAGAAATATCAGACCGTGCTGCGCCAGAAGATGCTGAGCACCCTGGAGCGGGACCGAGCAGTCGGAGAGGTCACTGGCCTGCAAGCTACTTTACACAACTTAGAAGCAGGACGGGGCCTTCAACTCCCTGTTTCCAAGGGAGCAAAGCACAGAAAAAGGGCATCATGCGAGGGACCCACTCAGAAAACCCTTCAAGAATGCAGGGAGAAGTCACTGCTTCAAGAAGGAGTAGTACCCTGCGATCCAACAAAGCAGACCACCAAAAGACACCCCAAGGATTCTGACTTCCCCCCAGATTCCAGAGTGAATCCCCGGCTTGCTTACGCCCGGGGGGCTAGCACTCATCTGCTGACACTTGGAGGCTACCATCTAAGTAGCACCCTGAAAGGACACGAAATGGCAGTGAGCTGCATGGCCTTGCATCCGAGGAAGGCGATCCTGGTGACGGGAAGTGATGACCGCCTCTGGAAGATGTGGTCCATCCCAAGCGGAGACATAATCATGACCGGTGAAGGACACACAGATTGGCTTTCTGGCTGCAGCTTCCACCCAAGTGGCAGCAAGTTAGCCACGGTGGGCGGAGACTGCTCGGCACGCATCTGGGACTTTGCTAAAGGGGAGTGCATTCTGGCATTGGAAGGGCACTTACAGGCCATATGGGCATGCTCCTGGCATAGCTGTGGTGACTTCCTGGCGACCTGCTCCATGGACACAGCGAGTAGAGTGTGGGACGTCAACAGTGAGCGCTGCAGATACATCATGCGTGGGCACATGGACTCAGTAAACAGCATTGAGTTTCTTCCTTATTCCAACACGCTTCTCACCAGCTCTGCAGACAAAACTCTTTCACTTTGGGATGCCAGACAAGGTCTGTGTGCTCAGACATTCTTTGGACACATGCACTCCTGTAACCATGCTACCTTTAATTTGAAGGGTGATACCATTGCCTCCTGTGATTCCTATGGAGTGGTGAAACTCTGGGATGTTCGAAAAGTGTCAGCCATGCTATCTGTTGATGCCGGGCCACATCCTGGCAACCAACTTGCCTTTGACCCAACCGGTCAGTTGGTTGCGGTGGCGAGCAACGATGGAACTGTGAAGATCTTAGATTTGACATCAGGTCAGCTGGTCAGCCTCAAGGGCCATGAGGATGATGTGCAGTGTCTCCTGTTCGACCATAAGGGCCACTACCTGGTCTCTGGAGGGTCTGATGGAACAATACGTCTATGGTCCTGAGAATTCAAACCAACTTTTTTGCTTCTTCCAAAATTGTAGTTAAGAGGACTAGTTCATGTGCATTTCTTAACGTCCAAATATGGGCATCCAGTGCTTCAGACTGAGAAATTTACCCAAGTGTGGTCCATATTATTTGAATGTCTGCATCCCTGGAAATAGGTGGGAAAATGTGTCTATGTTCGTCTGTCCGAAATTTCACCGGTGGCCATTGATTTATGTCTGAATCTTTTCTCAGTAACTCTCTGCAATAAGTCTCAGCTTGTGTTTTTTGAGTCACTGTAGTATGCTTACTCCTACTGCTGCACTTAATTAAAGATCAAAACCTGAAAATAAAGATAATAGTGTTCTCATTTGTTAAAGTCCTTCTTACCCACTCAGTTTCCTAGACAAACTATAGATGGATGGAAATGATTCCTTAGGGACATGTAGTAGTTTTCTTGTAGTGTTGAGCGTTGTTGCCGAAACTCGAACACGGTTCCCCAGCTTGAAGGTCGATCGCTCTAGCCGTAAGGCTACATCCTCTAAACTGTGTTACCATACTAAGGTAAGAGATATCTATTGCAGTATCTCTGAAAACAGGTTAAGTCACTGATTTAGAATTTTAGAATTTGAATGTCCATCAAACTGATGGTTTCCGCTGGTGGTGCCCCCACTAATTCTGCCAGTGGAGACCTTACACTGATGGCCCAAGAGGCTTGGGTATATTGGTGTAAGTCCATGAGACTGTCTGCCCTATTTGCAGGGCCACTGGGATTATGCAGCAGGAGAGGGCCAAATTATGCGATAGGATTGAGTAAATTATGCGGTAATAAAAGACAAATTATGCAGCATGATGTGTCATAGTCTGTAATAGAATTACGTCATTATTTCATACTTTTTAAACTTGGTAACACTGTATTGGCTTTGGTTGCAACTCGTTAGTACCAGTTTAACACCCAAACATAGCAATAAGCAACAGAGAGGTGACCAGTCCAGCTTTGCAAAGGGCCTTCCACTGCGCGGCAACGCGTTTGGCTGCGTTTTTAGTAACTTTTTAACACTCCGCATCAGTTGTTGTATTATGTGGCTAATGGGGCAAATCTATAATTCTGCGAAAATCGATGTGGCGGAAAAATCACATAATTCCAGTAGCCCTGCCTATTTGTGATGTGAAGTGAGAAGAATGTTGATAGTGATGGTTTGATGGTCATTCCAGGCGAGGGAGCGTGGCTCCAAGACGTCAGGTACCCGATATGTTTTGAAGATGGTATCAAATGCATTACTGACTGTGAGTGTCGGTCTGTAGAATTGTTGCTAAAGTTGCATTGCTTCTGTTAACACTTCTAATTAATTAATCAAAAAGTTCGAGATGCAGGATCGAGGCCGTGTGAATATCATAAGGTGATGGCTCTTGTGCAAGTAAAAAAAATAGGAAAAAATTGAAAGTCAAAGCCATAAAGGTTTATTAAAAAATCATGAATCATTACAGAAGGCAAAAAGTAGTTAGCCAATTCAAATCAGCATCAAATACAACTGCAAGAGGATCAAACGCCAAAACAAATAAATAGCCAGAACCCAAGTATTGTTCAACTAGAGGACTAACATAGAAACTGATCAGTTCAAAGTCAAGAAACGTCTGCCTCTGTTGGAGTAAATAAAAAGTCTGACACATCTCCCAAAAGGGCACATTTTATAGGTTTCGGGCAGTGAAAGTCACATATTCGGAATGTATGACGGCACAACGCATGCTATCACAATGCATGCCATTACAACGAGGTTGTAACAACGCAAGTGGTGTTACAACGCGCTACCATTACAACACAAACTTTTACCCTTGCCATCCCAAAACCCATACCTACCCTGAACCTCAAAATTACCCTTGCCAACCCAAAACTCATACCCACCCTAAACCCTATATACTTACATTATACTTACATGTAAAACACATATGCCTTTACCACAAAGGCATATGTGTTGCAATGACATACGCTGTAATAGCATTGCGTTGTGATTGCACTTGCATTGTGATGGCATGCGTTGTAATGGCATGCATTGTAAGTTTTGTTGTAATGGCTGTTTCCCACTCATTCGACATGGTGAGATCTGACATAATAGGGCTCTACTATAAAGTTATATACACATAAAACAATAGCATTTCAAAAGGTTTGATACAACAAATAAGAAACAGGAACACATGCATTCATGCATAATTATAATAAAGCGCATAGATCAAATGAAGGAAATAAAGTAACATGTAATTTGTACTACAAATTAAAAAAAAATTAACAGTACAACTGAAGAACAATTCCTAGAGCAGACTCAGGTAAATAACATTTAATTTGTTACAAATGATGAATCATTCTGTACGTGGCTTCCTTCTCGAGCAACACAAAGTCATACATTTCAGCTTGATAAGTAAACAGCACCATGAAATGAAATCTATTTTGCTTAGTTTCTGAAATGGAAGACACAGAAGAGAAACATGCACAATGGAAACTCGTTCATGTAATTTAAAAGCACAATTGTTTCTCTTACTGTAAAATGAATGTCAATGCAGGCTGACTAGGCCTATTCATGTCAACTGAAGCCTAGTTAGGCTAACTAGAAGACATTTAAAACAAACAACATTTTTAAATAAATAAGAACCACCCACACTTCCATCTTAGTTAAATAGTTAGTTCACCACAATGGCTGAACTGTCCAACTTAGTATTGAAATCACTGACAGTGATTATGGGGCTTATTTACAAGCCCCTTGCGCCACTCTTGCGTCACTTTTCCCATGTTAAAAGTGACGCAAAAGTGGCGCAAGGGGCTTGTAAATCTGCCCCTATATATTTAGGATTGAGTGTTGGGATAGTGTAAAGTGAGCACACATGTAATAAATCTAAAGAAGAATACTTTTAAGTTGCAGGATAGGTTTATTCAAATATGAAGTGGAAAGCACAGGAGTGCGTACTTCCTCAACGAAGATCAGAGTGCATCTGGCTGCAGTTGCATTCTGAACTCGTTGAGAAGGAACTGTCCCACGAGTCATATATTTAATTACAAACATGTTATTTTCAGCGCCCGCCACACACAAGAACTAAGGGGCTGATTACGATGGTGGACGGACTTCCGTCCGTCCGCTATCGTTTCGTATTGGAGACCGCCCGCCTACAAGGCGGCAGTCCCACAGTACGAATTACAATGCGACCGCCACCGAGGCAGTCGCATTGCCTATGCTTTACATTGTGGCGGGCGCTGCTGACTGCAGCACCCGCCACAATGCAAAAAAGGGACAATTTATATTCCCCTGCACTACGTGGCAGGCACCATGGGGTGCCTGCCACATGGTGCAGGGATATGTATGGGGCACCATAGGTGCCCCCTAGGTCCTGTGTCGGGGGCCAGGAGGTAAGGGGGGCCCGCTACGGGCCCCCAAAGACCCTTTCTGCCTGCCTGTTCATGGCGGGTTAACCACCATGAACAGGCAGGCAGAAAGGGACATCGTAATCCCTACGGCGGTGCCTGGTAGGCACCGCCACCTTTGTAGGGACTACGAGCCCCTCCGCCGCACCAGCGGGCTCAAGGAGCCTATCAGATGTGTGGCGGTCGGTCTTTACGACAGCCACACATCCGCCCGCCATCATAATATGCAGTAAAGTTGGTTACGATTGGTGGGTAGACCGCCACCAACAGCCTGTAGGTGGTGGTCTCCCCGCCATTATAATCAGGCCCTTGGTTACAGAATGAGCATTGTTTTGCATGGAGGTGAACATAAAAGAAATTCTACAGGTTATGTGTATGAAAGCAACACTACAGATAGAGTTAGTGAAGCCTTTAGGTAAGAAGGGTTTCAAGGGTAGTAATGGAGGAGGAGATAGCGGCAAGATAGATAGCATAATTTATAAGAAAAAGGAGGGATTTAACCACGTTAAGTGTGGCCTTGTTTGGTGTAGAGCAGATATATCTGTGCTGTGTTTGGAGGATCAAAGGTGTCCAGTTAAATGTGTTATGCTGCATGTGTGAGCGTAAAAGAAACAATTGACGGAAGGAATGCTGGACAATGCAAACATTCACCCCCAGTCACAAGGATCTGGGTTAAATCCATAATTCTTTTGTTCACCACACCACCCCAGTTTGGACCCAGTCATATGCAAATCAGTCTTGACCCTGTTCCTTGTGGGAACAGTCCAGCCCGAACTGCCAAGCCAGGTCCTCCCTGGACCGGAAATATATATTGATGAAAAGTGCTGTTCAGAAGTACATGATAGGTGGCTATATGCTGTGCCTGGATTATGTAGTTGCACAAAACGTGTAAGAACAATGCAAAATAGTGTTAATAATGCATATCTTATATTGCCTACACACATCAATCAAATTGAAATTATTTTGTAATAACAAAGCGTTGAATGAAATATAATGAAATGTTCGATTCTGTCACTGACAGTATTTGGTAGAAGCAGGGCCTAACTGGGGAACTGCTTGGCAGTGGGAAACCCGGGTAGCAGATGAAAGGCAAGTCTACCCAAGAGTACGATGGAGGCCACCAGGAACGCTTATATTGCCTAGTGCACATATAATTAGGTTCAACCAAACTGACTGTGCCATAATCTCTAAAAGAAAAAACACTACTCCTGATGAAATGGATCTGACATGATCTCCTGTTCAGCTGGCCGTCCACCTTGGGCACAGTAGTCCTACCTGCATAACAGGTTTGCTATCAAGGAAAGATCATACATTTGAGACAGGGATCAATATGGTTGTGAATTGTATCATCTTATAGAAGCTGCACGGAATCCGCCCACTACTCATCAACATTTGGCTTTGCTTCAGAAGGTGAGAATTCCATCTTTCGAATCCTGCCCAGGTGAGACATCCGGCAAAAAAATACTATAGGAATGTCAGTGACCCCAAACCTCTGACACTAGACTAATCTTCAGTCTAAGCACTCGCACCATAACACTGAAGATAGAAAATTTCTTCACCACCAACCAGTATAATAGTGAGCAGACCCCAACCACTATGCTGACCCACTGGCCAGACTCTTAACTACCTGTCTAGAAGGTTGCTAGCATACGATACCAGACATCCAGATAACTCCAGTCTCACCATAGAATAAGACCGAAGTGGTTTAGGGGGCTGATTCCTGCATCTCCAAGGCCCTACACTGGAAATCCTTTATATATTTTCCCAGACCACTTAAGAGGCTTGAAAACTCACCTATTCTGTGCTACCATGGAAATTCAAAGACTTCTGGTGAATGCCCACCACAAGAAGCCTATGGAATCAAATTACCTTTGTCGCCCTAACTTTCTCGCTTTATTGCCTCTTCTGAAATGTCCTGATATTCTGACCCCTGTAGCCATGCTGCAGATGTTGTAAATAAAATAGTCATTCATAAGACACTCATAAATCTCAAAGTGGCTAGGTAAGATTTGTTTCCTAAGTTACACATTTGCTGTTAGAGGTTAAACATGTTACTTTAATTCTGTGAACCAGTGAGGCCCATTGCTCGCCATCTGGTTTGGAGTACTGAAAATGAACATTTTAATTGCCTTTCATGGAACCTTCATGGCACCTTTGAAGGCCCACCAACTTGCTAATTAGCCCACGTGATACAGATATTTTTCTCAGCAATGCCAGAGCAAAACACATACTTAAAACTCAATGGATTGAGACCTTTTCCTTCTCTGAATGGCAGGTAACCTTGCCTCTGAAGTATTAACGGAGGGAAATGAGAACACTGGACATGAACCAGAGCCTGGCGCCTTTTTGGATTCGTGAGGCATAGGCCCACTTAGGGAATGTCTTGGGTCGGTGTCTTGCTTGCTTGAAAAAAGCTCCTATAAGATTAGTTTTTCCTCATAAAAAGCCAAAGTGAGTCTACTGCAGTTGGCAGCCTTTTTGGATCTGTGTTCCCTGAGCCCTGTGAACAAGAAGCTTAGAGCATTTCTTGCTTGCTCTTCATGTCTTCCACAGAGCCCTGTGTCGAGCCATGTAAAAGTGGAGAGTGTGAAACTGTGTACTTAGGAAATGTGGTAGAGCCTTTGTCAAAAGGAAAGTAGCATGACAATATGGAACCGATTTGCAGATATCAAGCTCTGCAAAAGCAGTAAGGCAAGGTTTTGTAAAATCTGACTGGAAGACCTTGAGTGATCCAACCAAGAGTGTGCATATGTCCAGGAGCTGTGGTTCTCTATCCCGTATAAATCGCTCTGCTAAAGCTCGTCATTATGAGCTGTGGGTAGCGCCATCCAACAACCATGAAGGTATGAGGCACTGTAAATTCTCAGTAGTAGTAGCAGCATGAAGCACTTATTGGGTTGAGCATGCTTGAGCTAAGTCTGAGCTCTGTGAGTGCAGAAGAAGGACTGAAGAGTCTTTCACTGCATCTAAAGATCCTTAGCTACACATGGACCACAGAGGTGCATTTCCCTTCCTGGAGCTTTTGTCTGTTCATCATCCCTGTTACTGCAACAATGACATCAGATCATTTGACGTCATTTGGACTCAGATCCAGCCTTATAGGCTGAAAAGTAATGTACTCTATGAAAAGATTTAGGGGCATATTCTCAAGAACATGTGATAACTACCGCAAATTCAGTTTAACGCAACACTTCACATCGCAGTCCATCGCAGGAAAATAACGCCGTGTTAACGTGGTATTCCCAACATGGCGGTACCATGCGATAGTCACACGATAACGCGTCAAATGAACGCGTTAAAATCAACGCGACGCCGCAAAAATGCGAAACCCCAACACAAAAATAGTAGCGATGACGCCAATCGCGATACAAAAATCTGCGAAAACCAGCCACAGGCCTGCAATCCCCACGCGTCATGCGGGAAAATGCACTATAAAAGTAGAAAAAAAACATACAAACAAAAGCCAAACAACAGCGGAGCACAATGGAGGCCTTCGGAGCAAGTACCGAGGACAACCAGAACCCCACAAGCCCCCCGGAGGACCACCTGTGACCTCGGGGTCAGGGAAGGGCAAGGACAAGAAGAGTAGGAAGAAGCTGTTCATTCCGCAGGAAAACAGGATCCTGATAACGGAGGTGTTAGAACACCATCAAACACTGTTCGGCACCTCCACTGTGTCACTGGCAACTAAAAATGGAATATGGCAGACCATTGTGGACAAGGTGAATGCAGTCAGAGTGCTGAGGAGGACAATGGACGAGGTCAAGAGGCGCTGGAATGATGTGAAGCGCAAAACCAAGCAGAAACTCGCAAACAACCGGAAGGCAGCAATGCAGACTGGAGGTGGGAGTCCTGCGCCACAGGAGGAGCTGGACGAGATGGAGGAAATGGTGTCCACAGTCATTAGTGGGAAGATGGTGGCAGGAGTTGGGGGACCGGACACTGCTCAACATGACCGGACACAACAGCAACAGGGTGAGTAACGACCAGGGACTGGGGGGATGGGGGAGATGGGCACAATGACACACATGCACAATTAAGCATAGCACATCTGCGGACAAACCATGCCCCAGAACCCCAACTCCCACCAAGAGACCAATGCACACAGGTATGCAACTTCTCAGCACTGCATAAGCACAGAAGCTCGAGGCACACCGCATGTAAGGGATAAGGGGCAGCTAAATCAGAGCTGCAGGGGCGACTCCCCCAAAATGCGGCACACACACATTACATGCAGAGCACATTAACATTGACAACGATGTGGTACAAACCGCAACACGTCCACAACAGAACAGAGGACACAACTGGTGCTGCATGTGCGTAGAAACTGGCCAATCACATTTGGCATTGCAGGGAAATGTGAGTTGACAATGTACAAGTACAAACACACATCCGTGATGTAGTCGGAATGTCCACTGTCCCGCATCAAATAGGCAGCTCCCCCCAAACAGTCACAATGTACATTGTCATGCAGTCTGAATGTAAACATGTACAATGCGTCAACATACATGTGAACACAATGTTAAACTGCATCTCCCCTTCACATTGCAGGGGGAAATCCAACACCTCTTGCGGAGCAGTCCGAACCTCTCTTCTCTGATGACGAAGAAGACCACCACACCTTCGACTCCGACGCCCTCCAACAGCTCGTGGACAGCCTCCGCAGCCCACTTCCAGGAGCAGGGCAGCCCAGCTGCCACGAGAAGAACCCACCCCCTGCACAGAACACACAGCAGGCAGCACCCACACCCACGGCTGCCTCCCAGGGCCCCCACGACGAACACATGGCCTTCCAACACCCTGTGTTGGGGTGCCAGGAGAAGCTGGCTGAACAGGTGCAGGTGGGGTTTGACCGCATGGCAGCCAATCAGGGACCACTCACAGTCGCTAATGGACACCCACAGTCCACTCCATGCTCTCCAACGGACCATGGCTGACATCGCTAGAGTCCTGACTCTGCGACAAGAACGACTGTCTAGCCAGAGTGCCTCCAGCGATCTTGCCCGGGAGTTGGGACACATGCGGAGGATCATGGAGAACATGGAGCGGACGCAGGCGGAAAGAGCGGCTGCCACGGCTGCACACCAGCGAGAGGTAGCTGGGTCCCTCAATGCCCTAAAAACCCTCCTCATGGCATTGCTGCCACAAGGCCTGGCGCTGATGCATGCTGCTGCTACCACCCCATCCACATCTCTGGCCCCTGATGTGTCAGTGCCACACAGTGCGGCAGACATTCCACCTCCGGCCCCTGAGTTGTCACTGCCACACAGTGCTGGAGACAGAACACCACCACCCACATGTGAGGCACATGCAACAGCAGAGGACGAAGTTGCGGATGAATCTGCCTTCGTAGTCAGAAGGACGCAGTAGCGTTCATCTCCGCCATGTGGCCTGTTTCTGCTTGGTTCTGCCCTCCACATCATCACCTTCCACTGTCCCAAGATGCACTCTGCGACACTCACCTTGGACCTCGACATGGACTGCCATATTCTGTTTGGTCACCAATGACACAGCTATCAGACTGCGGACTGAACTCCTCCTCTCCTGATGTACCTGTCATTCCCTGAAGGACTCTGGCTGGCCCTCCACGGGCCAACAATGTAAAGTGGGGTTGGCATTGCCCTGTACTGCTCCAGCTGCAACACTCCACTGAATGTGCAATAAACATTCATATTCACACAGATGTGTCATGTCTATGATCTTTCAAGTGTGGAAGTATGGATGAATGTAGGGTCAGTGATTCCCCCTTACGTCCATGTTGCTCATGTTGTGGGACTTTTGTCACAGGGTGACAGATTACCGATTGCGGTCCGGGTGGCGCCGACACTACAACAGAGACACATCCATTAGTCACTTCCTTGTCCAGCCCAGGACGGAACCACGCCCAGAGCTCCGGGGTCATTGTTCACACCCTTACGCTGGACTGGCATACCCCAGGACAGCCCACTCCGCTTACGCACACAGGGGGGGACGACAACTCCACATGTCCCAGGTCTTCACTGTAGGGATCTGCAACTCACAGGTCTAGTTGTCAGCATGCCACAGCCACTCCCTCATGGCTGGTGTACACCCACACCACACCCATCCAGCACAGGCGTCACAGGACATGTGACCCTGCCAATAAAAAGGGCCTGGCGCACGTGCTGGACGCCATTTCCACTCTCTAACTGGGTGTCTCCGTGTAGTTCTCATGTAGGCATGAGGGCTTAGGGCCCTGCCACCTCACATTGCCCAGTGCCAGGGGTGACATGATGGTGTCCGCACCACGGAACTCAATCATTAAGGGTCCATGGCTAGCGGTGCACAGACTTGGTGGCACCAGATACACTGCGGCAGGCACAGGCACACCGCCACAGGACAGTGTCTTGCGGTGCAGTGAGATAGGGGCACCTAAAGTGCTGAGCGGGTGTGCAGCCTGCGATGATGTGCCGTCCTGGCGGTCCGGACTGGCAAGGATCAGTGTGAGCCCTGCTGGACCGCAGTGTAGGCCTGAGCCAACGGGCAGTGCGGGCCTCCCGCCACGTGGCATTGCCTCGCGGTACACAGAGTTAGTGGCACCTCAAGCGCAGAGCGGGTGTGCAGCCTGCGATGATGCCGTGTGCACTGATGTGGTGTCTGCCATTGCGAAATCAAGACCCAGAGTCAGGTGTGTGACCTGGTGGCCCGCAGTGCGGGGCTGCATGATGTGGAGGGTGCCATGGTCGCGGGCCCTGGACTTGGAGATCCCACCGGAACGTGGTGGGCCCTCTTGGAGACACGCCGGTGGCGGAAGGTGAGCAGTGAGGCCTGGTTGCGCAGGGGCGGGCAATCACCGCTGGGTGGCGGGAGGGGCTGGGGTGCAGCAGCCTGTGTGCGCAGGGGCGGGCAAGCGATGATGGCGTGTGCAACTGTATGGACTCTGCCATTCATTGGACACTGTTTCAGATAAGGGACCTGGGGGACTGCAGTGTATACCGGCACGTGGTTGGAGACACACCGGTGGCAGCAGGTGAGCAGTGAGGCCTAGGTCCGCAGTGTCGGCACTCTCTCACCCTCTCTTTCTCTCTCCCTCTCTCTCTCTCTCTCTCTCTTTCTTTCTCTCTCCCTCTTTCCCTCTCTCTCTCTCTCTCTTTCCCTCTCTCTTTCTCTCACCCTCTCTTTCTCTCTCTCTCCCTCTCTCTCTCTCTCTCTTTCTCTTTCCCTCTCTCCCTAGCTCTCTCTCTCTTTCTCTCTCCCTCTCCCTTTCTCTCTCCCTCTCTCTCTCTCTCTTTCGCTCTCTCTCTCTCTGTACTTTGATGGGCGCATGGCACACCTTCTTATCCAGATTTCTGTTTTGCAGGCTGTGACTTACAGAATGTCCTGAGAAGACCCGCCATGCCTCTTCAGAATTGTTGTTTTTGGTTTATTCTGTAATAAACGTATTATTTGGATATTATGATATGAATGTATGATTTCCCTTTTTCTGACCACACATGTATGTTAGGTGTTGTGATTGTGCGACTTCAGGCGATTTGTTTGGTTCATGATTTCGTGGAGTTGATGTGCAATATCTTTGTCCAAAAGGGGGGGGAGGATGGGGGGTGCCCGGGGTGGGGCCCGGGGGGGGGGGGGGGGTCCTGGGGGTGGTGGCGGTGGGTGTTGTTGGCCTATTGGGGCTCCGGGCTGCATGATCGGTTGCTCCAGGGCATCTGTTGTTCTTCATGTGTGGCTATGGGCTGTGCTCCCTTGTCTGGTGCCGGTTGTCGTCCGACTTTACACCAGGTAAGAGCAGGTGTTAATTTCCTGCTGCTAACGCGCCTTATCGCATGTTTTGTGATCTTATCGCCGATCTGGCTGGTCGTTGAGAATGTTGTGGAGTGGTGTTGTCGCGGATTTTTGCACGGGAACGCCTTCTCTGCATATCATTAGCGTTAGTTGCCGGGGTAATCTGTGGCGATGTTTTTTGCGACTGCTTTCTCAGGTAAACTGGTGTTATGGGCTGTTAGCGCCAGCTTGTGAATGGGGTGATGAATTTATCGCGACTTTGGCTGCGATAAAGTGCCGATAACTCGGCGATAGATCCTTGAGAATATGCCCCTTAAATTCCAAGGCAACTCTCTTGCCCATGGCAAACCCTATTGGACTGGGAAGTCATTGTTGGCTTAACTGCTATCTCTGCCCTGTAAACGCTTAGTGATTTTAAACATTTCTACTCTCTTCCTAGAGGATAGCATTGGCTAGCTT
Organism: Calotriton arnoldi; assembly: GCA_963921515.1. Lineage (NCBI taxonomy): Eukaryota > Metazoa > Chordata > Amphibia > Caudata > Salamandridae > Calotriton > Calotriton arnoldi. The sequence continues at coordinate 1,300,398 of CAWUFW010002212.1, forward strand.
AGACTCCTGGGTTAACAGCTGACCTCATTGACTTACACTGAAAAGGTCAAAGTACTTTTCCGCCATTTTTCTTTTTAGTTCCAACAGTTTTTACTATGCATTTAGTAAACACAGAAACAAAAAGTAAGCAGGCATGGACACCAACATTAACCTCCCCCTAAGCCCACTATCCCTCCCTCTTTACCATGCATAAGTCTTCCCAGCTCGTGGGAGTCCCAGACCTAGATATTATGGTATAATCAACAAGTTGCAATGCGATTATGGATATGTAAGTCCGTTTTTATATATAGCGCAGCTACTCACCCTTACGGGTCTCAAGGCGCTGGGGGCCGGAGTAGAAATTAAGTGAGCTATTGCCCAGAGTCACATGGTGCTGAGCTGAGCTGCCGCCGGAGCCGGGGATCGAACCGTGAACCCTGTGCTCTGGAGTCAGCTGCCCTGGCCGCTGCACCACACCTCTCCACTTATGTGGGCACGTAAGGTCCCTATAATCTTTATTCAAGAATGACCGGACCATGTCACATAATTTATTAAATTGACTGGCTTTCCCTGCCAAGTCGTGCACAATATTCCCACCTTTTCCTCTTAATTGTTTTCACACATTTGTGATTGATAGCTGAGAAACGTTTACTTTTATGAACTTAGTTTGTATCGTTTATCATATGTTTTACTTTTTTATTTTTGAAAATTACATCTATACTTACCTTACAAGTGGCATATAGCCTATGCAGAATCGCCCTCTAAGGGCCTGATTTAGATTTTGGCGAACAGGTTACTCCGTCACAACGGTACTGATATCCCGTCCGCCAAAATATAAATCCCATTATATTCAATGGGATTTATATTTCAGCAGATGGGATAGCCGTCACTGTTGTGACGGAGTAAACCATCAGCTGAAATCTAAATCAGGCCCTAAGTCTAGAGTTTGGCCCATGCGACTCAAGGGCGAGACATGGACAAATGGTTTGGTACTGAGGTCTGCACATCAATGATGTTGTTGGGGGTGGGAATGTCCCCTGCATGATATACAGTTGTGTACTTTCCCTACGTATCAAACTGCGAGTATCTCGATCCCGGTTTTTGGATTTTGGCCCCAGCCTCATGCTAATCTAGCATGTGTGTGAAGGCCTATGCCTATCTTTGACAAGAGTCTGTTCCGTGACGTTTATGGGCACACAAAGTGAGCCCCAGATAGTAACAGGACTACATGCTTGTTGCACAGTAGTGGCTGAATACCATGTTTTGTATTGATCATAGTGCAAATATACCTTTTTATCTACATCACAAAAGTGGAAGGCTACTGGCCCACTCATGTAAATTTCCTCTGCTAGTGATAAACCTGGATCCTAGCACTGAGATCCAGAACACATGTATGTATGCATGTGGTGTGTGATGAGTGAGTTACATTCTGTAACTACAGTCCGCCCTTCATTGTACAGATGGATGGCTCTTGCAACGGGGTTGGAGTGGTACTGCCTCAACTTGATGACAAGGGAATAGAGTATCCGATGTCCTTTATCAGTCATAGATAATGGACTAGAGAACAGAATTGACCAGCCACTGAGAAGGAGAGCTTTGCGATAGTGTGGGCTTTGAGAAGGTTCTGGCAGTATCTATTTGGTTCTAAGTTTGCAGTACAAGCAGTGCACAAACCACTCAATTGGTTGATGGCAATATAGGATGAGAATCCCAAGTTGCTGAAATGGTCAATCTCATTGCATGCTCTTGATTTCAGAGCATTAAGCCTGGAATGAGCCAAGGGAATGCAGATCAGCTTTCCCGCCTGTTTTGCCAATCTGACGACCGGACTTCTCTAATGGTTGACTACATGGTGTATGTCCCCAGCTCTTCGTATCCAACTATGAGTAACTGGTATCCTGTTTTTGGGATTTTGTCCCTAGCCTCACGCTACTCTAGCATCAGAGTGAAGGCCTAGGCCTGGCTTTGACAAGATTCTGGTCCTGGATCTAAAGGGGCGCACCAAGCAAGCCCTTAATAGTGACAGAGGACTATTGTTCTTGTCACGGGTTCATGCACGTAGTCTGGTGGTACCGTGTTTTGTAGTAATCATACAGTGACCAGCCCTTTTTATAGAGTGGAAGCCCACTTGTATAAATTTCCACTGCCAGTGGTGAACTCAGATCCTGGATGTATGTGTGTGGTGTGTGATTAGCAAGTTACACACTGTGTGATAAATTGGATGAACTACAGTCTCATAGGCCTGCGGGTTCCATTTTAGGAGCCCTGGCCAGTTACTGTGCAGAATATGGAGGTGAGGTTACTTTCTCAGACAGTGGAAGTGTATTTCTGACATTCTTGAGACTGGAGGGAGGGAACCTAGACGCTTAAGTAGAGAACGCTGATATAGGCTCTTCCTCAGAAATTTGATCAGGTCCTTTGATGAAAAGGGCTGTTGATTATTCTTCCTGTAGACTGCCATTGGTGGATGGGAGAAGTTAAGAGTGGGACTGCAGTTCCCGTTGTCCGGGCGTGAAGGGTCTCTAAAAAGGACCAGCCTTTTGTGCCTCTTCCTGATCACTGTGAAGTGTGGCGATCATAGTCAGGCACCTTTTTGTGCCTTACTGTGGGTGCCCCAGTCTGGAAACAACCCTACTGTGAAAAGCATCACTCAAGACAAAGGCTAAGTCTGGAAGACATCCTTAGAAGGATACATGACAAAATAACTGTTCTGAAAGTGGAGACTGGAAAAACCTACCCACTCTTGAACCTATGTAAGAGTGGGAGCTGATGACGCACTTTTTGTTTCCAGTTCCAAGTTCTCTAGACCAAGCAGGGGGTGCTCCACAGAGCCAATTGTGTGCTGCGTGGACTACACCTCTCAGAAGAAGAAGCTACTTCCCCAAAGCCTTTTGTCTCCTGTGCCAAAGCACTGATTTATTGCCTGTGGTCATAACTCTTAGCTGCCTGTTCAGACACAGACGTTGCTGCAAAAAGTGCCCCACAGCTGCCAAGTTGCCACACTGGGTCCTGTGCCTGGAAGGACGACTGAATCACTGCCTTACTATAGGAAGGTCCTGTGACTATCATCAAGACTCACCGGACCGGAAGGTCCTGTGACTATCACCAAGACTCACCGGACCGGAGGGAGTAGGCTGCCTGCAACTGCAGGGCACACCTCCCGGTGTCCTGGTCAAGCCCAAAAGCAGGCTGCCATTGGAAGGCAGTCGTCATCACCTCCTGCCTGTACGACACTAGTGTGGGGCATGTGCCTGCCCAACTGAGCATGGCAGCTGCATGACTTGATATGATATGAGCGACATGAAGCACAACAAATGCCCATAGGCATCAAGGTGCTGCAGCTTCAGAGAACCACTCTGCCGTGCAGCTGGTTTGACAGAGATGCCAGACGAATTAATTATCCCTACAGAGTGAAGAGCCAGGTCTTTAAGGCTTTCCTAAAGGGAGAGTGTAATTTATTACAAGTCAGCTAATGGGGGAGAGCGTTCCAGAGCCTTGCAGTCGCGACCAAGAAAGCTCTGCCTCCTCATCTTTTCTTCCTAACTCTGGCACAGATACCAAGTTGTAGGGAGCTGAACGGAGATTTCTCCCATGGGTATACCAATGAAACAAAGCCTTAATTCCCTCCAGGTTAACACGATAAAGGGCCTTATGTACAATGCAGAGTGCCTTAAACATTAAAAGTTTTTGTAATTGGGAGCCAGTGCAGGTCATGTAGTCCCTTTTGACACCGAGTGCAGCTTTGGAATATCCAAGGTGAGCCTTGCAGATTGGCTTGGGTGTTATTGTTTGTCTCAAGGTAAAGCGCATTGCAATTATTGATCCTTGATGAGACCAATGCCAAGGCTACTTGTTTCCGTGCTGAAAAGGGAATGAATGGAAACATTTTCTTCAACATTCTTATTATCCAGAAACAGGTGGTCGTAGTGCGGTTGACCTGCCTGTCCAGTGAAAGCTCACTGTCCAGATTGACCCCAGGATCTTGGCCTTGTCTGTAGGAGCTGGTAAAGTACCCAGCGTATCAGGCCACCAGTTATTGTTCCACATAGAGGCTTATGTACCGAAGAACATCACCTCCGTCTTCTCCTCATTAAGCTTCATATAGTTTCTTTCCATCCACCCAGCTTCTGCTATCATACATCTGTTAAAGTTGGCTGCGGTTATATACACGTCTTCAGAAATCAACATGATTATCTGGATGTCGTCAGTATACGACACTGCTTGTAGCCCAAAGCAGCATATGAGCCTGGCCAGTGGGGAGATGTAGAGATTAAATAGCATGGGGCTCAAGGATGAGCCCTGTGGCACCCCACATATCATGGAGAACTGGTCAGATTGGAACTGCTTCACAACCACCCTTTGAGATCTACCCTCAAGGAATGAGGACAGCAGTTTCAGAGCCCTGTCTGTGATGCCCATTTCCTGTAATCGTTCAATCAGCAGGGATGGGGAGATAGTATCGAAGGCTGCGAACAGATCCAATAGGATCCCCACTGCAACCTGCTCTGCATCCACTAAGTGTCTGATACTGTCTGACTTGAGTATGACTAGCAAGCCTCCAGTGAATACGGATTAAGAGCAGGAGGCTGACCCATGGCCTACCAGAGCCCAAAGAATGTCAGAGAAACTGAAGGCTGATGTAGACCAAAGAGACTAATATCTAAAGAGGGAAAGCACAGCACTTGCACTGTTTTCTACACTTGGAAGACCCTAGCATATGAAAGGGGCACAAATGGATTGACAGAGGAGGAGGATTCCAGGTGCAAAAATTGCAAAGTTCTTGTGAATTATGTGAGAAGCCAGTTATAGAAATTGGAGGCCCAGTAGCGTCTATCTGCCCTGTCCCTCTCCCTTTCTCCCCTGAACAGGGTGTGACAGATGTTGTGGAAACTTTGCCAGAGTATATACCAAAGTCTTTGGCTACTCTTTCGCTTCAGGCTTCCATGCATTATATTGTATTGTACTGTATTGCATAATTTTTATGAAGCACATGCTTCCCCCTATGTGGGACACTGAAGCACTTGCGTACATGAACAGCAAGCTGCGGCATGTAGGGTGTGTATTTGGAAGGGTGTTGTTTTTGTTTTTTAATCCTAAATTGTAAGTGATTCCACGTCATGCGTGATGGCCACCGAGGTGCGGTTATCATGTTATAGGACATAGCGCCTACCACCCTGGTAGATGAAGACGTATGTGAGAGAGACACGCAGTGCATGGTTTTCAGTTAGCTAACAGCTTTGAGCAGCTTTGCATTTCTCTTTATGGTATTTCATATGACCTTAGTCTACTTAACTTGTTACTGCACTGGGTTGTCCAACCTGATATTTTGTTTAATATATTTGGTCCTGAGCCAGCATGATTAGCATGATTAGAGAGAGAAATGGGGAGGAAATCTGCTAGGATAGGGTTTGTGAAAACTATACCATGACTGAATATCATTATGAGACGAAAAGAAGGGGTCATAGTTTGAAGCTAGTTCGGACCTTCCGTGGTGCACTAGATTAGAGTCCTCCTGTTGGCGAGCAGTATGTGACAGATCTCTTCAGTTATTCCATGCCTGTTTAGTTGGTGATGGCTTGCTTATTGGATGGTACGGTACTGGTGATGGACAAGACCCACAGTAGATATGTCTTTTGTGAGTTTAAGAGGCTTAAGCTATAGCAGACTGCTGACACTGAGTGATATGGCATTAGTATTAGTGTGGGCCAGAAGGGTTATATAGGAATTGACATTACTATATAATACCTAGGCTAACCATAGGTCAACCCTTCTAAGCATACCTGTATATAGAAAGTAGTTTGCTGGATGAGTTGTTCCATAATTGGGGGTTGTAAACTGCAGACTGAACTTGAAGGTGTAATAATTTTTCTGTGTGTGTTACACAGCTGTGGAGCGATGTAGTTATCTTGGAAATAACCATGTTTTGACTGTTCTCTAAAGAATAAGTGTGCCTGGATACTTTGTATCTTGGCTGGTAGTGAGTTCCAGAGCTTGGTGGCCTACACAAAGAAAGCAGTGCCTCCTATGATTTTCTTATGGTGATGATTTGTGGTGCAAACCAGGAGCCCTGTGTCCTGTTTTGTTTGTATTGCTTGAATTTAACCTGTAAGTTCAGTGTTCCTTCTCCTTGGGAGGCAATTTGGACAATGCAGAGTGATTTGAACATTGTTTGTCTAGCTATAGGTAGCCAGTGGAGTGATTGCAGGACTAGAGTAATGAGTTCTCATGGGTAAAGGCGGAGGAGTCTCACGGCAGCATTTTGGATTGGTTGTATTTTATGTATGATTAATCTGGATGCACCAAGGTGTAGGCTGTTGGAATAGTCAAGGTTGGAGATTATGAGAGTGAGAATGACTTGTAGCTTTTGTTGTTATCCAAGGAATGGAAAGATGCGACGCAATGTTTTCATTGTGTAGAAGGCACTCTTTGTGATGTTGTTGACGAGCGGTATCAAAGATTGAATCCTTGGTTATCCCTAGGTTTCTGAATTCTTTTGGCGTTGTTGGAGGGGCCTCGAGGTCCTTGGGCATGTAGCGGCAGGTTGGCATTTTTGACATTGTCTATAGGTCATGATCTCTATTTTTGCGGTGTTGAGCTCTAGATGGTTATATATCATCCATGTGTTTATGGTACGAAGGCAGTCATTAAGTTTTGCGTTGTTGAGGTCTACCAGGCCATACATTTTTAGAATGATTTGTTTGTCATCTGCATAGTTGTTAAAGGTGAGGTTGAATGATTTAATCAGGTTTTTCAAGTGTGTTAGGTGGATGTTGAATAATATAGGGGATATGTTGGACCCCTCAGGAATGCCACAGTGTTGGGCATGAGAAGCTGACATGAAAGGTGGTAGATAAACTACTGTTTATGTGTCTCTGAGGTAAGAAGCAATCCAATTTAGAGCATTTTACCATATTTGAGATAATGAAATCTTTGTAGTACCATGTGGTGGTGGACAGTGTCAAATGCAGCGGATAAATCCAGACGCAATAGGGCAGCCACTCTGTTCCTGTCCACTGTGAGTTGAGGTCATCTCAAATGGATAGGATGACTAACTCTGTGCCTCTGCTTTTCTGAAGCCAGATTTTTGATCTGCCATTAAGTTATTTTCTCCTGCAAATTTTTGAAAGTTGAGTACATTCTTGTCTTTCAAATATGTTTCCTAACACGTTCCATTTGATAAAGGCCTGTAGTTTGCTGGGTTGGATGGATCAATGTTTTTTTTTTTTGGGAGTATACGCCTAATTTAGATGGTTTTCATCTCGGGTGGGAATGAACCTAGGTCCAGGGACTTGTTCAGTAAGGATCTAACTAATTCCCCTGCACATGTTGTGGGAAGGATATCTTTAAAGATTTTTTGAGATTTGTTCTGGTTAACTATAGATGTGGTCTTTATCGGTATCTGTCCAGAGCAGTGGAGATCCAGGTGTAGAAGAGTGTATGTCTTAAGGCTGCAGATTTATTAGGGTTCTTTTGCAATGAGAGTTGAGTTTGTGGAGGTCTAGTTTTTTCTATTGTCTGTATGAGCATTTATTGTTGTTGGTTTTAGGTGTCTTTGAAGTTTTGTCCTGGATAGGTATGTTGATCCTTGAGGTGATGATATGGTTGCTCCAGCTTATGGGAGTTGTCTGTTAGTGTTGCTTGTCCTAAGGGGGCATATGACATCTAGAGCGTGTCTAGCAGAGTGAGTTGGACCAGAAATAAGTACTTTGCAGGTTGAAGGCCTCAAGGTTATTTGTGATAGCTGTGATTGTGGTTAGATTCTTCTTGTCAAACAATATACTACGGTCTTCTAGAGTGTATAGGTTTGGTTGGTGAGATGGCTCTTGGTCATTGTATATACTAAGATATCTTTAACCCCTTCGCCACGGCGCGAATTCCGCCGTGGCATGGGGGGGCTAGAGGGTGAGCGCGGCGCTTCGGTGCTCATGACGGCTCCACGCCGTCATGAGTCACGGGCGGCATGTGCTCATGACGGCGTGGTTCCGTCATGACCACGCCCGCTCATTAATTCGCCCGCACAGGCAGGGAATTAGTACCGCGTGGGCGGAGCGGCAGCGGCATGACGGAACCACGCCGTCATGAGCACACGCAGCCCGTGACTCATGACGGCGTGGTTCCGTCATAAGCACTCAAGGGGTTAAAGTTTGCATTGCATTGTGGTGGTCTATATATAAAGAAGAAAGAGTACGCGATAGCTTGAATGAGGTGACATCTTATCATCAAGGTTTCACGATCTATGGTGTGGTTTTCGTCGTGCTTTATTTTTAGTAATTGTTTTATGGACAATGACCAAGTCTCTGCCGATTCAGCAAATTACATTTTTGTTGAAGGGGAAATTCTGATGGCATTGATTTGTGTGAAGTAGGTGCAAAGTTTTCGATGATGTATGTGTCCTACTCCATGGCTGTAACAATATCCAAGAGGATTAAAGGAATGATTAAATTACATAAAAGTAGGATCTGCAGCACAGTAGTTGAACCCCAGAGAGAGTCACTTACCATAAGATGGAATCCCCCTTCAAGCTGACTCTCTACCATTGGAGGAGAAAACCCCTTAAGTGATTGACCTTGGGAAACTAGTGAAACTACATGCCATGGATGACAAAAGCATCACATAAGAGACATGAGTCACAAAGTCATTTGCAGGTGTAAGTTCAACTTGCACATACAAATGGGCCACTAAGACAGTACTTTAAGCCTAATCTGTAGAGCCCTTTATCCAGATAGTCACTCATGCCTAGCAGATACCTCCTATCCCTGCAACTGGTTGCAAAGTTCTTGAATACGCTGATGACATATTGGTGAATACTCCAGATCCAGCGTAAGCTATATGTGCCAATAAACATCTTGGAGCTCATACAACAAAGAGTCAGAGTTTCAGCTGCATACTTCATAAACTCAGATATTAGTGTACAGAGTTCCTAATTATATAGATACTTTTATTATCCACCAGGCACAATATTTAACCCAGTTGCATGCAAGAATGTTTTTTTTTATAATTTCATATCTTAGATAGTGCAAAGTTGGCCTGACAGCACTATAACACTTTACATGAGACCCAGGCATTAAACATTTTGTAGGTAGAGGGAGATAGGGTGATTTCCCCATAATCATAGGATGTTGAATGGAGCCCAAAATTCAAACCTGGTTCCCCAATTCCAAAGTCAACAGCTCTAACCACTAGGCCACATCTTCCCAAACTGACAAAGTTAACAATGATCATTTCCTGAAAGAGTGTGTCAGCGTACTGAAGAGAATGAAGCATCAATACTTTTCACTACCTAGTAGAAGTAACACAGCTAAAATTAACATGCTACCAAAAATAATGCATCTCTTAGAACAATGACACTCTATATCAGAACATTCATCCTCTATATCCCTATCACGTTCTTTAAGCACCTTTATAATGTGTTTTCTGCTTTTGATTTGGGATATTGTAGGCCAAGGTGTGTCACTATGGCTCTATGGTTACATCTAACTTTATGTTATGTTATGTGATATGTTATGTAGAATTGTATGGCATGGCTTACCCCTGTGAGGGAACCCAGGCACCAGAGTAGGAGCACAGGTCTTGAGGTGCTCCTAGTTGAATATCCAACTCATCAGCTTCTTACGGAAGTGGAGGAGTGGAGTGGCAGTCCTGATATGTAGAGGGAGTTCGTTCCAGCTTTTGGCTGCGTTGAAGGAGAAAGCGTGACCATCTGTCTTGCTTTTGCAGTTGTGGGGGATTCATGCGAGAGAGGTGGAAAGTAGATGTCTGCAGTGGCGGCTCCTCCGCTATGGCGGAGGAGCGTCGCCCCACTGCTTTCAAGCAGTGCGAAGTAGAAACATAAAATGATAATAACTTGACTTTATTATCATTTTATGCTTGTGCTGCTTGGCGGGCGGGGTTGCTCTGCTCTCAGAGCAGGGCATGGGAGGAGTGCTTTGCCCACTTCTAAGTGCCCAATGACTGTTCAGTCGGCCCTCTTGGGCCGCCCAAACCAGTCATGTGCACTTTCCCCGTTCTCCATGTAGGCTGCATTACAGCCTGCATGAAGAACATGCCCAGGCCCCCATTCCCTGGTTGAGCGTCGAACTAGGACGCTCAAAACCAATCACAACGCTGCATTGCAGCGTTGTGATTGGTCAGGGGAGCCTGGGTGCCTACCAATCACAACGCTGCATTGCAGCATTGTGATTGGTCAGTGTGGCCTGGCTGTACTTCCTGTTCCTCGGGGAGAGCAGGAGCAGAGACGCGGGACCCGGCGGCAAAGTAAGTAAAAAATGTTTTCAATTTATTTTTTATTTTGTGCACCCTCCTGCCCACCGACACGCCCCCTGCAATTCCCCGTGCGCCCACCCCGCACCACCACCCGCAAGCCATGCTGGCCGCCACTGGATGTCTGGAGGGTTAGTAGAGTTGGAGGTAGTCGTTGAATTAGGCTGGTCCTGCGTTGTGAAGGGCTTTGTAGGCCTAGATGAGAAGCTTGAATTTGTAGTGTTTCTGGATGGGAAGCCAGTGCAGTTCCGCGAGGTAGGGCGTGATGAGTGCACTTCTCATGATGTCTAAGATGAGTCTGGTGGCAGTATTCTGGATGATTTAGAGTCTTTGTGTGAGCTGGCTGGAGATACCAACGTATAGTGTGTTGGCGTAGTCACTGCGTGTGATGAGGACCTGGGTGATCTAGTCATCTAGTGTGCATGGGGAGCCATTTGAAAATTTTGCATGGCATTCTAAGGATGTGGCAGCAATATGCGATCACAACATTGACTTGTTTGTTCATTGAGGGCTTGTCGTCAAGGATGATGCCAAGGTTTCTGGCGTGGGGGTGGGTGTAGGACCCAGGTCGGGTGGCCACCAGGAAGAGTCGCAGTGGGAGTTCTTATTTCCAAAGATCAGTATCTCTGTTTATCCTAGTTAAGTTTGAGGCAGTTCTCTTGCATTCAATTTGCTACATGCAGGCGGAGAAGTTGTTCCTGGTGGTGTTGTTTGTGTCGGTGAGGGAGAGGATGAGCTGAGTGTCATGGCGTAGGCGACGGCATTGATGTTGTGGATTCTTATGATGCAGGTGAGAGGTACCATGTAAACGTTGAACAGGGTCGAATTGAGGGAGGAGCCCTGGGGGACCATGCAGACAAGCTGATTGATTTCGGAGATGAAAGTGGAGAGTCTGACCCATTGTGCTCTGTTGGAGAGGAAGGAGGCGATCCAACTTAGGGCGAGTCCTTGGACTCCTGATTCCTGAAGTCTAGCAATGAGGGTGCCGTGGGAGTCGTTGTTGAACTCTGCCGAGAGGTCGAGCAGGATAGGTGCAGGGGTCTCTTCTCTGTCCACTTTTAATATTGGGCTGCCATTGGGCAACAAGTCGCCAAGATGTTGAGGCTTGATGCTTCTGTCTCACTATAGTATAAAATTCTCACCAACTGTATTATTCGCTTTGTATATGTTCTGTGGTATACCATTGTAAGCATGTACAATACTAGACAATGCAGGCACTTTCCTGAACATGGCAGGTCAACGACATAGATTCTGAGCCTTCGGGGAATCAATTCTCTTGCTCCTTTAATTGTGTTGGATTGGTTCAAGTGCTGGAGGAGCACTCAGTAAAGTTGACATTAGATTTGTATGATGGTGGGTAATTCAAGAGTTTTTCTGATCTGCAGGATCATACCAAATTCCAAGCAAGGATTTAAAAGAAATATTTACAAATTTTCTATTTCGTTTAAATAACCAAAACTCCAGCTTGGGGTACTCCAATCAGCATCTCTGGCACTTATATATATTTGATGGAGACCCTCAGTGGATAATTTGAGCCTGTTATTGCAGGTGGGGCCCACCGGCGCTTAAATTTGGAGATATGGACTTATTTTTCCTTATCAATTTTTCACCCAAGCAAGAGAGAGAAAAATTTGCAAGTGGGGAAGAAGGAGGAAGAGAGAGATTGAAAAACAGCACTAAAGGGGGGAAGCATGGAGGGAAAAGAACCTGAAAGAGTCAGCTGAAGGAGCAGGGAGTGCCCGGTGGTGAATTATTGAGGTCTGAGGTGGAATCAAGACTATGTAGCCTTGGTATTCTGTATCCCGGATATTCATAGCGCCGGCCGCTGGCTTTTGAGCAAAACTTTGGGCACTGGCATTTATTATTTTCAAATTAATCACTGGATATCTTTGCCTCAAATGTGGAGAAAAGGGCAGACACATAGAGATACTCATGGCCAGTGCGGCTGTAGCTATTAACCCTCTTCTTAATCAGCTGATCAACGCCTCACTGACACTGGCCTATGTCCCCACTGAGTGGAAGCAGGCACTGCTTATCCCTCTGATCAAAAAGCTGACTTTGGATCCTAAACTCCCGACTAGCTATCGTCCTATTTCTTTGCTCCCTGCTATTGCCAAAGTATGCGAAAAGATGGTCAATAAGCAGCTGACTGCCTTCATTGAACAGCATGGCCTCCTTCATCCGGCCCAATCCGGTTTCAGGGCCGCCTATAGCACGGAGTCTGCTCTGGTGGAAATCACGGAAGCTATTCGCGAGACTGTGGATGTGGGGGTCAGGGCAGTTTTGGTCCTGTTGGACCTCTCTGCCGCTTTTGATACTGTCCCCCATTCACTTCTTCTGGCCCGCCTCAAGGAATTAGGCATTATTGGTGCCGCCGGTGAATGGCTGAAATCCTTCTTGGAAGGTAGAACCCAACAAGTGTGGATCCCTCCTTTCACGTCTACTCCCCAAGTTCTTTTGACAGGGGTTCCGCAGGGGTCGGTACTTAGCCCACTTTTGTTCAACTTATATATGACTCCTCTCATTCAGTTGGCAGAAGAACTAGGAGCTAAGGTTGTTGCCTATGCTGACGACACCCAGCTCCTGTTCACTTGGAAAAAATCAGAGTTATCCACTGCCCATGTTAAAACCTGTTTAGCTGCAGTGTGTAATTGGCTGACAAGCGTGCAGCTGAAATGCAACGAGGATAAAACGGAAATTTTATTCTTTGGAGAATTTCCTCCCCAGGTTTGGCATACCTTCTGGCCTGATGAGTCTCCCAGGCCCTCTCCTTCTGGACTCCCTGTAAAAAACCTCGGGATCTGGTTTGATGAAAAGCTGAATTTCTGTAATCAAATTAATAAACTGACCGATACTTGTTTCAGCATTCTGAAACTTCTCAGGAAATTTCTGCCCCTTCTGCCCTTAACAGCTAAGGAAACAGTTGTTCGAGCTCTTGTTACCTCCCGCATCGATTATGCAAATGCACTATACGTGGGCCTTCCCGCCTATCTTATTGACAAACTTCAGGTGGTCCAAAATGCCGCTGCTCGTCTGCTTCTTGACCTCCCCAAACGCACCAGCGTCAGGCAACACCTGCGCAACCTGCACTGGCTACCGGTGAAGGCAAGGGTCATGTATAAAGCCCTGGTAACTATCCATGCCGCACTTTATGAATTCGGCCCCCTCTACCTCAGGAAACGTTTTCAGTTCTACTCCCCCAGCAGACACTTGCGTTCTTCTAACATGCTCCTGGCTTCTGTCCTCAGATTCCGCTTGAAGAGAAAGGGCAGTAGCTCTCTGGCCTACTTGGCGGCCATGGCTTGGAACTCGCTCCCTCTTGACCTGCGTAGTCTGCAGAATTCTACCCAATTTAGGAAGAAACTAAAAACCTTCCTTTTTCAATGATCTGGTTTTTGTGTTATTGGCTCTTATTTTTTTCCCTTTCCTTCTGCTAGCTCTTGGGCTCGCGCCGGGACACTCTTGAGTAGCTGTGCGCGTTACAAAACCATAAACATAAACATAATGGCTCTCTTGCCTAAAATGAAATGCTCTTTTTTTAGCCCGACACAGACGGCTGTCGCCACCCTGAAAAGTAAATAGGAAATTCAGCACTATATAATGTATTAGAATTTAATATCTCTTCAACAAAAACACAGAATTGACTATCTCCGGATAGGAGACAATATCAGTTTCAGAACTGTCAAACTGCTTCTTCTGGTTGGATCCATACATCCTCTTGATAGACTACCACCAAGAATGACCTCCTTTACCCTGTCCAGGTCTTCTTTGTACATCCTGGCAGTCCTAGACATTCTTTTTTTATTTTCCCAAGGCACACACAACAACACATAAATACACACCTACATGCATGTGTATGGTAATCAATGTGATGACACTGGGCAGTGATCATACGAACAGAAAACACATAGACACAGTAATATTGACTATGCAGTGTGCTGTAACGTACACTCAATGTACATTGCCCAGGAAAAGGCTCAATCACAAACACTAGCCGGTCAGGGTTTGCAGGGTTAACCAACACTATCCCACAAGTAGTTGTGGAACCTTGTAACACGTCTACCTTAAGTCTTGCAGGTGATATGAGCTGAGAAGGCTGGAGAGGAAAAGGACAGTGAGGGTGAAGGGCTTTCACAGATCATGAGCTAGTGTCCCACCACAGTTAGTAGTTCAGCCAGGAGCCCATACAACCACGCTCCTCACTAGCAAAGGCTGGACTGGGCAGCCAAAACAGCCCTTGTAAAACTACTCAAACTAGCATGGTACCTTTCTCTCCTCGTGCTATCTCACTTTATCCATCCATCAATTCCCTTTCTTTCCTTTTCTCCTCTCTCGTCTATCTCTCGGCTCTCTTTCCCTCTTTCCCTCCACCTCCCTCCCTTTCTCTCAGCCTCCTCCCTCTCTCTCTCTTGAAGGCACTCTGTGCCTGCTGCAGTGTATGCCAGGGACCTGAGGTAAGTGGCAATGGCACCAGGCGCTGCACTGGCCTTTCAAAGATGGCCTCCAGGGAAATGACTGATGGAATAAAAGACCAGGCCGGCACCACCTCCAGCAAGTTAGATGTCCAGTCAAATAGCCATCAGAAGGCCTGAGTACAGGCTACAAAGTGTGGCCGCCAGAACATACAGCTCATTGCAGGCCTGATTACACAGGCCATGGAGCGGCGAGGCAGCACATGCACCTAGACCATTTAGGATGCCAGGTGTAAACAGCTTCAGCTGCCATTCACTGCCAGATGCCACACTGTCAGGGGCATCAACGTTAAATCAGATGCCATCAGAATTATGACCCTCAGCGGGTAGATGACGTAAAAGCGGATTTTCATTTAATAAAAATGTGTGCCTAACATTATGAACATTTCTACACAAAAAGAAAACACTGCAAAACTGTATTTTCCTGTGCTTGACTCAGGTAGTCCCAAACTAGGGACCAGATGTACAAAAAGTCAGTTTGTGATTGCCTAATTGCGAATTTTTGTGATTCGCAATTAGGAAATCGTAAACAGCTCTGTACAACAGTGTCTGAGACACTGTTTGCAATTCCCAATGGGTCGCAAATGGACCTGCCTCATCAATATTCATGAGGCAGGTCACAATTTGTGACCCATTGGGAATGACTACAATCACAAGGATGGTGGCCTGCTGGGGTCCATGGGACCACTGCCTGCTCTTAAAAAAAAAATTCACCCACATTCACAAAGGGGAAGGGGTCCACTTGGGACCCCTTCCCGTTTGCGAATGGGTTACCACCTCCTCTACCTAGTCGGTAAATTATGAATGTTTTGCGACCACATTTCGATCGCAAAACATTCATACATACCAGTGCCATTCAGTATTGGGAAGTGACGCCCTAAACACACTCCTTCCTAATACCGAATCGCAAAAGCAAAATGCGATTCGGTAACAAGTTACTGAGTCACATTTTGCCTTTTGTACATGGCAAAATTCATTTTATCAGTCGCAAATGGCCAGATGGGCTGTTTGACACCAGTAAAATGCTTCGTACATCTGGCCCTTGGCTTTAACTCCATTTTTTAATTATTTTTTTATTAATAATCAAAACAATTGGCTTCACAACGCATACTGATATCACATAGTAAGGTTATTACATAGAAACATTGGTACAGTCACCCTCTCTCACCCCTTCTCAGTGGAGGGGGTATGATCACAGTTCTGATTCTCAAACAGCCTATCCAAATCTGTCATTCGGTTCAGAGTTCTCTCTTTCCCTGCTAACCATGTTGGCACTGCGACTCTAGTCCCCAACCCTCTAGCCCCTATAGGCTTTCCAGTCCCCCCACTCATTTTCCCATTTCCCAGTGTTACCCCTGGCTGCATAGACTACTTGTTCTGCTCTCTGACGCCAACAAAGGTCTTTTCCCCAGTCATCGGTCGTAGGGACAGATGCTGCCCCCCAAGCTCTCGCTGTATTTCTTTTTGCCACTCCTGCAGCGAGCCCTATCCAAATTTCTTTGTACCTCGGCCAGTCGTGCTCCCCCTTTATTCCCAAGAGTAGCCATTTGGGTTCCATAGGGACCTCCAGGTTTGTCTCTGTGGCCATCACTGTTGTAACGTGTGTCCAGGAGGATTGAATCACTCGACATTCCCATAGGGTGTGGAAGAAGGATCCCTCGTTTCCACATCCTCTTCTGCACAATGGGGAATCCGCTTTACCTAGTTTATGGAGAAGGACCTGCACATAGTACACTCTATGGAATACCTTAAGCTGAACCAGTCTAAATCGCATTTGTATAAACAGTACCCGGGGGGCCTGTAAGGCCTCCGCCCAGTCGTCATCATCTAACGCTTCACCCAGGTCATCCTCCCATACCCTCTTCAGGGGGCCTAGTAAGTCAGGGGAATTATTCATTAGTTTCTTATAAATCAACGATATTCCCTTTTTTTCTAGTGGCTCTGTCAGTAGTCGGTCCTCTAGCGGTGAAGCATCAGGCACATCCCCCCCCCCCAATGTGTAGTTGGCAGTACAGCGCATGACCCAGCTGGGTGTGTCGGAAGCGCTCGGTCCCCAGCAAGCTAAACTCGGACTGTTAATTTCAACTCCATTTTGAATCCTAATGCAGCCATGAAGTGTGTTTTCGCTTCTCCTCTCATTGCACTGTATCATGCTCTGTGCTGACCTGCTGGTTCTCAAAGCACCACCTAGGAAGCCTTTTACAATGTTCAAGACTCTTCCTGCCAAAAACACTGTAAATCCCTTCATGCATGAGACTTCCATTGTTTTGTGTAACTATAGTTTTTCTGCCACATTCGATGATGTTAGGTCAGGATAGGGCACATTAAAGTTCAGTTATGGGATTGTGCAAATAGGTGACGCATAATTCTGAAATGTGATTTGTTCAGCCTTGCCCACCTTATGCTGACTGTGTGATTCCTTTTACTTCTATTTTGAATTATCCTTTAAAAGATGGTACATTTAGGAGGAGAGCTAATCTAGTTTGCACTGACTTTCTGAAAGCAGAACTGCATCAGTCTGTCTCTTGATTTGGTCTAAGAATATTTTTGCTTTGAGACTTGACTTCATGTCAGACTCTTTGCTGCATCTGATTGAGTCTTATGCTAATACTCTGTACTGATTCATCATGCATTCTAACCTGATATTTTTGCCTTCTGTATTACCTCTTAATTTTCAAATAATCCTTTAAGGTTTCTAAATTTACTGGGCTCCATCCTTTTAGATTGAAAGTTTTTTTTTTTTTACTATGCTGAATAATATGCAGTCAGAACTGCTATCTGCTGGAACTTAAGGCCTCATATTTACTTGAGGTTAACACCATCTCCGTTCCTGCCTTGTCACTTTATCTTAGATTATCTGACAAGAGAGCATCAACAGTGGCAAATACCAACCAGGCCATGGTCCAGTCTTCTCAGACCTTGACCGCATTGCTTGGGCAAGAAGAACACACCCTCATATTGATGTTTGTGTCCTGAGCATGGCCATCACTTCTGTTGTTTCTTCGTCCCCTGCTTTCTAGCCCTCCCCGCAGGCTCTATGCAAAGATAAGAGTTGATATGCCTGGTCAGCAGAGTCACCAACCAGAACTCTCCCGCCCGGTCACAATAAGAAGAGACTCTAACCTGGGGACATGTAACAGGGATATGTTATGGATAGTAGGAGCAGTAGAATGATGTGTTAAATGTGTATTTGGAAGCCTTCAGCAAAAATGCTACTTTGATAATGAAATTCAGTGGTGCTGAGATAATACAAATGGAAGACTTTTATATAAAGGCCAGGGCAGCTCTGATCATCCTCCTGAATATAACTTAATAGAAAGTGGTGATGTGTGCTTCTGATGGACAACATAGAGGCATTGCAAAGGAGAGCTGCAGGCTCTGATAGGGAAGAACAACAAAGTCCTTGTGGCACAACTGTGCTGATTTTGTTTGAAAAAGAGACTCAAACCTGAAGAACAATACACAGAACCTTGAAGTGAGGAATTATGAGAGAGTAATGTGTGCAAATGGTAAAAACAAGTGACAAAAAGTGACCAGAGTACAACAAAATACTTGCAGCCATTGATTGAACCCTCTGAAGTCTAAGCATTGCACGGTTAGGTAGTCCAAAAGGACCGATTGGTACAGGGCAGGACAGGCCATTTATCTCATGGGGCTATCCCCCGGTTGGCTGACACCACTGGAGGGCCTGTATTTGAAGGCCCAAGACCATCTCTTTCACTTTCTCCAGCTCCACAGGATCACTGCAGCAGACACAGTGAGAGCATAAGCAGAGAAAGACAGAGGGAAAGGGAAAGGGAAAGTGGAGGAAAGTGGGAAAGGTGAGGGAAAGAGAGCAGAAGGAAAGGGAGAGACGATGTAGAACGATTAGAGAGAGTGAGAGAGGGTGGAGATAGAGACAGAGAATAGATGGATGGAAATCGAGAGCAGGAGGATTAAGAAAGCATGGCTGGCTTGAATATTTTTACCAGGGCTGGATGTAGTTACCAGACCGGCCCTGGCATCATCCAGCATGGATGCCTCTGACTCCTTTACTGTCCTAGCTCTTTTACTAAATGTCAAGTATTTACAACCCTCATTGAAGTGTGTAGCATGGGTCAGCTGGAACCAGCCGCCTAAAGTCCCAGAGGTAATGTAGGCATGAATGTTGGCTAACTGGAACATGCAAGCTCTTATAAGTTGGTACCAGTCATGGCTAGGTGCCAACGGATGGCAGACACCAGTGGCGACTCCTCCGCTATGGCGGAGGAGTGTCCCCCCCTCTGCCAGCCTCAAAACTTGTAAAATAAAACGATAATAAAATGTTTTTTTAATCGTTTTATTTTGCAGGTTCTAAGAGCCGTCTGTCTTGAGGGTGGGGCCATCGCGAGGGCAGGGCAGTGACGAGAGGAGTGGTGGACACTGTACTCAGTGGGCATGTCGGTTTGGCTGGCCGTCTCAGGACGGCCAAACCGACATGTGCACTGAGCTGTCTCCAACCCAGCTGCGTTGCTGGGTTGGAGACAACAAAGCACAGGCCCCCAGTCTGTCTGGGAGCGCAAATTCATGGTGCCCAGGCCAATCCTGATGCTGCTTTCAAGCATGAGAGCAGCGTCAGGATTGGCCGCAGGAAACACTGGGAGCCTGTGAGCTGCAGCGAGTACACGGAGCAGAGGAGCGTCAGGTGGCAGGTACGTTTTTGTTCTCCTATTTTGTTTAAATGTTCTATCCTTTGTCTGCCCCCCTCCCTGTCATCCATCGTCAACTCCCAGCTCGCCCCCCACTACACCCACAGACCAGCCGCTACTGGCAGACAATAATTGGTTTCCAAAGTGTCAATGTAAGAGACAACCACAATAATCTCTGTCTAGGATTTTGCTTAAGATCAGTCCATCAGGGACATATTTCTACTGGTTGATAATATGAATGCATTATGTATGCAAAGGGATTTGAATAGTGTGAACCAAGCTGCTAAGCAAAAGAGCACTGCATGCTAGCAGGGGAGTCAGGGATTGTGGAAGGGGGACAGGGGCTGCAGTGGTTGCCTGTGGTGGGCAAGGAGTGCAAGTTAGATAGGAAGGGATTGAGTAGAAGGGGCACATGCACACGACAAACTGGGAAGTTGGGTTACAGTCATGCCCTGTAGCTTCAGCAACTGGTTCTCATCTTCATAATCATAACTTATAGTTAGGTGGTGAAATCATGCAAGGCATTGGATGTGGCCATTTAAAAACAGTGTAGCCAAGGTTGACCCGCGGGGGACGTCAAAAGTCAAGGGCAGAGGTTGGCAGGAATAAAGTGGTGGTGCTGCTGAATGAGTGAGATGTCACAAAAGGTAGACATCGGTCCAGGGTGAAATCTCTGATGTCACACTCAAAGGAGTGACATGGTCATGGGTTTCGAACACCCCTGATAAGTCTAATAAAGTCAGTGGCCTGCAACCGCTTCCTTCTAGTTAGATGCCACTGACCACTGTGAATAAGACTGCCTAAGGAACATTTGGTTTCAAGTTAAAATTGTTTGCATCTTAGATGCAAGGAACTTTCATTTCATTTTTTGCAGGAAATGTTGTTCACCGAAAGCAGTGGAAAGGTAATATCTTTCATCTGGCCTTTCAGATAGCTTTAGCTGTCTTGCCAGACTATTGTTTTCCATAATAATTGTACAATATAAACATACATAGAGGGGCTTTTGGTCAGAAGGCGTCATCCAGTGGTCAGTTGAATTGTCATTCACATTTTGCTTCTGCCAACCACAGCATTCAGCATGGATCAGCCTACTTTACTCATTGGCTCTCTTCACTTTGAATGACTGCACAAAACCTGTGCACATTGTTCACATCCTCTTAAAAAAATAGTTCCTTTCTCTTCAGTGATAAAGCTGTTTCAATGTGTCTGTTTATAATTTTATTAGGTCTGGCTTTACCCAAGACCTTTTGTTTTCACAAAAAATCTTAAATACATATATCCATAAATACATAGAGGGGCTTTAAGTCATCCCTCTGCATCCATTGGTCCATTGTAGTGTCATTTACATTTTGCTTCTGCCCACCACAACATAGGACAAGGGGTCAGCCCACTTTATCCATTAGCTCTCTTCACTGTGAGTAGCTTCATTTTGTCTGCGCATATGTGCAGAGATACCCCAAAACATTTGATCCACTTCATTGCCAGAGCTGGTGAGCTAAGTGCATGGTCTTTTTGTAGCATTGACTTATGAGTTCAGATCTTGTAATGTACTTTTAATGCAGACAATGCAGCCTCTGGACTGGATGTCATAAAGGGGTATTTGGAAAAAATATTGGAAACACAAGAATATTGTGTAGGTCATTTTGTATGGGTAAGTAAAGTTTTACTATACATAACTCCACATATATGTACCTTGGCTTACCTTCTCGATATTCTTGTCCTGGATATTTTTCACACGATATTCAGTCCACACGATATTTGTGTTCTCGATATTTTGTCACTGATCCCATAAAAGAGTATAAACAATGATTTTCCTAAAGCTATGACTGTGTGCTTTGTCCATTTAAACAATAACATATATATTCCCACAATTATAGTATTTAATTTCAAGACTGGATTGATTGTGATTTATTTATTTATCCCTATAGCCATAGTAAAAGCAAAAGTAAATAAATATTATGAAAAACCGAATGCTACTGCTATGTCAGAAAGCATGCAGATACACAACTATGGGGCAGATTTACAAAGATGTCACACAACACAGCGCAGCAACAAAAGTTGCTGCTCTGCATTACGTGAGAGATCAGAACGATGCCATATCTGGCGCACAATTAGGCTGCCTAGTGTCATGCACACACCATTGCACAAAAGAGCAAGGGTGTGTACGTGATGTCTAGCATAGGATTTGTACTGTAAAGGTAACCTTCCAGTACAAAATACTATGCCTAGACAAACTTTAAAACATTTTCCACTTTGGACTTTATATAAGGTAGAAGGGAGATGTCATTTACCAAGCACCACTCTGACTGCTGAGATAGTTTTCATTTCTTTGCAATTTTATTATCATTAAGTATACCAAATATTATATACCTGTAAATTAAAATACAGCCTCTTACCAAGAAGTCATGTCCTATAAAAAATATTTATATCAAGTTTGATGTGACTCTAATGATGGCAATGGCAGCGCTATACTCGGTTTTCTGAGCAATCAATAAGACTGCACAAAAAATGCAAATAATGATAATGGGCCAGATGTACGACCCTAAATTGCATGCGCAAATGGCCATGTACAATTCCTAAATAGCGAGTGGCAATTTATTTGCGACTCGCTATTTAGGAATTGCGAGTCACACTTAGGAAGGGGCGTTCCCTTCCTAATTGCGTCCGCAAATCAATGTATGAATGTTTTGTGACCGCAATTGCGGTCGCAAAACACTCGCAAATTACCACCCTCTTAAAGAGGGTGGCAATGCAGTCGCAATTTGGAAGGGGTCCCCAGGGGACCTCTTCCACTTTGTGACTGTCTCTAAAAATATTTTTTAAGGGCAGGCAGTGGGCCCAGGGACCACTACCTGCCCTTAAAAAATTAAACGAAAACGTTACATTTTTAAAAAAAAATGCATCCCGTTTTCCTTTAAGGAAAACAGACTGCATTTAAAAGCAGTCCCAGACATGGTGGTCTGCTGAGCCCAGCAGGCCACCATACCTGGGAGGGCCTGTCATTCCCAATGGGCTCGCAAATTGCGAGAGGCTCATTAATATTAATGAGCCTCGCAATTTGCGACCCCATTTGGAATCGCAAACAGTATTAAACACACTGTTGTACATAGCAAATTGCACCTCGCAAATTGCGACTCGCAAGAGTCGCAATTTGCGAGATGCAATTTTACTGGTCGTACATCTGCCCCAATGTGTCTACGACTAAATTGCATGTTTCTGCTTTTTAGTGTAATATAGCTTTCCCATTGTCTTTAATGTTTTGTGAAGTATCACTAGCAAAGTCAATGGGTCTGTCGTTGATGTGCACAATCAGGCAAACACAGGAATGCACAAATGCTATTTACGTGCTTTGGCAGATTAAAGCTACACCTGTTGTTATTCCAGAGGGATTTCATAAACCATAGAATAATGCCAAAGCTACACTACAAATATTGTGGCAGCGTTTTATCATAAAATGTATTAGTAAAGTAAATATTCACTGCTTTAGTAATATTGAATAACTGTATTTATTGCTATCCAACTCATTGTGTTGCCTTTAGAAGGACGAAATGCTGAGTATCCTGATGGGATTGACTTTGACAAAAAGCATTATTCTAAGATGGCTGTCCACAAGTTTGTATGGGTGCACATGCATGGGTAGCCATATTTTAATTGTTTTTGCTTAAAGGGCAACAAAAACCTTTTCAAGATGGCCACAAGTGCTTCTGCATGCATGTGGCCATCTTGGAATGGTTTTGCCATAATTTAGCATTTTTTACCATTCCAAAATGGCTGACAAATTGCTTCGAATGTGTCAGCAATCTTGGTAAAGTAAAATTATATTAAACTATAGGAAACTATAGAAGTATTTTCATGGCCAATATCGCTGCAGATCTATTGGCTTGGCCAATGTTTGTTGTACATATTATCTTTAAAAAAACAGCTATTTACTTACTTGAATTCAGGTGCCCAGTAGGATGGCAAATTATTTCCTGTCTCCTTTTTGGGTCTTGCTTACAGACAGCTTCAGCTGCCTTGCCAGCCTCATGTTTTCCAAAACGTATCATATAAAAATACATATATATGTAGAGCTTTTCCATCAACACTCTTTCACCATCAGTCTTTTCAAATAATATTCTCTCCCATCACAGCACAAAGTTACATCAATGGGTAAGCCAATTTCAGCTTTTAGGTGCCTTCCCTTTCAGTGACTACAGTTTATCCTAGCATATACCCCTAAAAAAGTTGTTCCACAAGAATAGAACATTTTAGACACGTACTTCCCAGTGACTGCTAGTCACTATGTATAGTAGGCTTTCATCAACTATTTCCATATTATTATGAAATCCCTCTGGATTAGCACTCAAGACATTTATTGTAAGTTTCAATGTTCACTCATTGCTATTAACAAACTTTGGTATATTTATTTATCCTTTACAACAAAAAACACAAGGCATTAGAGTGGCAAGAGTGTATAAGCACATTTCTACGTTGAAGCCATACTCTCACAGCTTTGTGATTGGCATTTCAAGCAAATATATCTGTTAGACCTGGCATCTTTTGGTGTGTTTCCCCTGTTTTTTTGTTTTCTGACCTCTCGGTTTTTACTCTGTTTTTGCTGGTTTAGTGTCTCTGCGTCCTTTCTCACTGCTGTTCAGTGTTAAAGTGCAAGTGCTCCTGTTGGGAATTGTATTATGGATTGGTGTTTCCATGTTTGGCATATTTGAATTACTGGTAAGCCCCTAATAAAGTGCATTGAGAGCGCCAGGGCTTGTAAATCAAATCCTGCTAGTGGGCCTGCAGCACTAATTGTGCCACCCACACAAGCAGCCCTGAAAAGGGTTCTCAGACCTGCCACCTGCGCACAGTTTGTAACTGCCATGTCGACCTGGCAAGTTCCCCCACTTGCCAGGCCCAAATCCTCCCTTTTCTTACATATAAGTCACCCCTAGGGTAGGCCCAAAGTACCCCTGTAGGCAGGGTGCTGTGTACGTTAAAGGTAGGACATGTGCTGGTGTGTATGACATGTCCTGATGGTGAATTACAGCGTATTTTGTTTTTCACAATGGAAAGGCTATCTGTCCTACAGGATAGAATAGGAGTTTATTTGTTACATCTTATAAGCATAACTTCCCAATGGGACAAGATAGGAATATGGAGTTTAGTATGCCTGGGCTCAGAATGTAAAAATGCACTTTTTAGTAAAGATGATTTTTATGTTCTGTGTTTGAAAATACCACTTTTAGAAAGTAGGTATTTTCTTGCTTAGCCATCCTGGGTGCCTCTGCTGGGTTTGTAGATTGACTATTTGGCTTTGGAGTGACAGCGGCTGAGGATGTGCATTCTCTTCAGACAGCCACTGGGGGGGTCGAGGTGTGCCCTGCCTTTACTGGATGAGTCAGAGCTGGGCTGAATAGACCTGGGCTGCATTTAGAGTAGTGGGAGGAGATTTCCTTGCACCTGAATGGGCCTGGTCTGCCTTGGACAATTTGCTGTCTCCACCTCCTGCCGGGAAGCTGGGCCAGAGAGGACAGAACTGGTTTTTGTTGAGCACAGACACTCTCTGCCACAAGAGAACAAAGGAAGTTTGAGTATAAATATTGGGGCCCGATTCCAGAACTTTAGAACTCGCTGGAATCAAGGAACCTGCCAAGAAGAAGAGCTGGAAGGGCTGCCAGGAGGAGTACTGCCCCGTTGCTGTGTTGTCGCTTTGTTGGATTGGCCTGCAGTTGCTACTTCTGCCTTGGGCAGTGAAATGACTGGACTGAACTTTCTCTAACTTGTTGCTGAGTATCTCCAAGGGCTTGTAACCGAGCTTGCCTCCTGTTCACGAAACCTCAGGGACAGAAAAGACTTCACTCAACTCTGTGCACCGGCTCTGGAACCGTGGGTTTCAGTTGCCGCAGAGTAGGAAAAGCAGCCGACTCTGTCACTGACTCCGTCGCTGGCTCCGTGTCCTCAAGGCCCATCAGAGGGCACCGCCGCATCTCACACCGCAACCCTGGTCTCACCGACGACGACGACCGACGACGTCACCACCGAGCTGCTGCTTGCACTGTGACCTGTGGGCACCGCACTCCGCACCGCCTCACTTCACCTCGCAGCCCTGGTCTCACCGACGCCATCGCTGCTTTTCAACCGGCTCTGTTGCCTGCACCGTGATCTGTCAGCACCGCATTGAGCACCGCCCCGCTTCGCACCACAGCCCTGGTCTCTCCGATGCCGCTGGACGACCGTCACTGAGCCGCTGCCTTCACCACGACCTGAGGACACCGCACGGTGCACCGTTATGCTTCGCATCGCAACCGCGATGGTTGCCACATCCGGCCACATCGGCCACAATGAAAAAGGTACTGTTTACGAGTCTGTCGACCCTACCGCTGACCCGCTCTGACGCGGTAAGCAGGAACTGTTGGATTCTGTCATTTTCAGTATCGCTGTAGCACCGGACAGAGCTACCGACTTCAAGGAACTGTATTTTTTAAGTTTTTCTTGCAAAGTGCATATTTTTTAAGTACTGTATGTTGGATTTTTGTCGTTTTGGTCTTGTTTTGGATATATAAAAATATTTCATATTTTTCTAAACCGGTGTGGTGTCCTTTACTGTTGGCTATGTGCAAATGCTTTACACACTGCCTCTGAGATAAGCCTGCCTGCTCGTGCCAAGCTACCAAGGGGGTGAGCAGGGGTTATTTTAGGAGTGTAACTCTCTTACCCTGACTAGGAAGAAGGGTCCCTCCTTGGGCAAAGGTGCAAACCATTGCCAACTACAGACCCCCATTTATAACAATATCTAACCTGAGAAGGACCTCTAGTAACGACTTGAGGAACTGCAGAAGCTTTGCAGTCCTTCCACTCCATTTCGATCCCTTGGTGTTGCAGTTACATGTATTTATTGTGTGCGAAAAGAATGTTAGAGTCATCCTGGAATAATTGTGCAGTTACCTTTCTTCATTGGGGTGCACATCCTAATTTCTAAATATAAAGAAAATGTTTAATGATGGATGTAGTCAATGGCAGATGTTATTTTGCAGAAGTTCATGTTTTTTTATTGCACTTGTTAGAGGAAAACGTGTACCTACATGGAAAGCAGTGCTGTGAGTATTTTCTCAATGTTGTGTGCCTTTTGCATAACTCGCTCTTCCAAATAGTTAGTATACACCCAGAAAGGGATATGACGCCACTGTGCTCTTTTGTGAGGATTTCTGTTGGTAGCAGTGGCGGCCAATAAGTTTAGGAGGGAAGGGGCGGACGGGACATACATGCATATACACACACACACACACAAATACACACTCAGCCATAGCCATGCATTCACACATGCGCACACAAACACATCCATTCACAACACTCATTACCAAACTTTCAAACATACACGCAGTCATGCACCAAAAAAAACCACTTACCTGCAGCTCTGCCTCGGAGGTCCCAAGAGGCTTGGGACTGCTGTCTTCCCTCATTGGCTGACCTAAGGTCAGCCATTGAGGGAAGCCAGCAGTCCGAACCAACATCATCACAGAGCGGGATGGAGTCAATGAGACTGCTGGCCCCACCCCACTCTGTGATGAAGTGTCACTGATTGACACTCGACCCTGGGCCCTTCAGGGCTTATAACTGAAGTGCCCAGGTGCAAGGCAATCAGCGATGCTACCACTTGTCACGGAGGGGAGGGCCTCAGGGACCTTTGCTGAGCTGAGCAGGTCACGCTCACAGGAGCTGGGACTTCCTAAGCCCAGCAAAGTTCAGCTCAGGCAGCCAGGAGCCTGCGCATTAAGCGCATGTCTGACTCCTGGCTGTCTGACCTGAAAATGAGCAGTGTCTGTCAGGCTGACTTTTGTTCAGCCTGCAGACACTGTTCATGATGGGCAAAAGGTCGGGGGGTGTGGCCCCTCAGCCCCAATGAACTGGCCACGGCTGGTTGGTTGTGTAGTGCAACAAGCTTTGCAACTCCATTGCACTCTTTGGTGAGGACCTCTGTTGGTGGTTTAACACAACTGCAGCTTTCCATCTCCATCTCCATTGCACTCATCTGTAAAGACCTCAGTTGGTAGTATAGTGCAATTGCAGCTTTCCGTCTGCATTGCGCTGTTCTGTGAGTACCTCTGTTGGCAGTATAGTGCAACTGCAGCTTTCTATGCCCATTGCACTCTTCTGCTAGGACCTTTTTTGGTAGTATAGGGCAACTGCAGCTTTCCATTTCTATTGCACTCCTCTTTGAAGATTTTTGCTGGTAGTATAATACAACTTAAGCTTTGAAGCATTGACCTGTGTTATTCTCGGAGGACAACCATTTTTAGGACAGTGCAACATGCTCTCAATCTCAATTGTACCCTCATGTGAGGACATATGTAGGCTGCAAAGTGACACTTCAGCTTTCCGGCACATGTCTGAGGCTCTGAAAAACTTGGACCAAGGTGAAGGGAAGTGCTGTGTGACTTTCCTCAAGATGTCAGCTCTGTGTGCACACTCATGTTTTAGTTTTGTATTCTGGAAGTATTGTTTCTCGTTTACACATAATACATACAGAGGTTTCATAACTCACTCGTCTGAAGCTTATGTATGAATAATGTAAGAACAACAAATTTATATTTGGTCTGGTACTGCTATTCCTGTGTATACTGCTTAATAAAAGACTGCGCCTTGAGACCCTCGCGGGTATGTAGTGCGCTTTATAAGTGACATGATTGATTGATTAATTGATTGAAATAACAGAATGCATGGGACAAGGTGAACTGGATGAACCCCAGGAAGTGCTGTGACATTTCGAAAGTGCTGCCATTCTCTGTTTATGCCCCTTCCTGCCCTCCTTCCTGCCCTCCTTCAGCATTACTATTTTATTAGAGACTGTTTGGCACGGCTACAGTCCTCTCTTCCCCCTATATTATAGTTTTATTTGAGCAAACATGTCTTCCCTTTGATACAACTGCAGTCCTCCATCTCCTCTGAATATATCTATTGGTAATACTGTGCAACTGTAGCTTTCCATTTTGGTTGAATTCTTCTATGAGGACATATTTTGGCTAAATAGAGCAACTTCAGTTTTGAAGCAGTTGTATTCTCCTTTGAGGACATCTGTTGGCTTTATAATATAACTGCAGCTTTCCTAGTCCTAGCTTGGTTGCCACAAGCAACCCTCATGGTCCTCTGGGTAAAAGTGGACCAGTCTTTTCAGTCTTTCGGTTGTGCAGAGACTTATGTCGCCTAGTCTACCAATGACAAAAGCAAAAACAATCCTGCTGCAGTGTAACACAAAGCAATGCTTTGTATACACAATCCATGAATGAGATTAAGAATTAAATGTGTGATGATAGAGTCTGATTTTCAGATATAAAATGGCCAACACAGGAAATATTCATACTACTGATCCTCACATGGATCACATGTAAAACCTAATTGTTAATATGTTCTGCAAGGCTGCCAGCCACCTACCTTGAAAAACCATAATCAAACCATAATCCCATAAAAGTGGGCCTGGCCTGGGGGAGGTCTGGAGGATGCCATCCCCATTACCAACACGGATCTTGCAACTGCTGTGCCTAGAGGATATGGCATTTGGGGAGACACTCCAGAAAACATGAACTACTACGCTAGCACCACCTCTACCCTACTTCTAGAGTGGGAGGCTTTCAAAGTAGTTCTTCGAGAGGTGGGAAAAAAACAACGGTGGGGGTAGAGGGAGTGCTGGACCAAGAACTGACAAAAAATAGAAACTTCCCTCGGCAAATTGGAAGTAAAAGAAGTAACAGATCACATACAACCTGATGATCTACATTGTTTGTATCGCTGACTGAAATATTAGAATCACTGTGATGTATAGATATGGCAGCAAAACGCACTCAGAAGCAAATAAGCCCTGCATGGCTTACTAAACCACTACACTCAGGAATCTTCATACATACCATCATTGACTGCCAGGGCACCAAGGTCTACACACAGGGGTAAATTAATGCAGTGTTCCGGCAATTTTTCACTACTTTATGCAGAGCTAAGTCCGACCCCAGCGTTGCTGAACTCCAAACCTTTATGTCCAATATCACACTCCCTCCGGTGTTTCCTGATTATGTGGAAGCATTAGACGCCTCGAAATCGCAACAAGAAATTTGCCAATCTATTCAATCCCTCCACTAAGGAAAAACACCAGGCTCCGATGACTTGCCTATTGAATTTCATGCAGCGTATGAGGCAAGCTTACTTTCCCAGTTATGACTTCTATACGAAACGACTAAATCCCAGGACTACTTTCCACCCATGACCAGCGAGGCTATTGTTATTCCACTGTTAAAACCGGGCCGTGAGCCCTTACTCCCAACTCCGTTCCGACCTATTTCGATTCTTAACCCAGAATCCAAAATCTTGAGCAAAGTCCTGGAGAAGCACCCACTCTCCGACCACCTGGGCCGGTCCATGTTGAACAGAATGGATTCATTCCCAGATGAAGCACCACCTTAAATATCAGAAGGTTTTATCACATAGTGCGGTTGGGACCCGCTGTTGGACTGGATCCACCTGTGTGGCACTAGACATAGAGCAGGCTTTTGATTCTCTGAACTGGAATTACATGATCTGGTGTAGTCTTGGAGGCCTATGAATTTGATCTCCAATTTTTACATTGGATTAAAATCCTCGATGCTAAACCTACAGCCAGAGTCAGATTGGACCACTATCTTTGCAGGCCTACCAGTGGCAAGGGGTACCAGGTAAGGCTGCCCCCCCTTGTTATTTCTTGCCCTAGCTCATGAGCCCCTCGCTCTGAAACTTTGTTCTCAGTGTGCCAGCTGGGGCATAATGTTACACGGAAAATTTCACATTGTCTTGTTATGTGCAGACAATATACTGGTTTACTTGTGTGATATGGACACAAACATAGACACATTCGCTGCAACATTGTCTGACTATGAGGCACTTTCCACCTCAAAATCAATCCCACCAAATCTTTGACCTCCCCCTTTCATAAGCACCTCCTAGAATGCATTGTCCGCCTAGGAAACACAATGTTACCTTGGTCCCCCCTCCAATTCTGTTACCTAGACATTCAAAACTGCTATGCACACATGGACCTACTTGAAGGCAACTTGGGGGAAGCAGTGGGCTCTCTAGGGTCGCAGATCAGGGTCAGGAATTCTCTGCCATCATCAGTTACTGATAGAGTAGCAGAGACAAAGATGGTAATGTTACCAAGGCTGCTAGACTTTTTCGATAAACTTCCACTCCTATCTATCGAGAGTTAGACTGCCTACTATCTAAGCCAATCTGCGGTACGATAAGTAAACGAGTAGCCTTGGCCGAAGTGAAGCTCCCCACCTTGGGAAGTGGATTGGGCCTCCTGACTTGGTAACTATTCAGCAGCCCAGCTGCAATCGCTGGCATACTGGCTAGTGGGCGAGCAACTTCAGAAAGTGGGATTCTCTCAGAAGCAGCTTTGGGGGGGCACAAGAGCTACACATGCTACTATTGCTGAATACCACAAAGACTGGCAAATTGCCACTTCTACTCACCCCATCCTTAGCTTGACTGAAGCGAAGTACTTCATAAGGCAAGTTGTCACAATGCTATGCCTCAGCAATACCCCTACAAGGTCTCCCTACACTAGAGGGCACCCTCACGGCAAGAGAACTTGCATCTTGGGACGAGGCGGGTTTGATTACAGTGGCTGATTTATTTTCAGGGGGAGCATTATGTCGTTTTTAATGGAGATTTAGCATCGGGTGGAAATAACTTCCTAATGTATGGTAGTATTCGTGGAGCCCTGAAAAAGCAATGGAATGCCCGACTGACCGAACCAGAGTCGAATGTACTTCTTCAAACGTTGTATGCAATCGGACATGACAGATGGTTAATTGCTTTGCTATATAAAGTGAACCGACAGTATACTGAGCAGGCCTACTCCCATTGAGGGACAAATAGGAAATGCAATAGGACAGTCCTTCAAAGAAACAGGCTGGCTGAATATCCTAGAATAGCTCCCAAAGTCCCACTTTAAATGCATTGAATTTCATATATGACATGGAGCTTACCTCACCCCATGTAGGCTTCGCAAAGTCGGATGCCTGCGCCTGTTCTCACACAGCATGGGCTGATAACCTCCACATTTTCTGGAGTTATCCAGTAATACAGCAGTATTGGTCATATGTGTAAATGACAAACCAAAATAAAAGGGCGTCCAACCTGGAACAACCTCAGCGATGTTTGCACAGCTTTTTCACAGATTGAAAGATAAAAAGGTCACCAGAAAATTCACATACCTCTCCTTATTACTGGCCAAACGTGCACTCCCCATGGGCTGGAAGCCCCCCTTCCTGCCATCACTGACAAGCTGGAGATATGAAGTCCTTGAATGTGCCCGAGCTGAGGGCACTGCCCTTCATAGGGAAGAAAGAGAAGGTTGCAGAAAAGACTGACTGCAGAATATTGGGACACCTTAGTTGAAGAATTACAATACACATCAAGGATAATGGACGACCTCCTTAGGCCCCGACTAGCTATTTTTTTAATATTTAAATTTTATTTATAGAGCGCAACATTCATCCCCAAGGGGATATCACAGCACTTAAAAGCTCCACTCCTTTTCCTACACCTGTGAGAACAAGACTGAAAATAAGATTCAAAACGAAAACGTTAGCCTCTGAAAAGGCAAGTTTTTAATTTCTTTATGACCCAAAGATGGTTTTCGGTAAGATGGAGATCTAGGGGTAAAGCATTCCAGTAGTACGCTGCCATGTGTGAAAACGAGGGTCCGCCAGTTCTAACATTTTTATCCGCGTGACCTTGGCGAGAGCCGGTTCCCTGACCTCAAATTGCATGGTGGAACACCAATGCAAACCACCCACCCACCATCAGGTGAATGTAACCCCACACATTCATTGTCCCCCTCTTCCCTCCCATCTACTTTTTCCCCTTTGCAGACTAAAATTCCCTACTACTAAGAGGCCAGGATAGAGATACATGGGGTCTGTGTCTTCATCGCTCCCACACAACACAAGGTCCTCGTCATACATGTTTTTGAGGCAGGGTTCAACGCGGAGGGAGGCAGGGGTTGCACGTTTATTTATTTTTTAACTGATCTATAATTCTCTTTTTTCACAGTATAAAGCTATAGCAACAGCCAGCGTCACAAAAAGTGTATAATTGGAATTGTGAAATCACTGGCCTTCCAGTTGTGAATTGTAGAATACGAACTACCTATCTCTATCTAGATATACCGGGCCCAGTTGCATGAACAGTTCAGGACTGGTAGATACCTAGGCATATCCGCGCCCTTCATTTGTAGCTTACCAAACACCTATTTCCTGTGCTTCTAAGCTACATTTTACCAACGTTGAAAACCAGATAAAAAATATTTTAAAATCATTGGGCATATTATCAAGAACGGCGTTAAAATTATTGCCGCTTTAGCGGCAGAAAACTGCAGCTAAAGCGGCGCTAATGGGCTTGATAATATGCCCTTGAGAATTCCAATAGAAGCCCATGTTCTGGTGTCAACATGGGCTTCTATTGGAATTCTCAAGGGCATATTATCAAGCCCATTATCGCCGCTTTAGCGGCAGTTTTCTGCCGCTAAAGCGGCGATAATTTTAACGCCGTTCTTGATAATATGCCCCCATGTTTGCCAAAATGTAGCAAGCACCGTTACATGCCAAACCTAATACTGGTGCAAGCAGCATTACACGCCAAATTTAATACTGGTGCAAGCACCATAACATGTGAAACCTATAAACATATATCCTCATTCTTTTATCAAAGTTACAGTGCATTCAATATTGTCAGATAAAAGATACAGGGGCATATTAGCAAGACCCACGTTAAAATTATCGCCGTTTTAGCGGCAGGAAACTGCCGCTAAAATGGCGATAATGGGCTTGCTAATATGCGTTATAGAATTCCAATAGAAGCCCAGGTTAGATGTGCAGGACATCTAACCTGGGCTTCTATTGGAATTCTATAACGCATATTAGCAAGCCCATTATCGCTGTTTTAGCGGCAGTTTCCTGCCGCTAAAACGGCGATAATTTTAACGTGGGTCTTGCTAATATGCCCCTAAGTCTATTGGCTTTGCTGATGGCTGTTAAAGGTGTGTCTTGGTAACACTGTAGCTACCTGCAATTCGAGTAGTTTGATGGGTGATATTTTTTTCTTGTTGCCTTTATAAAATGTAATGGAAATGCATGGCACAACTAAAAAGCTCCTTTTTTTTAAAGCCATCGGTGTATATTTTTAAATGTAATATTTTAATTACAAGCATATGGTGCCCACATTTATGTGGCAGCCTGTTTTCTTTTTCTTTTTGTGACAAATTCTTGCAATAAAAAATTGTATAAAAAAATAACCATTACACGAGCATGCCAAGGGAAGGCTAGTTGAGAAAAACATGCTCAGATTACTGAGGAAATTTAGGTTTCAAAACATTTTTTAGGCGTATGATTCAAACTAAAAATCCACTTACAATCATTACAATTATTTTGGAACTAGTCTGTTCCCTCTACTTCATTGTGGCAAGGAAGAGGGCTGGTCCAGTGAGTAAATGTCAGTGTTGTTTTGCAGCTATGCACTTGTATCTGCTTTCCGGATTGAAGTGTTTCTTTGTAAGAAACCCTTTTCAAATACTACCCAGACAACATCTGCTCAGCTGGTAAGTAAGGGTAACTCTACAGTAATTGGTTCTTCTAAAACCAAAGGCAGATGTGGACTGCTATATGTCTATAAATAGCTTTTATGGTTTTGGGAAACAGAACAGACTGAAACATTTAAAGAAGTTAAAGAAGAAAGATGAAAAAGGGCCAAGGGAATGGAAAAACTGATTTATAAAAGAGAAAACACACTCTGTGATCCTACATATTTTGCATTTTAGGACTCGAAATGATTGTACGGTTTTATTTCAAACAATGTACTTGAAAAATTCGTTGGAGGTATGGACGGAAAATGGCTTTACTTCACGTATGTTCTAAAATGCTTTTATTTAGGAAATTGTTATGTTAATTAGCATTTGTGTAGCTCATAATCTGTACTTGATATGGCACTGCAGCGCTTTTGGTAGTTGGGAGATGACTTCAAGCGGTTCTGAAGTTGCAATGAGAAAGGGAACTGGCTTTTTAAGAAGACTTTCAATCGTCAAAAACTGAGTAATTGCTTTCTTACATTACTAAAAGATGTTTTGAAAAATCTAAATATGTCCAGAGGCAGCGTTGTGAAACGTGAGGCATGGCTGTGCTAGCTCCTATTGTGTTCTGTGCGGTACATACCCAAACTCAGCCACCGGCAATGATGTTGAGCATCAAAGGCCATATTACAGATAACGATAATGGGTGCGTGGGACCTGGCGGCCCCTATTTGTGCCCCCGGAGCACTTTGGTATTATAGATGTTGCCGCAGATGCTTGTGCAGCCCCTTCCATAACATGGACGGCACTGGCACACATTTTGCACCAGTGAAATAAAAAATGAGGCATTCCTTCCTTTGCATGGGGGGTGTGACCCCATGAAAATGAGGGAACACTTGCCTTTGAGCTGCCACCATGTGAAATATATGGGGGCAGAAGCAAACAAGCTGTCAGGAGCTGCTCTGACTGTGTGCAAGATAGAAGTGGTGCACAGTCTGAATACCCACCAGGTCATCTCTAGGGCGGGGGACACGCTGGTTAAAGGGACCTCTCCAGGGATTCACCAGCACATGGTCTTCAAAAAGTGGCCGGTCCACCTCCAGTGAAAGATGGAGCTATGATTTCAACCACAGTCTTGTCTTTCAGTAATTCGCTATCCTCAGCACCAAACTCACAGAGTTCATGTCTGTGCTGAAGACAGCGCATTGTTTTTGTAATCGGGCACACCAAATTAAAGGTGTGCCTCAGCACAAACAGGAACAGTGCGCCTGATATGTAATTCGGGCCCAGAAATACAAGGAGTATGGAATGTATTGAAAAGATCACCATTGAGGTTCTACTGAGGGTTGCATGAGTTTGTATGTTTGTATTTTATTTACTTTATCTCTAATGTGGACAAAGTGATGTTCACAACATACGCATTACGAGTGGATTGTGGAGTACGTCAATGCCCCGCCCTCTGCTTTCCAAGAGAAACTCCTTATGGCAGTGGCACAGTGGAGCAGTGAATGACAGAGGGCCTGGACATATGCAGAGCTCTCTGTGCAAACCCCTCTGCACATGGCCAAACGTCATGCACAATGGTCCTGGTGGCACATGACTGGCACAGAACTTTGCCACCTGTGCCCAGAACCTGCTGCTCCCGCCTGAAGGCTCTGTTCTGTATATTATTTCAACAGATTTGCTGGATACAGTCTTCATAAAAAGCCTTTAAAATGAGCTGAAAACATTTTGTTAGAAGTTAAAGTTACCTTTGCTCATACAACAATAATGTATGTTTATAAAAAAGTAAAACCTCACTGAAAATTCCATGAAAAAAAAATAGTTAAAGTGAAGTTATGGTTCAAAAGCTAAACCTAAACCCTACTGAGATTTGCCAAATCATAGCAAAACATAGCTCACACACCTGCATGCACTGCTCATGGCCTCACACATGACCACTGGTCATATCTCAGATGACAACATAGTTGGTATCACCTATGACTCATCCATTGTCACCATTGATGACCTCACTCCTGAAATCATGTATGACACCGCCAATTACTTTACACACTGATGCGCATGTGTAGGAGATTTAATGTATTAAATATTACAGAAGGTGTATAGTCGGGTTATGGCCTAGGAAGAGCAGACTAACTGTTTGCACGGTAATAATATGAATGTGCACTCAATTGCCATCTTTTCAGTTTAGAAATTCAGTGTTTTCTGACACAGTTTAATCTAAAAAGGCAGAGAAGGAAAACTTTCCTCTTCTCTGGAACATGTGTTGTGGCTGCAAAGGAAGTTGACCTGGCAGAGATCTGCCTTGGAAACAAGAACGGAAAATAAGTCTTGTCCTCCACAGCTTCTGTACGGCTCTGAATGGGCCGTTGTTTGTCCATTTTTACAGCTAAGAAGAAGCCAAGCACAAATGACAGCTCCTCGCTCCATTGGAGACCATTAGTGTACATAAGGTACCAATACAGCAGCAATGTTAGACACATGGACCGGGTGCTGAAGGGAGATGCTGAAGTTTATGTCTCCATTGGAAGAGACACCCTTGACACAAAGCAGAAGAAACTCCAGTGAAAACCCATTTAGAAAATGAGATTACTCAAAAAGAAAAGAAAGAGGAGATGCAATAATCCACAGGGGAGAAAGCAAAATTCCTGAGGGGATTTAGGAGAATAAATAGAAGAAAACCCAAATCTATCACAGGGATGAAGAACAAGGATGGTGTACCTTGAGAGATAGGAGGAGAGGAGGAAAATTAGGGCTCCAGAAAGATATAAATTCTCTGATGAACATTATTCTCATTCTTTACAGGATCGTGGAGACAAGAAACCAGATCCGAGTAGAGGGGGGAGGGGGCTTATTCTTCCCAAGGATCTGACAAGGGACAGACCTATCAGCAGAGAAGAGGAGATTGCTTGGGATTGAGGTCACCTAAGCAACACAAGCAACAGCTAAAGAAGAAGATACATGCTACCAGGACAAAGGATGCCTCACAGGAAGAGGGTCCTGTTGAAGAGCAGGGAGAGGGCAATGACAGACAGTATGGGGGAAATATCAATGGCCACTAGACGATTAATATCCTCCTGAATGTGGAGGGAACTAATGACCTTTCCCAGGTAGAAAAGGGTATTTGAATGAACCGGGTTCACCTTACAAAGTTCATATTCAACTAGAATGCGACACTGAAAACACTTCATCTGTTATCTTATTTGTTTGCGATCTTAAATGGGCTGACATCACCAATATTTCAAAAACTGTAACAAATTCAAATAATAAATGTCCTCCAAATGTTTGCGGGCAAAACAAAAATATACTGAAATGTTTAGGGACAATACTTAATTCAAATAAATAATTTATAACATCCCAAAAATATTTTACTGTATATTGTGCTTCTTATTAAATTAAAGTTTAGAATAAACATGTCTGTCCATGATGTCAATAAAAACTGTTTCATACTGTACTGTGAAAATGAGGCACTAAATATTTAAATGGATGTCACTGAACATTCAAAATAACCAACTGGCAATGTCCACGTAAAAAAGACAGGAAAAGAAAAATAAAGTTGGCTGCACAATAGCATTCTGTCAGTTGATATGACGGGTTCAAGTGCACTCCACCTGTTTTCAGTCTGTCTAAAAAACAATATTGGTGAATAACACAAAACTATTTTCTGAAAGCTAAAGTACAACAACGAAAACCTGGCATATCTAGGTGGTAAATCTGCATAATTTCTAATATATATATATATATATATATATATATATATATATATATATATATATATATAACCTACTGGCGGTCGCCAGTAGGTAGTTATAGTTAGGACCTATTTTCCATAGGAAAAGCATTTTTTGTTTTCCTAATAACTTTCACGTCGTTTGACGAATCTTTGTGAAATTTTCAAAACTAGTGGGGCGCTCCGGTCAGCTCCTGTCTTGAAAGTTTTGGGGTGATTTGCGAAGCGGGGGCCGAGAAAAAAGGGGGGTCCGAAAACGCGTTTTCCCCATGTTATTTTCCATAGGAAACTTTAGACACGGCTTCATGGAATTATACCAAATTTGGCAAAAAGGTAGCCCTTGGTTCAGAAAGAGTCCTTTTTGTTAAATGGTGTAAATCCATTCAGTAGTTCC
The DNA here is from genome assembly GCA_963921515.1 of Calotriton arnoldi. Taxonomy (NCBI): domain Eukaryota; kingdom Metazoa; phylum Chordata; class Amphibia; order Caudata; family Salamandridae; genus Calotriton; species Calotriton arnoldi. Next base: position 1,338,472 of record CAWUFW010002212.1, read on the forward strand.
TGAGAAATTCAAAAAATAGAGGTCGGAAAATCAATTTCCCATAGGAAACTTTAGACACGGTTACAGCCCGAACAGCTGAACGGAATTACACCAAATTTGGCAAAAAGGTAGTGCTTGGTTCAGAAAGCGACCTTTTGTTTAAATGGTGTAAATCCGTTCAGTAGTTGCTGAGAAATTCAAAAAATAAAAGTTTCGATATCTAGGGACGCAGTGGATTCGCGAACCCTCCCGACCACGAGCTTCACTGTGATTGGCTGCCAACACTCCAAACTAGGAAGTGTTGGCAGCCATCTTGTAACTCGGTAGAACCGAGTCACAAGAAAACAGTGAAACAAAGGTGAAAAACAAGAAAAGGTGGCAGGGTAGAAGCACCCTGACCCCCTAGGCCTGCTCAGGGGGTCCCACAAGGACCCCCAGGGCCAAAAAAAGCATTTTATTTTAAATAATTTTGGCGGAAGTCGCGCTGGGGTCGCGAATTTCGCTGAAATTATTTTAAAAAATACGAAACGCGGGCTCCCGTGCTTCGTTTAAAAAAAGCCCCGGGTGGGCCAGGTCCCGGGGGCACCATAAATTCATTAGCAGGGGACCGCGGGGGCCCCTGCAGCCCCGGGGACTGCCACCTCCCCGGGGCTATGTATATCATATGTAGGAGGGCACGTGGCCCTCCCACAGACCCGGGGACCGCCACCTCCCGGGGCTTTTGTTTTAATGTGTGGGGGGCCCTCAAGGCCCCCCCAAGCCCGGGGGACCACCACCTCCCCGGGGCTTTAAACACGTTGGGAGGGGGGCCGCGCGTCCCCCCTCCTGGAGCCCTTGATGGATCTGGGGACCGCCACCCCCCAGGGCCGGCTCCTGCAGTGTCCCGGGGTGCCCACCCCCGGGACACTGGTGTTTGCTATGACAGGGCGGGAGCATGGCTCTCGCCCTGTCATATCAAACTCTGCTTTGGATTTTGGAAGCGAGAGCAGGAAACCTGCTCTCGCTTCCAAAATCCAAAGCAGATTGGTTTTCCACACGGGGAGCTGCATGTCAGCAGCTCCCTGTGTGGAAAAGCAATGCCGGCAACCGCAGGAGACGGGGAGCCGGCAGGACCGTGGGGGATTGGGGCTCACCCCATGGTCCCTAAACATTTGGGCATGCCCCGGGGGATGGGGTCCCCGGGGTGAATGTAAATTAATGAAAGTGGATTTATTTTTTTTTTTTTAAATTGGAGTCACGACCCTAGCACGGCGCTCAGCGCGGCCCCAGTGTGAACGCGATGGGTGCGCGGCGCTCAGCACGGCCCCTAGTGTGATCGCGATGGGTGCGCGGTGCTCAGCGCAGCCCCCCCGTGTGAACGCGATGGGTGCGCGGGGCTCAGCTTGGCCCCGGTGTGAACGCGATGGGTGCGCGGCACTCAGTGCAGTCCCCTAGTGTGAACGCGGTGGGTGCACGGCTCTAAGTCGCGCTGGGTGCGCGACTCCAAGCAAAAATAATTAAGATTTTTTTATATATAAATCTAGGTTATATGTTGGCTAATTGGGTGGCTCTAAAAAGAGCCCTTGTGTTTATTATGAGTTTCTTGCAGCTACATGTAAGTGCGGATGCAGAGCTTTAGGTTGTTGAGAAACACTCTGTTCCCTTCATCAGTGAAGTGTACTCCGTCACTTCTGTAGATGCCCTCCATATGGAAACGTAGATTGTTGTTATATATGGAGCCCATTCTATGGTCTCTGAGGTAAGCAGAAACAGTTTTATTGACATTCTTCCTAGCTTTCTCAATCTGAGGACAAAATTGATTGGACCACTTCCATTTCTGTCTTTGGCATATGTTAGAGTATACAAAGGCAGTTTGGGGGGAAAGCAACATCAATTCTGCAAAGGTGTCCTTCATTAGCATTTCCAGACCTACCCCAGTCAATGTGCCTAGGTCATTGCCACCACAGTGCACAATCATGAGGTGAGGGGGTTGGAGATGTAAAAAGGTTTTAACCAAAGGCATCAATTGGTGCCACTTTAATCCTCTCTGTCCAATCCATTTAATGTCTACATTTTGCAAAGTTAGGTCTTTGTCAATACCTCTGCGTTCAGCATACCTTTTGCACCAGAAAACATAGCTGTGCCCAACAATCCACACTCAAAGCATCTTGAAGTGATGACTGGAGGTAATGAAAAGATGTCTGTAGCTGAGGTAGTCAGTTGGTAGAATGAGAGATATCTAAAATGGTGGACAAAATGGTGTTTTTAAGAAAGTAGAGATTTGATTGGCTGTTTAAGACCATTGTACATTCAAAAATATGGTGCATTTTACTTTGTTTAAAAAGCAAGTTTCTTATTGGTTAGTAAAAAGTGTTTGGAAGGTACAGCAGAAAGGATAAGGTCATGATTTGCAAAGCCAACCACACCTGCTGTTGTCATTTGCAACATTGTGTGGTGAACTTGTGACCTGTCAGTTAAGTTGAATGTTGCATGACCTGTTGCTATGGAAACTGACATTAAGCAGAAGGGGTAAAGAAGTCAGTTGATAAGGGATATTATTTGTGACCAATGGAAATGTGTTTTACAATTTGAAAATCTCTGGGAAGCAATGTCATTTGTTGCTTATGTGTATTTGTATGGAAAAAGAGAGGGAAACCTTGCCATTACTGGTTTCACCTTACAGAGTCTGGTGATTTATATTGACTGTGTGCAAAAGAAAATCCTGACTGAGTGTGTGAGATTTTTCATTCAACAGATTTATTTGCAAGGTGAGTTATTTATTTTTGAGGTTTATTTAAAATAGATTTGACATTATTATAAAACTGTGTTGTTTGAAATATATTATTAAATGTAGAGATGTATATTGGAATTAGTTTCATTGTAATTGAAGTTCGTTTAAAAATAGTCTGTACAGTAATATATATATTTTTAAGTCTGTTCAAAGGTATAGCTGAATGATGCCTCATATTTTTAGATAGTTGGTGGAACATGCAGTAGAAATGTGTATTATGAAAGATGTTTATATAAGGTGTTAATAATTACGTTTCAGTTATTAGTTTGTACAGAAGGTAAAGTTAAATGATGCCATATGTTTTAAGATAGAATGGTGAAATAAGGTGTTGTTAATTATGCTTCTTTTTGTAGTCTGAGCAAAGGTATACTTGAATGATGCCACATAATTTTAGATACAATGGTGAAGATGTGTAATAAAACTGTGGTTTTAGAAATGCTCATAAAAGGTGTTGTAAATTAGTCTTCTTTCTTAAGTCTGTTGAGAGGTTTAGTCTGATGATGTCGCACATTTCTAGATTTAATAGTCAAGTTGTAGCTCAAAAATAAACCACCACATTTTACTCTTTCTGGTATGTTGTACTTTTCTACTTAACTAGATAGTATGTAATGACTCATGTATGTGTTCAGATTGTATTTATATAGTTGTATGTATATTTACTGAATTATTAAGGGATGACTGACTGATTACAGGAGTGCAAAGGTAGTGAATATGTGATTTTATAAGTACATAAGAAATGATTTACTGATTCTATATTGTGCAAACACCCAGTTAGTATCCAAGCACTACCCATGCATTCATGCAATGACTCATACACTAACTGATGCAGTGATAAAATCTCCAGAGCACTACATATGCAGTCCAGCAATCTCCCTGTCACTCCCTGTGGACTGTTTTATTCAGTCTGCCATGTCCTTATCTAATCACTGTGCCAAAATACAGGCACTTATAAATTGATCATGCACTCTCCTTGCAGCACTCTAATCATCCAGTCGTTACCCATGTACTCATAGAATGACCCAGGCAGTAAGTCATGCACTTTTCCAATCCTTTGAGTGCTACGTATACAGTTTACTAATCTCCCTCTTACTACCTATGCACTAATTACCCAGCCAATTCCATGTCCTTATCCAATGACTCTGCCAATACTCAAGGACTTATAAATTCACTATGCATTCTCCTTGCAGCACTCTAAGTATCCTGTCGCTATCCATGTACTCATGCAATGACCCAGGGACTAAGACATGCACTGCTACAATCACATGTGCACTATCCATGCTGTCTTGTAACCACCTACACACTACTGATTCACTCCTGCAAATTCCCACTTAGTACCCATGCAGTCCAGCAATCACACTGTCACTCCCCGTGTACTCTTCCAATCACCGAGTCAGTACCATGTACTATTCGAATCACTTCGATAAAACCCAAGCACTTAGAAATTCACTATGCACTCTCCTTGCAGTACTCCAATCATCCAGTCAGTACCCATTTACAATCCTTTGAGTGCTATCTATACAGTTTAGAAATCTCCATGTTACTACCTATGCACTCCTCCAATTACCCAGCCAGTCCCATGTCCTTATCCAATCACTCTGCCACAAACCAAGCACTTATAAATTCACCATGCACTCTGCTTGCAGCACTCTAGGTATTCTGTTGTTATCCATGTACTCATGCAATGACCGAGGGACTAACAGATGCAGTGCTACAATCACATGTGCACTATCCATGTAGTCCTGTAACCACCTATACACTACTGATTCACTCCTCCAATTATCCAGGTAGTACCAATGCAGTCCAGCAATCAAATTGTCACCCCCGTGCACTCCTCCAATCACCCAGCCAGTACCATGTACTAATCCAATCACTCTGCCACAACCCAAGCACTTATAAATTCACCATGCACTCGCCTTGCAGCACTCTAGGTATTCTGTTGCTATCCATGTACTCATGCAATGACCCAGGGAGTAACACATGCAGTGTTATAATCACATGTGCACTATCAATATAGTCCTGTAACCACCTATACACTACTGATTCGACCCTCCAATTATCCAGGTAGTACCCATGCATTCCAGCAATCACACTGTCACTCTCCGTGCACTCCTCCAATCACTGAGCCAGTACTATGTACTAATCCAATCACTTCGCTAAAACCCAAGCACTTAGAAATTCACCATGCACTCTCCTTGCAGTATTCCAATCATCCAGTCAGTACCCATGTACTCATACAATTACTGAGGCACTAACTCATGCACTTCTACAATCCCTTGAGTGCTACCTCTACAGTTTAGTAATCTTCATGTTACTACCTATGCACTCTTCCAATTACCCAGCCAGTCTCATGTCCTTATACAATCACTATGCCACAACTCAAGCACTTATAAATTCACCATGCAGTCTCCTTGCAGCACTCTAGGTATTCTGTCGTTATCCATGTACTCATGCAATGACACAGGGACTAACACATGCAGTGGTACAATCACATGTGCACTATCCATGCAGTCCTGTAACAACCTATACACTACTGATTCACTCCTTCAATTATCCAAGTGGTACCCATGCAGTCCAGCAATGACACTGTCACTCCCCGTGCACTCCTCCAATCACCAAGCCAGTACCATGTAGTAATCCAATCACTCCGCTAAAACCCAAGCACTTAGAAATTCACCATGCACTCTCTTTGCTGTACTCCAATCATTCAGTCAGTACCCATTTACAATCCTTTGAGTGCTATCTATACAGTTTAGTAATCTCCATGTTACTACCTATGCACTCCTCCAATTACCCAGCCAGTCCCATGTCCTTATCCAATCACTCTGCCACAACCCAAGCACTTATAAATTCACCATGCACTCTCTTTGCAGCACTCTAGGTATTCTGTTGTTATCCATGTACTCATGCAATGACCCAGGCACTAACACATGCAGTGCTGCAATCACATGTGCTCTATCAATGTAGTCCTCTAACCACCTACACATTACTAATTCACTCCTCCAATAATCCAGGTGGTACCCATGCAGTCCAGCAATCACACTGTAACTCCCCGTACACTCCTCCAATCACCCAGCAAGTACCATGTTCTAATCCAATCATTCCACCAAAATACAAGCACTTATAAATTCACCTTGCACTCTCCTTGCAGTACTCTAAATATGCAGTTAGTACTCATGTACTCATGCAATTACCCAGACACTAACACATGCACTGCTACAATTCTTTGAGTGCTACTTATACAGTTTAGTAATCTCCATGTTACTACCTATGCACTCCTCCAATTACACAGCTAGTCCCATGTCCTTATCCAATCACTCTGCCACAACCCAAGCACTTATAAATTCACCATGCACTCTCCTTGCAGCACTTTAGGTATTCTGTCCTTATCCATGTACTCATGCAATGACCCAGGGACTAACACAAGCAGTGCTACAATCACATGTGCAATATCCATGCAGTCCTGTAACCAACTATTGATTCACTCCTCCTATTACCCAGAGAGTACACATGCAGTCCAGCAATCACAGTGTCACTCCTGTGCACTCCTCCAATCCCCCAGCCACTACCACGTACTAATCCAATCACTCCGCCAAAACCCAATCACTTAGAATTTCACCATGCACTCTCCTTGCAGTATTCCAATCATCCAGTCAGTACTCATGTACTCATGCAATTACCCAGGCACTAACTCATGCACTTCTACAATCCTTTGAGTGCTACCTATACAGTTTAGTAATCTCCCTGTTACTAACTATGCACTCCTCCAATTACCCAGCCAGTCCCATGTCCTTATCCAATCACTCTGCCACAACCAAAGTACTTATAAATTCACCATGCACTCTCCTTGCAGCACTCTAGGTATTCTATTGCTATCCATGAACTCATGCAATGACCCAGGCACTAACACAAGCAGTGCTACAATCACATGTGCACTATCCATGCAGTCCTGTAACCACATACACACTACAAATTTACTCCTCCACTTACCCAGGTAGTACCCATGCAGTCCAGCAATCACACTGTCACTCCCCATGCACTCCTTCAATCACCCATCCACTACTATGTACTAATCCAATCACTCCGCCAAAACACAAGCACTTATAAATTCACCATGCACTCTCCTGGCAGCACTCTAAGTATTCAGTCACTATCCATGTACTCATGGAATGACCCAGGCACTAACACATGCACTGCTACAATCACATGTGCACTATCCATGCAGTCCTCTAACCATCAACACACTACTAATTCACTCCTCCAATTACCCAGGTAGTAGCCATGCAGTCCAGCAATCACACTGTCACTCCCCATGCACTCCTCCAATCACCCAGCCAGTACCATGCACTAATCCAATCACTCTGCCAAAACCCAAGCACTTATAAAATCAACATGCACTCTCATTGCAGTAGTCTAATCATCCAGTCAGTACCCATGTACTCCTACAATAACACAGGCACTAACACATGCAGACCTACAATTACCTGTGCACTACTCATGTAGTCCAGCCATCTCCCTGTCACTACCCATGCACTCTTAGAATCAATCATGCTCTACACATGTACTCTAGCAATTACCCAGATGTTAGCATGCAGTTATTTCTCTTTTTAACCAAATAAGGTAGTTCTGAAGAGAACTGTTTTTTTCTTCTTTTTTGTTTTTTAATTTTTTTGTGTTTTTTAAACAATTTTGAGATTTTTTGGGTGTTTTTTGAAAATTGAAAAATCAAACAGACAAAACTTTAAACTTTTGGAATTAAAATGTCATTCTAACTGAATTTTTTTTTATCAGCGATGATTTCTTGCTGCTGAACATACAGCGTCAACTGATTGCTCCCCACAGCATAAAATGGCATTGCATTTTATACAATGCTGTTTGAGCGTCGCAAACTCTGGACGGATATCAGGACCACGAGATGCAGAGGTTGAGCCTCCTGAAGTACTGGGACCAGCTCCCTGGTTAGTTTCTGGTGTGGCCTCCTTAGCATGTCGCAGTTGTTCTTTTGCAAGTTGTCTAGGATGTATAGTGTGCTAGAGGTGCCACATGAGTACTTCTTGTCACTGCCTCTTGATAGCACTCTGGGACAGAGTGTGCAGCTCACCTTACTCGCATTTACTTTTCTTTCACCCTCCGGAATTGTGAAGAATTTCCACACAATTGATTCTGGTCTTTTTTTAGGAGGTGGAACCATATCTTCTTCATCAGATGGAAGATCTACTGCAGGGTCAGAAGAAGCCATTGTAGAACTTTTTCAAATAAACACCAAAAAAACTCTCACTATTGCTCCTAAAAACACAGCAGGTGTCTCTCCTCTGATGCAGCAGAGAGAATGACTAAAAAGGGTGGGGTCCTGCAAGTTCTATAATGAAAAACCTTGTCAACCAATGAAATGGTTTCTTTTAAAGTCACATGGGAGTCGCGCACCGAGCGCGCAACCAGCGCGCACCCAACGCGACTTCGCGAAAATATATTTAATAATAATATAAGTTTATTACAACTACACATACATGATTTTAAAAAATAGTTTAGATAATATCTTGCTCAGATATGTACATTAAAGTTATATATATACAGTTTTTACACATACATTTTTTTACGGGAGTCGCGCACTCGGCGCGACCCAGAACGCGTATGACGTCACGCGGTTGCATGGGTTGGTGAGTAGCTAAATGAGGGTCTATATGGGATATTGATTGGTTGTCTGAGTATCTGTATGGGTGCCTGAGTGTCTGTGTGGGTGGGTGGGGGGTGTGACTCTGTGCATAGATGTGTGAGTGAGTGATTCACTGGGTGTATGGGTTCAAGAGTGCATCTATGAAGGGCTGTATGGGTGGGTGAGTGTGTGTATGGGTGTGTTGGTGAGTGAATGGATGCCAGTGGTACATGTGTGAGTAACTGCATATGGGAAAGGCAGTATGTGTGAGTGTTGGAGTATATAAATGACTATATGTGAGAGTGAGTGATTGTGAGAGTGGCTGTATGGATGAGTGTGTGCTTGTATTAGTTATTGTATAAGAGTGTAGTATGTGTTGGTATATGTTTGAATAAGTGAGGTGGAGTGTGTATAACTGTATAGGTGAGTAAATGGGAGTGTGATTGATTCTTTGCATGACTGACTAGATGTGTGAGTAACTCTATGGATGAGTGGCGGTGTGTGAGTGTCTGTATAGATATGTGAGTGCATATGATAGTGCCGTATTGATGGTTGACTGCATGTATGAGTGACTGTATGGGTGAATGAGTGGATGTGTGTGTAGACCTAGGAATTAGTGAGTGGGTATGTACTAACTGGTATTGGTGTGTCTATGGTTTTGCGATACAAAAGGGGATGATGGACGGAACGTTTGAGCCAATCAAACACTCACCCCCAGTCAACTGATCTGGGTTTAATCCATCATCATTCTTTAGCTCACTCCACCACCCCAGTTCAGACATGGCCATATGCAAATCAGTCTGACCCTGTGCCCCATGGGAACAGTCCAGCCCGAACTGCCAAGCCATGTCTTCCCTGGACCGGAAACAAGCATCCTAGGACCGGTTTCCATACAATGCTGTTTGAGCGTCGCAAACTCTGGACGGATATCAGGACCACGAGATGCAGAGGTTGAGCCTCCTGAAGTACTGGGACCAGCTCCCTGGTTAGTTTCTGGTGTGGCCTCCTTAGCATGTCGCAGTTGTTCTTTTGCAAGTTGTCTAGGATGTATAGTGTGCTAGAGGTGCCACATGAGTACTTCTTGTCACTGCCTCTTGATAGCACTCTGGGACAGAGTGTGCAGCTCACCTTACTCGCATTTACTTTTCTTTCACCCTCCGGAATTGTGAAGAATTTCCACACAATTGATTCTGGTCTTTTTTTAGGAGGTGGAACCATATCTTCTTCATCAGATGGAAGATCTACTGCAGGGTCAGAAGAAGCCATTGTAGAACTTTTTCAAATAAACACCAAAAAACTCTCACTATTGCTCCTAAAAACACAGCAGGTGTCTCTCCTCTGATGCAGCAGAGAGAATGACTAAAAAGGGTGGGGTCCTGCAAGTTCTATAATGAAAAACCTTGTCAACCAATGAAATGGTTTCTTTTAAAGTCACATGGGAGTCGCAGCACCGAGCGCGCAACCAGCGCGCACCCAACGCGACTTCGCGAAAATATATTTAATAATAATATAAGTTTATTACAACTACACATACATGATTTTAAAAATAGTTTAGATAATATCTTGCTCAGATATGTACATTAAAGTTATATATATACAGTTTTTACACATACATTTTTTTACGGGAGTCGCGCACTCGGCGCGACCCAGAACGCGTATGACGTCACGCGGTTGCATGGGTTGGTGAGTAGCTAAATGAGGGTCTATATGGGATATTGATTGGTTGTCTGAGTATCTGTATGGGTGCCTGAGTGTCTGTGTGGGTGGGTGGGGGGTGTGACTCTGTGCATAGATGTGTGAGTGAGTGATTCACTGGGTGTATGGGTTCAAGAGTGCATCTATGAAGGGCTGTATGGGTGGGTGAGTGTGTGTATGGGTGTGTTGGTGAGTGAATGGATGCCAGTGGTACATGTGTGAGTAACTGCATATGGGAAAGGCAGTATGTGTGAGTGTTGGAGTATATAAATGACTATATGTGAGAGTGAGTGATTGTGAGAGTGGCTGTATGGATGAGTGTGTGCTTGTATTAGTTATTGTATAAGAGTGTAGTATGTGTTGGTATATGTTTGAATAAGTGAGGTGGAGTGTGTATAACTGTATAGGTGAGTAAATGGGAGTGTGATTGATTCTTTGCATGACTGACTAGATGTGTGAGTAACTCTATGGATGAGTGGCGGTGTGTGAGTGTCTGTATAGATATGTGAGTGCATATGATAGTGCCGTATTGATGGTTGACTGCATGTATGAGTGACTGTATGGGTGAATGAGTGGATGTGTGTGTAGACCTAGGAATTAGTGAGTGGGTATGTACTAACTGGTATTGGTGTGTCTATGGTTTTGAAAATGGTAGTCTGTATTTTAGAGTGGGTGTATCATAGGTTATATTAGGGTATGAGGAGGTGCATCAGATTATCACGTGGATGATGTCATCAGTGATGTCATCAGTGATGTCATTTGAGATGTCATCAGTGATGTCATCAGTGATGTCACTGACCATGTCATGAATGATGTAATATGTGACGTCATCAGCAGTGCATTGCGGGGGCGCGAGTTATAGTTAGCAGGACTCACTATAACGGTGGAATTTCTATGGTTTTGTACGAGTGAAATGTCCAACTAACTATAACTTCCCTGAAACCTATGGTTTTTTTCAGTGAATTTCTAAGGTTTTTTAAATGCTCATTTCTAACTATAACGTCCCTGAAACCTATGGTGTTTTTCAGTGTATATATATATATATATGTTTTCAAATGATTATATTTGAACTTTAAAAGTAATTGCTAACATTTACAATTAGCAAATAAACGAGGTCGTTTTTATGGATTATTCTAACACATACAACAGTGCAATGTGATGTTTTAAACACTCACTGCACAAACTTCTTAATCACCAAACAAAAAAATTGTTATCAATATAAAGCAGGACATACTGTTTAAAGCCTAATTAACACATACAGCACCTATAACAATATATGTTACATACTAAATCACAAACTACTTGTATATATACTTCAAAACAAATATAAGGGAAAATCAGAATACCATATGTTTACAAAATAAATCGAGGGCACCCTCAATCTCTGTGGTGTTGAACCAGGGAGCACAGCAAGTAAGTTCACCCCATTTGAGGGGAGTGACAGGGTTACGCTCCATACTATTTGTAAACAGAGTCAAAAGATGAACTTTAATTACAGTTTGCTGTATTGGCAAAAAAAAAACCTTTTACCAGAAGAACGTACCCCTTTAAATACTGCACATAGATGAATAATAGCAGCATCATCATTACATATGAAACATGTGCAAAGCAATGACAGTCGTGGCTGGTTTCTTTTTAGCTTAGTCAATGTTTACATGAGTAATCCAGCTCAGGTCAGATGACAGGGACATCAACCAGACATGGTATTGCAATCCAGCCCACTGCCTTTGCTGTTTTATGTTCTGTCTACCCTTCAGATGGCCATAAATTCAAGCAAGGACATGCTCTTTTAGTGTATATATTGTAGACAAACTCTGGCATTCAAGAGACTCACTGAGGCTTAATCATTTATAAGCACAGCAGTGGCACATGAAGGCAATTGAACAGTCGATGGAGGCCAAATGTTTAACTACAGAGGTCTTCTCTGTGAGAGTCAAAATTGTAGAACAACGAGTGATTGTCTGGAAACTCATCAGGAATTGTTAGAGCAGGCTTTAAAGACTTTGGAATGGACTTTAATATTGGAAATTTAAAGTACTATGTGATGGAGAACATCAAGAAGATGGAGACTCTTGATAACTTGAAGAAAGGAACTCATTTTAGAATGTTGAGTCTCTTGTGGCCGCTCCCATCCGAGGACCTGGTAAAGGTGTTTGATAATGTGCTGTTTGCCTCTTGCAATCAGCCAGCAGCAATGGTTGGCTGAGGTCTTAAAAGGGTTTTGCATCAACCTGCAAGGGATCTGGATGTAGATGAAGGCATTGAGGTACAGTGATGGCCTTCTTGTGGTCAAATGAGCTGAAGGATGAGGTGCTATGCGAAGGTATTGGGAGGAAGGAGATTTCTTTGAAGTGCGTTGCTTGCTCTTATTTCCTGATTTCTTCCCTGACAAGGAGAAGGATGTTTAAGAGGATATACAAACAAAATGGCTAACATGCAGGTGTTAGTGACATTGATTCACCTGCTGAAGAAGAGAGTTGATCTGGAGGGAAAAGATTCACTTATATCCATACTGAGTCTGCTAAGATTTTTCAGTGCTCTACAAGAAGATGTTTCTGATATCAACATACAAGAATTTAGTCCACCGAATAGCAACTACCACTATATCATCAACATCAATATGTATTATTAACTATAGATGTACTATCCTTAACTCCACACCAACATAGCTTTATAATATATATATCTGTATCATATATATGGGAAATTCAGTTCATGACTCTATACCGTGGCTGTTAGAAATGGGATTTCTGGTTGGCTAGGGCATGCGCCTAAGCCAGGCAGAAACCACCACTCTAGTCAGGGCAAAGGAGTTACACGCTGAAGATAACCCCTGATCACCCCCTTGGTAGCTTGGCACGAGCAGTCAGGCTTATCCCAGAGGCAATGTGTAAAGCGTTTGCGCAACACACTCACACAGCAGCGACACCCTAGGCACACCACAAAAGAAACTCCACACAAGGTTATATCAAAAATAGCCTTTGTATTACTCATAAAACACCTTAGAACATAATCACATATATACACTGTGCCACCTGCCACTAGGTATTACTTTACAGGGGATTATATACATTACAGGGCCAATCGGACCACTGTCATCACCATTAGAACACACAAGTGGTGAAAATCACAGCCAGTAACTACTGGTAACATTGCAGGTAGCATAAACACACAATACATCACATCTTAGGCATACATCCTAAATCACCAGTGCACAACAGTAACACTCCTACGGTGCACACATCACCTCAGGGCCTTATGCCCCACCAGAACGCAAGGTGACCTCCAGGCCAACTGGCCTTCCTCGGGGGCCCGTCTTGGGCTGTCCCGTAATGCCCTCTGTCCAAAAGTCAGGGCTCTCTGAGCACGTGGCTTTTGTCTGCCACCAGGCTGCCAATATAGCAGGGTATGGGCCCCAACAGGCCGTTACCAATAATGGGGGCGAGGGTGCAGCTCACCCGTGTCTCCTTATGACACCAAAATGGTTGCTGCGAAATGATCAGGACAGATGCAGTCACAGGGGGAGCCTGCGAGGCTCCGGCTCTACTGGCAGGCACGTGGGGCTCTCCTCCTCAGCACGGGGAGCCCCGCCCACTGTCAGGCACCCACACGCCTGACTCCCTGCCTTCTCCTCTCAGGTAACCGGCCACCAAGTGGGACTTCAGCGGAGAGCCTGCGAGGCCTGCTCCTTCTGGGCACCACACGCGGAGGTCGTCTCAGCACGGAGCGAAGTCTCCGACGACCCCGTCTCCTTCTTGGTGACACACGCAGGGCTCTCACCGACACACAGGAGCCCCGCCCTCCTCCAGGCACAAGCTTGCCTGACTTTTGGCGGCCACGTCCGCTCCGAATGGTTTCCCGTGCGTGGCGCGGCTTCGCCCACAACCAGGCAGCCCGCCTGGCTTCCTGGACGCCTCGATTTCACAGAGCGAAAAGTCACCGTCGATTTCGCCGTTTTCGGGCTACGGTGCCCGCCACACTGGGGCAGATGGAGCCCACTCCTTGGGATCAAACACCAGGCCCACGCACATTGTCAGTGTAGGCTCTGGCCCCAGACACACCACAGGGGGGCGGAGCCAGCATTATGGAAGGCAGGCACAGTCCTATTCAGGGTCAGGTGCTACTCCTCCCACTACTCCAAATGCAGATGGGCATATTCAGCCTAGCGCTGACTCACCCAGCCCCTCTGGAGCCACTGCACTTCCCCAGCCTCTGTCACTCCAGAGCCAGACATGCACTACACATCAGGCAGGCACAAAGACACATAGCACACAGAAATGCCCACTTCTAAAAGTGGCATTTCTAAAATAGTGAAAATAAATCTGCGAGCACCAATACGCAGCATTTATTACCATTATTCCAAACATACCAAACTTGATCCCGCTACTCCTCTCAGATCACGAATTACCACTGACAATCATATCACGGAATCCCCAATGCATTCCTATGAGAGGGCAGCCTCACAGTGGTGAGAAACCAAAATGGCTGTTTGTCACTACCAGGACATGCCACACAGTTAAGGCACGTGTCCTACCTTTTACCTACATTGCACCCTGCCCATAGGGCTAGCTAGGGCCTTCCTTAGGGGTGCCTGATATGTAGTAAAAGGGGAGTCACGGACGTGGCAACCACTTTATGTGCCACGTCACAGCGGCAGTAAACTGCGCGCGCAGGCCCTGCAATGGCAGAGGCCTGGGACATGTTTGAAAGGCTACTTTGGTGGGTGGCGCAAGCAGCGCTGCAAGCCCACCAGTAGCATTTAATTTACTGGCCCTGGGTATCTGAGATACCACTTTACAAGGGACTGATAGGTAAAGGAAATATGCCAAACAGGTGTAGACCAATCTTACCATGTTTTACCATAGAGAGCACATGCACTTTACACTGGACAGCAGTGATAAAGTGCCCACAGCCCTAAAACCACCAACACCAGGTCAGAAAAAATATCAGGAGGAAGGCAAAAAGTTCAGGGATGACCTTGCAAAAAGGGCCAAGTCCAACAGTGGCCATCTTGGCAATAGCACTCACTGATATATACTACTCATCCATGTATAGCTGTAGTGTACCAGATGCATGGAAGCATGCCATCATAAGACCTTTATTAAAGAAACCATTGTTGGACCCTGAGTTGGTCAAAAATTATAGGTCTATCTCCCTAGTCTAGTAAAATCCTAGAAAAGGCAATAAAAAGCCATCTCTCTGTGTTTCTGGAATCCAACAATATACTACACCCCACTCAAACGGGATTTCGACCTGGCAGTAGTTCTGATACAGCGCTCCTGGTGGCCACGCAGGAACTTAAAAAGGTCCTCGATCAAGGCGGATCAGCTGCACTCATTCTACTCAACGTACGTGCAGCATTTAATATGATCTCCTACTCCACCCTACTTTGTAGACTGGAAGAGGTCTGTATCACAGGAAGTGCATTAAAATGGCTATCGTCTTCTTTAAACAATAGAAGTTTTCAAGTCAGCGCGGGGACATTTCTCACCACGACCCACCACTTAAAATGTGAGGTGCCCCAGGGCTCTTTCCTTAGCCCCAGGCTTTTTAATCTGTATGTCCTCCCCTATCAGACATCATCTGCTCCCTAGGCTTCACTATGGTGTCTTATACAGATGACACGCAGATCGTTGTCTCCCTCACACCTAACACAGGCTCTATCTCACAAAAACTTGTTTAAAGCAGGTTACCAACTGGATGGCTCCCAGCTGTCTAAAGTTAAACGGAGACAAAACTGAGGTTTTGGTGGTTGGCAACAACCCGTCGCTCTGGGACCTGCTAAGCTGACCCTCTTTTTTAGATGACCGTCTGTCCGCCAAGTCAGAAGGAAAAAGTCTGGATGTCACGTTGGACAGTTAACTTACTATGGCTACCCAAGCAAAGAGGCTGGCATCCAGCTGCTTTGGCTTCCTTAGAGCACTTAGGAAGACGCTAATATGGCTACCAGTTGCAGTCCGCAGAACAGTGGTCCAAGGTCCAATACTATCCCACCTTGACAACGGTAACTCCCTCTATTTGGGTAGCCCGCTCTCTGTCATTAAAAAATTGCAGGCTATTCAGAACACTGCAGCCCGAATACTATTGGGCATCCCCAAATTTCAATTGGCCTTCCCGGCACTTGCTGTGCTTCACTGGCTGCAGATAAGCAAGAGGATACACTTTCAAGCACTCTGCTCACCATGCAAGGCACAAAGCAGGTCCTCATATCCTCCATCACCTTAACAGCCCTTATTGTGCCAACAGAGAGCTCAGATCACATAGCCTGAGTCTCCTCTCTATTCCCAGAGTAAAAAGAGCCAGATGCAGGGGCCGCTCATTTGCCCATCTTGAACTCAAACTCTGGAATACTTTGCCACTAAGGGGCCGATTATGATGTCGGTCGGAAAACATTCCGACTGACTCGGTTTCAGAATGGTTTCCGACAGGCTCGGGGTTGGGGAGTCCGACTGACCGATTACGATGTTTCCGAACACCGTTCGGTCGGACTCCCATTGACTTCAATGGGAGCCTGTGTTCCGACCGACAACACAGGCTCCCATTGAAAAAGGGGTGGTTGCGGAAAACCTTGCACCCTGTGGCGGGCACCCCATGTTGCCTACCACACTGTGCATGGTTGGAAAGAGGGGACCCATGGGTAACCCCACGGGGCCCAACTGGAGGCCTCAGGGTGAAGGGGGGCCTGCTACTGGCCCCTAAAGTCGGATTCAGACAGCCGATCCATGTCGGAAAGACTGTTTCAGAAAGGCTGTCCGAATCCGACACCGTAATCGGTCAGTCAAAAACACGGTCCGTAGAGATGTACGAGTCAGCTCCGACCGACTCGGTGTCTCCGAATGCCGTTCGGACGCGAGTCGGAATCGAGTCGGACAGTCCGAACAGTTTCCGACCATCGTAATCGGTCGGTCGGAAATGTGTTCGAGTCGGCCGGAAACAAGGCTTCCGAATCAGATTCTGATTAACCAAATGCCGTTCGGAGCCTTTCCGACCAACATCGTAATCAGCCCCTAAGTCTCAGACAAAATAGCAATCTACTTAGTTTTAGAAAACAACTTAAAATCCATCTGTTTGCCTAAGCTCTCTGTATCCAAGCAAAATTACCTTAGTGCTGGGAAGCCCATTTCGGGTAGCCATGCACTTTATAAATCCTGTGAATGTGAATTTGAATAGCACTCACTACTTTTGAATCCTGTTACAGCTCCACACTGAAATGTCCATGGGATTAAACGCCTCTTACAGGGGCAAAGCTCCCCAAAGAAGACATGGACATCAGCATCTCTATTACCATTACACAAGCCATCTCCTTCTGATGCTCCTTGGCTAGAACAAGCTGTTCTACTTAAGGAAGTATAATAACTGAACTGAAGATGATGTAACACCCTGATTCTACTGATCCACAAAGCAGGAAAAGTCAATGGATACAGGTTTGTCCAATATCTGCACGCAATTAATAATGTGGTTATCACAGATTTCCCCATGGTTCCTAACTCCACCACCATGTGAACACCCAGCAGTTCATAGTGGTGGACCTTTTTTCTGACTTCTTTTTCATCCCACTCATGAGGAAAGTCAAAACCTTTTCTCATTGTTAATCCGAGGGTGTCAACTATCGTGGAGATGACTCCCGCAAGGATTTACTGAGTCTCCATCTATCTTTTCCCAAGTATTAAACAAGGATCTGGATATGTTTGCCATTCTTAAGATACCCATCCAGTCACTATTTCCCAGGTACGTATATCTCTGGTTATGACTGCGTATTGCTTACCTCCTCACCATAAACACTTAGCAACTCTCCACAGCCTGGTTGCCCCAATACGAGATTTTATTGTTGCCAGCTTCTCATATCACCTCTGCCCGTTGCCCAGCCCTGAATCCTGCCTACCTGAGGCTTACTCTTAAGGAGGGAGAACACTGTCATATGGCTGTTAGGGTCATTGTCGACATTGCTAAGTTAGCACGAGCTCTGCTGCCATGATGCTCCTTTTGCGCACGTTACTACATGACTTTATTTTGCAAGACTCTGTTTGTGCCTTTCACATGAAAACTGTCTGCTTTCTGCGTTCGCTGCCTGTTCCTGGAGTTTAGTCTGAACACGGTTTGCAAGGTCGATAAACAATGCCCCTTGTTATTCTGTTCGGGTCAGTCCCTAGCACCTAGAGAAAACATGCTAGCACAGCTGCTACTGCTGGAAACTCGTGCTTTGATATTATGGGGATGCATGTTATTCTGACACACACTTGGAGCGAGACCTTTCCAAGGAGAAGAGCTATGCTGTTCCTAGGATGTAAAAATACCATCTAGGTACTAAGGTATGGGGTCTGCTGACAAAGCCCAGAGATCTTCCTTTATATAAAAGAACTTCTTCTTTCCAAAGGTAGGGTGGTTAGGCCTTATAGTCCTTTATCCACTGTCTGTATACGATGACATCCCCCTTTGTAATCTATCGACTTGCGACAGTGCTAACTGTTTTAGGTTTATGCATTTCGCTGCTGGTAGTGGCTCGTATACTGCATTATAGAGCACTATAGTTAAAATAAACATTTTGAACTATAACAGTGACTCTGTCAATTCTTATTGTGGACACGTACGAGTGAGTGAGCGAAAGGGTATGTCTAAGTCTTGCTACCGCGATTCCTGAGAGAGTCGGGAGTGTTGTGTTCTGGGTTGTCTAATCATTTGTAGCTTTGTGATTATGTAGGAGAGCAAATAAGACACTATAGCTAGTCGGTTTTGGGATTTTGGGTACTGAGGCGGTAGGAAGCATCAGCCCCTACACACCGAGGTCCTGTTTTCCTGCGCATAGTTCTGTGTATGTGCAGAATACCTGCAACAACACAATCACTGTTTGGTTCTCATTGTGCATATTACTAAGCCCCAGATTGACTTGAATGATATACCCATTTATCAACTATGAGGTGTACTTTGTCGATTGGTCTTATCTCTGTAATAAGTATGGTGCCCTGGTTGCAGGCTATGCTATGTGTACTATATTCCATGTTGGGGAAAGTTCCCTTTCCAAACGTGAGGTCTACCCAAGTGGTAGAGCTTGTAGCTCTCATCAGAGCACTCTAGCCAAAGACAATATTTTAGCTGAGTGCACAGTCTCAAAATATGCACTTGGAATGACAGATGACTTCGGTCTTCTTTGGATTTGAAGTGAGTTCTTAACATCTGCAGGAACCCCATTATGAACGGTCAGTATGTTCAGAATCTTCTCGGTGCACTACGATTGACAATGAAGATGATGGTTGTTGAGTGTGCTGCACAACAACCCCCACAGCATGAGGTTTCTAGAGGGAATGTCTTGGCTGATTCAGTCGCTAAAAATGCTACCTTGTCTGAAAATACTGATGTTGCCATGTATGTTGTGAGGACTGATCTATTTCTTATACCGTCACTGAAAGATTTGTCTCTGTTGCAGGGGCTAGTATCTGAAAGCGAGAAACAATATTGGATCTAACGGAAATGTGAGACCCAAAGAGGTATGGAGAGACAGCATTGGGCAAGTGCTCACACCAAAATTTCTTCTATCCAGATTTGCATGTTTGTACCATGGAGCAGCCCATGTCAGTAGTAATGGCTTGATCCGTGCAGCAGCAACCCACTTGTATGCACCCTTCTTTTTTCGATAGCCCAAAATCATTGCCATTCCTGTGCCATCTGTCAGTCCCATAATGCCAGAAAAGGAATCAAGACCACGCTTGCTGCTCACCCTCTTCCTTTGTGCACCTCAGATGCATTTTATCCAGTTGCAAAGGTGCACTTCTTATACTCATACCTTGGTAATTGCCTGTACGTGTTCGGGTTGGGAGTAAGTGTACCCATGTGCCAGATCAGATACCATTATGGTAGCTAAGTGCTTACATAGAGATTTAATTCTTCAGGTCAGAATACTAAATTGAATTTCAATTGCTCAAGAAACACACTTCATTTAAACAGCATTGCAGGGAATTTGCAAAGCTTTAAGGATAGATCTGCATTTCCACTGTGCTTTTCACCCAGAATGCTGCCACTCCCACAACCACTGGTCTGGATATATATCCGTGTGCATCAGAGGAAGACTTCACTGGTGTGGACCTTACCAGTTCTGCTCATCACTAACACAACCATCAAATGTCGTGGTCTGGCAATATGGATCTGCTCATCCCAGTGTAAACATGCTGCTCCAGGTAGACACAGCAAGACACCTTCCTCTACTTCCAGATCTGTATCCAGCCCCAGGCCATGCCTCCTGCTGAAACTCTTCCAGTTGCTGCTTTGACTTCTATCACTAGGCCAAGCTGCTGGTGCCCACCACCTTTGCCTGCCACTCCACAGACATGCAACGATGTGCCCGCACCCCTCATTATTACCTCCTTTGTCTTAAGTAAGTGGATATGAGAATCCTTTGTGGATCTGGCCTTCTATCTTTACCACTACCCTAAGCATCTCTTTATTGGTGGGATACATCATTGCGTAGAATGAGGAGTTATCAAAAGGACTAACTGTATTGAGACTATCCTTGGACGGTGTACCACTCTGTCGGTGTGAACAATGCCTACCTGCTGTTGCTTGAGAAATACAGACACACTATTGATCACTCCTCTGTCTGGAAATCCATTCATATGCCTGCGGACATGGAGGTAAACATGCCTTTGATCAGAATGCCTTTCAAAAAGAATGAAACTTGTCTCAACTTGTTCTGCAATAGGCACAGGCTGCCAGAATGTGCTGGCATTTCTCCCCAGGTTTATTAAGGACTTGAAAAGTACAACAATTCCCATGGCCATTACCAACCCGACGTCATCATCTCACTATTCTGAGAGCCACAAGCCCAGCAACCAGCGCGGTGGCGTAACACAGGCCCCCGCTGTGTGGCGGGGCCCCAAGCTCCAGGGGGCACCTCAGCACAATACTCTGGCTGGAGAGCTCCTGATTGAGTCCGGAGGGGGCCTCTCCACGTACCTTCCAGGGGGGCCCCCTCAAGTTTCGTTACACCAGTGAACCAGAGTGTCTTAGTGGATCCAATGACTGAGATACTGTGGTGGAGACTATTAGCCTGGAGTCTCCCCCATATGAATACCACCTTCGCCTTCACAAACACCATCACCAGGAAGTAGATGCTCATTTTATGTGTGGGGTTAAAACCTACTTCTGGTTGCTGCAAAATTGAACTTGAGTTTGTTATGCTGGTTATTTCACACCTGCCATCAGACACTCTGCTGTTCACCCTCCCCAGAGACTGCTGGGCCGCTGTGAGATATCTGAAGCAAACCAATCTTTTTATAAGAAAATGATGTTACTACTCACTTGTAATAACTTATTACAAGCAAGTAGGAATGACCTAGCACAAGCATAATCCACGAAGATGGTGTAAAGGCTTCCCCCCACCATGACGGACGAGTGGTAGAGGGAGCCCTGCATGGCCTTTCTGTTGTTTCCTTGCAGTGAGCTGATCACATGATACCAGAGTGGCTACCTCAGTCTGTCAGTGACAGGAAAGGCCATTACACAAGAGACTACTCATTTTAGCACCAGTCCTAAAACTCCATGCAGCATCTCACTGATAGGAGAGGCTGTGATGTAAGAAGCTATGCATGTAAGTGCAGGCCCAGCTGCCTCCCACAGTATTTTCACTTTCAGGTGCGAAAGGTGTGGACACAAGAGGCCAAGCGTGCCGGCATGGCTCTGCAGGGGGTCATAACCCACTGAGTTATCTTTCTGGATCTGAAACATGTGACCTCTTCCTCTGTATCAAAACAGGAACCCACTGAGCTCTGTTACTAGGATTCAAGTCTGGGACCTACATGGACCTACATGTTACACACAGGGCTCTCCACCGAACTACAACAGTCTGAGCTGTCTTACCTGTAGTGGAAGCTGGGACCTGCTGGGTGATAATGATAATCATGATAATGGAACTTCTAAGGAACGATAGTTACTTTGAAAGAAGTGTCCCAGCGCTGCATAGTGAGAATCTCCCAAGGTAGTTTTACAGACGGCTGAAACGAACTAACAGCCTATCTAAAAAGCCATGTTTTCGGAACAGAGGGGCATATTATCAAGAACGGCGTTAAAATTATCGCCGGTTTAGTGGCAGAAAACTGCCGCTAAAGCGGCGATAATGGGCTTGATAATATGCCCTGGAGAATTCCAATAGAAGCCCATGTTGACACCAGAACATGGGCTTCTATTGGAATTCTCAAGGGCATATTATCAAGCCCATTATCGCTGCTTTAGCGGCAGTTTTCTGCCGCTAAACCGGCGATAATTTTAACGCCGTTTCTTGATAATATGCCCCAGAGTCTCTGTTTCCGATTGCCTAAGACGGAGAGGAAGAGAGGGGCATATTAGCAAGGGCACTATCGCCGCTTTAGCGGCACTTTTTGCCGCTAAAGCGGCGATATTTATATCGCCCTATCAGCAAACTGTCTCTAACAGCAGTTAGCGACAGTTTGCGGGCATTAGCGCCCGTTTTTTTACCGCTTTGCATGTCAGCGATATTTATCGCTAATGACATGCAAAGTGGGCGTTCCCGACGAACAAACCTGGGAAACACTTGCTAACAGGCCTATCGCCTATTAGCAAGGTGGCCATGGCCCCAGTTAGCGACGTGAAAAGTTGCGCTAACCGGGGTCATCGCCATTTATTTAACACCTGCAATTAGCAGGTGTTAGCCATACCTAACATGGGGGTGGATTATGCTGATACGACCACAGGGTCGTATCAGCAAGGTGTTCTCCCTTCTCCATGCAACATCGCTGGTTTTTCAGCGATGTTGGCCCATTTCCTCGCTATCGCTGGAATATTCATCGCCATAGCGCTAATCGTTGCTAATACAGCGTTAGTGTGGCGATATATTCCAGCGATAGCCGGCGATAAAAAAAATCACGCTAAGCAGGGTTAGCGATGATTATCGCCTCTTCTTGCTAATATGCCCCAGAGTTCCATAACTTGGGTGGCAATAACTAAAGGAGCGGCCCCCAATGCGGACCTTCTTAACTCTGGGAATTTGAGCCAACAAGGTCCCAGAGGACGTGAGACACCTCGCAGGAGAGTAAGACCTGATAAGAGGATGCAAGTAGCTGGCCCCTGTCTTTCTACATGCTCGGTAGCAATAGCAGAGAGCCTTAAAGGTAAGATGTTTCTTGATCGGGAGCTAGAGCAGTTTGCTCAGAGCCAAGCTCATAGAGGCCCGCTTGGAGAGATTTAACAAAAGCCGGAATTCGGAATTCTGCACGTGCTGAAGTCTCATCAGCCGACACTGAGAGACTCCCAGGTCACAAAGTTACAATAACCCAACCGGGAGATCACAAGTGCCTGAATCCACGTTTTTTTAGCAGATTCAGGCAGAAGGTGAATGATGTTGATCAGGAATTTTTAGAATCCCAAAGAATTTGCCTGCCAAGGCCATGACTTGACTGTCAAAGGCAAGGTTTTCATCACACCAAATGCCTAGGATTTTAACCCTAGGCTTTGGTGATGGAAGGATGCATACAGCTCTGCAGACGGCCCCGTAACTCACGGAACTATCCTGTGAAACATGTTTATCCAGCAGATACAGGCATTACAACAGCATGTATGATGTTAATAGTGGTGAACTTGATAGTGATAGTGAAATGATTAACTTTATGGCCACCTTACGTTGCTATTCTTCCAGGGTTGATAATATTTGTACCACTGAATAGAGTAACAACTCCTGTTAGTATATTTCTACTAAACTGCATTCTTGTAGCAAGGGCCACCTAATATGAAAACATATTCTTACAAACGTATATAAACTCAGTGGTGTCGTGAGCCCGCCACTCGCATCATAGCAGGGGGTGTGGCAACCACTGGGCTGGAAAATGTCGATTAATTATTGAATGTACTGGAAAACCACAACAGAGCTAAGGGTTGCGGAGCCAAGCACTGTGAAGGAGACTAAGAAGAAGAGATGACAAAGGGGTGGACAGGAGGAAAGGCAAAGAGAGAGAGTTATCTACAAAGAGAGCGGGGAAAAGCAAAAGGCAAGAAAGAAAACTTAAGTAGGTAGGTGAAAAAGAAGAGAAGAAAGGCAGAAAGGAAGAAAAGGCGACAGGAAGGGGACGAAGCAAAGGTGAAAGGAAGAAAAGGAGGGCAAAAAGTAAGAAGAAATGAAGGAAAGAAGGGTAAAGATTGTTGGAGAGTGTGACTGAAAGCATGGGTGCTAAGGTGAAAGAATCTATGGAGAGAGACAAGGGCAACTGGGTAGGTGAATAGAGGTAATGGCAAACAAAAGGGTTTGATTGGGAAAAGAATGAATGGACAGAATTTTGAATGAACAGATGAAAGTGTGATGGAATGGATGGATGGGTGGATGGCTGGATGGATGGATGGGTAAAAGGTATGGATCAAAGTGTGTGGGGGTATTTTGATTTCTGGCT
The DNA here is from genome assembly GCA_963921515.1 of Calotriton arnoldi. Taxonomy (NCBI): domain Eukaryota; kingdom Metazoa; phylum Chordata; class Amphibia; order Caudata; family Salamandridae; genus Calotriton; species Calotriton arnoldi. The sequence continues at coordinate 1,362,950 of CAWUFW010002212.1, forward strand.
ACTCCCTTGTGTATGCATAATGTGTAAAAGGGTGCTTGAACAGGGAGCATAACTTTTTTTCTCATTGAGTGGGTTTAAAGTCCACATTTTACTTTAAACAAGGGCGTAAATCTGCCCAAGAGGATCCTAAACCTGGCCAGTGAACATGACATGGAGGTGGCCAAGGTGGGTTTGTCGGTATGGACAATAGGGCCCCATTCTGCCTAGTCGCTCGAGCGCTCTTTCATTGCCGACTTGTAATTTCGTATAATTGTTTTGAAACATTTGCGAGCTTTTAGTGTTGTGAAGTTTGCAAAGTTTAGACCGATAGGGAGCAGTTTCAGTGGCCTTTTGCAGTAGTGGGTCGCTGTTCCAATGCAGGCACATAGTTGGGTAAGCATTGGGACGGATGCAGCCATCATTTCCTACCTCAGTCAGTGAATCGTTTTGCTGGGAACTGGGTAGATTACCCTTTGCCCAAACGAAATCAGGCGAAGTCAGAAACTCTACATGCCTTTCCAAAGGGCATGTTTTCCCGACCTTCCTGCTTGCTCACTTTGTCACAGTTGTCCTTCCACCCTTTTTTTCTCCATTTGTTTCCTTTCTCTCTATCGTTCGGGGTAAAGTCCGATTAAAAGAAATAAGGCAGAGTTCCCAAAATGAATGCTGATGGGCCCCATGTGCTAGCACCGGCTAAAATTAAGCACTGCAGCCACTCTCCTAGAGGTGACGGGACATCACCTGAAAGTTCTGCAAAGCTCCTGGAGAATCTGTGGGACCACTTCTGTACTGGAGCCTGCCTGATCTGCTGAGGGAGGGAAGTGGGAGATACCCCTATGGGAGGAGCCCAGCCGCTGTGCCCAAGTGGAAGGCACACACCAGAGGTGCGGCGCCAACCTGGGCAACCTCTGCTTTCCACGTGGCCCCTAAACATGTTCTGCCTTGTGTGGGGGGACGACACACACAGAGAGTAGAAAGGGTAATAAAGAGTTGACAACGGAGGTCTTGTCTGTGCCATCCCTTAAGTATACCCAACATACGCAAACAAGACCCGATGCTGGTGTAGGTCGTGTGGGGCCACAAAACAGCAACGCAATACAATCAATCAATCAGTACTTGTTCAGCATGGCTACTCACCCATGAGGGTCTCAAGGTCCTGGGGGGCTCGGGGGGAAGGGGAAGAGGGAGAGGGGTTGCAAGTATGACTGGGCACTGTGGTTTATTCGAAGAGCCAGGTCTTGAGATCCTTCCTGAATTGTGTCAGAGATGGGGAGAGCCTCAGGTGGAGAGGCATGGCGTTCCAGGATTAGACGGGAGGTAGGAGAAGGATCTTCCTCTGGTCCTGGTCTTGCGGATCCAAGGGATGGTGGCGAGGGCCACAATGGCTAGCACTGCTCCTGCTGATATAACCTTGGATTCCCTTCACAGTCGATTTTTATTGCTCTGACTTCCAATCTTGCTATGTCCCCCAACCCGACCAATCACTTCCTACCTCGGCTTGAAACCACTCCATGTACATCATCTTAATGGTTCACTGCGTGTTGGATTAGTTCACACAACCTGGCCATCATTGTGCATTCAATGTCAACATGACTGGTCAAGAGATTTGTTCAAATCAACAATAAGACAGAAAGTAGGATACTACCTTTTACAAGCTGGTGCAAGGGACTCCAGGAACATGAATTAGGAATATCCAAGGGTGGAAGCTGCAAGACCGGCCCTTGCTACCCTTGGTGTGAGGGGTCATGGAGGCAGGAGTAGGAACAGGAAGTAAACAGGGCAGTAGAAGTCAAATTTACTTTCTGTAGTTTGCACTCTTTGCCCGTTCACTAGACCTCAAGCATAAAACAGGAGGCTGTTTTAGGGCTAGGAGAGCAACCATTGGTCAACCCAGTAATGTCACTGAGGTCAAAGGGCACCTGATGCCACTTCTGCTACACTGCGCCCTGGCAGAACCTGAAAAAAACCCTTTGAATACAGTGGGTGCAAAACATGCTGGTTAATGTGCACATTTCTAAAACGTATTCACCTTAAGATGGTGTTTGTACTGCATGTGAATGGGAGGGGGGAGGAACTATTTCCACATTACCAGGAGCCAGGAATGTGTCCAGAACAATAGCGGCTGGAGAAGTGAACACCGCCCTATTAATCTAATAGTTTCCTTACACTGAAGGTGATTCATCGCACTCCACAGATTAATCTTCCATCCACGGTTGCAATCACTGCCAGGGAATGCGTTAAAACCCATTTCACAGTCTAGTTTTTTCATTTTAATTTGACATTTTTTACTCTATAACTTTAGCATGGATTAGCAAATATTGATTAAAAATGCCCATCGATAATATGATTTTAGCCACCTTGCAGAAATTTTCAGCCATTACAGCTTGCATTTCACATTTGGGAGGACTGCGCTTGGAACAGCATGGACTCTTACAGACTGATTTAAAGGGAAAGTCTAGAGAATAATAATTAGTGTATTCTGGTATAACCTTCACACTCTTTGGATAGTATTAAGGACTGAGGACTTCAAAAATAAATAGAGATCTCATGCAGCTCCACGTTACTGGGAACACTAAGAGCACGTTTTAGTAACAGATTTTTCAGATGTAAGTCTTAAATCTGCCTTAATCGATGTAAGAAGTCCTGATTACAGAGGTCTAGAATAGGAGGGTCTTTAATCTGTCTTAATCCATGTCAGAAGACCTGTTTTACAGATGTTTATCATACAACAGTCTTAAATCTGTTTTAATCCGTGTCATAAAACCTAATTTACACTAGTGTACAACAGTCTTAAATCTGTCTTCATCCATGCAAGAAGGCCTGAGTTACAAAGGTCTAGAATAGGATGATCTTAAATCTGTCTTCATCCATGTAAGAGGACCTGATTTACAGAGGTCTAGCATAAGATGGTCTTAAGTCTGCCTTAATTCTGGGAACCCCAGTAAATCAAGCCTCGTTAACTGACTTGAGACAGTCTTGAAATGGCCTTAAAACTGGAAAACTCCTTAGTAAATCTGGTCCTGTGTTGGTTTTTCATATACACACTTTTAAGACCATCAAACAGAGAGATGCACAAAGATGAAAGAAGCCTCAGTACCCCGTCCAGTTCCACCTTTGTCCTTTTGATAAATAAGAAACCTTTAGGTGTAGCCAATGCTTGAAATGAACTCTTAAAAGGGCAGATGCTAATAGTCCCAGAGTGCCTGTTTCCTACTGAGCAGTGCAGGCATTCTCTTATTAAAATGTATTCCACCCCTGCTGAGAAGTGCTGGAACTCTTACATTCAAATTAAAGAAGTGCAGGTACTCAGGACCCAACAGTGTCTGTCCATATAGAACACAGGATATTTGTATGTTTACTTCATGTAGTTTTCACTACTTGACACTATGTCTAAAAAGAATTCCCTTTGGGAACCCACAATAACATACTTAATCAATCACTTCTTCACTCAAACACCTATTCACACAGGAATGTACCAGTAGCCAAAAGTCAAATATATGAATGGTTTATTCATCAAATAAATGCAGTAGATTAAAAATGATTAAAAAAGGAAAGTTAATAAACTCATAAAATAAAATACAATTTCATCAAGAATTATTACAAATGTGCAGCAAAAACATTTATCACACAATGCACAACCACTTTTAAGCTAATTTCAATGATCCATTAAAAATATGATTATTTTCAAAATTACACCAACTCCAATTATGTGCACTGATTTATATACAACAAGACCAAGAAGCGACGCGTTTCGGTGGTATCAGCAGGTCCAAACAACCTTCTTCAGGCTTTACATTAAAACGTAATCCAGCACTTTAAAATCGTGATGTCAACGTGCGGTTATGTAACGGGGAAAGAGATCCTCCCAGTCTCTAATGGCCAACAGGTCCCAGACTGCACTGGATAAAAATCCTCAAATAATCTCTGAACATAAGGCCAGTCACAGTCTGTAAAAATGTATCATCCGCTGGAAATAGGCCAAAGGTACTGCCCTTTGTCGATGTTCAAATAAACTCCCTCTTAGGGCCAGGATTTAAGTCAATTTCCTGTTTTACCAATACTCTTTGATTTCAACCTTCCAGATTTATTTAAGACATTAACACCGGGATTTAAAATCTCCGTTTCTTGTACAGATCGCCCGTCCTTGTAGTTTTCACTACTTGTCCTTTCACTGGATGCTCAGCAACAAATGGGAGGCGGTTAAAGAGCAACAGGAGAGTAATTGGTCAACCATAACTGTAGCTGTGGGTGTCTAGGGTCAGAAGCCAGCCCTCCATTTTGGGGACCTCTCTCCGCTCCCCTACATGCTGGTCTCATCCTAAAATGGCGATCTGCTTCCATAAATTGAAGTAAACAGAGTACTGGGATTACACAGCTACAAGAAAAGTGAAGAGGGAAGTCTAGGAACTTCAACTCATGAAGTTGAAATAGACACAGGAGTTGCCTTTTGGTGGTACACTGTAAGGAAAGAAGGACTTCAGATTCTCCAATAAGGCTACAACAGTGGAGCCCTATAGCAGCGGCCATATTACAACTGAATTGGGTTGGTTTCCCCACACTAATTTTGATTGGATCTGCTCTAGTCTGTTCAGTCTTTCTGATAATTCTATAATCTTTTCTAGCTTGATTACCCGAATCCTGGCACCTCCCCTAATTTCAAAGTTTTGGGGTTGTTTATCAGTCTAATATGGGTAACAAGATTGGTTCCCAGCCAATTTCACGCTCTCTTTTAAACTGTATCACCCTGTATGCACTTCTTTGGCTTTCAGTGCTGTCTAACTCACAAGTTCCAAACCACCTAACACCTCCTACAGAAAAACGTCTCTACCTAGGAAAACTCCAGACTGCACAGGAAGTAACTCTGCTACTCAATTGGAGTGCATTAATGAGCAGCTAAGAGATTGTTTGGATAAATAAGTGCACTGGTCACTTACTTTCTGCCGGATGCACTTCTCAGTAGGCCACTATTTACCCATAAATTGTTGTATCAATAGCTAATATGGAGTCAGACAACTTAAATCCTACTGATTGCTTGCGGCCACAGTAAGGCTGCAAAGCGCGCAAGATTAACTACCCCCCTAACCTATCTAAAAACACAGCAATAAAATTCAAACATAAACTTCTCAAACGGAAATCTGAAATGCTCCTCTCTGATACCTATTTTTGTCCCAATAAATAAATGGTGGTCACTGCTTTAATATTCTTCAGCAATAAAAGAGCACAATGGATGAGAGCCATAGCCTTAACACTCAGGATTAACACATCCAAGAAAACACCACATGGCTTTAGAGTATCCATAACACCCTCACTGCTCTTCATGGCCAAAGCTACCATCTCCCTCTACAACAATGGAAATGTGCTTATTCAAACATCTGTCCACAACCTAGAGCTTTTTGACTAGATATTCTTGAGGATCCAAAATAAGATGTCAAGTGATGTCCCCATTTCCTCAAAAGTCTACGTCTCCCCTTCTGCTCTTTGATGGAAACTTAGGCTTCTCCCAGACCTTCCTCTACCACATCACCTGCCTCACATCATGACAGCTCTCTCGATTCCAACACCGAAACTCTTGTTGACGACCCCATATCGCCCACTCGAGAAAAGGTCTCTGGCCCTTCCCCTTCAATCCAACTCTCTTACCTGCCCTGACCCTAAGCTCATTGAAGCACTAATACCCGCAGCACTAGAACTGGCTACAAACCCAGCCAGGGGATAATCATGGTAACTATCCCGCCTCCCTCTCTCAATGACACACCCTCCCCTTCCCCATCTTCTACCCAAGGGGAGAACCACTTGACCACTTGGGTCGCCAACCTGTCATTAGTGGCCCATAAACACTACGTTCCGCCGGTTGCTGGTGATCTGAAGAGACGTCAGCCAACCACTTCTATCGACTACCCCCTGCCAATCACCACCCCTAGCAGTCCCTCTATCAACCCTCACTCTCCTATCACTTCTCCTACCACACCCCTCTCCTTCTTTGTTCCTGCTCATCGACGGACCCCTTGGACCGCCCTGGAGGAGGTACACACGTCCTCCATCCCTAGACCACACTACATTCCCCTTGGTATGGATTACCTCCATTCACTGGAGAACAACTCACTGATTTTAGTCAAGACTTTCAGCTGGTTAAAGCCAATATTCAGAGCCTTATGCAAACCACCTCGAAGCTCGAGAAGCTCCTGAAACTCAACCTTACCTCCTGGGCTAACTGTACCCCACTGACCAAATAACATTGTTCACTCCTCATCAGATGGCCAAACTACCCCAGGCATCGGACATCATACAGTGAAAATTCTCCGAACTTGATCTGGAAAGCTCAACCCCATCTCAAGCCCATCTCCAGACCCCAGAGGGTTACTGACCACCTATCTGATGCCGACATCACCACATGTAAGGCATACGCCCCTCGTCCATTGCGAGGCTGGGATTGGGTTCCCCGCCCGACACGGGGACTAGCGAGTTGGGCTGTACCCCTCTATTTGGGACTCCAACACGGTGAATACAGGTGGACAAGGCTGAATCCCGGGCCCGAATTATCTTAGTCGGGGGTGAGCCAGACTAGAGGGGGAGGGGGGGTTGTATGGGATTGTTTTGGTTTTATTTTGACCTTGATTGACAATTAGCCAGTAAAAGAGTTACTATAATAGGCTGATACTAAAATGTCAATACCCCACATGGGTAGGCATTTATCTTCTGAATGTAATCCGAATGCATGGTTATACTCATGTTCACTCGCTTTATCGGCTGTATCAATGCTTACGTGCGAAGCGACATTTCATAAAATCAATAAAGTATGTTTAAAAAAAAAAATCTGATGCCGACATCCACTTCCTTCTGTTGTCTTGTACCTCTACTAACAGGGATTCGCCATCCTTGCCAGTTACTATCCAAACTATTCCCTCCAACCCACTTAAAGAACCAAGGGGCATATCTACGAGGACGGCGATAAGTCAACGCAAAGCGCGCTTAGCGCTTTTCTACTTATCGCCGTCTATCGCTTGATTATATCGCCCTGGTAGCGCGTTATCTACAACGCTTTTCCCCAGGGCGATATAATTACCAGCGATAGCGGGGGAAATCACCGTTTGCAGGGAACATCCCTGGTTTTCCAGCGATGTTCCCTGCAAAACGGCGATAACCTTGCTGGATACGACCCTGTGGTCGTATCAGCACAATCCACCCCCATAATAGGTATGCCTAAGTCTGCATTTTTAGCAGACGTTAGTTTTCGGCGAAAACAGCGGTTTTCGCCCAAAACTAACGTTTGCTAAAATGCGTTATAGCCTTGTAAATATCGCGATGTGCACATCAGCGATATTTACAAGGTTGTATTGCCCAGTGACGCTCACTTTGCATCTCATTAGAGATGCAAAGGGGGACGTCGGGTAAAAGGGTGCTAACATGCGCCAATGCATGTTAGCACCCTCTTGTTAATAGGGCGATGATGTTATCTCCCGCTTTTTGGCTTTAGAAGCCAAAAAAGCGGAGATAAAGCCCTTGTAGATATGCCCCCAAGTCGCAACTACAGAACCTCAAACGAGCACTACCTACTTCGAGTTCCCATAATTCACCATGAAGCTTTTGAAATCAAATCTCATGCCAGGTCTTTGCTTCTCAACTGCAGGCCGGCAGTTAAACATGCTGCTGACATTGCAGATCTCCTTTTCACACATGACGTTGACCTATTACGGAAACGTGGCTCACAGAGCCCTCCTCACCTAGATTGGACATCCTAGTCTCCCCAACTATGACATCATCAGACTGGATAGATCTGGAAAAGAAAGGGGGGACTAGTATGCATTTACCACTCCACGCTCACCCTGAAACACTCAAAAACCGTGCCAATGCCCTCCTGCGAATACCTATGTATCAGTATTTGGAGCAATAACAAGACAGTTTGCAAGCTCCACACTATTTACCACCCCCAGGAAACAACCTTCTTTTCATTGAACAATTAATGGAAACCATCTCCTCTAACTCTGATAAGCATACCAACCATATCTTCCTCGGGGATTTCAACATATGCTGGAATAACTCCACTGACCCCATATTGAACACCTTCAAGGCCTTCATCACTGACCTCAACCTTACTCTGTTTTGTAATGATCCAGCAAACATTAGAGGCTACACCCTTGATCTAATCATATCTAAGGACAACACCATCCAACTTGACTCCATAACCCCTTGTGATTTGTCAGACCACTACCTAATCTCCTCCCTTTTCCTGGAGAAGGTGTTGACTAGAAAAGGCCTACCTCTTAAACCCAGACAATGGTCAAGAGACTTGAGAAATATGAATCCATACGATCTAACCTCTACCTGCAAAAACTTTCTTCTGCCTCCAACAAACATGACAAATGTTAATGGTCTAGCTGAACACTACATGCAATCCATGACAGACACCCTGGATATCATCGCTCCTAAGGAGCTAAATAGAATACCGTGCTGACACTCCAAACCCTGGTTCAATGACAACCTAAGGCTTGCAGAGAGATCACGGAGAAGCTCTCCCTCCACAACACACCTCAAGCACCTGAGGTCGGCAAGAAGCTCCTACAATAAACATATCCGAAGTTCCAAAGCAGAATATTTTAGCTCACAACTAGACAATGCCAAAAACAGACCCAGGAAACTCTTCGAAATCATCAAACAACAAACGGTGTGCAACTCTAATCTACATTCCACTGACAATATATCCTTGTCAAGTGGCGAGGATTTCTTCACTTATTTCCCTGAAAATATAAGAATTGAAACTGATCTCCACTGTGATTCACAGCTTTTACCAACACAGGCCCTACCTGTTCAGCACCAGGATAGCTCCCCTCCCTATGGCTACACTACTAAAAACAGTGCCTAATGGAGTGCCTTCAAAATCCTGGATGAAGCAACTTTACTCAAAATATTAACTACAATAACACCCTCTAACCATTTCATTGATCCTCTACCTGCCAAGCTCTTCGAAGAGCTTAGCCCATCCTTACTCCCACTTTGGACTAAGAGTGTCAATGCATCTCTCTCTCAGGGGGCCCGATTCACAAAGGTAAACTTAGACGTTTGGACTGAATTTACCTTTGTGAATCGTGCCCAGAGCTTGTTTCCAGACTGCTTTAAGATAGGACTGGTCACTCTTATTCCAAAACAAACTAATGCAGACCTAACGGACCTCTCCGATTACAGCCCAATCGCCAACATCTCGACACTAGCAAAGTTATTAGAGAAATACGTACACCTGCATCTCTGTAATTACATTGAGCAATTTCAACTCCTTGGTTATCATCAATCTGGATTCCGAACCAGTCATAGCACTGAAACAGCTCTGTCACATATTGTCGATGGCGCCTTGAGAATGCTAGACCAGTACAAACCCTGCCTGTTTATACTACTTGATATCAACTCTGCCTTCGATACGGTAAAACATGATAATATGATCGACCTTCTTGAGAAGAGGATGGGGCTATCTGATCCTGTATTAAATTGGTTTGCCTCGTTCTTTCACAACTGATCACAGAGAATCAAAGTAAATCAAAACCTACCTGACACTACACCAGTCACGCTTGGTGTTCATCAAGGATCCAAGCTCTCTCTCAACCTATTCAACCTGCTCATGGAGCCGCTTACCAAACTTCTCAAGATCTCTAACATCCACTACCACATGTACGCTGATGATACACAACTGTATTGGAAAATTTCCTCCCCCGAAGACATCAAACTGCTCCACTGTAAACCTTCTGAAAACACAACAATGGCTGACCCACAATCACCTCAGGTTTAACACACTCAAAATCGAATTCCTCCTGATTGCCCCTCACAATCACTCTGCTCCATAGAAGAATGGCTCAAACAACTCATTGATCTCAACTGCGCCCCCATGTGATAGATTCCACTAAATCTCTAGGTATAACGCTAGACAAATACCTGAATATGTAAGAGCATATCAGCTCCACCAACCGGGGAGCCAATTACCAACTAAATATACAGAGGAAAATTAAACATTTCCTGCCCCTGGGTGACTTTCAGCTAGCAGTCCAATCCCTGGTTATCTCCCCTTTAGATCACTGGAGCGCTACACTGGCAGGCCTACCCAAAGTCAGGCTGGACCCTCTATGGGCCACATTGAACTCAGCGGCTAGACTTATCACTAGATCCCAGAGATTCGCCCACATTACCCCAGACCTCAGCCATTTAAAATGGCTCCCTTTTAAAGCAAGAATCCAGGTGAAGATATCTTGCATGACAAATAAGGGAATGTATGACATTACAACGCAAACATTTACAACGCATGCTTTTACAACGCAGTTTTTACATCGCAGCATCCATTACAACGCATGATTTTACAACGCATGCCATCACAACACATTTTTAGAAACTACACTTACAACGCATTCCATTACAACGCATACCATTACAGCGCATACCATTACAATGCATAATACTTTTAGGGCAACAGTAGGGTAAGTGGTGGATAGTGTAGGGGTAAAAATTACTATTCCCACTCCAGTGAGTGCAACAGTAGGGTAAGTGTTGGATAGTGTAGGGGTAAAAAATACTATTCCCACTCCAGTGAGTGCAATAGTAGGGTAAGTGTTGGATAGTGTAGGGGTAAAAATTACTATTCCCATGTACCCCAAAACCCATACCCACCCTAAAACTTAAAAAATCCCCATTACTTACCTTATAATGCGTTGTAATGGCATGCGTTGTAGTGACATGCGTTGTAATGGCAGGTGTTGTAGTGACATGCTTTGTAATGGCTGCGTTGTAATGGCATGCGATGTAAAGGCTGTTGCGTTGTAACAGCCGCGTTGTAAAGGTAGTGCATTGTAATGACTGCGTTGTAATGGATGTTTCCCCTAATAAGGGCCTTCACTACAACACATCTGTCTACCTGGCAAAAAAACTTGACCTAACTGGGGGTAATAGCTCCTCAAGAAGCTCTAACTCCCTACTGCTGAAGCCACAGAAGTTCAACAAAAAGATGACTTACAACTGCTTCTTCTCTGGTCTTGCCCCAAGAATATGGAACGCACTACCATCAGAAACAAGGACAAACCCTCCTCTAGATTCTTTAAAAAAAAGTAAAAAAGCTTCTGTTGAATGGTCTCCACCACTAGCTATACTTAGGGCCAAATTATGACTTTTGGCAGAGCTGCGGCTCGGCAGTGCCAACGGCTGCTCCATCGAAGGTCGTTGAGCCTGCCCACCAGATTGCGACCACTTTTGTGGGCGGGCGGGCGGCGTGGCGGTCCCGCTGCAGTGCATCTTTCAAAGATGGCGGCACCGCAATGAGAATGCCACACAGGGTTCCTGCATGGCATGGACTTGAAAGTCCATGCTGTGCAGGAACCAGGGTGCATGCACACAGGATGGCACATGTTGAGCCCTCCTGCTTGCATCCCCAAGCTGAGGGGACACAGGAGGCCCTGTAGGGCATCTTTTGTTTCAGCACCACCAGCCTTTTCATGGAGGAAAGACCTCCATGAAACCACTGGCTCTCCTGAAACTTGCCTGAAGCGGCACCACCTGCATATTACATAGCCCCTGACTGCCACGCCACCACCAGGGATACGGCGGCTCCCTGGCGGAGCCGGCGTCCAATTACGGTCCGACTGCCCAAGTTGTAATTGGGCAGTCGGACCATCGGTGCAGAGTTGGCTGGACCACCACCGCTGCACCACCATGGGTCTGGGGGTCCTCGGACCACCAGACTCGTAATTTGGCCCTTAATCACTGTTCTAGATCATTTCCATGTGGGATTCTTTTGGATCATAGACTTACCAAGCCGCTGTGGTTTACAGTATCTGTTTTATGTATTTGCACTGCTCCCTACGCTTGTTTTTTTTTCTGCACTACCTTTCCTGCTTTTTTCCCATATGTGTATGACCTGACTGCTATATGTACAGCGCTTTGATACCCGGGTGGGTCATGCTCTCGCTTTATAAAACTCTGCACACCATGCAATATCTTCTCAAGTCAAAGAGTATGCAATACCACTTTAGGAACCCTTGGCATTTTGGTGAATCAGTGTCCATGTACTTGTGGCAACATACTCTTTGTACGTAGCTGTTTTTTCTGTTTTAGATAGAAGTTATGCAACCTTCTGCACCAGGAATGTTTCAAAATATCTTCATCACTCTTCTTAGCCATCTTGGCTTCATCTCATCCTGTTAGACTGTCTTGTAGGTAGGAAGATTTCTCCTTAGTGACAATTTTATTTCTGTGGTTAAGGGCCTCAACATAAAAGCTGGAAGAACAGTGTAAGAAACTGTATTATTATTTGGGGTGGGTGACACCCCACCTCAAGAAACAGTCACAAGCCTTGTAGGGTGAACCCTCAAAGTTTCTAAATTAACGTGAGCTCAGCTTACTGTAGCTTGATCACTGGCATAATACTGATGCATACAATATCAAAACACAAAAAGATGAGAAATTAAATATTAATAACAAAAATATAAATTTCCTATACCTAACTGATAAAACCACAAATATCAAGAAAATAAATATTGTTGTTAATAATATCAATTTTTACTTTGATCAAAAACACAAATATATGAAACCAATATAGTTACCTTTAAATAAACATATAATATCTCAAAAATATTGATTCACACAATATCAACTACAATGATATTGCCAAAATAATTAAATTATCATTAATACACATTAAAAAGATTACTTTTACATAAAACAATTTGAAATGAACATAGAACTTTTTATCCATATGTGTAAATTACATATAAATATATTACATCACCAAAATATTTACATTCACTCCAATAAATTGTATAACTAAAATGATAACAATACAACTCGAAAAAAATTACCATTCACTACATACATTTATACAGCAACATAAATATTGAATATATAAGAATACATTTATATTCAAAACTATATATATCATACATTATAAGTAAAACCTAAATTAGCCTTTATCATAGAAGGACATAACTAATAAAAAGGAATTCAAACTAAAACTAAACCAACCAATAACATAAAAGTATAAACAACTTTAACCAATAAAATCAGACAAACAATTAAATCAACAAAATAAAAGGCACGCTAATTTAAACAACTAAATACTTCAAAAATGACAAATGCTGCACGACAAGGAAATGCTGCCAGATTCTCTGACCAGACTAATAACGAAGAAATATATAAATCTCAACAACTACCTAATCAAGTAAGTAAAACTTATATTTAAACTAAAACGTACTTGTTAATAAACTTAAAAATGTAAAATAGCAAATAATTAATATAAAGACTCTCCAACTTATATCTCTATACATATAATTCCTAAGAGAAAAAACTATATTTGGAAAAATGATAAACTACCAGAAAAAACAACTATCAGAAACCAGCAAAAAAATAAGAAAGTAAGGGGCCCATTACGATAACAGGTGGTAAAAAAACCGCCATCCACCATAGCCTGAAAAGACCGCCCGCCTGCACCATGGGAATACCTACCGAGCAATTATGATGACGCGAAGCAAACACCGCCCGCGGCGGAAAAAACACACAGAATACCGCCCGTCCATGTCAGAGTCTAAGATAATCCGTCCGCCACGGACGCAATACCGCCCGAAAACCCCAAATACGACCGCGCTGACGAACTAGACACCGGCCGTCAAATTATGATCCCCCCGACATGAGCGCGGTAAACCAACATATTTCCCGCCCGCAACGGTGAACAACAGAAATGAATAACTGACAAGGCGGAAGGCCTGGCGGCCACGTCCGTGCACAGAAATCATTGGCGGCCCAAACAAATACACACAACACGGCCAACAAGTCCACACAGCAAACGACGCCAAAATACCCAGACACAGAACCCATCCCAAAGACACATCCCCCTGGCAAAAAAAAAAAAAACACAAATCCCAGGACACCACGCCCAACACACCTGAAAACGACAGACCATCATGACACACCCACATAGGCGAGTACAAAAGCAGCCCCCTCACAGACCACAAACCCTTGCACCACTACAAAGCCAACACCACAGCAGAGAACACAGAGAGCCACAGAGGAAAGCAGTATACCACACGCAAGCACACATCACACCCATCACCACCACCACCACCACCTAAACACCGGCACCACTAACCCCCTTCACATCACACACCAAACCAGCACCACAAAAACTAAACCACGCACCATGGCAACACAACGAATGCCCAAGTTCACTGCCACAGAGTTGACGGTCATGGTCGACGAGGTCATCAAGGTGTACCCACAAATCTATGGGAACCAGGTCCAACAGACACCAGTAGCCACCAGAAACAGGATGTGGAGCAGGATCGTAGACCAGGTGAATGCAGTTGGGAACGTGCCACGCAACCGGGGGGAAATCACCAAGAGGTGGCAGGACCTGAAAAGCGTGGTCAGGAAGAAGGAGGCCAAGAACCGTGAGCTGGCTGACAGGACTGGCGGCGGAAATCCCGCGCCATTCAAGACCTTCAAGGCGTGGGAGGAGAAGGTGCGAGGCATTCTACATCCGGAGAGTCTCACCGGAATACCAGGGGGAGTGGAGGCTGGTAAGTACAAACAAATGTATACCAGCACACCGCTATGTACTGTCATGCACTACCACAATGCCATAGCTCCGAGGGCCGAACACCCCCATGTCCAGTACACAATCCACAAGACATCCCTCACACATGCAACAGACACTCACACACACTCAGCCCATAGGCACCAACAAACAAAACCATGGGGGCATGTGTACAGTCAGCCAGCACCACAACTCCCACCAGCTCCCCTTGTAGGCCAGATGCGCCGGAAGGAGCGCACCCCACACCCACACCCATGTGGCAGCCATAGCTGCACAAACCAACAAGTAACAGGTAAGCAGCCTTACCACAAGGCCCGTGTATCGGAGGGGGGACTGCAGAAGTACACCCCCCACCAGGCCCCCAGTCCTACAGCGCAGCAAGATGGAGCACTCCCCACACCCATGTGTCAGCCATTGCAGTGCACACCTTCACCCGACAGGTAGATATGTTTCCCTACATGGAGGGGTGTCTGTGGATGGTAAACCATCACCACAACTCACAACACGGCCCCCACACCCACAGACCAGCAAGATGGAGCACCCCTCCCTCTCATAACCATGTGGTAGCCATTGCATTGCTCCCTCCAAACCAACAAGTAGGTAGACTACTGTACAGAGCGGGGTGTCTGTAGGCATGAGGACTGTACTACGACTAACATGTGGGACATGTCACGTAGCAGAGGAACAGGTAGCACTGCTCCCTGTCAGAATCATGTGACCAATGTGCACACGGACATCAATTACAGAGTCAGAGCCCACATGAGCCATCTCAAATACAGTAACACGTAAGGAGTCACGTCTGCATGCACAAGTCTCACTGGAGTACTGACCCACATGGCGTGCACTGTGCCAGTCATCACACACATCAGCAACACCATCCAAGTCTTGTCCATGTATTCGTGTCTGCTTGTTCCCTTGACATTGTACAACATCACCCATGTAAGTCTATCTTGTCTAAATGAAACAGAGTTGAACCCCAGTAATGTCACATACACCACTGGACCCATGAACCACACAGCTACACAATGCACATTCAAAATCTCATCCATCTCATCTTCCAGCCCCAGTGTCATGAAAGGTATATCATCTAAACCATGTGTACTCACAACCTTTCTCTCGGGGGCCAAATTTACAGTGTGGTTTGTGGCCGAGGGCCGCTCCGGTGGGGGCGGGGTCATTGGGGGAGGGGGCGGGGCTAGAGCAAAACAAAACTGTGACCATGAGGTGGAACACAGGCCCCTGCAGCGGACGCCTTTACACTGAGCCACCGGACCCGGCATACACATCTCTCTCTCTCTCTCTCTCTCTCTCACACTTTGTCTCCCTCCCTCTCTCTGTCTCTCCCTCTCTCTCTCCCTCTCTGTCTCCCTCTCTCTCTCCCTCTCTCTCTCTCTGTCTCCCTCCCTCACTCCCTCTCTCTCTCACTCCCTCTCTGTCTCCCTCCCTCTCTCTCCGTCTCCCTCTCTGTCTCCCTCCCAGGCCTGAGCTCCCTGGCCTTGCCTCAACACTCTGACTACAGGCTGGCGGGAAACATCACATCACAGGCTCTTAACGCACACCTCACCCGGCTCTCACTCCCTGCTGCCCTCTGTCACCTCACCCAGCTCTCACTCCCTGCTGCCCTCTGTCACCTCTGCCCGGCTCACACGGCTCTGCTGCCCTCTGTCACCCTCCGCCACCTCACCCGGCTCTCACTCCCTGCTGTCCTCTATCATTCTCTGTCACCTCACCCCGCATGTGTGGCAGCCCGGGCTGAGACAGCTTCCCGGGCACACACACAGCCGCACCCGAGTACTACATAGGTCTTCAAAAGACCATTTGCATGATAACGAGGCTTTGTTGTATTTCACCTCTTCTTAGCGCCCCTGCAGCTCCACTCGGACTATCGCTGGAATCGCCCGGCCCCCATAGAGCAGAGTCTGTGTTTGCTGACACCGTAATAATGAAAGAAAGAAAACACAGGTACGATGTCTGCAAGGTCCGCGGGCCGCCAAGGAAGGCGTTCCGGGCCGCTGGCGGTCCGCGGGCCGTACTATGAGTACCCGTGATCTAAACAGTTGCCCCATATACAGTAGTACAGCAAAGATTCCTGCCGATGACCAATAATGTGTCTGCTGTGTCTGAAGCGCACGTCACACTGTGAGTTACAACATACAAAATGTAGTCAACACCCCAGGAGCACTGCATTGCTGCACATGGCTGAGAGTAGCACGCACACCAAGGAATTGTCCCATCTGCAATACGTTGTGTGGCACACAACCATTACTCACTCACTACAATGCTTGCAGTGTAATGTCCTTAAATGACAACAGTGAGCAGATATGCTGGGTAAGTCAGACATACACACACCTTTGTCTCTGTAGTGTCGTGTGGCCACACATGTCCCCTTCTGCACCCATATGTCACAGTATGTACCACAGTACCATATTTCATCTCTAAAGCGTTCATGGGGCTGTACCCCTTCTGCCATCTGCGTTTCCGAGCGATTCATGTGAACCCCAAAAACATATTTCAACACTAAAGCGTCCATGGGGCTGTACCCCTTCTGCCATCTGCGTTTCCAAGCGTTTCATGTGAACCCCAAAAACATATTTCAACACTAAAGCGTCCATGGGGTTGTACCCCTTCTGCCATCTGCGTTTCCAAGCGTTTCATGTGAACCCCAAAAACATATTTCAACACTAAAGCGTCCATGGGGCTGTACCCCTTCTGCCATCTGTGTTTCCAAGCGTTTCATGTGAACCCCAAAAACATATTTCAACACTAAAGCGTCCATGGGGCTGTACCCCTTCTGCCATCTGCGTTTCCAAGCGTTTCATGTGAACCCCAAAAACATATTTCAACACTAAAGCGTCCATGGGGCTGTACCCCTTCTGCCATCTGCGTTTCCAAGCGTTTCATGTGAACCCCAAAAACATATTTCAACACTAAAGCGTCCATGGGGCTGTACCCCGTTCCCACCAAAGACACAAAATGTAGGGGTACTGCAACACACACCAATTGGCATTTCAAATCCGTCCCATGCCATATGCACCCATCACACTATTCCATTGCCTTGATCACGCACACACATTGTAGAGCCATACACACGCATCCGGGAAATCAGTGCACAAATGTGCACAAACTGTGCATGTCAGACATCTAACACAAACCTTGCAAGGTGCAACACAATAACCTTTCGTCTCCGCCCCACAGGTGACGAACAGCATGATGCTGCGGATGGAGACAGCAGCCATCACAGCCAGTCCACAAGCCCCCCACCCGGACTCACGGATGTGGAAAACCTGGACACCTCTACGGACGAGGACTCCCGACCTGGCACATCTGGTGTGGCAGGGCGCAACAGCTCCCCAGGACCCCTCCTACCCACCAACCCATCTCCCAGGGCTGGTGACCAGTCCCAGGCCCCTGCTGCCACGGTCATTGCGGCCACCACCACCGCCGCAACCACCACCACCATCACCACCACCAGGGCCTCCCTGACCACCCACCCTGCGCAAGAGGTGGCACGCACCTCCACATCTACCCTGGGAGCCAGAAGGAGGCCCCGGGTGACCAATGTGGCGAGTGGGCAGGTCGGTGGCAGCAGTCCAGGTGGGAGGAGCAGGGTCAGGCCAACGCCAACAGAGCCTGGGAGCCAAGCCCTGCCGCAAATAGCCAGAGTCCTTGGGGCCTATGAAGAGGCCCAGGGACAATGGGCCAGGTCAGCTTCCGACACGAGGGAAGTCCTTGGGGTGTTGAGGTCCATGGACGCCCATATGGGCCAATTCGTGACCCGTATGGGCCAACTTGTGGACCTCATGGGCCAGCTAGTGGTGGAGGTGAGGGCCCACTCAAGGCCAACCACACCACCTCCGCCACCACCTGCTGGGGCGCAGGGACGTGCAACATCCAGTTCCCCTGCGTCCACAGCGAGTGGGCAATCCTCACCCACCACCAGCAGCCCACACACACAACCCCCCTCCCAAACGTGGAAGGGGCCATCCGAAGAGGAAACAGATGTCCAGGGAGGACTTTGCACGCTCCAAACGCCAGTGAGTCAGCCAGCCACGGTGGCCATCCCCTGCATTCACTTGGACTACCATCCTACCCCACACTGCCAGTTGAGTGGCAAATGTCTGTTGGACTGCGGACCCAGGACAACATGGGTACACCTTGACCATCACGCGGACATGACCGTCAACTCATTGTACAGCATGCACCACTTTCTTGATCACCTTTCCCACAAACACGTCACCTTTAAAATAAATACACCTGTATCACATTCTATGTTATCTGCTCTGTTTATTATCAAGGGTGCACAACCGTCAGCATGATCAGAAATGCATCTGTAGTGTGGTCTGTCGATAGGCCAGGAGAGGCTGTAGGGACCTAGGGGTGACAAACAGAACAAGAGTCCATTGAATGTGTGTGTCACACACTCATCACACAGTACTTGTCATCAGGCCTAAGCAATGTACACACATCTCACAGAGCAACAGGGCACAATGTCACAGCCACTGTCAGTGGCATACTACCCTGGACATGGACCATTGCCACACAGCACTCCGTGAACAATAGGCCGCCGTGACAATGCACACATACACCTACACAACTACAGCGACATCAGCCGTCGTACATGGTCACTCACCGTCAAGTGAAGTAGCGGGCGATGAGCTGCTGACGCTCATTCACAGCTTCCTCCTCTCCACTGTCCTCGTCACTGGACACGGCTTGGCCTGCATGCGGGGGCCCTGGCTGATCACCGTCATCCACTATCAGGGGGATCTGCCTGCGAATCGCAAGATTGTGCAGCATGCAGCATGCCACAACTATCTGGCACACCTTCTGTGGGGAGTATGCCAGTGCACCCCCGGTGCGGTCCAGGCATCTGAATCTGGACTTCAGGAGTCCAAAAGTCCGCTCCACCACACGTCTGGTCCTCCCATGTGCCTCATTGTATCTGACATCAGCTGGTGTACGAGGATTGCGTAGTGGGCTTAGCAGCCAAGGCCCATTAGGATATGCAGAGTCACCTGGGTGTGAGAAACACGGAGAAACGTTGCATTTCCAACAGGATACAAGGCAGCATGTCACACCCAGCACGCTACACGAATATGCATACTCACCAACAATCCATGCACGGTCCCGTTGCAGATTGGTCATCATACGTGGGAGGATGCTGTGGCGCATGATGTGCGAGTCATGGGTGGATCCGGGAAACTTCGCACACACGTGTGTGATGATCATGTCCGCCAGGCACACCACTTGCACATTCAGGGAGTGGAAATGTTTCCGGTTCCTGTAGATGTGCTCCATGGCCTGTGGTGCAACAAGGCCAACATGGGTGCAATCAATTGCACCAACAACCTGGGGGATGCGTCCAAGGGCATAGAAAGCACCCTTCACCGCCGCCAAATCACGAGCCCTGGGGAATCGGATGTACCGGTTCCTGTAGAGCATCATAGCTGACAGGACATCCCGTAGCACCATGCTGAACATGGGCTGGGACATCCCACCTCCACTGCCCACCGTGTGTTGAAAGGATCCGGTAGCGAAAAAATGCAGTGCAGCCATCACCTTAGCCGTGGGGGTGAATGCTGTAGGATACACCCTGCGAGGACGGAGGTGGGGTTCCAACATTGCACATAGGTGACGCAGGGTGGGTCGGTCCAGACGGAACTTCCTTATGACCTCCACATCCTCCATGTCTGCCAGCAATTGGTAGGGGCGATGTATGTTTGGTCTCCTCCTAGGACAGATGGAAGTGGACACATGTCAATGCAACACACCACATGGTATTTACACATACACAAAACAAAGATCACTGACAAAGCAATAGAATCACAGAACAGCTGACAAGTAGGGACAGCACAGCAACATTACTCTTACACAGGTCCCCTTACCAATAGCAAGGACCACTGACACATACCATTGCTATGAGCATGCACATGGGGATTTAGGCCATATTAGCTTGAAAGGCATGATGATGGATTCAGACTGCATATGTGGGAAGCGGCAACACCACGGCAATATACCTAGCTGCTGTGCCTGACACCGCTTCCGAGGCTGGGTGAGTATGGCACACACCAACAACACAACGTACACAGGCTGAGCGGTACACCAATCGCAGCACCTTGGACACGCAGAAACAGCCCCAGGGGGCTACATCAGTGTGGGAGGGTGACAGGCATTGCCACAGCTTCCAGGGACTGCTGACTGGCATCCCTCAACAACACCTGCTGCTGCTGCCACCTGTCCACCTTCATGTCGACGACTCTGATGATATGTCCAGGTCCACTCACCAGCGAGGAGCTGGAGTTCCTGGATTCCGAGCTCCACGCACACTGCCCAAGGCGAATACCGGCAAAAGTCATGTGTGTGTAAGACAACTACTGTGTGTGTGGGAGTGCATGTGGGGGACACACATGTCGTTGATCCGCAGCACTATGAGTCAGAGCCTGTGGGGTTCCAACATGCACCGCTTACCATGCTAACTACAGGTGGAAGGGGTATGTAGGCTCTCTGGCGTTTTCCCATGCATGTCCCTCCCGAGTGGTGGTACATGGCATTTTCATGTCAGACATCCAGTGACGCAGCCACTTGGCAATGCATGATTCTGGGCAGCTATTGCTTGTGTGAATGGCTGGCTGGGTCCCTGCTGGCCTTCTCAGTCTCGGCAGACCTGGGCTGCACATTGACCGCCCAATCCTAGAAGGAAACTACACTGACTGTACAGTGGGTTACATGTGTCATCAGTTCACAACTCTCAGGAAATGCGCAAACTCAGCCCTGACGATTGAACACTCCAGGCCTTGTGATAGTGATGTGTGTGAGAGATAGTGGCACTGAATGTGACCTCCATTGCGGGGTGAGCCATTCACAGGGCGAGTACGTTGAGGGCTGCGCAGTGTTGGACACAGTGAGTCCACCCACAAAGATGTGTTGCCTTGTGATCTATGTGTTGGTCTACCTGACACTGGACAGTAGATGTGGGCAGACTACACATTGCTCAAAGTGCTGGCATCCTGCATGTGAATGGGATGGACAGGTACTGTGTACACACTCCCACCAGCATGCATTCACGTGTGGTGTACACATGCTGTTATGCCATGTCCGATACCGTCTTGGCTCTGTTACACGTCTCTGATCATTTAGGATGGGTCAGCATCATGCCACTGTGATTGGTGGATGTGGGTGATGATGAGAAGTGTATGAGTGATATTTCAACCCTCTTGTGTACCATCCCTGCAGTTGGAAGTCCTCCGGCCCAAGGCCTTGTGATGAGCCATTGCATCCAAGTTGATGCCTCTGTGTATGTGTAACCGACAGTGCAGCCAATCCCACAAAGGGTGTGACGTCATCTGCCGGATGTGCGACTATGTGGCGGGGACTAATCGGGGGATGCCCCCTCGTATTGTCAGGTTGGCACGGCGCTGCATTTCACCACTAATGGTCTGCTTCTTGACAGTCACACAGCCTGTGCCGGATGCACGTTTGTAGGGGCATCAGCAGCAAGCAGGTGTACAGTATTGTGGGATGGTGTCTTCTGCTGCGAGAGGCAGCATGTGTCCACAGCCTACCCATTATCTGGGTAATGTGATGTTTGTTGTGTGATGCAGTGGGTTGTAAGTGTACTCTGTGCTGGGTGCATCTGACATGCATATGCGATTCCTGAGGGTCAAGATGTAATTTGAGCACTCTGCATTGTCAATGCGTTCAGAGTCGTAGGCCTCAGGAACAGCCTCTAGTCTGCTGGAGTGGCAATTCACATGTATGTTTGAGGCACTGTGCCTACTCTGATTTCGTTCTGACATATGTGTGCGATGCCTCACCTCATATTCCTGATACTCACACATCCGGCACACTGTGCAACAGTAGTTGTGCTCGTGCGATAGACAGGTGTATGGCATGGGCTCATGACCATTGTGGACTGTCATGTTGCAGTCTGTGTGTGTGGTGACCCATTCTGCTCCATGCAGGTATGTCCTTGGCCTAATTACGTAGTGGTCATCCTTGCCACCATCAGGACAGTGGGTGTGCACACAGCGATTAGTGGCTATGGCCGCAGGGTGACACAGTCCGGGTGTTGTGCCATGTGCACAACACATGTGCCACTTATTAGCGGCTTCATTACCTGTACGCCAGCCATTAGGTGTTGATTGTGATAGCTGTATACAATTGCACAGGTATCGTGTAAAATGTGCATTTGGGAATGTTCTGTGCTGGCTCCCTTGCACATGTCTGTTTATTTGATGCCAAATGAGTGAGGCCACCTCGCTCTCCCTCATGTGTCATCTCCTGTGTGTGCTGAGGGACAGGGGACGGTCAACAGTGGTGAGGCATCGGATGGAGCAGCTGCACAGGAGCTGGGTGAGACAAATGTGACCAGCGCCTCGGAGGGGGCAGACGTGTGCTGGATGAATCACAGGCCGAGACGACAATTGCTGCGTCATCTGAGGACAGAGGTCATGCATCCATGTTTGCTAGCACAGGGGACGTGTACTCTAGCTCCTCTGCAGCCACGCGGAGGCCAATGCCCGCCCTCCCAACTACTTCCACTGGTGCAACACGTGTCGGCACAAGGATGAAGGATAGAGTGTCCTTCACACCAGGCACAGCTGCCCCTGCGACCCCTGCTGCCCTCAGTGCCGGGTCTGTTGAGCATGTGCGGCATCTCTGCGTGGGTCAGACAGCTCTCCTCAATAACTTCATTGCCCATGGCAACACCTTGCCGCAGGTGACATAGTTCATGGAGGGCCTACATGAACGCGTGGGTGGGCTACACCAGTCTGTCCAATGGTTGTCCCCCCAGTCAAGGTGGGCCTTCAACTGGGCCACTCTCAGGCTGACATTCCTGACCTTCCTCCACCCCCTGGAAAGTGGCACATCTGACAACAGCAGGGCACGAGTCCTGACAAAAGAGGTGGTGGGACGCTGACGTCATGACAGGAAGTGACGTCACGAAAGGTGGCTTGCACCATCAGACTCATTGCCTCCCCTCGCTCACCCCTTAGATGCGATTGCATCAGAGAAGCACGCGCGTGAGCGGCAGCTCCAATCTCGCCCCAGAGAGGCCAAAGTGTGAATGTGTGGCTCCATTAGCTCCATTTATCGGGCTCACGGTAATATCAGTGGGGGGACGCCGTTCAGCCGCGTGGTACCCCGACTCGTGCCCTGGACAACAGTGACAATGCATGGCTGTCTCCGGAGTCCGGATACACCACATGCAACACACAGAAGCTGTAGCTGCCCTAGCGGGCCATGCCGCAAACACCATCCCAGACGACAGGTAGACACACCCCGGCGCGCATAGTCATTACATCCGCTGCCATTGACAAGGGACCCATAGAGTGAGATATGGGCCTCAGGGTGACGAGCCTCCGAGCCATCCACCGCCAACGAGTGTCATGCAACTCACACATTTCGCTAAGCCATTAGGACACTTTGCCTGCACACCAGGGCTCGAGTCGGGGTACCATGCGGGTGGACGGCGTCCCCCCACTTATTTTACCGTGAGCTCGATGACCGGAGCGAATGGAGCCACACATTCACTCTTTGGCCTCTCTGGGGCGAGATTGGAGCTGCTGCTCACGCGCGTGCTTCTCTGATGCAATCGCATCTAAGGGGTGAGCGAGGGGAGGCAATGAGTCTGATGGTGCAAGCCACCTTTCGTGACGTCACTTCCTGTCATGACGTCAGCGTCCCCCCACTTCTTATTTTGGACTTGTGCCCTGCTGCACACTGAGAATGTGTTGCCTGCGAGATGTGACCAGGAGCAGGGTGCCATGACCTCCCACCCACCAAGCTCCACTGCCATCCCGTGCCCTGGGTAGCCTGTGCAGGTGGACAATGTAGGGGGTACACCTGGAGGACAGGAGATGCAAGTGCCTCGGCAAGGGCCTGGCAGACGCACAGCAGTATCCAGCATGTCCCCAGAGGGAGGGCTAACGTCTACACCTGATGCAGCATTGATCGTGTGCCCGCCTGTTGTGCCCACACGAGTACACATTCATCCCCAGACAGGTAGGCTTTCCAAATACCCAACACAGTGGAAATCTACCCCTCCGGGATCCTCCCCACACAGTCTGTTTCAACACTGCATGTGTGCACCCACCCGTGCCACCCACCCACCTGTGCCAAGCAGCCCTCCCGCTTCACATGGCACATGTGTGTCTTCCACAGTTGTGCTTCTCTCTCAGGGGCGGAGCTCCAAATGTCCCGTGGCATACAGACAGCACCGAGTCGGACTGGCATCCTGTTTGAATGGTAGGCACCCTCACACAACTACCTGTGACACAGTGGTGGCTGTGGTGGCTATTGTGACTGCCATGGCAGTGTTGCTGTCCATGGCAGGGTACACTCACACACAATGCATACGTAGCTTTTCGTATCAGTACTCTGCACATCGGACTGCCCACTGTCCCTGGTGTTGTACAATGTTGCCGCCTGTCTATGTATTCTGTGACTGGATGCTGTTGTTCCTGTAGTGGGTTGTGTCTGTGTAGTTGCTGATTGCAGTTGTTACTGTGTGTGCATAGTTAAGTGAGGCACATGCCGTGTATGGTACCTCAACAATTGCAATGTCTGGTCTCACATTCCTATGTGTATTATACGTGGCTGGGACTTCACTTCTTTCAGACTCTGCTACTTGTGTGTGTGATGAAGACGTATGTCTGTGACACGGATTGTCTGCATGTATTTGGTGGTATTTCTGTGTAAATGTATACGTGTCATGTTTGCGTGCAAGCAAAGCACAGGGTGTGAGTCTAGCCACAGGATGACAGGTAGCATGTGCGGAGTGTGCGGGTATGTGTGAGCTTACTTTCTGGCTGGCCAGCAGTGTAGGTGTATGTGTATCTTGTGATGAACATAGAGCCTGGGCACATGGCTTACTTTCAATGTGTGCATTTGGGAGGTGTAGGTGTGTGTGGTGTGAAGGGTGTATCTTTGGGGTAGTGTTGGTGTGTGTGTGTGCGCTCTGGCAATGTCGACTACACATATGTGTTACCCAGGGGCATGGTGGGTGTTTGTATCCTTGTTCAGGTCTGTGAATGTGAGCACATGTGTGTATTGTCTGTTGCACAGTGTGCAGTGTGCGGGTGTGTCCTTGCAGTTCAGGATGACTCCTACTTGATATGTATTGGCCATTGTGGGTCTGCAGGGTGTGTGAATGTGAAGATTGTGCCTTGTTTAATTGAGCATGTATGTGATTTTCGGCGGTTCGTACTCACTGTGCAGCCCTGCCCACCCACACTGATATCGTGTGTGTTTTGTCATGCTTTGATGTGGCATGCTTCTTGCGTGGCTCCTATATTTGCTTGATGAGTGTGATGTCAGACTGTGAAGGTAATTGTACACATATGTAGGACTGTGCTTTGTAGTGACCAGGCCGTCAGTGTTGATGTGATGATATGTTGGGCCACGTCAGACTCTGACATGCCAAGGCACACGACCTGTGGTATTTCACTGGGTCCACTGTGGCAGCAACTCATATGCATTGACATCCAATGACACTTGGCGACATGGTAATCTCACGAGTCCAGTGTACTTCACACACTCTCATCCTCTCTCATTCGTACTTGTCTACGATCAATAATTCTCCAGAGTCAGATATTTGCTTTAAGGCATGTATTTGAACTTACTTCCTCTGTGATGCAGGATGTGGACACTACTGGCAGCGAAATGCATGTGGAGGATATACTTAGCATGATTACACATACAAAAGGGGGTACAGGTAGATGTGATTAGTTGTTGATTGTGGAATAAAGGCTTCAGAGTTACGAATGCCCTGCCCTTGCTATGCTACAGTACATTTGCTCATTACTGAGGAGCTCTAGGCTTTGACACAGACAGTATTGATTTTGCCTACCAGACAGCTTGACATCATAGGCACAATACATCTCAGTCCCATGGTACAGGATTACGACAATAGTGACTCCGACACACCTGCGTCAGAGGTGACATCAGAGCATGAGCCTACATGCATGCAGCATCGTCTCACATGTTGTTGCGATATGGTGGCTACTGAACATGACACAATGACTGGGGACATGTTGTAGGGTGTTGCATTTGTTGTCCATGCAAATGTCCTGGCACGGAAGTTCAGACGAAGGTGAGGTGACAGTTCTCACGTAATACAGCAGACAGATAAGCGTGCACTGACAGGAGCATGTGTTCAGGTGCGCAGAATACATATTGTAGCATAGTTGTTCGTGCAGTATTGGCCATGTGGTCACTGTACACAGGTCCCATACCTCAGCCTCCCCCTGTTCATGCAGGGACATGGGATATGGTGATGGACAGGGTGCATGTCCCGGAAATGTCAGGTGTCATGGCAGTGGAGTTGATGGTAAGGTGTTTGTTGCCGAGTGCATGGTATAGTTGTTGCACAGCTTACTGCCCACTGCGTGCGGAAGCCAAGCATAGGTACGGTGTTGAACATGAATGTTCAATTGTGGGTATTGATTTGGGGACCCATGAATTGACAAGTTGTCAGGTATGCGATACCTTCCAGCAGAGCATCCCTCGCATTGGTGGTATTCATGGATGACATCCAATGAAGCGGATGGTGGGTTGCAACGTGTTCATCGTAAGTTGTCCCTTGTAGAATCCTGATGGGACATGTCGGATGACATTCGATGAAACTGTAATCCAGCATACGTTGTGCGGAGGCACACTGGTCCCATTGCAGTGTGTGTCCGATTGCAGCCACAAACGCCATGCCCCCATACACTGAACAGTTCCTGTCGTAGGCGTCCAGGGGTGCAAACAGGTGTACCAAGTCCACAATTGGACATGCCGGGTTGGAGAGACATAAATCCACAGGCCAGTGGTACGGGCACCTCCGACAGTAGAACACGGGGATGACGCAGCTGAACATTTCGATGCGGTAAGTTACTCTGTAACTTACATTCAGCATAGCCAGATTTGCACAGCCCACTATCTGTAGCAAGCTATCACTGTACAGCTGCATCTGTCTGGCGTAGGTGTGAAGCACTGGTGCAACAGCCATTTTGCTGCAGGGTGATGTGATGCGTGCTGCCTGAGCTGTCTGCTGAGTGCAACCTCCGACGATGCTGGGTATTCTTGAATGGATGTTAGGCGGCAGGACTTTGGGTATGGCTTGGGAGGAGGACACAGGCCCTCATCCCACATGCTCCTATGAATGGTCAAGGCCAGTGGTGTCTGTCTCTTTCATGATTACTTGCATTTGAGCCACAAGGGGCAGTGGTATAATTGTATTTGGTGGTATTATCTTTCTTTCATGTTCGGCGTTATCTGCCAGTGGAAGGTTTACTCAGCATGGCTATGTTTGGGTTTTGGTTGTTACAATGGCTCCATTCTCCTGCAGAATATGTTGCAATGTGATTTGAGTGTGGGAATGGAAGGACATTCACTGCTATCTGCTCTCCCGTGTGTGGGCGGGACACTTCGTTTCCGCTGTACATTGAGACTTGTGTGTGGGCGTAGTGATTGTGAACACCTGTTCTCAGGCAGCAGGGTTTATCTCTTTTGTACATTGCATGGCTTGTTATTGCGTGCAGGATGGTATAGGTATTTTTTGTTGTGACTGGCGTGCCTTTTGCGGTCAATGTCCATTGTTTGCGCTGTTCTGTAGCAGCCGCCGTGTGCTTCTCCATGTTTTGCACACAGGTGTGTGTCCTATTTCGACGTCACTTTACTCCCCTGTTCGGGACACTTGTGTGACTACGAGTTGACAACTGTGAGTTGTCGGTTGTGGACATGATTGATGCAGGGGGACCACGTGACATGTGCCTTCAGGGTGGGGCTGGTGTGTGTGGTGTGTAGTTGTGACCCTGTGGTGTTTGTGTGCAGCCCATGCGTGGCGCTGTCGTTGGCCTCTGCGTTGTGCGCATGTGTACGTGCGTCATCGCCGCTGCGCTGCGGTGCCGTGACGGGGACGTCCCCTCCTGGTCCCGGGTAGTGGGTGCCCAGGATGTTGCAAGTTGTTTTTATTTTACAGGTGGAACATGTGTGGGTACAGTGTTGGATGTGTCCTGTCCCCACAGGGGTGTCTGGGGGGCCATGTACAGTTTTTCCGCCCTTGCATTGTGTGCGGTGTTTGCGTGCCCTTGTTGTGTGTCTGCCTACCTGCGTCGTCTTTGCGCGTTCACTCCTAGGTGCTGCATCAGGTACAGCATTGGGATGGCCTGGAGAGCAGGATTCATGTCGGAGTAGGCCGGGTTTGTGTTTCTGTACTCAGCAATCTGGTTTCCGCCTTGGTATCTCGTGCGGTGTCTCTTTGCCGGTGAGGCTGTTTGGTTGTGTCATCGTAATTTGTACGCCGGGCGGTACGTCATTTCGTCGGACGGTGTGCCTCCGTTAGCTCGCGCCGCTACGTAGACAGGCGCACTTTGATGGCGGGCGGCGTCGCGGGCTTACGGGCGGTATTTGCCTGACTTTTCACATCCTAATTTGGCGGGCGGGCGTGCAGTTGCTGGCGGACGGTAACTAGCGGTTTTTGCCTCCGACAACACGGCGGTAGTGTTTCCGCCCGCCATCGTAATGGACCCCTAAGTGTACATATGTTAATACAAAACTATAAACTCACCCAAATAGTGAGTAAAAATAAACCTAGCAAGCTCCACCTATACAAACAACAAACAAATTAACATTTAAAATGAAACTAACATTTTATTTTTCCATCAAACAGAAAAGCTGCAAAACAGTGGCAAATATCTAAACAGAACATACATGTACATATACAAACTAGAAGTAGTTGCATAATTTTACATGTAAGTAACAAACTTTAAAATAATGTGTGTATATAATAAATATATATAAATATATATATATCCAAGAAAAGTTCAGTGAAGCGCACACTCAAAACGATATTCTGCTCATGCAAAGACTTTATTCCTCAGTTGCAATGCGTTTCGACAGTAACACTGTCTTGATCACACGCTGAGCAATTGTATGAACGTGCATTACATAGACATAGACAAAGGTGACATAGAAAACGGACTGTTACTCAAATCAATGTAGAGTGGCAATGCAAAAGTGGCGGCCATCTTATAACATACATTTGCAAGTGAAAAGTATACTATGTGCAGAGAGACATTCTCACAAAAAAGTAATATCACATGTCTGCTGAGTCATGGATTGTATTTCAAACAATGTTGAGTATATACAGATGCACAATTGTGGTTATCCGATGCGGGTGCTCAGCCACAGGTTGAATTGGAACATTTTCGTGGGATTGTACACACAAAGCAATTGCAATTGGATCATATTCGCAATGTTTCCAAGATGGAACTCTGTAAGAATTAAGTGACCTCAGGAATTCCCACGGGTTACAGGGCACAGGAAATGGTAGATATCAAGTGCCCATGCGAGCATGTTGAGGGTACTTGGTTTGGACCGACCTCCCACCGCCCGCAATTGCGATTCCATTCGCCAAGTGGCAGAAGTTGTGTGGGAGGACCCTGTCTTGCAGAAAGAACGTGTTGTGCATGTGTTGATGTCAAAATTAACAGACAGCCATGCCCCATGTCCAACGGCCGTGAATTGTTCAACTCGCCAAGTGGCAAAAGGTAAAGGGAGAACAGTCCAAGTTACCAACATAAAGACCACACATGAGTGAGACAATGAAAAGGTTCTGGAAAATTTGTTAAGAAAGTGAATTAAAATGTTCTTATCTTATCCATAGTGCACACCCAAGCCCGGGGAAGAAAAGGGTAGGGAACCCGTGAAGTGTCCGTCAGAATACGGTGGGTCCCTTCCTTTCCTCCTGTGAAAAGACAAGAAAAGAAAACACATGAACCTTGTGTTAATAACCATCCCTATTGTGAATATAAAATGTACATCTGTTAGTTAAAACCAAATGTTTACTGTTCCTAGAACAGAAACACAAACAAGGAGGAACTTAAGCGCATGGAAGGGGCATCTTAGTCATCATGTAAATGTGTTGCTTGCTCTCATCCAAGTTATGGCCCCCAGGGAATTTGGTTTCTCGCTCAAATATCCACTTGGATTCTTTTTGGCGTAGTGCTAGTTCTCTATTGCCGCCTCTGTGGCCCATGTTTATCTGTTCAATGGCATAGAAGCGTAAGAGGGAGTTATTGGATTGATGGTGTTCCTGGAAATGCCTGGCTATTGGGTAGTGCATGTCCCTGTTGGTGATGGCCCTGAGATGTTCTAGGATCCTCTTTTTGACCATCAAGGTGGTGCTGCCCACATACTTCATTCTACAGGGGCATTCCAAAACGTATATGACAAAACTGGAGCTACAGGTCAGAAACTGGGTAATGCTTCTGTTCTTACTTGACCCTGGTACGTTAAATTCCTTGACCATGTGGCTAAACCTGCAGGCTTTACAGTGCCCACTTGGGTAGAACCCCTTGAGATTATGTGTATTTTCCATCCGGGGTTCTGTAATGTCCCCGTGTACTAAGGTGTCCCGGAGGCTCCTTCCCTTTCTGTATGTGATCATGGGTCTTTCACTTATGGTAGGGCCCACAGTGGGATCAATCTTAAGGATCTCCCAATTATCTTCCACAATTTTATGGATTTTCCGGGAGTTCCTGTTGAAGGTCATGATAACCCTGGTATCAGTAGTAGGTGTGTCTTTGTCAGAGGTGTCGAGAGTTTGCTGTCTACTGACCGTGCTCATCTTAAGGATGGCCCGTCTCAATACCTATTCAGGATACCCCCGTGCTCTAAATCTAGACAGCATGGTTTCTTGTTCAATGAGGTAGGCTTCGTCAGTGCTGCAGTTTCTTCTTGCCCACAGCAGTGCCCCATAGGGGATGCTCCATTTGAGAGCATCTGGGTGACTGCTGAGGGCATGGAGAAGACTGTTTCCTGCCGTGTCTTTGCGGTACAGACTAGTGACAAGAGTGCCCTGTCGCACGTCAATCCTGATGTCCAGGAACTCTATACATTCTCTAATCATGTTTTGACTGAGTACTATGTTGTACGGGTTGATGTTCAATTTTTCAATGAAATTGGTAGCTTCTTGTTCATTACCTCTCCAAATGATGAATAAATCATCGATGTACCTCAGCCATACTACCACTCTCTCAAAATCCAGGCGAAGCATTTCCTAATTGCGTATTTCCTCCTCCCACATGCCCAAGAAAAGGTTCGCAAAACTGGGTGCGAAGCACGTCCCCATGGCCGTGCCAAGCACCTGCCTGTAGAGCTCTCCATTGAACATGAAGATGTTGTTCGTCAAACACAACATCATCATGTCAGCAAGCATTAGGGTATGTTCTAGGTAGCCTATGTGTTTGTCCCTTAAAAAGTGCAGGCATGCTTTTATCCCAGGATCGTGTTCTATGATTGTATAAAGAGAATTCACGTCTAGGGTGATGAGGATGTACTCCTCATCCCAAACGGTGCCCTCAAGTTTGCATTAAAAATCTTTGCTATTTTTAATATGAGATGGTAAAGTTGTAACGTATTCTCTCAAAAAATGATCCACATATTTAGAGATGTTTTCAAACACACTCCCTAAAGATGACACAATGGGTCTACCAGGAGGGACTGTGGGATTTTTGTGTATTTTCGGAAGAAGATACAGAATGGGCAGTTTGGGGTAATCCTTCTTCAAGTAGCAGTATTCTTCCCACGTGATGATTCCCAACTGCTGCCACTCTGTAAGCTTCCTCCACGTGGTGGTGATGCTCTCGTTATATGTAGTGGTGTTACATGGGCAATAAAATCTACGATCATCAAGTCTGCGTGCTTCAACAATGTACCTTTGCCTACTCATCAATACAATATTGCCGCCTTTGTCAGATGGACGAATTACAATGTTTTTTTCCTTTGATAGAGAGGTAATGATGTTTCTCTGTCTGCTTGATAGATTATTTAGTTCAGCACTTCTGGAAATGTTTTGATGTTTTTGTTTCAAAAGTGCTTTTGTGACAACTTCATGAAAAGTGTCTATACAGTCATGTGGAAGGTTAGGATAGAAAACAGAGCGTGGTTTAAAATTAGTACATGCCGCTCTGTCCATGGAGATATCTAATCACTGTTGGAAATGGGTGCATCGCTGATGTCCCTCACGGGGGTATGTTCTAGTTCATGCATGACCAACAGGGTATCCGCATCACCAACTGTGAGATTGGAGAGCAGGGGTGTGTCCAGATCATTTCTGCTCGTGGTGAAAGGCCTGCTGTTTCTGAGGCTGTGCCACTTTTTTAACTTGAGCTTCCTAATGAATTTAAAAATATCAATGCCTGTCTCTGAATAGTTAAATATTTCTGTAGGGCAAAAGGTGAGTCCTAAGCATATAGTTCTTTTCTCATGCATGCGCCGGCTTTGCGCACCACCTGACCACGGGCTTAATCCCAGAAGGAACCCTCTCTCTGGTGATATATATATATATATATATACTAATTCACTACTTTCTGATACAATGACAGAGGCAGCAAAATACATAACATTGCAGAAACAAAAGCAGTTGCTAAATCACATGGGCCACACCTATAGCCAAGAAAGTGATCAACAGAAAATATAAATTAGAAATGTACCAAATATTATTCTAATGCATGCTATGGGACGGCAACTACAAAAGATGATGTTGTAATTCATATAAGAGAGCGCAACCACCCCCCAAATATAACAGAAATAGAATTAAGAGAGGTATTGCAGGATATAAGAGAGACAAGCACTAGCTCCCAGACACACACAACAAAAATGTTTAAAGATTTACTGCCTAAAGTCCCTGAGCACAACACAGGCCAACTACCACCTATATAGTTTAAACGCATGAACTAAAAATGCCCCCAGCAATACTCCTCCTGCCCCTAAAAGATACCAAGACATAAAAATACCTGAACATCTAACAATGACACATAATGAGGAACTTTTTTCGTTTATCTGACAACCTAAACAATGAGAAACAAATCCTAATATTCTCTACAGCAAATAACTTACTAAAACTAAGCTATTCTCAAATCTAAATGATCGATGGGACCTTTAAAATGTGTCCCAAACCATTCACATAGATATACACCATACATGGTGTGTATTAAAAAACAAATACCCCTTTTATATATGCCCTACTACCAAATAAACAAAGCAGCACTAACTACGACCTCTTAACCCCTTAACTGCTGGCCATTTCCTCCCCCCCATTTCTGAACCCTTATTTGGCTATTTGGGATAGTTCATGCTTAGGCCTCCATAG
Organism: Calotriton arnoldi; assembly: GCA_963921515.1. NCBI lineage: Eukaryota > Metazoa > Chordata > Amphibia > Caudata > Salamandridae > Calotriton > Calotriton arnoldi. The sequence continues at coordinate 1,396,624 of CAWUFW010002212.1, forward strand.
CTTTTTGTCCACATAAGGTAACCACGCCAATTTTGTGTCCTTTTTCCCCAACATCCCGGGGATTCAAATGGTCACCAGGGTTTGGGGATTCCCTCTGAGAGAATAGTCAAAATATAGCTAAAAGTTGAGTTTTGGGGGGAATAAAGTGCTCTTGATAAAAATGTCTGTTTTTATCTCATAAAAATGGCATCAACGAACAGTTTGCTGTGTTAAAGTCACCATTTTCCCAGCTTCAAGGAACATATAGAGCTGGATCAAAAAATCTATTTTTTACTACAGTTTTCACATTTTTCAAAGAAGTAGCTAATTTTTCCTATTTTTGTGCTCTCAACCTACTTCCAGTTTATGTGGAAGCCAGTGTGAAACCCATGGGTGAGCCAGGAAAGCTATGTATTTCTGAAAAGTGGACAAAACTCCAAATTCAGCATGGGGTCATATGTCTAGATCTCCCAATGTTTTCTCAAAGAAACTAAGGGGCATATTTAAGACTTTTGTGGCACAGGGCAGCGCAGCTAGTCACCTTGCTGTGCTGCCCTGCGTCACAGGGAAAGGGCAGGAATGAGCCGTATTTATCCAATATGGTGCATTCCTGTCCTTTTCCCTTGCGCTGGTGCTGCTTTGGCAGCCTAACACCAGTGCATGCCATTGTAATGCCTGTGTTGTAGGCAGGATTGTTTTTGTGTGGGAAGGGACATCTTCCTGCACAAAAACAATATTGAGAGGCTTTTTTTCCTTTTTCCATGTGTGCTGCAAAACGTAGCACACATGGAAAGAGGAACAAATGAGGAGAAATAAAGATTTTCTCCTCGTAATGGCTCTACTGGGAAGGTGTAACATTTTGTCACATTCCCAGGTTTACCAGTCCTTCTAAATCTGGTAGTGCATCCAAATCCTTTGGAGTTGTGTGGGAACACCAACCGCAATGCCCAGGGAATGCCTACTAAGGGCATAGTAGCGAAGCGTACCGATTTGCACTGCACTGAGCTACTCCAGAATTATGAGGCCACTCTGGGGCACGCAAAGTGGATTTGCGTGGTTCATAAATCTGACATTGTGTGGTGCAACCGTGATGCAAGCCTCCCATAACTATGCCCCTAAGTGTTGAAATAAAGAAATATTGAAAAAGAGAAGGAAAAAACAGCAATTTGTGACAATGTTTTCAATTGTACCTTTTTGTCACGATGGCCGAGTTACAAAAGCAATGTACCATTATGTGTGCTAGATCCTTTTGGTTATGGGAATATGTAGGGTTTGTAGGTTCTCTGAGAACTCAAGGTACTCAGAGCCAACAACTGAGCTGCACCATATAACGGTTTTTCATTGTGTACTGATATAGACCAATTCAGATGGTGAAATATGTACAGTGATAAATGGGTATCAAGGTAACCTATATATTTCTAAAATGTGCACAAGATATGGAATTTAGGAGCAGTGGTTATTTGCACATCTCTGAATTTGTGGGTACCCATACAAGCATATAGGGTATTTTTCAAAATGTCTTCTTTCTTACGAACTGGCTTACATTTGGACAGCACAAATGCAGCAAAATGCAATTGGTAATAACAAATGTTCTACAATTCTATGCTCCCATATGTCTTCTGATAACAATGGTACCTCACTTGTTTGGGTAGGCCTAGTGCCTGCGACAGGAAACAGCCCAAAACGCAACATGAATACATCACATTTTTTCACACAAAACTGACTTGTTTTTTCAGAGGGTGTAGCTGTGGATTTTAGGCCCTAGCTCAGCCAGCACCTAGGGAAATCTAGCAAACCTGTACATTTTGTAAAACTAGACATCTAGGGGAATGCAGGATGGAGAGACTTATATAGCTGTCACCAGGTTGTGTTCCCCATAATCCCTTGCAAACCTAAAACTTTGACTAGAAAACCAAATTTTCCTCAAATTTCTGTGATGGAAAGTTCTGGAATCTACAGGGAGCCACAAACGTAATTCCACTCAGTATTCCCCAAAGTCTTCCAATGAAAATGGTACCTCACTTTTGTTGGTATGCCTAGTGCCCGCAAGTGGAAACGGCCCAAAATGCAACATGGATATTTCACATTTTTCCACTCCAAACTGACATTTTTTTTCAAAGTGAGTAGCTGTGGATTTTGAGTTCAGGGGGCAATTAGCGAAACCTAGCAAACCTGCACATTTTTTAAAAACTAGACAACAAGGGGAATCCAGGATGAGGAGACTTGCATGGCTTTCACCAGGTTGTTTTACCCAGAATCCTTTGCTAACCTCAAACTTTGACTAAAAAAAATTTTTTCACATATTTTTGTGATGAAAAGCTCTGGATTTAAAGAGGAGCACAAACCACCTTCCATTAAGCATTTCCCTAAGTCTTCCAATAAAAATGGTACCTCACTTGTATGGGTAGGCCTAGTGCACACAAGAAGAAACGGCCTAAAACGCAAAATGGATACATCGCATTTTTCCACTCAAACCTGACCCGTTTTTTGGGAATGTGGGTAGCTGTGGATTTTGGGCCCTAGCTCAGCCAGCACCTAGGGAAATATAGCAAACCTGCACATTTTTAAAAACTAGACACCTAGGGGAATCCAGGATGGAGTGACTTGTGTGGATCGCATGAGGTTTTGTACCCACAGTGCCATGCAAGCCTCAATCTTTGCCTGAAATCACACATTTTCCTTCTATTTTGGTGATGGAAACTTATGGAATCCGCAGGAATCCACAAAATTCCTACCACCCAGCATTACCCCAGCTGTGCCGATAGAAATGCTTCCCCACTTGTGTGGCTGGGCCTAGTGCCTGCAACAGGAACAGATTATACCAATGTCAATGGAGCCCTTGAGTGGGGACTCCTATTGACCTCGGTTGCGATCAGTTCCTGTCACTGGCACTTGGCCCAACCACACAGCGTTTTTATCAGCACAAGTAGGGCGTTAGGAATTTTGTGGATTCCGGACGTTTCCATCACAGAAATGCAGGAAAAATATGTGATTTCGGGCAAAGTTTGAGGTTTGCAGGGCATTGTGGGTATAAAAAAAAACCTCATAGGATTCACCCAAGTCACACCACCCTAGAATCCCCTGGTGATCTACTTTTAAAAAATGTCTGTGGTTGGTAGATTTACAAGGGTGGCAGCCGAGCATGGCCACAAATCCAGCAGCTACCCCTATTGCTGATCTCTCCATGTAGCACTTTAGGAACTTTTGTGTCAAGATCTCTTGGCCCACCCACACAAGTGAGGTACAATTTTTATCTGGAGACTTGGGGGAATGCTGTGTGGTAGGAAATGTGTGACTCCCCGCAGATTTGAGAAGTTTTCCTTATAGAAATGTGAGGAAAATGTGTGTTTTTAGTCAACGTTTGAGGTTTGCACAGCATTATGGGGCAAAGAAATAGGTGTGGGATGCATGAGAAGCACACCACCCTAGACTTCCCCAGATGTATAGTTTTCAGAACTGCCTGGGTCTGGTAGGTTTTTCCAGGTGGCAGCCTACCCAAGTTCAAAAAGTGCAGCGGCGGTCTTTCTGGCGGGGTGATTTTTTTTTCCCATATTTACCAATGCATGTGTGTATATTCTGACTGCATGTGACGAATGTACACATATGCATGACACGTGAAAAATACCTATTGCCCATTGCTGGAGTCTGGACCATATGTGCCCAGACCAGTCAATGGGTAAATACTACAAAAAGGACTTACCTGGAATTTGGTGCCAAAAGTGTTGTTTTCTTCAGGGTCAAGATGCTGCTGTGAGGAAGGGAACCACATTGGAGACTGAAGGGAAGAAAAGGAAATGGGGGAGGATGCACCCCAAATACCTCGTTTCTGACAGCTCAAAGCAGGCAGTCCCACTGCCACGGTGGGCTCGTCGGAAAGTCAACTTGTAATTCGGACGGCAGAGAAACTTCTCTGTACTGCCCTATGGTAGCTGCTTTTCCCTGATTTACGCCACAGTGGTCGGGGAATGGCTGGTGGCGGCGGTGGTGCTCCGGCGGTCTTTCATTCTGAAATCCGACAACATTGTAATACGGTGGGTGGACCGCTTAGTCTGCGGCTGTGAATCCGATGCGAACATGACTGTGGTGGTGGGACTGCCAAGCTCATAATCAGGCCCTAAATAATCACACTTCAACATAAACTATTTTTAAGAAAATGTTGGACACCTGGGGTTTATATTTACTAAGTTTTAGCATCGTGTTTGCATCACATAAGTGACACAAATCTTCGCTAAATCTTTTTCTACTGATTAGCTTTTCAGTGCTAAACTTGTTTAGCACAAAAATCACTCAAAAATAGTGCAAACCAGCACATAGCGCTGCTTTGCATTACTTAGCGCCAAGGGGGCATGCCATGGGTGGTTCATGAGCGTTCCCATGCAACCACCCAAGGTTTCTGACGCTAAGCCCTATTTACTTAAAAAAGCAGACAGGGTTTAGCATGAGAAAATAGCGCCCATTTCAATAGGCCCTATGAAGGAGAAATGCTTTAATAATGCTTTAATTTCTCATTTCTTTTCTGACTTTGCATGTGTGCTGCACTGTGCTGCACACTTACAAAGTGGGAAAAGGTTTCAAGTTAGTCTAAGCATGGTATTTTGTACTGGAAGTGTTCCATTCCAGTACAAAACCTATGCTAGACTCAGAGACACCCTTGAACTTTGGTGCAAAGGTGTGTCCGTGGAGCACGGACGCACATTTCTAAGCTGGCATTAGGGAGAGGGGAGCAGAGTGCCATTTTTCTTTAAATATGGCACCCTCCTGCTCTCTCTTTCTCACGTAGTGCAGCATTTGCGAGTGCTGCACTGTGCTGCATGAGAATCTAGTAAATCTGCCCCCTAATTTGGGGAAGGTGATGGACACTAAAAGGGTAACATTTACTATTCCCCCTCCAATCTATACCATTTTTAAGAAGATGTGTGACTCTAAAGGGGTGAAAAATGCTATTCTCACTCCATTCTAAACCAATTTGGAGAAAGTGTTGTACACTTAAAGGGTGTTGTTTACTATTTCCACTCCAACCTATAACAATTTGAAGGTGGTGTTGAACAATAAAAGGGTGACATTTACTATTCCCAATCCAATTTAACCAAATTGCTGGAATGTTTGGACACTAAAGAGGCTAGATTTACTATTTCCACTCCAATTTAAACAATTTTGAGAAAGTCTTGGACACTAAAGGCCTGTCGTATTATATACCCATGCAATCTAAACCAATTTGGGGAAAATGTTAGGCACTAAAAGGGTGTCATTTACTATTCCCACTAAAGTTGTGGAAATGCTATTCCCACTTCAATCTAAACCAATCTGGGGACAGAGCTGGACACTAAAGGGGTGACATATACTATTCCCACTCCAATATAAAACAATTTAGAGAAACTCTTGGACACTAAAGGGGTGACATATACTATCCCCACTCCAATCTAAACCAGTTTAGAGAAAGTATTAGACACTAAGAGGGTGTCATTTACTATTCCTACTCCAACCTATATTAATTTGGGGAAGGTGTTGGACACTAAAAGGGTAACATTTACTATTCGCTCTCCAATCTATACCAATTTGAAGGTGGTGCTTGACACTAAAAGGGTGACATTTATTATTCCCACTCCAATGTAACCAATTGTGTGAAGGTGTTGGACACTAAAGGGGTTACATTTATTATTCCCACTCCAATCTAACCATATTTGGAGAGACAGTTGGACACTAAAGGGATGACATTTACTATTCCCACTCTAATCTATGACTATTTGAAGAAGGTGTTCGACGGTAAACAGGTGACATTTTCAATTTCCACTACAATCTAAAACATTCTAAACAAGATAATACCAATTAAACATTTTATATGCACACACACACACTTTTTTAGCTATAAAATAAACTAAACTTTAATTTAAACCAAAAACACAAACATATATATTCATATTTAAACATTAACATATAAGGTTATTTTTATTTCTATAAATAATTATTATAATTTTTAAGATATTTACTACTATACCTAAACTTTAAACCAGAAAATGAAAAATACAATTATAATCCAAAATTAACAATCATAAAATAAAAATTAAATAAAACCAAATTTTTATTTAAAGATTTTAAAAATACATTTGTAATATAAAAATAAATGTAAAAAATAAAATAATTATAATATTTACATATATTTTCCTCAAAAAATATAAAATATAAAACCTTTATATAAAATGTTTAAAAATATATTGCTTTATTTTAATAAATTTGTTTATATGTTTAATTTTTACATTGTTTTTATAATTTACATATATTTTATATTACAATTTTTTTAAAATCAATACCATTAATATATATTTTAAATATTTTTAAAATAAAATGCATTAAATATGAATGTAACATAACAAATTTTAACATTGTAAAATATGAATTTGCATATCGGTAAAATAATCCAAATAACATTTTCTTTAAAATATACACTTTTTAAGAGTCTTCCCACCCTTATCCCCTAAAAAGCCAATATCCTGCTACTAAAACCTTTATTTATATATGTTAATCCAACTGAAAATACAAATTTCTACAATTTCATAACTAACAAATTATCTTTCTAAAAATACAAATAAGAAAACTAATAAATATAAAGAATCAAACACACTACAATAAATTACATAACAATTAACTCTTTCAAACGATATCACTGACAACAATATTTCCTACATCGATATTTTTTAGAACTGTATTAAGAACAACACTAAAAACAATATTTTTACGTTTGATATTCTTGGTTCGGCATTATTTGGCATGATATTTTTGTATCATGATATTATTTTTCCAATATTTTGTCCAAACACCTTGGTGGCTATGGCACAGAGCAGACAGGTTTAGCTTAGGGAAATGTGTGAAGTATTTATGCAGTACCAAAACAGTAATAAAGTCAAAATACAAAACAATAAAAATTAATACACAAAATTACACCAAAATGACAAAACTCCAATTAGGGTAACCGAGGATAGAAATTTTTAAACTTTTAAGTAGGAAGAGCACCAAGAAGCATAAAGTCCCAATGGTAGTCAACGGTCGGGGTGGACTGGGACCTAGGTGCAATTTGCGATGTAGCGCTGGACAGATAGACCAACCAGGCTCAGCCTGGTTAAAGATTTTACCTTCTTACTTTAGTCTTTTAAGTGCCAATCCATCACAGGAGTGCAATTCTTTTTTTTTTAAAACTCTTTTTATTTTCACAGTGCTAAATCAACAGTACACTGAAGGTATGCCTTACATGCCGTGATATCATCAATCAATAGATCAGAATTACAATGGTCACATCAACTATCACCTTTCGTAATCAACTTAACACAGTGATACCAGTTTTACTTTCCTATAACTAAGGGGCATATGTACAACCCCTATCGCCACCACAACATCACTTTTATCAACGTTGTGGTGGCGATAGGGACTTCGCCTTATTTACAAGGCAGCATTAGGCCACTTAACGTGGCTTAACGCTGCCCTGTAAATAAGGCCCCCTTTCACGCTATGGTTAGAGTGAAAGGGGTGGGCAGTGGGTGTTGCGGTGGGCGTTCCACCGCAACACCCATTCATTTTGACGCTGCCCCCTATGTACAAGGGTGGCATACATAGGAGGCAGCGCCAAAACTAAGACCAGGAAAAACCTGGTCTTATGTTGGCAAAACAAGGAGAAATGCATTATTTCTCCTCGTTTTTGCTTTTTCCATGTGTGCTGCCTTGTGCAGCACACATGGAAAAATTAAAATGCCATGGATTGTTTATGTACAGGAAGGTGTCCCTTCCTGTACATAAACAATTCTTTAAAAAAATGCCATTTTGTCACTTTTATGTGTGCTGCGCGAAGCAGCACACATGAGAGTGACAAAATGGCATTTTAGGATTGTTTATGTGCAGGAAGGGACACCTTCCTACAAATAAACAATCCTCCCCTGCACGCAGACACTGTTGCACTATGGTGCAAGGGTGCCTGCATTGGCACAAAGTTGCTAAACTTAGTGCCATCGCAGGGGGAAACGCAAGGCTGCACCACATTCTTGTAAATATGGTGCAGCTTTTCGTTTCAGAAGTGGTGGAGAGAGGAAGGCTAACAGGCTAACGCATCTCTCCGCCACTTCCTTGTACATATCCACCTAAATGTCCCAATTCACAGACCCCAGTATTCCTGCCAGTCCACCCATATCTTTTCCCATTTATATGGGCATCCTCTACCCATGTAGATTGTATGTTCATCTCGCCAGCACCAATCCAAATCTGTTTCCCAGTCAGCCACCCTCGGCAGAGAAGCCAATTCCCAGCTCCGCACTATATTGCCCTTGGCCACCACAGCAGCCAGTGCTAACCATAACTTTTATTATCTCGGCCTGGTCTCTACCTGGGGACAAGCAGCAGATACCATTTTGCTTCAAGAGGGACCTCAAACCCTACCACCTCTGCCATGATCCTCCTATCTCAAACCAGTATTGATGAATCAGCAGACATTCCCACAGCAGCACTTGCACTGCGTCCCTCATCACATCTTATAGCTCGCATTGGGTTTTAGTAATAACCCCTCTTACATACAATACATCCCTGAGCTTCTCCCTCTCAGTGAGGGGGTTGTAGTAGACCGCACCATGACTAGGCTTCATTGTGCGAGGAGGTTCCCCAATGATGAAGCATGACACCTCTAGTGGGTGAGGGAAACCGTCCTATCAAGGGACGCCTTCTTCGTCTCTACACATCTTCTAATCAGCCGATACTTTCTTTTCCAGACCAGAGGGCTCCTTAGTGTTTTGTCTATTGAATTAGGAGAATTCGCCCTCTCTGGTCTTTAAATTTCCTCTGGCCCCTCTTTTGTGTTCCCAGTAATTAAAGTATGCCACTGACAGACATAGCCTAGAGTTAGCAGTACGTGTTGTCACTCACTCCAACTCACTGGCCAAAGACTGATGGGTTTGAAGAGGTTGCTGAAGCATTATTAATAGTCTGTCCATGTAGGTAAAAAAACAACACTTCATTTTTTAATGCCTTAATACAGCACTGACCGTGGCAAAAACAACGGGAGTGAAATTTAATTGGGGAGCTGTTCAGTGTTTTTTTATGGAAGCAAAACACATCGTTCTGCTTAACCTAAGCAGAAACATTGATTTTTGTTGTAGGAAAACATGAGCAGGCGCTGCTAAAAGAAATGGAGTGAAATGGCACATTTGTAATATGTAATATGGTGATAAATAGCACCTCGGGCCAGAACAGCTCTGCGTGCGGGGTCTTGTAATCCGGTCCTTAATTTCACGGGTCATGTTACCCACCCAGCCCCAACCCGAAGAGCAACTGTTTAAGGCGTCGGATCCTCGTTTTGTAAAATGTCAGGCAAGTAATGAAGGTACTGCGGATCCTGTCCTACCTTCTGCAAACTTTATTGACTGAATTTAACAAATCTTCCTGGAAGTAATTATAGGAGAGGAAAAGGTATTAAAAACACATCTTTTCTAATCTATGATCTGAGAACACCGCTCCTGGAGCTCTTAAGAGCAATCGACATCACATCAGGCGGTGCACAAATGTGGCCATTACTCACCACATGTCCTCGCCGCTTCAGCCCTCATCCCTTGCACCCGCTTCCATCAGGGAAAGAACTCAGCAACAAGCACAATGGTGGTAAACAAAAAATAAAAAATAAATTAGACAGAGTTAATGCATTCCACACGTACCGAAGTAATAGGGATATTTAACTCGCAAGATTTTTGACCCTATTTTTCACAGATGCATCCTTTTCGTTCTTTAAATATCCACATCAGATTGTATTTGTTTAAGCACCTATTGACTATCTAGACTGTTGTTCTGCCTGCACATAACACCGTGTGACAAGGCAGCATGTACTCCTGTAAGGTGCAACAAGAAATGAAAAATGAACTCCTGGCGTTATTGCTTATCACCATCTGTAGGCCGGAGGGTGCCTCAGGCATTGTACGGGCCATGCCCACGTGCTCTATCAGCAGGCTGTGCATTATCGAACTTTAACAAACCTACAGGTGGTTGCACATAGGTACAGACTCATAATGTTGCTCTCCGTGACGATGACAAAGAGCCGTGCAAAGGTTTGCACCCCATCCACCAAACATCTATCTAGTTTCCCCAACATCATATATGAGTAGTGATGATGCTTTGGCCGGGTTTACAATTTTCATTTAATAGACCTTTGTGCTTGACTGAGAGGTGAAGGGAATGGAGTTAACATTCAACAAATCACAATTATAACAGTGTAACCCATTTGATCCAGTGCTTAATTTGAGCCGGTGGTTTACGGTGCTCAGCACTGGCACTTTATTGTCGACACCAACGTTAGTGACAGTTTGCCACAAGGTGGCGCGGTCTGGCTAATTTAGTGATGATCACAACAACAGTTAATTATTAATTCAATATATATTGAAATGACTATTACCTGCCGCCCAAGCCATTCTTATAGTTTTGGCGGCCTGGAATAGTCCGAATTGTCACACTTGTAGAAGTGTGATGGTTAGTAATTGTGTTGTTACTATCATGGGCCGAGTTGGCAGGGGCAATGTGTGGTGCAAGCTGCAGTGACCTCCTGACGTGAGCTCTGGCCCTTTTTTAACAAATTAAGCACTGATTTGGTCACACGAAAGGACCAGGATTCAGTAGGCAAAGTGAAGGTGGAATTATTAAACATCAAGGGGCCGATTACGATGCGGCCCATAAAGGCTCCCAGGGCTGCATCGTAATGGGCCGCTCAGATTCCTTTCTCATTATGATGAAGGCGGTCGGAAAGGGAACCGGCCAGTCATTCCATCCGCCATTCGGAAGCCAGCTAGTAATCTCAAGGGCAGGCCTTTCCGCCCTTGAGATTACAATGCATGGTTTCCGACATGGTTTTCATGTCGGAAAGCGTGTTTGGGGGCCCACAGCAGGGCCCCCTTTGGTGAACGGCCTCAGGTTGGAGGCCGAGGGGGCACCTATGGTGCCCCCCTGTTGATCCCTGCACCTTGTGGCAGGCACCTTGAGGTGCCTGCCACGGGGTGCAGGGATCCGTACCTCCCATTTCACTATGGGATTAGCATTACGGCTGTAAACCGGCCATAATGCATGCTCCCATAGTGAAATATAGGAATGCGACCGAACAGTGTTGGGCCGCATCCTAATGAGGCAGTCGGACCGCCGACCGGGTGTCGGTCAGTCCCAGGACTGAGTCGGTACCGGGTGGAAGGAATTCCGCCCGACATTGAAATCAGGCCCTAAGTATCAAACCACCAAGTAAGCAAAACGGACAAGTATTATGCACATGAAGCATTACAACAAGAATATTAAGGCATCCAATATGGATTTGGGCTTGAGAACAAAAGTCAATAAAGCTAGCAGTCAGAATATTCCAAGTACAAAAGAAAAGAAATTCTGTGCTCCTCTTAGAAGCTCAGTTCCTCCTCCCTAAGCATGAATAATTCAGAAATAGATAAACCTACATTTGAATCTACTTATAGATGGGTCATTACGGATAGGCAGAGGGAAAGTTAAGAATGCAGGAAGGTGTCAGCATTGGGAGGACGTCCGTAGAAAACATCTAAAGGGAACAAGTGTTTAGCATGTAGCCATACACTCGCAAGCAACGGGGCAAGCAGAGAGGTCTGTACCTCTCAAAGTCCAAAAAGATCTGGCCTACAGTCTAACAACATACACATTAATTAAAGCATACATATACAGTCTCATGTTCTAATCATCATGCCACCTATCCTTGAACCAATGGTGGTGAACCTTTAGTTATTTTAGCAACATTGGAATTTTCTCCCATCTTCGTTGAGAACCTCAATTGTTGCAGATTTACAATGAATAAACAGCTTCTTCACAGCGTTAGCTTCTCCACACTTTCTGCCAAGATTTTCTTCTCAGGCCTCTCTATCTCTAATCTATAATACTCATTTCTCTAACTAATGAAGCCTTGGGACTGAACCTGCAGAGGAAAGTAAGTGCAAAGTAAGCAGAAAAATATATTTAGAAGATTCAGGCCTACTATGGTCAAGCTAAACAAGCTTTAGAAGGCACTTCAGTTACATGAATGTTATGTTATGTTAAAATATTTGTAAAGCGCATTGCTGCCCCAGCATCGGGGCGTCCCAGCGCTAAAGTTGAACACAGAGTGAGGAGACAAGGAATGAAAATTAACAGTGGGAGAAAAGCCAGGTCTTTACCAGCCTTCTAAAGCTCAGGTGATCAGGGTTGCTACGGATGTGGAGAGGGAGGGAGTTCCATAGGGAGGGATCCAACAGCTTGAAGGATCGACCACCCGCTCTGGCCCTCCGTATCCGAGGGACTTTGGCCAGGAGCAGATCTGCCGAGTGCAGCGCTCGTGTGAGAGCATAGTAGGAACATAAATCACTCAAGATTCTTGGGCCAATGCCCAAGAGAATCTTATGAGTGATACACAGCGTTTTGAAGCGCACTCTCTGCTCTAGAGGTAGCCAATGTAGGTGGCAGAGGAGTTTGGAGACATGACAGCGTTTAGGAAGAGCGAAGATTGCACGGGCCACAGCGTTCTGAACGCGCTGCAGCCTTTTGATCACGGATTTGTTGGCGCCCAGAAGTATCACATTGCAGTAGTCCAATCTGGCCAGGATGGACGATTGGATGATCAGCTGCCGAGTTTGAGAGTCAAAGAGACCTAGTATTGGCTTTAGGCCACGCAGCAGTCCGAAACATTTCCCTGCTGCTGATTTGGCATGGGCCTCAAAGGTGAGATCTTTATCCATCATTACTCCTAAATTCTTCACTACAGATTTGGGTATGGGGGGCACTCCAAGAGCAGGAGGCCACCACTCGTTACTCCAGAGATGGGAATCCCTGCCTACCAGAAGGATCTCAGATTTGGCTGAGTTTAGCTGAAAATAATTAGCAGCCATCCACTCTGAGATGGCTGTTAGATCCTCATTAAATTTTGCCGAGTCCTGGCTGGGATTGTTCGAGAAGGCGATCACCAGCTGGGTGTCGTCTGCGTATGACACCAGGGAGATGCCCTGGGCTTTGGCCAGCAGAGCCAATGGTCTCACGTAAACGTTGAATAAGCTAGGGCTCAATGCTGACCCCTGAGGCACCCCACAGCATAATGGGTGAGGACGGGAGAAGAAAGGAGGGGCAACTACCTGGAAGGTCCGACCGTCCAGAAAGGACGAAAACCAGGAGAGGGCTTTGTCATGGACACCGATCTCCTCCAGACGGTGTAGCAGGATCTCATGGGAGACCATGTCAAATGCCGCGCTCAGATCCAGCAGAACCACAGCTGTAGTTCTGCCAGCATCCAAGGAGGTCCGCAACTGTTCTATGACCACCAGCAAAGCGGACTCGGTACTATGCCGAGGCCGGAACCCATTTTGAGATGTGTCTAGTATAGAGTTTGCTTCCAGGTTATGAGTTAGGATTGAGTTAACATGTGATTCTGTGATTTTGGATAGGAACGGGAGCAGCAAGATAGGTCAAAAGTTTTCTGGCTTAGACACGTTTAATGTTGTTTTTTTCAGTAGGGGAACTACCGTGGCATGCTTCCAGGGCTTGGGGACCATCGCTGAGGCTAGGGATAAATTAATTAGCTCCAAGCATTCAGGCAGGAGACACTGTTGGAATTTCCTAAAAGCGTCGGGTTTCATTGGGTCATCTGGGGACCCTGATTTTACTTTAACAAACAGTGCTTCCATCGCTTTAGGGGAGATAGGAGGGAGCGAGGCGAGCGAGTAGGTCTCAGAGCCCGCGGACAGGTTCCTCCCCATGCCACGGGAGGTGTCACTTGGGCGGAAAATACGATAGATGCATTCCACCTTCTCCAGAAAGAATTTGGCCAGTACATCGCATTGGAGACTAGAAGATACAGTACTGTCCGAAGTAGAGGGGGGCTTTACCAGATCGTTCAAAAGGGAGAATATGGTTTTAGTGGAATTGTTGCTTGTGGTGATCAAGTTGGTGTAGTGTGCTGCCCTAGTCTTGCGGACCAATATGTGGTATGCCTTAATCGCACTTCTGTACTGTGCTTTAGCCAGAGGGTCATAGGATTGCCTCCAGGCTTGCTCTAAGACCTTGCATTCCTTCCTGACTAGAGTCAAAGACTCATTGAACCACACGTTGGCCCGTGTGCTTTTAGAACTAGTGAGTTTAAACGGGATGCAGGTGTCCAAGGCTTGGGTAACCCACCCCTGAAAGAGCACATTGGCCTCTTCAATATTCGCGGACCTTTCTGGGAGCTTAGTGCCTTGGGCCTCCATGAAGGCGGCATGATCCAGTTTATGCCAGGGGCATTTGAGTGAGGGGTTATGGTGTAACTGTGGTTTGGGGCCGACTAGCGAAAGCCACATAGAAATGAGAAAGTGATCTGTCCAGGACATAGGGAGGGGTGCCTGAACCTCCAGGGACTGGAGATTTGAGAAGATCGGGTCAAGAAGATGCCCTGCAATGTTTGTTGATCCCGGGACCAATTAGACCATTTGGCAGGCTGCCATGTCCCCAAGAAAGCTGACAATGTCAGGGGCCTCCTGTAGCTCTAGGTGGACATTCAGGTCACCTATAACATTGAAGTTGGCTGTCTGAAGAGCTAATGTGGTGATAGCAGTGGCCAGGGCTTCTCCAAAGGTTTTTGATGGGCCCGGGGGCGGTAGATAAGTAGCCCGGAAAGCGTGAAGTTAGCTGTCAGCGTGATTTTAAAGAGTGCGCTTTCACAGTCAGGGATATCTTTGGGGACGAGGCTACAGGTATAGACTGCTTTATGTATAATTGTGATGCCTCCCCCTCTCCCCACCGCTCTATTCAGGCTACTCATGGCATATCCAGCGGGGAGGGCCAGGGCCAGTATGGTCACAGAATCCTCGGAGAGCCAAGTTTCTGTTAGGAATAAGACCTCAGGGGACCGTTCCTGAAGGAGATCGAACACCTCAGCTTGGTGTTTAGTCAGGGAGCGGCAATTTAGGCTGCAGATAGTATAGGTCTTAGCGTTGGAGTCGGAGTCTGTGAAGCGCATGTGAGGGCTAACCCCAAAGATGCACAGACTGCAATGAGTGGGGCAGACCTCTGGGGCCCAACTGTGTTCCCCACATGCAGCCTCACCTTGCAGAGCGACCAAAGCTTCACGTGAGTAGACTTGTCTGTGAGACAAGGGTGGAGCAGAGTGCCTGGCTCCTGGCGACGTCCTGGCGCGGACGGGCGCAGACGGGCACAGACAAGCTTGCCTTTAGTGCGCCTTTCGGCGCGCCAGCGCGCGTCCACACTGCGGCGTGCATTAAATGCCTGGGGGGCACAACTGGCTCCTCCCGGGCTGGTCTCTGATTGGCTGGGAATTGGCCAATCAGAGCAAAGCACCGCCGAATGTTAAAACTCTACAAACGCTCGTGACAGACAAGTAAAAACAGCGTTTAAGTGCAAAATGAGCTTTTAATGCGAATTAAATGGTAATGGCAGTAGCAGCATCAAATTCAAAACAATGCCCCCTGCTCGGTTTAACAGCGCGTCGGCGCTGCGGTGTGCATTAAATGCCTGGGGTCACAACTGGCTCCTCCCGGGCTGGTCTCTGATTGGCTGGGAATTGGCCAATTAGAGCGAAGCACCGCCGAATGTTAAAACTCTACAAACGCTCGTGACAGACAAGTAAAAACAGCATTTAAGTGCAAAATTAGCTTTTAGTGCAAATCAAATGGTAATGGCAGTAGCAGCATCAAATTCAAAACAATGCCCCCTGCTCGGTTCAGCAGCGCGTCAGCGCTGTGGCGTGCATTAAATGCCTGGGGGGCACAACTGGCTCCTCCCGGGCTGGTCTCTGATTGGCTGGGAATTGGCCAATCAGAGCGAAGCACCGCCAAATGTTAAAACTCTACAAACGCTTGTGACAGACAAGTAAAAACAGCGTTTAAGTGCAAAATGAGCTTTTAGTGCAAATCAAATGGTAATGGCAGTAGCAGCATCAAATTCAAAAAATGCCCCATGCTTGGTTCAACAGCGCGTCCACGCTGCGGCGTGCATTAAATGCTTGGGGAGCACAACTGGCTCCTCCCGGGCTGGTCTCTGATTGGCTGGGAATTGGCCAATCAGAGCAAAGCACCGCCGAATGTTAAAACTCTACAAACGCTCGTGACAGACAAGTAAAAACAGCGTTTAAGTGCAAAATGAGCTTTTAGTGCAAATCAAATGGTAATGGAGAACAGCATCAAATTCAAAACAATGCCTCCTGCTCGGTGCACATGCGATAAAAAAAATGTTAGATGAATACAAAAATCATTATTATACGTTTGATACACTTTCCATTTACATGCAATATAACTTGTAACATAAGTGTCAACATATAAAAACGACATTTCTTCACGATTAGGCTAAATATTAATGTGCACACATTTATAAATCTCTAGTTTCTACAGCGTATGCACTTCAGTTTTACATTCGAGTGCACCACTTTACATTAATAACATTAGAACACACAAAGTACATGGTGCTCAGTGCATGTATATATTTCATAGTTGTGATGTGTAAGGGTGGAGCCAAAATTATGCTGATCCAGTAGCTCAGCCAGTTAGTTTTTATAAGGATTTCTCCAGCATCGTAGTTTTTTCCGTCCCTTTATTAATTGAGACTACATGTACCAGAATGCAAAGGGAAAGCCTGACCTCAATGAGCATGAAATCAGAAAACTTGAGAGCCCTGTGTTAGAGACTGTGTTGCTGGTTGACTGGGGTGTGAGTCCTGGTCAAGCAGCAACCACAATCTTAGTCAGGATAAGGCACAAGCAAACCCCAAATTAACCTGTGCTCAACCTCCTGGTAGCTTGGCACAGAGCCGTCAGGCTTAACTTAGAGGCAATGTGTAAAGTATTTGTGCAACACTTCAAACAGTAAAACTGAAAACAGCACACAAAACGATCCCACATCAAGTTAGAACAATGGAGCTTAATTTAATAAATATATCAAGACCAAAATGTAAAAAATTCAATTAGTAGAACCATAGACATTGAATATGCAAAAGGCGTAAAGGTGTAAAAGGCCAACTGTGGATATCTGGTGGTGCCGGACCAGGACAAAGTCACAAGTTCAGGTCGACCACGATGGAGCGTGCGCTGGCTTCAGGGACCCAGTTAGGCCTGCTGAACAAAAGTACCTTTAATCCTGGGTTAGGGGGAGTTGCATGGATCCACGTTGAAGATGCATCATGCATCGGTTCCAAGATGAGGTGAGGCAGTGGTGCGAGGTCTGAGGTCCTGTTGAGTCGTGTATCCTGTCAATGAGGGCTTGCGATGCAAAGTCCAGGGTCAGGATATGCTGCGCAGTGAGGGCACACCTAGGCAAGAGGCAGCAGGCAGCAGGAAAGAGCAGCAGTGCAGCAGTTCCTTCAGAGCAGTAGTCCAGCAGAGTGGCAATTTTTGTAGCAGCACAGCAGTCCTTCTTAATAGCAGAGTGGTGGTGTCTGGGGTCCTTCTTTAATTCACTGGTGCCCTCTTGCTGGAAAATGGGAGAAGCTTCTAGACAGTGGGCCTGATTACAAGTTTGGTGCAATGGCTCAACACCGGCTCCGCTGTGCCAAATCCGCGCAAGGACCGCCAACAGTATCACAAGTTGAACTTGTGATACGGTCGACGGTCCTTTGCCTGTCCCATGCCGGTGCCTGGAAAACAGGCACTGCAATGAGAACAGCAAAAAATTTCCAGTATTGCATGGGCGTGGACGTCGATGCTGTGCTGGAACTTTGTGGGAATACAGACAGGGGGCACATGTTGTGCCCCCCTGTATGTATCCTCATGGTGGGGGGGCCATGGGTGCCCTGTAGGGCCTCCTTTGTTCCTCCACCACCAGCCTTTTCATGGCGGGGCTTCCGCCATTAAATGCCTCCAGTGGATGAACTCGTAATATGCTGAGTGGGACTGCGCCAGTCCCCACTCAGCATATTGAATTGTGGCACAGTTGCGCCACGGCCAGGGAACGACTGTTCCCTGGCGCAGCTGGCGGTCAACCGCCGATACGGCTTTAACAGTCGTAATACGGCAGACGGTGGACCGCCTGTGCGAGTCTGGCCATCGCAAGACCGCCGTACTCGTAATCAGGCCCAATGTCTTTGAAGTGCAAAGAATTCCCTTCCTCCCCTGCCCCGGCTCCAAGCTGGCTAAAGTGACAATGCAGGGTCGTAAAGCCCTTTGTGTGGAGACAGGACACAGCCTATTCAGGTGTAAGTGAGGCTGGGCCCAGCTCTTCCCTTCCATCCTGCCGGTGACGGCCCATCCAGTTACACATGGTGCTCCCATTGTGTGTGGCTGTCTAGGAGGCATACACAAAGCCCAACTGCCAACTACACCCAGACATGTGACCAGAGACAGGCTGCAGGCACAAAATGGCTAAGGCAAGAAAATGCCAACTTTCTAAAAGTGGGATTATCTGACATCATCACAAGTTAGGATTTTAAATTAGGATTCCAGAGACACCAAACATGTTTCCGTTATCTCTTTCCATTTGGAAATTACACTTATAAAATGCAATAAGACAACTCCAATGTTATCCTATGGAAGAGATAGCCCTTGCAGTAGTGAAAAATGAATTTAAGAGTTTTTCACTAACATGTAAAACCTAAAAGTACATGCCCAAATTTTTAAATACACTGCACCCTGCCCTTGGTCCTGTCCAGCGCCTACCTGTACCGACTTATATGTATTAAAAAAGTAGGCTTGGGCCAGGCAAAGGTTTATTTTGCCAGGTTGACATAGCAGGTTAAAACTGCACGCACAGGCTCTGCGATGGCAGGCCTGAGACATGTTTAAAGGGCTACTTAAGTGGGTGGCACAATCAGTGCTGTAGGCCCACTAATAGCATTTAAATTACAAGCCCTGGGCACATGTAGTGCACTTTACTAGGGACTTCTAAGTAAATTAAATATGCCAATTGGGCATAATGCAATGTTACTGTGTTTCGAGCAGAGAGCACAAGCACTTTAGCACTAGTTAGCAGTGGCAAAGTGCACAGAGCCCTATTGCCTACAAAATCGAATTCAGCAAAAAGTAGGAGGAGGAAGGTAAAAATGTTTGGGGATGGCTCTGCCGAAAGGACCAGGTCCAACACCCTGATACTTAACTTGCTGCATGATGGGCTCAGTATGTGTTCTTCACACCTATAGTAATAACGTACGAACAAGTGAGAATTGAGAAGAAATGGCACAGTGATAAGACACCGGACAGCCACGCAGCCCATAAAGACGCCATCCGTAACCACCACCACCTCATCAGGTCCGCCAAGAGAATCTCCTTCAAAGACCGCCTCGACAACAACGCACACAACAGCAAGGAGCTCTTCAACATTATGAAGGAACTCTCCAACCCCAGCTCCAACACCAACGACATCCCGCCGTCGCAAGCCCTGTGCGATTCCCTCGCCACCTTCTTCCACCGCAAGATCGCCGACATCCACGACAGCTTCAACACCCAGACAGCCCCCACTAAGATAGATACACCAGACCCGCCGCACACCATCGACCATGACCCCTTGCCAGCCTGGGCCAGCGTGAACATCGATGACACCATCAAGACCATGGGCACAATACACTCCGGCTCCCCGTCAGACCCTTTCCCGCACCACATCTTCAACAAAGCCAGCAGCTCCATCGCACCCCACCTGTGCAACGTTATCAATCTCTCCTTCGAGACCGCGACCTTCCCAGAGAGCTGGAAACACGCAGAGATCAACGCCCTACTCAAAAAACCCAAGGCGGACCCAAGAGACCTCAAGAACTTCCGGCCCATCTCCCTGCTTCCGTTCCCAGCCAAGGTCATCGAGAAGATCGTCAACAAACAGCTAACCCGATACCTCGAAGAAAACAGCATCCTGGACCCATCCCAATCGGGGTTCCGCAGCAACCACAGCACTGAGACTGCCCTCATCGCCGCCACCGACGACATCAGGACCCTGCTGGACAATGGTGAGACCGCAGCCCTCATCCTGCTGGACCTCTCCGCCGCCTTCGACACTGTCTGCCACCGCACTCTACGCGCACGCCTCCACAACGCAGGGATCCGAGACAAGGCCCTGGAATGGACCACCTCCTTCCTCGACGGCAGAACACAGAGAGTCCGCCTCCCACCTTTCCGATCCGAAGCCTCCGAGATCATCTGCAGCGTACCCCAGGGATCTTCCCTCAGCCCAACACTGTTCAACATCTACATAGCCCCGCTCGCACGCATCGCCAGACAGCACGACCTCAACATTATCTCCTACGCTGACGACTCTCAACTGATCCTCTCCCTCACCAAGGACCCCCTCGCCGCCAAAGCCAATCTCCATGAAGGAATGAAGGCCGTCGCCGATTGGATGAAGATCAGCCGACTAAAGCTGAACACGGACAAGACAGAGGTCCTCATCCTCGGCTCCAACCCCTCAGCCTGGGACGACTCCTGGTGGCCAACGACGCTGGGAGCAGCCCCGACACCCACCGACCATGCAAGCAACCTGGGAGTCATCCTCGACTCAACGCTCTCCATGGCCAAGCAAGTCAACGCAGTCTCCTCCTCCTGCTTCAACACCCTCCGCATGCTTCGCAAGATCTACAGGTGGATCCCGACAGACACAAGAAGAACAGTCACCCAGGCCCTCGTCAGTAGCAGACTTGACTATGGGAACGTCCTCTACGCGGGAGCCCCGGCCAAGCTCATCAAGCGACTACAACGCATACAAAACGCCTCCGCACGCCTGATCCTCGACGTACCACGCCACAGCCACATCACCCCCCACCTGAGGAACCTGCACTGGCTCCCCGTCGACAGGAGGATCACCTTCAAACTCCTCATCCACGCACACAAGGCACTCCACAAGACTGGCCCAGCCTACCTCAACAGACGACTCTTCTTCTACGTCCCCAACCGCCAGCTCCGCTCCGCCGACCTCTCCCTCGCCACCGTCCCTCGCATTCGAAGAACAACCACCAGCGGCAGATCCTTCTCACACCTCGCCGCCAAGACCTGGAACACCCTTCCACTAAGCCTACGACAGACCCAAGACCTGCTGACCTTCAGGAGGCTACTCAAGACCTGGCTGTTCGACCAGTAGCAGTACCCCCCCCCTTCTCTCTCCCCAACGCCTTGAGACCCTCGCGGGTAAGTAGTGCGCTCTACAAATTCTGTGATTGATTGATTGATTGATTGATTGAAGTGTGGCTCTCTCTTTAAGGACTAGCTACCCTCTGTACCAGATGTAAATAAGGTTATGTCAATTTTATCAAAAATAAAATTTGTCTGGAAATCAATATTATTTCTTAACCTCGGAGAGGTATGACTATCCAAAAACAATCATTAAATTGCACATAGGAATGACACTTAAAACGGTCATGGGTCAATTAAAGGACAAGAGACATTAAAACAGGACTGTGTTCTGATTCTGTGCATTTTTTTCTCGAAAATATTATAAACACTTCATTACATTGTGATGCAGTGCTCTGGTGATCATGCGGTGAGCTATATATTACTTATCAAGCACGTATGAGTATATGCGACCAAGCGGTGAGATGATAGTTTTGGGGAAACAATTGTGATTTTCTCTCTTTATGACCCTAGAGGCAGTCAGCTGCTCACTACTGATGGAGCAAGGAATCGGACATGAGACTTGCTCGGAAGCAATCCTTTCGTTTTAACTTACTAGCGAATTACTAACAACGTGTTTTGTGATTAATAATACGCATTTCCTTCGTACACGGGAAAGAATGAAGCTTGCCTATGTGTTTACTAACTGCAATAACATGAACGAAGGACTAGAATGCACTCTAACACGGAATCTTTACCGCGCAGTCGCGGTCCGTGGTAGGAGTGCCGGCCGGGCGGTGACGTGGGGCGGGGGAGGGGCAGGGTGGGGGGTAGTAAACCACGGATTACGGCGGAATACAGGTAAGTAAACATTTAAATAAATAAAACGAATTTCGTTGCGCGCACTGCATCGCATTTGGCTATCACAGTATTATTTATTTCTACTGCTCACACTGTACATTATTTATCTCGCATACTGTCTTGTGATCGTAACAGCACATTTTACTTACACCAGAAACAAGACTGTTCAATAAATCTTTTATTGAAACGCCCGTCTGTCCTTTCTGTGTAACTTGGAGAAAACTAAGCATGCACGATTGAGCTGAGTGAAATAGTTATCTATTGTTTCCACGACTCTGGGACACGTTCTGATTCTAAAGGGAAACAAAGTGGTCATGTTTTGCGGCTGCCAGAAACTACTCCCTTCTTGTTATCCAAGGAGTTTCTAGTGGCCTCTGAGCTAGCTGGCACAAGTAATTAAGTTTAATATACTCGATAGGGACATACTGACCTTAGTCCTATGTCAAACCTATAGGATATATTATTCCAATGTGCAGAGCCTATTAGGGAAATAGGAGCTACACTACATGGCGCCCAACGGTTTGATAAGGCAGTAATTCAACGTTAGATACTGAGTAACTCAGCCGTGCTTTTTCTCTCAAGAGACCCCTACCCATATACTCCAAAAGACGTCTGGAGTGGGCAGGGTTAAGTATCCACCACGGCTACATAGGGAAACACCCTATATATTAGCTGTTTGGTTTGCTCAATGTTGAAGGATACAGTGTTCCAAAAATATTGTGCACCTTATCTTTGTTTCCTTGAAACTTGTTCTACATTTTTCAAAAAACAAAATGCCTGACACCGACAACGGTGAAGCTGCGGCTGATCAAGCCCAAGCAGCAGTTTTTAACATTACAGGTTTAAATGAAACCGAGGAGGGTGTCATAAACATCGCTCCAAACTTAAGAAGAGCCATCACTCTAAAACTTATAAAACATGGCCTACCACCAAGAGGCCGTAGAGCAGTTTTTGTGATAGAGGCACATGAATCCTTTCAGACAGTGGTATTCTATTCATGGTGTAATATTTCCTGAATCCAATTCAGTAACACACATGTTTCACTTCTACAAAGAAGATGATCCACCAGAGGAATATATTCCTTTCGAGGATATTGAAATTCCATTAACATACCAAGAGCATCAGCTCTGGTTTAAAGGTGCCCTAAAACATCACAAAAACATTACTAGGCTCGGTCCACTAGGTAGACCAGGAGCAACATGGCCGATTCTAGCCGGCTACACACCTCATCCTGACATTGAAGAGATGTCAGACGAGGATTTACTTACTCAACTCACAGAGTTAATAAAAATCTACAGACTATTGGTCCAATATGTCATGCGGACTTTCACAGTCCAGCAACCACTAACAATTCCAAATCCAACTCCCCAACAAGGGAATACACTAAAAATTACACCACAGACTCTATACGCAGTCATGGGTAAAATGCCCACAAAAAGTGAGCAAATTCCATTCTGGATAGCTCAAAAAATTACTCAAATCGAAGCAGAATTTCCAAATACTAGCCCGTATGAGAAACACAGAATCCTAACAATCAGTTTACCAATGGGGATCACACCACAACTGGAAGACTGCACCACTTGGGGCTCAGTCTTTGCTGCCATCTATACTAAAACACATGGCATTCCGTCAATTGCGGTAATACCTGATGTCCTGAAACAAATTCAAAATGAATACGGGGCAGAGCCTGCTCTAAATTTAGGTATGAAATTACTGAAAAATTTCGACCAGGTCTCAACAATAATATTATCTAATATTAAAGGGGAAGCAGCAGCAGTGGCGATCCGCCAAAAATTAAGGGAATTCGATGTTACAGAACATCAAACAGAGCTACCCAGAATAATAGAACAATCTTATGCAGAATTAGGCAGAGATAGTTTGGGTGGAAGACCAGTGAAGCCGAAGCTATCTGAAAGTCCTGAGAAGGACTCAATTAAACAAACTCCTACATCTTCTAAAAAGAAGTGGGAGACTAATAAACAAAATTCAAAAGAGAAACGTTCTCAATCCCGAGGTAAGTCTCCTCAAAAGGAGCCCTCTGAAAGGAGGTATAACCTCAGGAATAGGGATAATTTGAGAAAACCTGACAGGTATCAAGATACTGATACACGTTCCTCTCGTCCCTTTCAGATCTCATCACAGACTTCGGAAAGAAGAGGACGAGCGGAACATAGAGAAGAACGCGTGAAATCGAAAGACGACAAACACGCTCCAAAAAATAAAACAAGACCTCAATTCTCCAAAAAGAAAGTAGCAGATCTGAAGATCAGACATGCCGAGAATACTGAGAACACAACTCAAGAACGGAGAATGGGCTCAGACAATGCTGGACAGTGCAGCAGAAGTCACAATAGTTCGCCAGAATGTGAAGGAACTTCTGGAGATAGTGGACTTGAATGAGTACATTAAAGTAGAGACTGTAGACACCAGGGTTAGTACTCCACAAAGGTTATATGAAATAACACTCCGGATGGAGGGAGACAAACCTAGACAGGTGAAAGCACTTTTTTGGGAAAGACTATCAAGGGGCTATGACATACTTCTAGCAGAAAAAGACTGGCCACCACAATTTGTCAGGGAGTGCCCACACGGCGAGGACATTATTATGCCTGTTTTCTCTAACCATATTCCAATTCATCTAAAATATACATATGCCAGGAAATGGGCAGTGGCCCAGGCCCCAGCATTATATAAAAATCATGTAGGATGGGATGAGGACTCACCTCACCATAAAATACATCTGAAACATGAACCAACTGCACAACGGCAGTACCCAATAAAGCAAGAAGCTAAAAAACAGGTCAGGGAGATCTTAGATCAACTTGAATACCAAGGGGTGATTGAAACATGCACCTCCTCAATGAACAATCCTTTGTTTCCTGTCTCCAAACCAGACAATACATATCGTCTAGTGTTGGACTACAGACACCTAAACACTTGTTCTAAAACCTTTGCAGTGCAAAATGCACATAGCACAGCATTAATGAATAACATTGTGCGTAAAAATATAAAACAACATTAGACATCTCAAATGGTTTCTTTTGTCAAAACATAGCACCTGAAAGCAGGTACTTAACAGCATTCTCCATAATGGGGACCCAATGTCACTTTTGTCGACTCCCACAAGGGTTCAAGAACAGCCCAGGTTTATTCTCAGCGAGGGTAACGGAGTTACTACAAATTTATGACAATGAGGCATTGTCCTATGTCGATGACATCTATCTGACAGACGATGACCTGGACAAACACTTGAACAGGGTGAGCACCATTATACTGGGATTCGCCTCTGAGGGCTACAAATTCAACTTTAAAAAGTCCAGAATTGCCCATCTCAATGTCTTATTTCTAGGATACGAGCTTTCAAGTGAAGGCAAGAGCTTGGCAGCTAACTTTTTAGAAAAATGCGCGCTGCTCCAACCTCCGAAAACGCTAAAAAACGTACAATCCATCCTGGGTTTCCTAAACTTTGGAAGAACATACATTCTAAATTACGCAGAAAGGGTTAAACCGCTCTACGCATTAATCAAACCTGATTTTTCTATCAGAAACTGGACACAAGAACACACAGAAATCTTGCGTTCACTACAGGCTAACATGTTAGCAACAAATCACTTACAAACACGCGTAAGTCAACGCAATTTGGTGATCCGAATAATTTCGGGTCAATGCGGATTCACCTACTTAACATTTAATGAGGGTGAAAAAATACCAATTGCATACAAATCTCATTTGTACACACAAGCGGAAATGTGCTTCAGTTCAACTGAAAAAATTCTAACAGCAGTTCAAACCGCTGTAGCAAAAGAAAGAGCCTTAGCCCAAGGGAAACGCATTATTGTCGTAACCCCGGTACCAGCTTTAGAAGCGGTCACGAAAGCAAGCATTCCAAATGCTAAAGCATTACATCCAAGATGGATACAATGGGTTAATTCTCTTGCTGCAACAGATGTTGAATATGTTTTTGATCCAGATTTAAAAACACAAGCATTCCTGCAATATGAACAAGAATGTCCTCTGCCTACTGAAATTCTGCCTCTAGATCAGTACGAATTCATAATTTACACTGACGGATCCGCACAGCCCGCAACAGGGAGTAAGCAAGCTTACAGTGCAGCGTGTGCAATCGTTAAAGGTTGCATGCGAGATGGCATCTTCAGACCTATGGTCACAAAAACTCAGTCTCTAGGAGATTGTACAGCATTGTACAAGCATTCAAACTGGCACTTGAAAGTACAGATCGAGAATTCCCCACACTGATAGTGTGCGATTCCTTTTACTGTGTTCAGTCGTATAATGAATATATACAAAACTGGCTTGAAAATGGTTTCAAAGATGCGAAAGGTGGCACAATAAAGCACAAAATGCTTTGGGAACAAGTAGTTCAGTTGAAAAACGAACTACCAAAGGCTCACGTGATCCACACACTGAGTCATCAACGTGATGGCGTTCACGTTGCAGGGAATTCAAAGGGGGCTGTTCAGACGGCTTCCGTAGCTGCGATCACTCGTTCAAAAACAAAAATAGACGGTGAGATAATGTTGGCTGTCAATGCTTCAAGCAAGGGCAGCAGTGCAGCGTTACCAAAAACGTTTCCACTCAAGTACTCTTATGTAATTGATGCGAACAACGTTCCTTTTGCTCGAATCCCTGGAGTGGGGGATAGGGTAATTCCAAACATGGAACGTAGAGCAGCCTTGATTTATGAAACACATTTGGGGGAGGGTCTGTCACATCAAGGGATCTCTAAAACAATTTTGACGTTAAAAGAGATGTACTGGTGGCCTGGAATGAATACAGAAATTCACATATTCATCAACAACTGCTTAGACTGTAAATTACAGCGAGAGAGCCACCAGACACCATGCTGCGAATGCGGCAACCCAGTACAGACACCATTGTTAGACAGCATTAGACTATCTACGCACCTGCATCCTACTGGACAAAGGCATTCCCACAAATAATGAATCTAGGTTCCTATGGTTATGGCCTCAGCGCTCAGCTGACGCTCGAACTGTTATAAAAGATTTGCGAGTCTTTATCGGCACATACGCAATAGGCACGCTACATTCTGACCAGGGTCCTGCGTTTAGCTCTCGGGCTTACAAAGAAGCCATGGCCAGTCTGGGCGTTGCATTGCGGTACTCCTCTCCATTCCATCCTGAGGGAAATTCGGTTGTGGAAAGGAAAAACCGGGACATAAAGCAGTCTATAACAGCTAGGGTATTAGGTTCGGGTGATGGGTGGGTCAAACACCTTAATGGGGTCCAACGCTCATTGAATAATCTGCCAAGAAGTTCTCTAGGGGGGGTCACTCCATATGAGGTCCTATTTGGGACAAGAATGTGGGTACCAGACCTTGAACACGTAGGCACAGTGGTGGAAAATAAACCATTTGATATCAAAGATCGTTTGGCTGTTTTACAGGAACTCAATGAGTTAAGAACGAAACAAAGCATCGTATTCCTACAGCCAACCACCACTGGGGAAAAATCGGCGGTACCAGCAAGGCCTGTCTGGATTCCAAAAGTTGGGGATCTAGTCAGAGAAAAAATTGTGGACAAGAAGGAATTTGGACCTTCTTACAGACAACCAGTACCTGTCCTAGCAGTTCAAGGAACAAGAACAGTACTTCTGCTGCCCCTTGCTGGAAGAAAGGAGAAAAGATTTGTGTCCATCGACCTGATCAAACCACAGTATGTGGCCAATACTAAATAGTAGGCCTTGTGGACTCCGACCTAGTAGCAGACGCACTCCTCTCGCTACTATCCAAGAGGTTCAGACTGAAAGACTGATAACAATCGAGAATTCAGCTGTAACAGATGGAGGACTAAGCAACAACGCTATGGAACTCATCCCTCTTGACAACCAAGTAACAGTTCGTCCAAATACACCTGTCTACACCAATGTGGCAAATGATGAACTGGTTCCAGTGATTTCTACAAATCCTGATGCAATTCCAACAATTGACAGAACTGCTTCTGGCTATTTCATTAACTTTGATACGTTCTCAGAAGATCCGAGTGAACCTGAAACGACGCCAGCATCATTCAAATTCAAGCAGCAAGTACAAGACTTTCTTCACTTTCTGAAAAAGACTTATTTGGTTTCTCCATGGATTGAACTCTGGATTATATCTGGACTTTTTGTTTTCCTGCTCTGGCTAGCTTTGGTTACAACTGTGAGCGTGCTTATAAGTGGCAGATACATCCATGTGAATGCTGAAAGAAAAGGCGTGAACGTACTTTTGAAACCTCATAAATCCTCCCATCGGGAAGCAAGAGACTTGTCATCAGTGAACATCACAGCTGTTCCTATACAGGATGGTACAGTGTGGGACAAAACAGATTTTGACATCTTCGGCCCGACGGAACAATTGAACATTCCACATTTGTTTAAAATTTCACTAAGTGATCTAATTTCGTCCAGTACCTATTCTGATGATTGGGACTTTGAGACTGTTAACGACATAATGTATGAACTAGAAAAATCTGCTGCATTTTCTAAAAATGAATATTTAGAGGGTTCATCAGACTATGATCAACTGTATTGTTATAACCACTATGGTCATCATTATTTGCATAAAACTGCATATCCAAGAAATGTGTTTATGTTTAACCAATGGGAACATTGTCCTACACCACCACACGGTAGTTCAAAAACATTTGCTAACAAGTTTCCATATTTTTCAGGATACAACACATCTGATCCAGAAATGTTTTACTATAAAAATGTAAACAAGACAGGACTGAAAATTATGTTAACAAATACAAAACAGATTTATTCTGCATTATTTAATGCCCAACTGTCTAGACAGGGTTTCGACTTTTGGAAAGACACAATAGACACAAAAACTGTCTGGGGTACCAAAGATTGGCAAGTGCAGGGGATAGAAGCTTTATTTAGAGCCTGTATCATCCCTGAACAAATAATGTTTTTGAATGAAACCATCCAACAAACATCTTGTCTTGGACTAGCTAAGATCAAAGAGATGAACACACCTTCTGTACCAACACCTGCAAGTGATAACAATACACAGGCAGCGGTTACAGTTGACACAATACTACAACTCAACAGATCTAATCCTGATTGAAAAAAATGGTTGATCTGGCCCACAGACACGAATAACTGTCAGGAAAGATTCCTGAATAAAACTCAGGGCTTTACTATGCATAGGCCAGACCCAAGATACGTCCAAAGACAACATCCGGGGGTAGTAACAACATACAGTGTAGGAAAATTATGCCTCGATTGGCTGCATAAATCTACACTACAGGATGTGAAACAACACTTAACCTTACTTAAAAAGGACGCAGACCTTAGGGAATTCTTGCTTGGACCAAGAAAACCGCGTCAAAAACGTTTCATATATGCCGGCATTTATGCTGCCTATAATGAAGCATGGACAGTATCACAGATGGAGGCCGCAGAACAAATACGTGAACTTGATCGTATTAATTTAGAGAAAACACTCTCTGTGGTCGACAATGGGTTAACAACTTTGTCCTCCAGAATATATTCATTGGATGGCATTGTATCCTCTGCTATTGACATCCTAGAACAAGATTTGGCGATGTTACAACAAGGCCAGTCTCAATTACGTTCTATTGTGTTATTAAGCTGGACGCTGCAATCTTTGCGAGCGGGCTATGTGCCTTGGCGTTTTTTCAACACAACGGCTCTGTTTGCAGAATACAATCTCACTGATAAACAGATCGAATTGGCACAAAGAGGAGCAAGGTATACAGTGCTGAGCATTGAAAAACTGGAAAAATTACCATTCACAGTGGCAGAAAAACCAGCTACAGAATGGCTTATTCATGGCAAAATAACATTACCTGTGACTACTTTTCAGTTTCAGTATTGCCTAAGACAAATGCAAGCAGGCAAATATGAAAGGTTGGGTAAGGAATACTGTTATATCTAGGTTTCTACCTTACATCTTCCCTGTTTCTCTGCCTCTGCTGTTCACTGACTGACTACTGGAACTACTTACCTACGATATAACAAATACATTAAGACATCTTGGGATTTACCGTATACATATAGATGTTGGAGTGGGGATCGTGAAGTGTTTTTGAGCGGTACACACTGTAAACGTGCACTGAGCGGTTCACTTATATGTCAGGACATTTCTTTGCACGGGGCTTGTAATGGTTCTGTGGCAAATTTGTCTTGCCATCAGCAGGGTACACCAGCTGCTGTGATTAATCCGTTTGGACAACTTTCGAATGGGAGTTACCTCATGTTGAATGATCAAAGTTGCTGCGGTATGTTGCCAGGCATCCCATATCTAGTAACGGTCAACTCCAGGGTCACTTGCTGTATGCAAGTATTGTTTGCCCCAATAGACACAGTCAGGAGTCGCCTCTATGGCCTTCGCTGAACGTCTCTTTTATAAGATTTGATACTTTGAGCAGAATGAAAGCCATGCTTTTACAGCAAACAGTGCCTTTGACCTCGGCCAAAGAAACCTATGATCTACAAGTAGCAAGGACTTCGGCTGAGATACAGACTTTAATACGTACAAACTGCCCTATACATTTCATAGAAATGATAACACGTATCTTCAACATGTCTGATACAAGTGGAATTGTACATGTATTTAAGAGCATCTGCTCCGGTCTGTTAGTACCTTTCCAGGCAATACTCGGAATCATCCCGAACTTTGCACATTCGGTGTTTGGTGGCATACCATTAATTCTAGCACTTGTTGCCGGAATTCTATTTCTCTTCCTGCTATTACGCTATGGCCAGCCTATTCGCAGACATCACTCCGAGCGAAATGGAGAAAGCTCTCCTTGAACGAAAGTGCCGTGAGCAAATAGTACAGCTTTTGGGCATGACTCGTCTACGGGAACTTAATACCACGTGGTTCCTGTCATTCACACCAATCTGGCAAGATGGCATCTTACCTGTTCTACGATGCCTGCTATGCGGTGAAGAATGCGTGTTGTACACCTGTCTAACATTTCCATCAGCTACGCCAAAGGATGTCGATACTCTGCTGGTCCCGATAACGGCCCATGCTCTGTGTTGTCCCCAGAGGCTACCAATCCTGATGTCAGCATTCATTGAGATCTCACAGACGCTTCCGGCTGCTGCTGAGGTACGAGAAAGATCTACAGGCACACAGGTAACAACGGACGCGAACATTGCTGCGGCAACCTATGCTGAAAGCGGTGCTTCACATCTCTGTGCAATTAATCTACTACACGAGGTGTTCCAACTGACACCAACTACAGTGGATGATGTTTTGTCTATAGAAATAGATGATCTCATGTTTACACCAGACCCGCAAACTGACTCTGATTCAGCATACAGTGTTCCAGAGATGCAGTAACAATTTGGCCTTCATTTTCAAAACAACTTGGAACTCTACCAAAATTGAACTTTTTTTTCCCCCATTTTTTCGAACGAAAATGGCACTACAATCTGCTTAAAGTAGAACTAGCCTTATAATACAGACTTCAAGGTACTTCCATGGACACTTAGTCATCTTGTGTGTCTAAAACATTTCATTAATTTTTATGACATGAAATGACTTTGATTTTTTGAACAACCTATCGA
Organism: Calotriton arnoldi; assembly: GCA_963921515.1. NCBI lineage: Eukaryota > Metazoa > Chordata > Amphibia > Caudata > Salamandridae > Calotriton > Calotriton arnoldi. The sequence goes on from CAWUFW010002212.1 coordinate 1,428,023, forward strand.
TCATTTTCTGTCACATGTAAATATTACTGCTTATTTTATTCCAATTGCATTTATTTTCGAACTTTATGCCTGAAATGAAAAGCATTTGCTTCAAATGTACAGTACCTTTTGCATTTTTTTTCTATGTTTTTTAATACTTTTAAGAAATATTTTTAAATATGCGGTACTCCATTTAATGTTTAGCATTTTAAATGTTTAGCATTTTAGTATTATCGTACACACGAAAGTGGAGTGGGTGTTGTATTCCTCTTAGGGTGTCCATAAACGGGCTTTCCAGTATCATGTCCTTATATAGGCACAATTCGCCCTGCCCTTATATAGGCATAAAATCCCAGCCCTTATTTAGGCATTAAACCGTGCACTCCAAATACAGGCATTGTCTCTGACATCTGTCCACCCTAACGTCACAACGAGTTCATGAAGAACAGACCCTTAGGCTGCGGGAGTTTCCCTAGCCCAGGACTATTAATTTCTTCAAGGACTCATATATTATGCATGAACCATTATTCCTTAGGGGTTCATTCATGAAGTCTTCCGCTGTCCGATCCACGTCAATGCTAACATTCTGAGGTACCTCTCAGGTATAAATATACCTTCCCTAGCCCTTGTAAACTAGAGGAGACCTCGACTTCAGAGGAGCCCGTTTCCCGGCCTGACGCACTGAGAAGACGCTGTCATCCCTGCACGCAGAGAGTCCAGCTTCCAGTGATCTGACTTCCCTTGCGGGGTGTTGGAGTTCGAGTCTGGCAAAGAGATTCCTACCTCTCTCATTCTTCAGGTATGGAGCTGACAAGAACCTAGAGGGACTCTTGGCATACTAGGCATACTAGACTTAACATACTCTTAGTATACCATAGTAAGGAATACTTCACCTACTTCATACCTCTCCCTACACCTAGGTTAGGTTAGGTACATTGGGGTAGAACTAGCTTAGAAACACATCGTATGAGTACTCGCATTTTTAGTCTGTGTTATTTATTTAAAGGCATATGTACTAAAAGATAATGCTATCACAGTATTATTTATTTCTACTGCTCACACTGTACATTATTTATCTCGCATACTGTCTTGTGATCGTAACAGCACATTTTACTTACACCAGAAACAAGACTGTTCAATAAATCTTTTATTGAAACGCCCGTCTGTCCTTTCTGTGTAACTTGGAGAAAACTAAGCATGCACGATTGAGCTGAGTGAAATAGTTATCTATTGTTTCCACGACTCTGGGACACCTTCTGATTCTAAAGGGAAACAAAGTGGTCATGTTTTGCGGCTGCCAGAAACTACTCCCTTCTTGTTATCCAAGGAGTTTCTAGTGGCCTCTGAGATAGCTGGCACAAGTAATTAAGTTTAATATACTCGATAGGGACATACTGACCTTAGTCCTATGTCAAACCTATAGGATATATTATTCCAATGCGCAGAGCCTATTAGGGAAATAGGAGCTACACTACAGTATACAGTGAAATCATTTATTTTTGAGAATAACATTTCTCCTTTTGACTTTATTATTAGTGCGTATTTGGGCCTGTTAAAGTTGTCTGAGTCGAGCAGACTGACGTGGCGCAACGCATGCGCCCTGGCTATGAAATACGAAAGGATGACTAAGGACTTGTCACGCGACCAAGGTCGGCGAAGATGTGCCATGGGAACATGAGGGTGAAGAGTTCATATGAAGGAACTGTATTCAAAGATTTGTTACATTTGTATTAATAAAGTTTAAAGATGTATGGGAAAGGAAGGGCGGAATAAAAGTTTGAGGGGAGGAGTTTGGAAACAATGGTTTAAAGAAATAAATGAAGTATAAGCATGGTGTGATGATCATCCCCCCCTTGCCTGTCCAATCAGAAGTTAGTATTTTGTAAAATTGAAACATTAATGGGTGGTACATGGTAAGAGAAAGGTATAATTAAGGTAGTTTAGTTAGTTAGAGAAGCTTTTGTTGGAGAGAAGCTTTGTTGGGAGCGGAAGCAGCAGAGGCGATACAGAGCTCGGGATGCTGTCGGTGTTGGGGGTGGTGCTGATGCTGTGAGACGCTGAAGAAGAATTCGAATGCAGAACCATCTACTTAATTTGGGTGGGTTAGAAAGAAGATCGCGGAAGAACCACGAGGAGGAAGAGAGTGTCAGAGAGGGGTGCAACGTAGTCGTCGGTATCTAGAGAGGTGAAGTATCCTATCCTGATTCCTGTCCTGAAGTCTTTGTCTCCTGATCTGTCCTGGGGACCCTTACCAGCCCTTTGGCCAGGGGGTTGGTCTTCACGCCATACTTTGGTAACTATGAAATTCATCGTTTTGACAATTGCTCTTCTCTCTCTATCCTCTTCTTTCTGAGCATAGTTGTTGTGTGGATCTGAATTATTATTATAACTATTGAAATTTTATTGAATTGGCACTCTCGTGAATGAGGGTGTTTGTACTGAAACGCTTTGAGATGGTTCACCACCCACTAATTTAGATAAAGATTTTAAAACTTATTGAGTCTGTCATTATTTTATGTTTTATCAAGAAATGCATAATAAGTTATGTTAATTATCGCCATCAACTAGTTCCACCTAACTGGTCCATTGACCAGAGGAAAGAACTGATTGATCATTGAAAGGTTTAGTTAAAGAAGCAATAACTAGATCTTGAGGTATGAAGATTATTAAAAAAACTAAAGTTCCAGTGGTCTACTTAGCGTTAGCGGAAGCGAGTTGTATGGGCCCAGGTGAGTATATGGTAGTGGAGTATCTGTTGCTAGTACGCCGCTGGATCAGTTTTCTGGTAGCAGAGCTATGGTTGTTAGTGACTAGTTTGGTGATAAGTATAGATTATTGATTTTTGATTTATGTTTTAACAAAAGAGTTATCGTCCTGTTTTTATGTTGTCTAGAAAATTCCCGGGGAATGAATAGCAGGTGGCGATAGAAACCACACTGCAGTGAGGTTACTCGTCTGTTGGAATAACACTGAGAAGCTAGGTAGGGCTGGCAGTGTTAACGTAGGGACTATTTTCGGTATAAAAGTGAGAGTGGTTGATAGCAAAGGGGTTCGCTAGTGAAACTTTAGGCGTTATATCACATAGTAAGGGTAACCCTGAAGGAGTAGCAGGTTCTTCTAAGCTAGATTGGCAGCAAAAGGAGTTCGCTGGTGAAACATCGGTCTCAAAATTCCCTAACGGGAGATACCGGAAGAGTAGCAGGTTCTCTGGAGCTTAGGTGAAGAGTAAGCGGAAGGTTTTACTCGCAGTGAAAAGAAATAAACTATCCTTTGATTTAGTGGAACAGACAGAGTAGCGAATGTTTTTACGTTGTTAATAACAAAGAAGTTTAAAGAGAATTTTTGAGAAATAAAGTTTCGTATTACCTTGTAAAGGGAGGGTCAGTTGCCGGAGTGCTACTGACGTCACAGAGAGCCGCGCTGGGATTGGTAGATACAGTGGGCGTGTGACAGGAAAACTTGGTAAAGGAGGGGTGAGAAATCACCTGAGTGGGACTGACGTCACAGTGAGCCACGCTGGGATTGGTAGAAGCAGCGGGCGTGTGACAGGAGCAGCATTGTAAAGGAGGGGTCAGTAGTAAGGAGCAAAAACTGACGTCAGGAAAAGGCCGCGCTGACATTGGTCAGAGTACGAGTGTGAGTCCGATTTGATTGGACACTTAGTTAGAAGCCGCGCTAGGATTGGTGGAGAAAAGGATTGTATGCGGGATTTTGATTTGACTGTCAGAGCAAGACGTACAGGTAGAAGATTTCAAGGGATTGCGGAATACAATTTCCTACACCGTTCTTCGAAGATGTATGGAGAGAAAAGAAAGATGTCAATTTTTAAGAAAATAAAGAATTTCTTTGTAAAGGATAAGCCTGTGTTGACTAGAGAGGGAATTCCTATTCCGCCACCGAAGACACCAGCATCTTTTATGATGATGGAAAGAGGATATCATACCTGCGTGTGGTTGGAAAACTGGATAGAGTACACGAAAGATGATGGGGTGTTAGCGTTTCCTAAGGATGGTACGTTTAATGGGAGAATTCTCCAAAATTTGAGGTTGAAAATGAATGATTTAGAACCTAGGTTAACTCAATATGAGGCTTTGGAAGAATGGGAGACTGAGTCATATGAACGAGAGAAATGCAGAGGTGGAAGATATAGAGGATTCTTTCCGAGACACTTGCATGAGACACGAGAAGGGCAGATGAAACAGTAGAGGAGAGCTATGGTATCAGAAGGGTTATATCCAGTATTGATGGCTGAGGAACAATCTGGAGGAAAGTGTAAGGAGAAAACGAAACATATGAATTCAACAGGATATGGAGAATCAGATGATGAATTATTAGAGGATATTTTAATTAAAAATCCACCACCGTATCAAGAAACAGCTAGTAAGGTTGTCCCAAGTGCGCCCATAATGGGAATACCATTAACTCCACAGATTTTACATGAGACATCTTATAACAGAGTGTTGCAAGATAATGAAAAAGAAGCTTTAAATAAAACTAGGGAAGAACTAGTACAAAGGATAAGTCAATTGAATTTAAATACTGAAGCTTTGACAGTACCAGTAACCATTGGTCCAGTAATCCCATTATATGGGGATAATAAGATTTGCCAGAAACCACAACTCGTGACAGTTCCATTAAATGATCCTAGAAAAGAGGTAGTAATCACAGATGATCAAGTTAGTGAAAGTGAGTCGGTTATTTCATTAATGGATCTCCCTATTGTGGAACCTCATATGGAAACCCCCAAAAGAGTTACGCCTGTGAATTTGAGAGAGAGAAGACCTTTGGTTCCGGCTGGAACTTCAGGTGCAACAGTAGTTACCTCTGAAGAAATAGAGAGGTGGGCTCAGGAAAGAGATAATCAGAACCCAATACCAAAGATTTTGGATATCAGCAGGTTGAAAGTGGAATTGGAAGAGATGATGACAAGATGTGTAGGTACGGAAAGATTAAACGTTTACAATGATGAAGAATTATTGTTTCTATGTAAGAGTATAATTAGAGGAGCAAGACTATTTCATGAGAGATTAACTGAAGTTGCTTCAGAGATTGGAATAGACATAGGGAAATCAAAATTGTTACAGAAACCTTATCGAGTGGATTTTACTGATAAAGATTTAGAAAGTGTGAATGCTTCGGGAAAAAGGTTACAGATAAAAGAATTAATGAACATTTTGCGGAAGTGGGGAGACATTGATAAATGGAGGATTAGATGGATAAGAAAGAAAGAAGAAGTGCAAGCGAGAGAGGCAGCAGCTGCATTTCCAGTAAGAGAATCAGGAAAAGTAGAAAAATTGTGTCCGATGAGAGAGGTCCCTGGAGGTGGATATGTTCATGTCCCTTGGAGTAGACAAGATATTTTATCATTTACAAATGATTTTCCAAAGTTGAGAGAAAAACCAGTTGAGTGGTACAAACAGGTAGAGAGATTTGTGAAAGTTTCAAAGGTGTTATTGAAAGACCTGGATGGTCTATTTGACATAGTGGTACCTGCTGATTTATGGACAGAATGTAAGATCACAATTGATTGGCCTAATGAGGAGTATCCTAGAGATGCAAAAACAGGAGCACCTTCGGAAGAAGTGATGAAAAAGTATCACCAAGTAATTACGTATTTGAAAGGGAAAATCCCTCCCAAAGAAACAGATTGGGTAAAAATAGATAGAACAACACAGGAACCAAATGAATCTGTACACGCGTACTATGAACGGTTATTACAGGTGTTTAAGCAGTACAGTGGTTTTGAGAATATTGGTGACAAAGATATGGGACATTTTGTGTATCGGTTTGTATATGGCTTGAAACCAGAAATTAGTCAGATGATACAGCAGCACATGTTGTGTTGGCAAAGTAAGACAGTGGATGAGATTCTAAAGTACGCGAAATATTGCGGAGATGACATTGAGGCCAGGCGTAGGAAGCTAAAAGAGAAAATGATGTGGGCTCAAGTTAAATTGGCAGAGCATCAAGAAGAGAAAGCAAATGAGCAAAATAATAATCAAATGAAAGAACAGAGTCAGAATAATCAAGGAGCGAATGGTAATAAATTTAAGGGGCGAATGGACAGAGAAGAAGCGAAAAGAAGTTTCCTTGTCATGCGTGCGGAAAGCTTGGACATTGGAAGAACGAGTGTAAGAGTACTCAGAATAATAATAATAATAATGGGCCAAATCAAAATTTAATCCCACAGATGCAGAATGAAGTACTTATGAATCAGCAGCAACAGGTAGTCACTCCACAATATCAGGTGCCACCAGCTCCTATGCCAAATTTTGTGAACCATCAAAGTTTCAGTGCGAACACCGGATTTCAAGGAGAAAGTGGTAAGAATAATAGAACAATTGCACAATATTTTTTACAGAATGATGAAGAACGTTCAGATATTGCACAATGACGGTGCCTGAGGGGGGAGGAAGAGGAGTGCGTGCTTGGCGCATCCTTGCCGGTAGATCAGTCAGGTCCATTTGTTGACGGGAAAGTAGAAGGTAAAGACATTACTTTCCTATTGGATACTGGTGCTACCAGGTCTACTGTGAGAACAGCAGACATCCCAAACCTACCCCTCTCGGGAGAATCTATCCAAGTTGTAGGCGTGTCTAACCAACAGATTAGAACCCCAATCACAAAACCAGTGGAGGTGCACATTGGGAACTTCAAGGAAATGCATCGATTTGTAGTTTGCGATTCCAGTCCAGTAAATCTGTTGGGAAGAGATCTTTTGTGCAAGATGAACTGCACGATCTATTGTACACCGGATGGTGTTGCTTTCCAAACCCCCGATGAGGACATTGTCTATAAGATAATGCTGGCCAAACAGGGAACAGAGGTAGATGAAATGTTTTCATTAATAACCGAGAATTAATTGCCAGAAGAGTTAAGAACGACAGTCAATCCAGAAGTGTGGGATTTTACAGGAAAAGACATTGGGCTAATGAAGAATATAGACCCAGTTAAAGTGACAGTGAAAGAAGGTGCAGTGTATCCAAATACCCGACAATACAAAATGAGTCCAGAAGTGAAAGCAGGAATTATTCCAGAGATTGAACGAATGGTTAAACAAGGTATTTTAAAAGAAGTGATGGGCAGTCCCTGTAATTCGCCAATAATGGGACTGAAAAAGCCTAGCGGAAAGTACAGAATAGTGCAAGACCTACGGAAAATAAATAAAATTGTAGTTCCCTGTTGTCCAATTGTGCCAAATCCAGCAGTGATCCTTTATCAGATACCATGGAATGCAGGATGGTTCACAGTAATTGATTTATGCCAAGCGTTCTTTTCTATTCCTTTGCACCCAGACAGCCAGTATCTTTTTACGTTTAAGTTTGAAGATCATATTTACGCATGGTGTAGTGTTCCTCAGGGGTACACAGAAAGTCCTTCAATCTTTAATCAGATTTTGAAAAAGTGGCTAAAATCGTTGATTATGCCTGGAAATTCTGTTCTGGTTCAGTACATTAATGCCCTATTGGTGGCATCAAAAACGCGAGAAGATTGTGTCACCGATACAATTGCATTACTGAACCATTTGGCTGAAGGAGGACACAAGGTGTCTCCAGAAAAATTACAGTTCTGTCGACAAGAAGTAAGATATTTAGGGCATAAAATAGAAAGAGGAGTTAGAAAAGTGACACCGGAAAGAATAAAAATAATCAAAGAAATGCAATTGCCACAGACTCAGAGAGAAATGAGAATGTTTCCGGGAGTGGTTGGATACTGCAGACAATGGAAAAATTGATTTTCTATGTTAGCGAAACCATTGATACAGATGATTCGGAAACGAGCAAAAGATCCGATTGATTGGAATGATGACTGCCTAGAGGCATTTGTGAAATTGCGAAATTGTTTGTGTGAGGCTCCTGCCTTGGGCATGCCTGACTATACGAAAGATTTTGCTTTGTTTTGTTGCGAAAGAGAAAATTGTGCACTTTCAGTTTTAACACAGAGACATGGATTGAGTCGACGTCCAGTGGCATATTTTTCAGCCACATTGGACCCAGTAGCTTCAGCATTACCTGGCTGCTTAAAGGCAGTAGCTGCTACTTGTACGAGTCTGGAGCAAAGTGAGTCGATAGTGATGGGACATCCGGTAAAGGTATTCGTTCCACACTCGGTTGAGATTCTTTTGACAAGAACAAGAACACAGCACCTCACTCCTAGCCGTTTGACAAAGTATGAAAGAGTGATTTTGGGAGCTGAAAACGTGACTGTGATAAGGTGTACGATCCTGAACCCAGCCACCTTATTGCCAGACCCCTGTGATGAGGAAGTGAAAGATGAAAGTGATCATGATTGCTTAGACGTGACTGAGTTATGCACGAAGCCCCGCCCAGATATAAGAGAGACACCTTTGAAAGAGGCTGATCATGAGTTATTTGTAGACGGTTCCTGCCTTAGGACACAAGAAGGAGGTCTAAGTGCTGCATATGCTGTTTGCAAAATTTCGGGGGTAATTGAAGCATCTTGTTTACCTGGGGTCAAGTCTGCACAAGTAGCTGAATTGGTTGCCTTGACGATGGCATGTAAAAAGGGGAAAAATTGGAGAGTAACCATATTTACGGATAGTCAATATGGTTTCGGCATTGTGCATGACTTTGGCCAGCTTTGGATGCAAAGGGGATTTCTGACTTCCTCAGGATCTCCTATCAAAAACAGCAAAAATGTAAAAGATTTGTTGGAAGCATTACAATTCCCAAAAGAGATAGCAGTTGTAAAATGCGCTGCACATCAGTCAGGAAATGACTATGTGACTGCTGGCAATAATTATGCTGATCAAGTGGCCAAATACTGTGCTAAAAATGCAGTAGCCATAAACAGAAAAATTGAAACGGGTGAGACCAGATGCGAACTTATGTACTTCTCAGTACCAAAAACATGGGATGAGATTAGACAATTGCAGGAAGAAGTTGAGGAAAAGGAAAAAGAGATCTGGATAAAGGCAGCCTGTACCAAAAGACCACATGATGAGGTATTGGTGTATCTAGATGGAAGACCAGTCATGCCAGATTGTTTGCTTTCAAAAATGGCGAGAGTATACCATGGAGCAACACACATAGGGAGAGATTCAATGATCAGGCTATTCAGACAGAGTTGGTACAATCCAAAGTTCAGGGTAGTCGCAGAGAGCCTTTGCCAAAGATGCTTAACCTGCCAACAGCAGAACCCAGGTAGAAAGACAGTGGTAAGCTGGGGAAAAATCGGAAAGGCAGAAGGACCCTTCACCAGATTGCAGTTAGATTTCATTGAATTACCTCCATGCAACGGATTGAAATACGTACTTGTCATAGTATGCCTTTTCTCAAGATGGGTGGAAGCCTACCCTACTAGAAGAAATGACAGTCTTACAGTTGCAAAATTGTTGTTGAGGGAGTTAGTGCCACGATTTGGTTTTCCAGTCACTTTGGAATCGGATAGAGGCCCTCATTTTAATAATGAAATAATTCGGTTAATCTGTGCTGCATTTAACATTGAACAAAAACTACACTGTGCTTATCGTCAAGAGGCTTCTGGAGTTGTTGAGCAAATGAATGGCACAATCAAGTCAAGATTGGGAAAGGTGTGTGCATCCACAAAGCTAAAATGGCCAGATGCATTACCTCTTGTATTGATGGGTCTCAGAAGCATTCCAGACAGAAAAACAGGAATGAGTCCACACAAGGTTCTCATGGGAAGAGCCATGAGACAGGCGTTTATTCCTGGAAATAAACTAATGAGTATAACTGATGATCTGGTATTGGACTATTTCAAAGGATTGGCTGAAATGATGCGTTCTATCTCTCACCAGGTTGGAGAAGACGCAGTTGAAAGACAGCCAGATCAAGCGCATGATTTGAATCCTGGAGATTGGGTGCTAGTGAAGAAACACGCAAGGAAATCGTGTCTAGCACCAAGGTGGGACAAACCAAGGCAAGTCATACTAGTCACTACCACAGCAGTGAAGTGTGCAGGTTTGCCCAATTGGATTCATGCCAGCCATACCAGAAGAGTACCGAGCCCATCAGATCAACAAGAACCATCACTGACTGAGCAGGCTGAAGAGTCAGGAGTTGTAAACCGTGAAGTTGAAGAATCTAGAGTGATAGATTCCGAAAGACAACCATATGATGAACAGCCCGAGATAAGTCAGGAAGAATGGAACCCAGTGATTGAAATAATTGATGATGCTATTGAAACCAGAAGAAGAACAGAACTGAAAAGACAGGAAAGTAGTCAGGAAGAGACAGGGGAAGAAGAACACACTCAGGTGAAAACAGAAACAGACACAAACAAACCTGAGGAGGGAAAAAGAGAAGAACACGTTCAGGCCGAAGAAGAAAGGTTTGAATTAAGACCTGAACAGGACCAGATAGAGTTAGAAGAACAAGTTCAGGCAGAAGAAGAAAGTTTTGAAGTAAGACCTGAGCAGGATCAGACAGAATTAGAAGAACAAGCTCAGGAAGAACGAGAACAAAATACAGTAGAACCTGAGCAGGAAGAAGCAAAAGAAGGTACAAGCACAGAAATCAGAGAAATAGAACAGATTGTGCCCAGAACAAATGAAATAAAAAGAACCCTACAAGGAGATAAGGAAGGGAAAACGCAGTACAAATTAAAAGAGTCAGGAGAGGAGACAATTGGCCAACTGGAGTAAAGAAATTAAAATATCATCTGAGAAAATCTGATAAGAGACCAGAACAAGTGAACGAAGTCACAAGTCAAACAAGACCTAAACAAACCTTAGCGAAAATAACTCGAAGAAGTCCAAGATTGAGAAATTTAAACAGAAGATATAAAGCTCCAGAGTGGACATACGTGATACTTGAGGAATTCGAGTCCCTGGATCTGTCTGATGAAACAGAAGAGGTCCATATTGCACAAATTGATGAGAGCCAATTGAAACCTCATTAAGAATAAAAAGGAAGGTTAAGACTGAAAAGGAAAAAGACAAGAGAAAAGAGATTTTCTCAGGAGTAAAATGGCAGAAACTGAGGTTATTGGGAAACCAAAATGTGGACTAAAAAGAAAGTGTTTTAGATTTTGTTTTTGTAGTATTTTATTAGCAACATTAGGATGGCTATTCTTAACAGTAGGAGTACCTTTTATAATGAAAACAAGTGACAAGAATAACACAGATGATAATGTTAAGGTGGATAGACTAAGAGAAACTGAAATAGAAATAGGGGTAGAAAATGAAGCAAACTATCATAATGAATCAGATTATAATACGTCTTCTAATGTGTTTATTAAGCTATTATTTCAATATGTTAGTACTATGGAGATTAACAACTGTTACGTGTGTATGAAATTACCCTCATCAGTATCAGAAGGGATGACATATCACCATATACCCTTAACCTATGGTGTGTCATGTAGTATTTTGTCAAGTTTATTTTATGCTACAGGGAGACTTCAATATTTTTATTCAGACATAGATATAGTATTTTCCGAATTACCTATTAGAAAGGATATGAATCCAGTAGCTAGTAGTAAAAATGCAGTTTATGGGTGAATTTTTCATAACGATGAGTTCAATAGATTTAGTTCAGGCACACAAAGATAATCTAACATGTACACTAAGAAAAGAAGAAAAAGATTTTTTGAATTTAGTAGAAGAAAGGAGACAGGATTTAATGAGGAAGGCAACTACACAGAAAACCCATGTACCTCCATGGGTTGGGAAGGAGGGAATCTATGCAAGTGGCAAAGCTCATGCTGCGATGTCCCTGGACTTTGTGAAGAGGGGAAAATTCTGCCTCCATAGACTAAAGACAGATTATAATCATTACATTGGTTCCAGTGAATGTGAACATAACTTCCTAATATTAGGAGGATGGGGACTAAAAGGGGGAACTGATCCTGTGTTTCCAGGAATGTATTATGTTTGTGGGAACAATGCCTATTATAGGTTACCTCCAAGATGGTACGGAAGCTGTTATTTTGGAATAGTTTTTTCCAAAAATTTATCATGTAGATAAAATCAGTGGAACCAATGGAAACTCTAATGGACTAACACGAAGAAGAAGAGCTAGTTTTTCTGAAATTGTAGGAGACATTTTTAGTGCACTGATGCCCTCAGTTGGAGTCATTCTAAATTCACAGAAAATTTGTAAGTTATCAACCATAGTTGATCGTCTTTCTACAGACACTGCAGGAGGATTTCTAATGATCAACAGGAAATGGTTGCAATTAGATCAATGGTTTTACAGAACCGTCTTGCTCTTGATATATTGTTAGCAAAAGAAGGTGGAGTCTGTGGCATGTTGAAAATTCAACATTGCTGCACTTATATTCCGGACAAGAGCAGAGAAATTAAAGGATATATTGAAAATATTACGGGAATGCCTAAAGATTTGACCCAACTGGAGGTTGACGGTGTGTGGGGAAGACTAACGAAAAGCAGAACATCGATAGGGAAATGGTTTGTTGATTTTGGGAAAAGTTTTCTAGGACAAATAATAATACCATTAGTGATGATAATAATGATAGTGATGTTAATAATAATTACATATATATGTTGTAGAAAAGGTATGAAAGAAAAAGTACACTTGAAAAGAAAAGGAAAGGGACAGACACGAAAGAGAAAGTATGATGAAATACGCTTGGAAGAAATGAAAGGCAGGTTATATAAGAAGATGCGAGATTTAGAAGGAAACGAAATCATAGATGAAAAGTTGGGAGGACAAATAGAGAAAACTGAGAAGTGTTAAAGTTGGTATCTGGGATGGATGGGAAATTGTGTGATGGCTTAATATGCCATCAGAGAGGGGATTGATGGAGCAAGGAATCGGACATGAGACTTGCTCGGAAGCAATCCTCTCGTTTTAACTTACTAGCGAATTACTAACAACGTGTTTTGTGATTAATAATACGCATTTCGTTCGTACGCGGGAAAGAATGAAGCTTGCCTATGTGTTTGCTAACTGCAATAACATGAACGAAGGACTAGAATGCATTCTAACACGGAATCTTTACTTCGCATGCGTCTACTGCATCTACCTAGTATGACGAAACAACGCTTGGAGGGAAATTCTGGCGCTTGCGCAAATAGCTATAAAATGGCCGCTTGAAAGCTCACATGCATGGCACCTGCTTGCTGAAATTAGAAAATGAGTTTACACTAACGCAAATGCAGAAAGAGAAATAATAAATGGTATGGGCTAGAGTAGAGGTTGGTGGTATACAGTGAAATCATTTATTTTTGAGAATAACATTTCTCCTTTTGACTTTATTATTAGTGCGTATTTGGGCCTGTTAAAGTTGTCTGAGTTGAGCAGACTGACGTGGTGAAACGCATGCGCCCTGGCTATGAAATACGAAAGGATGACTAAGGACTTGTCACGTGTCCAAGGTCGGCGAAGATGTGCCCTGGGAACATGAGGGTGAAGAGTTCATATGAAGGAACTGTATTCAAAGATTTGTTATATTTGTATTAATAAAGTTTAAAGATGTATGGGAAAGGAAGGGCGGAATAAAAGTTTGAGGGGAGGAGTTTGGAAACAATGGTTTAAAGAAATAAATGAAGTATAAGCATGGTGTGATGATCATCCCCCTTGCCTGTCCAATCAGAAGTTAGTATTTTGTAAAATTGAAACATTAATGGGTGGTACATGGTAAGAGAAAGGTATAATTGAAGTAGTTTAGTTAGTTAGAGAAGCTTTTGTTGGAGAGAACAAAAGCTCTCTGCTGCTTCCGCTCCTTTGTTGGGAGCGGAAGCAGCAGAGGCGATACAGAGCTCGGGATGCTATCGTTGTTGGGGGTGGTGCTGATGCTGTGAGACGCTGAAGAAGAATTCGAATGCAGAACCATCTACTTAATTTGGGTGGGTTAGAAAGAAGATTGCGGAAGAACCACGAGGAGGAAGAGAGTGTCAGAGAGGGGTGCGACGTAGTCGTCGGTATCTAGAGAGGTGAAGTATCCCATCCTGATTCCTGTCCTGAAGTCTTTGTCTCCTGATCTGTCCTGGGGACCCTTACCAGCCCTTTGGCCAGGGGGTTGGTCTTCACGCCATACTTTGGTAACTATGAAATTCATCGTTTTGACAATTGCTCTTCTCTCTCTATCCTCTTCTTTCTGAGCATAGTTGTTGTGTGGATCTGAATTATTATTATAACTATTGAAATTTTATTGAATTGGCACTCTCGTGAATGAGGGTGTTTGTACTGAAACGCTTTGAGATGGTTCACCACCCACTAATTTAGATAAAGATTTTAAAACTTATTGAGTCTGTCATTATTTTATTTTTTATCAAGAAATGCATAATAAGTTATGTTAATTATCGCCATCAACTAGTTCCACCTAACTGGTCCATTGACCAGAGGAAAGAACTGATTGATCAGTGAAAGGTTTAGTTAAAGAAGCAATAACTAGATCTTGAGGTATGAAGATTATTAAAAAAACTAAAGTTCCAGTGGTCTACTTAGCGTTAGCGGAAGCGAGTTGTATGGGCCCAGGGGAGTATATGGTAGTGGAGTATCTGTTGCTAGTACGCCGCTGGATCACTACTCTACGTGGAAACGTTACTGTTTAGAAAGTAGTGTCTATAAGTCCTTGCACAAGACAAAATGCACATGGCCTTCAGTCTTACGCAGTGAGCTCAGGACACGGGGCCCTGCCTGTGGCCAAAACCAGTACTACCTCTTGTACTACCGGGTTTGCTATGCACAGCCTTTGCCCATGTACAGAAGGCTCTGGATGAGAGTCCACGCAAGCCACCGTGCTCAATGTTTTATGCATACTGGTCAGCCTAATGCGCTGAGCCCTCAGGAACATGGGAGCTAACACAGGACCTGGAGGTCCAGAAGTAAGAACACATGTTGCATGGTCATGAACAGTGGACTCTGGTTCTGGGCACTGCCAATTGAAAAAAATCCAGATTTCACCCAAGAAATATATATCTTGAAAGAATGAATGGCCCAAATTCGGGATGCAAAACTAGGCCCAGGTCGTCAAACCAAGTAACAAATTGGGGCTTTTTTATTTTGAGAAGAAAGTTATGCCACTCTCCAGCCCCGCACATCCTCCCTGGGGCTATGGAATGCTCCTCCCATCACCTTATGTACCCATCACATTATGTTCCTTTTAGGACCCAGGCTTCAGTGCCTTGCATCCTGTAATGGCCACTGGAACAAAATTGTTCTTCATGTGGCTGCCAATCAGATTGCATCAGTCCATTGTCCCTGCCAGGTCAGCGCATTCAACATTCAAGATACCTAAACAAGTTTACTCTTGAAAGCCTGTTTGACACCATTTTGTAAGGTTAATACCCCAAAAACAACTGAAAGGTTTTACACAAAAACACCTATTCTGGGTAAGTGTTGTATTATTTTCTTCAGTATTTTTTGCTGTAGAGGGTAGCAGAATTGATATGGCAGCTAGAACAGAAATAACATTTTTAACAACCTTTTAACTCTCTGGAACAGATGGATCTCAACGAATCTTGGCATGCTGAACCTTAGCTCGAGGATCCAAGCGAGTGCGAAATTGTCTAGTGAATCATCAAACCTCACCAAAGTTATTAGCAAACCGAAAAAGCCATTTTCAAAGGAAAGTGGATTTGAACCAAAATTAAGCAGTTGTTATTGATGTTGGTGTAATTACCAGCGGTGTGCAAAATTTCACATGCTGGTGTGAAAATGTGCACAAAAGTATGCACATTTTAATAAAATTAATTTCACAGTATCTCGAGGGAAATTTGAACATTAGAGCATATCTTACATTCAAAGTTCACATGAGAAAGATATTTCTTGAATATGTGTGGAAATTATGTGAAATTATGCAAATATTTGCAAAATTAGTTTCACTGTATCTCACTTCAAAACTCAACATGAGAGCATACCTCTCATTCAAAATACATGTGAGAGACTGGCAAAGGTGCACACTCGAGGAGGAAATGTCTCCCTCAGCATATTTTCTGATTGAACCAGTCTCTCACAAGAAATCTTATGCTCATGCCAGCCACCTGCTGAACCAAAAGTGTACAAAATTAGCAAGTTTCACAGGCGTTATCAAAATTAACATACCCTTTGTAACTATATAAATATGTGTTTGTGTGTTATATTTGTGATCACAGCCGTAACAATAATTGTACCCTCCTTTGTAGTGTTTAAATCTCTAAGCCTTTGGCAAAACTATTTTAGGCCTCACCTGACACAGCGCATGAGCTTTCGCTTGCGAGATCTTTTGGGAACTAAAAAAAATACATAAAAGGGCTTAGAGCACGCCCATTACTTACCATTGGTTGGCTTCTTTGTCACTCTCATTTATTTTATTTTCATTGGTCAGCGGTATCTGGTTTCATTTTTGAGGTCTCATTGCAAACAGCTTTAGGAGGATTTTGGTTTCACCTTTAGATGGGAGAGGATTCGGCCTAACGGCTAGGGCAGTCGATCTCCAATCTGGGGAACCGGGTGCGAGTCGCGGCAATGACGCTCAACATCCTGTGATTCTGGGCAAATCACTTAATCTCCCCGTGCCTACGCGTCCTCGAGTAACGCAACTGGTGCTCATGTAAAGCGCTCTGATACCTTCGGGTCAAGTTCGCGCTATATAAAACTATGAAACATAAAAAAAAAGATTTGACACACAGACTAAAACACTGCAAAGAATCAGCTGCAGGTGCTTTACAGCCCCCTTCCCTTTGTTCACTACAGTTAATTACACAGATAAGCAGCGCCGACACAACTCTCCTCCTCCTGTGTGGAGAATAACACACTCCTAAAACAGCCTCTGATTTTACAGTAAAAGAGCTCTTGTAAACAAACGCGTGTAGTGCTTTTAACTCCTGCATTGCTGGCAGAGGCGCTGCACCCTGCAGCTGAGAATGGTATATTGTGTCAGTGCCTCACTATATAAGTGTTTATATTTTAAACATTTCGGATCTTGTTACAAGCTTGACAGCGACATGCACATGCCAAGGGCATATATTGCAACGGGCCAGGTGGAGCTTAAAAGATTCCTTGCTTTTTCTGTATTTGTAGCTTAATTTCCTAAATTTTGTGTGATACATGCCGATACTGCATCACACGTTTACTTCATGGTACAAACAAGCATTGGCAAAGGTAATCAGTGTCGTCCTTGATAGATCCATTGGCCTTTTCAATGTCTTTTTAGCCATGTTGCAAGAGCTATTGGCTGTGTCAATGTCCTTTTAGCCATGTTGTACAGCAGCATCGTTAACCGGTTCATAGAGTTTTTTTATTTTCAACCATGCTGCACAGCAGCTCCACTGAAGTAAAACATGGCTAAAAACATAGACAAATTCGAAAGATCTTGCATAGGCGCAAACTATTGGTTTTGACAGTGCTCGTTATTTTCCTAATAACTTTGGGGCAGCTTGAAAAATCTGCACAAAACTTTCTAGAAATACACAGTAATTTGTATTTGGCTGATCCTTTAAAGTTTCATGCAGATTGGTTAATGGAGAGCAAATTTATTAGCATGATCAAAAGTTTCAGGATGATCAACAGAACAACAACTGGACATCATAATACCACATTTGGCATGCAAAGACCAGTTTTGTCTGTGGGTTATTGCAAATTTGACATGAATGTGTTGGTAATATTTATTTAGAAATTTGTAAAATGTATTCATCAGCAGGCATCGTTGGATGGGTAAATTGTATGTATGTATGAATGAATGAATCATTTATAAAGAGAGGCAGGCCATTAGGGCTGAATTATTGATTTCATCTCAGGTCATATTGAACTTACTACCCTTGTCTGGCTTCCTTCCTCCCTGTTGCAGCACAAGGACATTTGCCAAGATCTGGTTTTGCCATAAAAGCCACATTTCATCTGGTTATGGTTTCCTCATGTATGCACATTGCTAGACAAGTTTACTGTCAAGATGTTTCATGCATACATCTAATGTACTTTTTGGCCTGTGAGTCTATGCGTGTTATGGTAACTGCAGGTCTGAAAAAGTGGGATAACGCTGTTGAGCAATTCCATAGAGACGTTAACTTCAACGCTTGATAATATCTTTCCTGGGAGCTTATGTTATAGTAAGAGTAATGGCACAGCACACTTGTACCATATGTATGTCCACGTTGCACTGTAGGCCTCAAAAGTATTTAAATACACTTTGTGCAAATGTCTGAAATTTGACCCGACAGTAACATCGACAAAGGAAAAGGCACATTTATTCTGTTTCAGATCAACACACAATCATTTTAGAAACTATAGTATTAAAACCCTTCCGTTGAAGAAGGGTTTGGGGTAAGAGTGGATTCAAAGACATTGTATATCCAGTGGCGTAACAATAGCACCGCACCCCCCGCGGTGAACATCTGATGGCTCTGAAAGCAGGAGCTCTTAACATCCCTCTGAAGGAGGAGGAATTATTTATCAGAAGATGAACTGCAGAAATACGAAGTTTGGGGTATTACATCCGAACTTAAGAGAGCCTGTCCTAGTAAATAATATTTCCAGATCCATACTGTTTCCCTCCCAATTATATTATACATACCATTGTGAGTATGGGGGGGGCCTCACAATTTTTACACCCCAAAACTTTATCTCAACAGAACGCCCACAATTGGATGAATCGGAGACAGTGTTGACCTTCAATTTCATGATGCAGTGTGTGCCCAAGATAAGACACCTCCCAACAAATCAAAGATATCAGAAATACAGTCAAAGGGACCACTCAATAACTAGATCAGCAGAATAGTCTAACGGATTTATTGCGAGGGGGAGACGAGTGAAGCTGGAGATTCGCTGCTTTGTGGGACCTATGTAAATCATGTTTGTCCCTGTTTTGTTTACAAAGGCTGTTGGGGAGCTTATATTGATATCTTCTGGGTTTCTTCAACAACTGCAGGGGTAAGCCGTCGCGTCGAGCGGCTGCTGCGGACTCCATCCCCCACAACCCCCTGCTTGTCTACCAGCTGCTCTCATTTGAAGCCTATTTAAGATCTGCGCTGCCCCGCTGCGCGTGACTCACGCGGGCCGCGCCCGGCCGAGGGCAGGCCCGTCTGCGGCCAACGAGGCTGGGCTGGGCTCCCCCTCTTGGTTGGTGGATGCAGGCTCCTAACGGTTAGATTAACTTATTAAAATATTGCCCTGATATTAAACCATGGGGAAGCGTAAGCAGTTACAAGATCACAGGGGTAATAAAACAAAGACTGTTAAAGCCGCCAGTGTTATAACTAACTATCTCACAGACTCTATGGGCAGGATAAATGAATGAAGAAATTGTCAGTGCGGAGGCGAGACTTGTGGCTACAAAAAGTGCTCTACGGGATGTAATTATAGAAGCCACAGTCGAGACTATTACTTTGAACTTGACAGCGAAACAGCGTTGCCAGCCACGGATAATAGAGTAACATAACACTTGGCACGAAACCCAAAACCACATCCTTGTCGTCTGGACTAATAGATTCTTTGAAGATAACAGAGTTATCAGCTGGTGACGATTTAATCCCGCCTCCTTCTAAAAAAAGAGAAGCAGGCAGCCAGCAAAGAAAATCCATAACTAATTCGAGGAAAGCAAAGTTAATTTTAGAAGGAAACAATATAATGTCTCATGACGTGTTAACTGCCCATGATCCCCTTTCCCCAGAGGTTTGGAATTATTGTTAAAAAGGATACATAACAAACTTGACAACATTGAATCAAAGTTACTGATTGAAACAAGGGAAATAGAAGAAGGTGTGCCCTTGATTGAGCAGTCCGTTAAAGATCTTTTGGCAAACATAATTCAATTGTTGTGGGCCACACTGTTGAAAATGAGAGCCAAATGTGTAGCGCACCCACCCCTTAACTTCTGCTAGAGAGCACAAATCCTAAAGAGACGGAAATACTGATCATTCAACAGGTGAATCATATGGCAAAACAGAAGGAGGTTTTACCAACTAAAAATCCATATACTAACTGTGAAATCAGCCACCAACAAGCAGATCCCTGGTAATATAAGTAGACCAACAGCAGCTAAAGACTGTTTACATCTGCCCCCAGATGCAACACCTTATGCAATCATTCTGAAGAATGTCCCAATACTAAAATCAGGAACATCTGAGCCGTGGACGGATTATGTAATGTGTACATTGGATGTCATACATGTATGTGCACCGAATGTGTTGTACCGGCACATTATTATGGTGAGACGTGTGGAATGGGTAGGCCATACCAGGAAATACGATGAGGGCGATTCTATAGTGATACATTTCCTACATCCATCACTGGCTAAACCTCTCCTCATCGATCTTTACAATAGACAGTGAATCTGACCTACAAGGGGGAGGACATTATGGCTGTACCTCTGGGTTTCTTCTATAAGCCAACAAATAGAAATAACGAACAACTGTCATGTAGCTCAAATCAGCCGACTAACAACCAAGTAAGATCTGATATATGGAGCTATGCAAATCGATTTGCTCCTCTCAGTGGCTGTGATGACTTGGATTGACAACCAGAGTGTATAGATGAAGGAACTGTGTCTACTACCTATGTAGGAGAGTTATTGGTAGACCGTCTGGCAGATATTGAGAGCACCCCTGCAGCCCCTGTGGATAAGTCCCTAATAGACCATATGGTTGACCGGTGTGCCGCTGCACAGGGAAAGCAACTCACATTAATGTCATGGAATGTAGCAGGTGTTAAAAATAGGATGGCAAATACTGAATGGCATCCCTTTCTAAAAGCTTCACAAACAATTTGTTTCAAGAGAGATGGCACAAGGGGGCTTTCATATAGAAGGATATTCATTGGTTATTACCCCAGCTGTACCATCTTCTGATGGGAGAGCAAAAGGGGGAGGGGGTATAGCAGTACTGATCTCTATTTAATTCCATTTACATTCATAAAGTCATTCACTAACTCTCCATATTTTCAGTTTTTGTCTTTTCAGCCAAAGGATAAGATGGGAATAGTGCTGATAAACTATTATAACAATAGGTTTGACTCCTCTAAGAACATGCTGGTTTTTGCCTTTCAGAGAGAGTTAGAAGTGTCTTAGGAGGTATTACGGCCCCCTATATTTTGATATGGATCGGGGATTGTAATATTGCTGCATGCCAAACGACTGCAGATAAGGTCTGTGGGTACACGGACGAATTGGGAAATGGCCAATCGTATTTTTTGCATGATACGTTTGGAGACTCATTGAATGAAGTGATATATAGGTATGACCTGGAATTGATGGAGCAGAATATGGATTTAGGAAACGGTGTGATACTGACTTATTGGGGAGGGGGCAAAATACTCAATTATTGACCACACATTAATCTCTAACAATGGTTTACTAATTCTTGACTCATTTAAGGTTGTGCCCACCACTTTTATTGATCACCAACCATTACTATTAGCTCTAAATATAGAAACTCAACACAAAGAAGGGGAACAGCTAGCGACTTACCTGGAAACAGAAGGTTATAATGGGATTAGCTTAAGGTGGGCGGGCATAAATGAAGCTGACCTGTTGGATACAATCATTAAGGAGAACAAAGAGGAAATTATAATATGTACGGAATGGAATCAATGCCCGCCTAAAATTCTTATCGCCTTCCGTAAGCTTACAACTGCTATTTCAGGTAGCTTAAGAACTAGGCCAAAAACAAAAGCCGCTAATAAATTTGGGTGGTTTGATCACCATTGTTCACAAGCGAATCAAAAGCTTAAAAACGATCTACAAGCCTGGCCTAGAGATATAGAAGAAGTAATAAATAAACGTTTAATTTATGAACATGTGTTGGAAAGTGGGTTATTGGTAGGGGCAAATGTAGGTCTGCCACTAGTAATAAGACCACAAACACTCGATAGGACTCAGCATAGGTCTAAGAAAATTATTCCCATGCTCAACCCCTGGTAACGTGGCTGCGAGCAGACAGGCTTAACTTCAAAGACAGGTATGTAAAGCATTTAAAAACACCAATTCAGTAAATAATTAAAACACAACACATAATAAAAATCCAACACCAATTTATAAAAATAGGAAATATTTTTATCTTTAAAATGACACCAAAACGACAAAAATCCAATGTAGGGAACCGGAGATATGAATTTTCAAAGTTTAAATAAAATATAGCACTTAGAAGCATCTAGCACCATATTGGGACATAGCCTCGCGATAGACCGGGCCAAAGTCAAAGTTTAAGGCCGACCGCGATGGAGCCCTGAGCGGATACTCCACGCGGAAGGTCCCGGTCAATGTTTTTACCTTCGCACTTAGAAACTTTTCTGGAGCTTTTCTCTTCGAGGCCCCTCGACGCTCTCCGTCAGTCCGGATCCGGTGCGGCTCCGCCGGGCAGCCTTTCGACGATCTCCCGGTGAACTTCCTGGAGCGGACTTAGAAACTTTTTCAAGATCGCTTTAGCGGGGCAATCCAACAATCCAGGCCGACACGCGATGGAAGGCAGGCGGATTGGCGCTCGCGGTTGATCCCGGCCGACTTTCTTACGAGCGGACTTAGAAGCTTTTCCGGAGCTTTTTCTCTTGGGGTCCCTCGATGCTCCTCATGTATCCGGATCCGGTGAGGGTTCGCCGGTCTCAGATTTTCGCTAGTCCCGGTCAATCTCTGGAAGTCGATGCGATGGAGCTTTTAGCGGGACGAACCTGGTGGGCTTGGCCGGCTCGCGGTTGAAGGCAGGCGGCTTGGCTGACCAGGATGAGTCGGTCCCCCTATGGAGCTTTTTTTCCAAAGTTCCTCCAAAGTTCCCCAAACTTCCTGAACTTCTTCCTGAAGTTCCTCAAAGGGTCCCAAAGTGTCTCAAACTTACTCCAAGGGTCTGGAAGCTCCAAGATGGTCCTTGAAAGTTGAGGACTTCAATTCCCACAATGCACTGGACGTCACCCTTACAAATCCACTGGTAGTTCCCCAGGTTGGTGATTCTTGGTGGTGAGGGTCCAGATGAGCTCTGTTAACCTGTAGCTTGCAGGGAGTCCACTCTTGAGTTCTTTTACTCAGCACAGTTAGTCCACAAAGCTGTAGTTTCAGGGGGTGCAGTCTCCAGAGGTCAGGCCTTAGAAGTCTTTGCACAGCAGAAGTTCCAGCAGGGCCAGTCTTGCTTTCTTCAGTTTCAAGCAGCAGATCTGAGGGGCTGGGCCTCTCTCAGATACTTATTCCACAGTCTCTGGGTCATCCAGGAGGTCAAGCTTCACCAATAGGAGTAGGGTAACTGCCCACTTGAGTGACTACTTCCTGCAGAGTGTGGCATTATTTTATCCCAGAGTGCAACAAAGCTTCCAAATCCATAATGGCTGATTTTCCAGCAAGGAGGTAAGAGCTGGCTAAACACTCCCACTGAGTTGGCTAATTAACCTAGCCTCTCCTCCCTACATCTGCACATACCTTCCTTAATCCTGCCATCTGGCTGGGGTGGGGGTTCAAAGCTGTTAATGACACTGCTCTGGGCTCTGCCCCTTTGAAGCTCATTGTTTACGACCCCTCCCCCTGGCCTGGCATTCCTGCAGAACAGCTCACTGCCCTCCCAGTCCATCTGGCTGACCCCAGGGGATCTTTATCACCTCTTCAGGCAGGCTGGCTAATCCTCTTAACTCTGACCAATCAGGGCAGAGCACTGGCAGGCTGGATTTGGAACTACAACTAAGAAAGTGTTATAACTTCTTGTCTGTTCACTTTGGGAAAAATTCAATAACATCATATTGTAGGATTTATCCATACCATTCTAGTGAGTCTTTGAATGGAATCTTTATCCCTGTCCTGTTAATAGTTATTGTTTAATAACTTTCCCCATGTTATCCTATGGGCCATGGGGTTTGCAATGGGAAAAATGACGTGGGCCATTTTTCCAGCACCAGGACCTACAAAAACATATTTTATAAGTACTTGGCTTATTTTCACAGGACCCCCACCCCATAGGTCACCTAGGGGAGACCCTAGGGGTGTTGAATCTGTAAAAATATTGCAGATCCTCCAGGCCCAGTGCCCCCAGCATCAAAGTCGAATTTGGGCAGCACTTTAAACAATGGGGAGAGTGAAATGTGAATTTCACTTAACCCAGGGCATTTATAAACTCATTTTATAAGGGTCTACCTTATAGATACCTGACCCCCACCCCTGGGATACCTAGGGGAGACCCTGGGGGTCATTATTATGCAAAAACATTTTAGGTTGACCAGTTTTAAGTGCCCCAAACCCCAAAGTCGAGTTTGGCCACAATTTGCATGTTTAAGAGCAGTCCTGGCACCCAGAGCTGCTTTTAAACTGACCACAGGCTTCAGCAGTGCACACATGCAAGTGCAAAAAGGCTGCTGGCCTCTAAACTGCCATGCCCCAGGATACTGGGGACTTCTAGGTAGTTTCAATCCCCTGCCCTATTATATACTAGGGGCTCATGGGGTAGGTCATGCCAATTACAGGGGTACCCCAACCCAAAGTGTACCCTAGTGTATGTAGGTGCTTTACTGTTATCTAAGTGTTTCAGCATGGCACTGGCCCTGGGCCTGGTAAAACAGAGCCCAGGGTCAGTCAGAGTCAGTTACCACCAGTTCCAGTCAGCAAAAAGTTGGGGGTGCCCAGGGCACAGGATGACTTTCCAACACAGCCCCCCAAACGAAAGGTGAGGGGTTACTAACCTATACCCTGGTAGTCCTCCTCAGCTAAGTGGAAAAACCTGGAAAGTCCATCGGCATTGGCATGGGCAACCCCAGGTCTGTGTTCCACTGTAAAGTCCATTCCCTGTAGGGAAATGGACCACCTTAACAGCTTGGGATTCTCCCCTCTCATCTGCATGAGCCATCTGAGAGGCCTGTGGTCAGTTTGAACACGGAAGTGAGTCCCAAACAAATATGGTCTCAACTTTTTCAGTGACCACACCACAGCAAAAGCCTCTCTCTCAATGGCACTCCATCTCTGCTCTCTGGGAAGAAGCCTCCTGCTAATAAAGGCAACTGGCTGATCAAGGCCCCCTTCATTTAGCTGTGCCAACACTGCCCCAATCCCTTGCTCTGAAGCATCGGTCTGAACTACAAATTCCTTCGTGTAGTCAGGGGCCAGTAACACTGTTGCTGAACACATAGCAGCTTTCAGAGTGTCAAAAGCCTTCTGACACTCTGGGGTCCAAATCACCTTCTTGGGCCTCTTTTTAGAAGTCAGTTCTGTTAGGGGCCCCACAATGGTCCCATAATTTTGAACAAACCTTCTATAGTACCCTGTCAGTCCAAGGAAGGCCCTGACCTGAGTCTGGGTAACAGGTGCTGTCCACTCCAAAATAGTTTGGATTTTAGCTTGGAGAGGCTGTACATGGCCCCCACCTACCAGGTGGCCCAGGTACACTACAGAACTCTGCCCTATTTGGCACTTGCTTGCCTTAATAGTCAGGCCTGCCTGCTGCATGGCCTGAAGCACTTCCCTTAGGTGGCTTAAGTGATCTCCCCAGGTAGAACTATACACAGCTATGTCATCCAGGTAAGCTGCACTGAACTGTTCCAACCCAGACAAGACCCTGTTCACCAACCTTTGGAAGGTGGCAGGTGCATTCTTTAAACCAAAGGGCATTACCTTGAACTGATAATGTCCCTCTGGGGTGGAGAATGCTGACCTCTCCTTTGCTCCATCAGTGAGGGCAATCTGCCAGTAACCTGAAGTCAAATCAAAAGTACTCAGGTACTTAGCAGCCCCTAACCTGTCAATGAGCTCATCAGCTCTAGGTATAGGGTGAGCGTCAGTCTTTGTGACTGCATTCAATCCTCTGTAGTCCACACAGAACCTTAACTCCTTGGGTCCCCCCTGAGGATTAGGTTTAGGTACCAGCACCACTGGGCTGGCCCATGGACTCTCAGACGGTTCAATTACCCCCAAGTCCAGCATCTTAGCAACCTCAGCTTTAATGCTGGCTCTGACATGGTCAGATGTCCTGTACAGTTTATTTTTGACAGGTAGGCTGTCACCAGTGTCAATGTGATGCACACACCACTCAGTGATGCCTGGGGTCAAAGAGAACAGGCCAGCAAACTGCTCCAGCACTTGCTTACAGTCTCTGTGCTGCTGGTCTGTCAACTTGGGAGAGAGTATCACCCCCTCCACTGACCCATCTTGCACATTATTGGAGAGGAGGTCGGGCACAGGCTCAGTTTCCTCCTCCACACCCTCATCAGTGACCAGTAACATGGTCATGTCTGCCCTGTCATGGTGGGGTTTCAATCTATTCACATGCAGGACCCTATGAGGGTTCCTGGGGGTGCCAAGGTCAACCAAATAGGTAACCTCACCCTTCTTTTCTAAGATTGGATAGGGCCCACTCCACTTGTCATGGAGGGCCCTGGGAGCCACAGGCTCCAACACCCACACCAATTGTCCTGGAGTATACTCAGGCATAGTAGCCTTCTGATCATACCAGTGCTTCATGAGCTCCTGGCTGGCCTCCAGTTTCCTGTTTGCCTTGTACATGTACTCGGCCATTCTAGATCTCAGGCCTAGCACATAGTCCAGCACATTGTCCTTTGCTTCTTTGAGAGGCTTCTCTAAAGACTCTCTCAGCAGGCTCAATGGCCCCCTCACAGGGTGTCCAAACACCAACTCAAAGGGACTGAAACCAACCCCTTTCTGTGGCACCTCCCTGTAGGCAAACAGTAAGCATGGGAGGAGAACATCCCATCTCCTCCTGAGTTTCTCTGACAACCCATTTATCATGCCCTTCAGGGTTTTGTTGAATCGCTCAACAAGACCATTTGCTTGTGGGTGATAGGGGTGGTGAACTTGTAGTTGACACCACACTCATCCCACATA
The DNA here is from genome assembly GCA_963921515.1 of Calotriton arnoldi. NCBI lineage: Eukaryota > Metazoa > Chordata > Amphibia > Caudata > Salamandridae > Calotriton > Calotriton arnoldi. The sequence goes on from CAWUFW010002212.1 coordinate 1,454,663, forward strand.
GCAGTCAGATAGCTGGACAGGAAGTTCGTGCCCTATCTGACACCACCTCTTTTGGAAAACCCACTCTGGTAAACACACCAAGTAGTGCTCTAGCCACTGCAGGAGCATCAATGGTTCTAAGAGGTATGGCTTCAGGGTATCTAGTGGCATGGTCAACTACCACTAAGATATACCTATTCCCTGATGCAGTAGGTGGGTCCAGGGGACCAACAATGTCCATCCCCACCCTTTCAAAAGGAACCCCAACCACTGGCAGTGGTACTAGGGGAGCCTTTGTCTTGCCCCCTGCCTTGCCACTGGCCTGACAGGTGACACAAGAGCTGCAAAACTCCTTTACCTTTTCAGACATATGGGGCCAGTAGAAATGGTTCACCAACCGGTTCCATGTCTTTATCTGTCCCAAATGTCCTGCCAAGGGGATGTCATGACCCAAAGTCAGGATGAACTCTCTGTACCTCTGGGGCACCACCAACCTCCTGGTGGCCCCCTCCTTGAGGTTTCTGGCCTCAGTATAAAGCAGTCCATCTTCCCAGTAGATTCTATGAAACCCACTGTCATCCCCTTCCTCTTGCTTAGAAGCAATCCGCCTCAAGCCCTCAAGGGTGGGACAGTCACGCTGTCCCTGACTGAACTCCTCTCTGGAGGGTCCACCTGCTCCTGTCAGTTCTGCCAAATCTGACAGCTCTGGCAGGGATGGAGTCCCTCCCTCCGAGGCCAGATCCTCCCCATCAGGGTTAGATTCTGCCTGCACCTCTGGAGTTCCCTGGGCTGGCTCACCAGGCCCAGTACCCTTGTCCATGGATGCTTGGCCCTTTGTTCCAGGGTCCAAGTCTCCAGCCCCTCCCGTCTGGCTAGTCTGTGACCTAGTCACAGCACATACCCACTCAGGGAGCTCCAATATTTTCATATGGAGTCCTCTCTCCACCTCTGACCATGCAGAGGCTTCAAGGTCATTGCCCAGTAAACACTGGACTGGGAGCACCTTTGACACAGCTACCTTCATAGGGCCTGTCACACCTCCCCATTCCAAATCCACCACAGCCATAGGATGGAGTTTGGTGGTGCTGTCTGCATAAGTCACCTGGTGAAACTCACCAGGTAACAAACTCTCCGGGGGCACCAGCTCATCCAGGACCATAGTTACACTAGCCCCAGTGTCTCTGATAGCCTCCACCTCAGTCCCATTCACTTTAGGCCTCTGCCTGTACTTATCCATGTTTGGAGGTAAGGCAGTAAGGGTTGCAATATTCACCCCACCCAGGGACACTAAGGTTGCTTGCCCCACCTGATTACCCTCCACTGGGGCACCACTCTCCACCCCTACACTGACACTGGCAATCCCTGTGGATGGCCCCTTAGGGGGAGCTTTTAGTGCAGACAGCATCTCCCTGCTTGTGCCCTGGCTGGTTACAGTCAAAGCACTTACCCACTTTTGAGGGATCAAAGAATTTACCATTCTTTCCCTGAATCCACCTCCCTTGGGTTTTGGGTTGGCTCGGGGCCCCCCTCCTTGTGCAGGTTTTTGTGGGTCTTTGGAGGACTCCTTAGGTTTTTGACCTTCATTTCCCTGGGCTTTCCCCTGGGGAGGGACCTGTCCTCCTTTCTTCTGGTCACCCCCTGGTGCTGAATGGAAACCCGGGTTCTCACCCACTCATCAGCTGACTCCCCCAACTCTCTGGGGTCTGTCAGCTTAGAGTCCACTAGATACTGGCGTAACTTCTCTTCTGCACAATGAGTCAAAATGTGTTCTTTCAAAAACAAATTATACAATCCCTCATAAGTGCTCACTTTGTTACCACAAATCCAGCCTTCCAGTGCCTTCACTGAAACATCCACAAAGTCTATCCAAGACTTGGAATTCAATTTCTGGGTGTTCCTAAACTTCACCCTGTACTGCTCTGGAGTCAGACCAAACCTCTTGACTAAGCAGGCTTTCATCTGCTGGTATGATTCTGCATCCTCTCCCTTCAGGGTCAGGAGCCTATCCCTCCCAGCTACTGGAATCAACTCCCACAGGAGTGCACCCCAATACCTAGAGTGGACCCTACTCATCTTAAGGGCCCTCTCAAAAGCTGCAAGCCATTTGTCAATGTCATCCCCCTCAGTGTACTTGGGCACAATACCCTTTGGAAGTTTAGGTTCAAATCTGCCACCCCTGGACATCTCAGCATCTTCTTCGCTTTCGCTGCCACCATTTCTCTTCTCCTCCTTCTCCCACCTCTTCTCAGCCAAATCCAGTTTCCTTTGCTCTAAAGCTATCAAAGCTAATTGAGCCTGAAGCTGTCTCTCTGCAAGGGACCGTAGTGGTTCCTGAGTAAGGGACCCTTCCCCACTCCCACCATCAGGATTCTGTTGGCTTACACTAGTTATAATGGAAGAGGCATCATCCTCCTCTCTTGGGATGATGTTGGGGGGACACCCTCGACCCCCCTTGATTCTCCTCAGCTGCCTGGTCATGGGCTTGTATAAACTGAAACAACCCTGCCTTCCTATACCTCTTGGAAGCAGGCAGCCCCTAAGCCTACACTGTTCCCTAAGCTCAGCCAACTTACACTGGGACAGTTTAGCCAGGTCCAACTCCATGGTTCCCTAGTTTTGGGTCACAACACTAGGCACAATAGACTTAGAACAATTTGGAAAAATCAAAACAATGGATTAAAAACAGTTTAGTCCAAATTCCAAAAATCAAACTCAAAAGTTTTGTTCTAAGGCAATTTAGAGGATTTTTATAATCTTAATTCATTCACTGAAAGGTGTATTTTTTAAACACAAGTCCACATCCCACCGCTGCCACCAAATGTTGGAAAGTGGGTTATTGGTAGGGGCAAATGTAGGTCTGCCACTAGTAATAAGACCACAAACACTCGATAGGACTCAGCATAGGTCTAAGAAAATTATTCCCATGCTCAACCCCTGGTAACGTGGCTGCGAGCAGACAGGCTTAACTTCAAAGACAGGTATGTAAAGCATTTAAAAACACCAATTCAGTAAATAATTAAAACACAACACATAATAAAAATCCAACACCAATTTATAAAAATAGGAAATATTTTTATCTTTAAAATGACACCAAAACGACAAAAATCCAATGTAGGGAACCGGAGATATGAATTTTCAAAGTTTAAATAAAATATAGCACTTAGAAGCATCTAGCACCATATTGGGACATAGCCTCGCGATAGACCGGGCCAAAGTCAAAGTTTAAGGCCGACCGCGATGGAGCCCTGAGCGGATACTCCACGCGGAAGGTCCCGGTCAATGTTTTTACCTTCGCACTTAGAAACTTTTCTGGAGCTTTTCTCTTCGAGGCCCCTCGACGCTCTCCGTCAGTCCGGATCCGGTGCGGCTCCGCCGGGCAGCCTTTCGACGATCTCCCGGTGAACTTCCCTGGAGCGGACTTAGAAACTTTTTCAAGATCGCTTTAGCGGGGCAATCCAACAATCCAGGCCGACACGCGATGAAAGGCAGGCGGATTGGCGCTCGCGGTTGATCCCGGCCGACTTTCTTACGAGCGGACTTAGAAGCTTTTCCGGAGCTTTTTCTCTTGGGGTCCCTCGATGCTCCTCATGTATCCGGATCCGGTGAGGGTTCGCCGGTCTCAGATTTTCGCTAGTCCCGGTCAATCTCTGGAAGTCGATGCGATGGAGCTTTTAGCGGGACGAACCTGGTGGGCTTGGCCGGCTCGCGGTTGAAGGCAGGCGGCTTGGCTGACCAGGATGAGTCGGTCCCCCTATGGAGCTTTTTTTCCAAAGTTCCTCCAAAGTTCCCCAAACTTCCTGAACTTCTTCCTGAAGTTCCTCAAAGGGTCCCAAAGTGTCTCAAACTTACTCCAAGGGTCTGGAAGCTCCAAGATGGTCCTTGAAAGTTGAGGACTTCAATTCCCACAATGCACTGGACGTCACCCTTACAAATCCACTGGTAGTTCCCCAGGTTGGTGATTCTTGGTGGTGAGGGTCCAGATGAGCTCTGTTAACCTGTAGCTTGCAGGGAGTCCACTCTTGAGTTCTTTTACTCAGCACAGTTAGTCCACAAAGCTGTAGTTTCAGGGGGTGCAGTCTCCAGAGGTCAGGCCTTAGAAGTCTTTGCACAGCAGAAGTTCCAGCAGGGCCAGTCTTGCTTTCTTCAGTTTCAAGCAGCAGATCTGAGGGGCTGGGCCTCTCTCAGATACTTATTCCACAGTCTCTGGGTCATCCAGGAGGTCAAGCTTCACCAATAGGAGTAGGGTAACTGCCCACTTGAGTGACTACTTCCTGCAGAGTGTGGCATTATTTTATCCCAGAGTGCAACAAAGCTTCCAAATCCATAATGGCTGATTTTCCAGCAAGGAGGTAAGAGCTGGCTAAACACTCCCACTGAGTTGGCTAATTAACCTAGCCTCTCCTCCCTACATCTGCACATACCTTCCTTAATCCTGCCATCTGGCTGGGGTGGGGGTTCAAAGCTGTTAATGACACTGCTCTGGGCTCTGCCCCTTTGAAGCTCATTGTTTACGACCCCTCCCCCTGGCCTGGCATTCCTGCAGAACAGCTCACTGCCCTCCCAGTCCATCTGGCTGACCCCAGGGGATCTTTATCACCTCTTCAGGCAGGCTGGCTAATCCTCTTAACTCTGACCAATCAGGGCAGAGCACTGGCAGGCTGGATTTGGAACTACAACTAAGAAAGTGTTATAACTTCTTGTCTGTTCACTTTGGGAAAAATTCAATAACATCATATTGTAGGATTTATCCATACCATTCTAGTGAGTCTTTGAATGGAATCTTTATCCCTGTCCTGTTAATAGTTATTGTTTAATAACTTTCCCCCATGTTATCCTATGGGCCATGGGGTTTGCAATGGGAAAAATGACGTGGGCCATTTTTCCAGCACCAGGACCTACAAAAACATATTTTATAAGTACTTGGCTTATTTTCACAGGACCCCCACCCCATAGGTCACCTAGGGGAGACCCTAGGGGTGTTGAATCTGTAAAAATATTGCAGATCCTCCAGGCCCAGTGCCCCCAGCATCAAAGTCGAATTTGGGCAGCACTTTAAACAATGGGGAGAGTGAAATGTGAATTTCACTTAACCCAGGGCATTTATAAACTCATTTTATAAGGGTCTACCTTATAGATACCTGACCCCCACCCCTGGGATACCTAGGGGAGACCCTGGGGGTCATTATTATGCAAAAACATTTTAGGTTGACCAGTTTTAAGTGCCCCAAACCCCAAAGTCGAGTTTGGCCACAATTTGCATGTTTAAGAGCAGTCCTGGCACCCAGAGCTGCTTTTAAACTGACCACAGGCTTCAGCAGTGCACACATGCAAGTGCAAAAAGGCTGCTGGCCTCTAAACTGCCATGCCCCAGGATACTGGGGACTTCTAGGTAGTTTCAATCCCCTGCCCTATTATATACTAGGGGCTCATGGGGTAGGTCATGCCAATTACAGGGGTACCCCAACCCAAAGTGTACCCTAGTGTATGTAGGTGCTTTACTGTTATCTAAGTGTTTCAGCATGGCACTGGCCCTGGGCCTGGTAAAACAGAGCCCAGGGTCAGTCAGAGTCAGTTACCACCAGTTCCAGTCAGCAAAAAGTTGGGGGGTGCCCAGGGCACAGGATGACTTTCCAACAACATGCAATAGAGGAAAGGAAATCTCACTTACAGGAGAAGGCATGGGAAGATTTAGAGTGGGCAGCAAAACTGAGAAACTGTTCTTTATTTTGGAAAACTGTAAATCAGCCGTTCTTCAAAGATATAACTGCCCCGAGATCATGACTTCATGTGCAACCAGCGGAATGGCTTTCCCACTATGGAGGGATATTTAATCCAGATAATATAGCCACGGTTTCCTCCCATACTGATATAATTGAGGTCAGCCCTCCCTTCCTAAATACTATTACCCTGGATGAAGTCAGAGTAGCCCTTAAGACATGTGCAAATGGGAAGGCACCCGTCCCAGATGCGGTTCCCGGAGATGCCTTTAAGTCGCAACCCATGCTCTGGAGACAAATCTTGACTCAAGTATGTATAGCAGTATCCAAAGAACATATACCAGCGACATAGGCAGAAAGTATAATCGCCCGATTTTTAAAAAATGGAATGGGGGATGCTAAATCTTATAGACCTATCTCTGTCTTGATTCCTCAGTTAAGCTTCTAGGTAGGATACTCCTAGAAAGACTAGACCTGGGTAACAGATAATTATGTGCTTACTGACTCGCAATTTGGTTTTAGGCTCGAAGTTGGTACCTTGGAGCAATGTATTACCTACACCTCATTGTGAGTAAACACACTATAACAAAAAAGGGTCATTTATTTTTGTGCATCGCTGATCTCAGGAGTGCATTTGATCTGGCTAATCATACCAAGTTGTGGAAAATCTTGGAAGCTCTGGGCCCTCCTTTAGATATAGTTTCCTTTTTAGCGCAATTATATAGTCACTTGAATGCTCATGTACGTTATGGGACTAATGGTGAGTCCACCCAAGGCCATTCTCGCACCACTTTTGTTTTCATTATATATTAACGGGGTGGATGCAAACCTATAACAATTGCCCACAGACACCCCGAAAATCGGTAATCGCTCAGTCCCTGTCCTCCTGTAGGCTGATGATGGGGTATTATTATCACGGAGTATGAGGAACCCCCATTTGGAGATTATGAAAATGACATTTGTAAGATCCACAGAGGCCATCTTAAGGTTTGTAGCTAAAATAGGTCGCAAACCTTTAATTAAATGCTGCAACTGTATAGAGGTAAATGTATCAGGAGTGCAAAATTTGGAGCAGCCTAATGGGGTTCATCAAATACTAAACTGCTACAAACATTGGAGAACACATTTTATGAAGATTATTGGCAGTACCTAGTTCTACCTCATCTTATATTGTGCATAACGAATTAGCATCCTCCTTCATAGAAGATTCTATTCATATTATCGCATTATTAACATGGCACAGCATTTGGTCCAAAAAGGGGACAAAGTTTACTGGAAAAATCATTGAAGACTGTCTGGCCCTAGACTCCAGAGATAACATTTTGTGGTTTGTGCATGTGAGTAGCCTCCTAAAGAGTCTAGATGTAAATTTTACTCTGGAGGATCCGACTAGCATTTTATATTATAGCAAGAAAGAAGTAAAGAAGATTTTTGATGGGCCAATGAGAGGCCAAAAGGGGATAAGTCCCCTTTTGGCCTCTCATTGGCCCAATGGTCTCACTAAGGTGAGAGTGTCAAATCAACTGTTAAGTGCTATGTAAATGGTCATCTGCACAATGGCATTCAAGGTTATTTATCACTTGTGACTAATGTACAAGATAGGTTTTACCTTACGAGGCTTCAGCTAAATACTCTAAACTTTATAGACAAAGAACCTACCAAAATGTCCATGTGATGGTCAAACTGCACAATCTACCCAGCACTTTATCCTATTTTGTAAATTTTATAAAGATATTAGGTAACGATTTTTAACACAGTTAGTTATTACAAATGAATTGTTTAATTTTAAAGAGGCTTTTAACTATCTATGCAAACTAAGGGGCTCATTAGGATGGCGGGTCCGCCCGCCATCCCTGCGGTGTTAGGACCGGCCGCCAGACATGTGGCGGTCCCGCACCGCGAATTAGAATGCGACCGCCACCATGGCGGTCGCATTCTGCAATTTAACATTGCGTCGGGTGCTGCAGCACCGCCGTGATGTTAATATTGCATGCCTGGCATTTCACTGCACCACATGGCAGGCACCACACGGTGCCTGCCACTTGGTGCAGCGAAATGTAGGGGGGTACCATAGGTACCCCCCAAGTGCACCCCACTTCCCCCAGACACAAGGGGGACCCGCAACGGGCCCCTGGACGCAATCCCCGCCACCCTTTCCATGGCGGCATCGCCGCCATGGAAAGGCCTTTAAACACCCACATCATAATATGGCTGGCGGTGCCTGCTAGGCACCGCCACCATATTAGTGGCCCAGCTGCACCAGGCCGGCAATCGTAACGATTGCCGACTGGCAGAAAAGTGGCGGACGGTCTTTGCATCCGCCGCGATACCCACCGCCATCATAATATGGTGGGGGTATTTCACATGAGGATGGCGTAACGATCGCCACCGCCGGCCCGGCGGTGGCGATCGTTACGCCATCCTAATGAGCCCCTAAGTGCTGTGAAAGTCTGTTTTGCAGTTACTAGATATATTACGTTTGCAATAAAGCGTAGGAAAGTAAATTACCCATTTGGAGAATTTACTCTATAAGGTAGAATAAAATGAATACATCAAAATTGTCCAGAGTAATTAAGCTAGGTCATACCAATGGATAACCTGTATATTCCTGTTCATCTCTTTTTATTGTAATACAGAATGAACTCTTTAGAATATTTCTTCTCTTGTATTGAATTTTAAATGGTTTTGTTTGAAGAAATTTCTTGTTTTTGCAATGTATACATTAATTTTATGGACCTTTATTTATTCGAATAAAGATTGCTTGATTAATTGATTGATTGATTGATTTATTACAAACGTGTAAACAGGCAGTACAGAATAACTGCCATGAAGGCACTCAGCACATTCACAGAAGGGCAAATTCAAAAATATTTTAAGTCCCAAGTGGGCAGTAAAATCAAGAAAGAAATGGACAATATCCCTAGCAATTTCTAAATCTCCTGAAAGTCTTCTGTCTTAGCCCCAAAATTGAGGGTTTATGTACACTTTTTGCATATGAAATCACTAAAACTATGGAATAATTATGGTATGATCAAATGTACTTTTTCCTCAAATCAGAGAACAGTTTTATTAAGCATCATTTTGCCTTAGCATTTGAGCACTAGCCCACTACATGATTATTGATTCTGCCCACTATATGCTAATGCCATCCAGAGATGGTTAAACATGAACAACAGCAAACTATTATGAATGAATAGAGTACAGTGAGCTAGCTGAAGGACCTTGAAGTAAAGTTACAGTTTTGTGACCGAGACATGGAAGATTATTTGAGAACAGCATGAACGATGCCCATGGAAATAAACAAACATGACTCTGCCTGGAGGAGGGACACAGATAAAAGAAATAACGGCACATAAAGAAAGTGACCAGGCAAGCTGCCGAGCCCTTGTAAATAAATAAATAAATTAATTAATTAATATTGTAAAAATTTAAAGCATGGCGGGAATTCGGGTGGGGAGCAGTGGAGGGAGTTAAAATGGAGCACATCAGGGCACAGAAACAAGTGGGAGAGACTTTAAGAAACACATTTACTTCCATGGAGTACTAAATGCAAACTGAAAAAGAGTCCCAACTAGTCAGCAGTAGAAGAAGGCGACTAATACAATCAGAAAATTGTGAGAACAAAATTCTCGTGAGTGGGACAAAATCAAGAATAGGGAGAAAGCCACTGAATAAAAAGCTGACATTTGAGAGGGACAACACAGCCAGCCAATCGTGAGGAAGAGAATGACCCAAAACCCACTCTAAGGCCCTCATTATGATGTTGGGCAGACTGTAACCGACAGCCTGTCGGTTGCGGTCCGATTGACATCTAGCTATGCAGTCCGACTGCTGCATTATGATGCGGTGGTCAGAGGCAGGGGGCAGAAGGACCAACCGCTGCTTTTCCCGACGGGCTCAAGGTGCCTGTCGTGCCAGCTGTCTGAAAGTAATACCCTACAACGGGGCTGCTCAGGCACCACCGTAAGGATTATGATTTCCCTTTCAGGCAGCCTTTCAATGGTGGTCCGACTGCCATTGAAAGGTTGTCGGAAACGCACTTTGGGGGCCCCTAGCAGGGCCCCATCCCTCCGCAGCCTCCACCAAGAGGCCTAGGGACACCTGTGGTGCCCCCCCCCGAAAAAGCCATAAACCGCGTGCCAGGCACCATATGTAAACATCTATTTTTGTAATGCGGGTTGTACAGCGGCCCTTTTCCAGCCGCTGCACAAGCTGCAATGGAGAAATGGATGTTTACAATCGCCTCATGGGTAGTCGCATTCAAATTCGTCGGATGGAACCGCCAACTACTAGTCGGTCGGTTTCCATTCCGACATGATGCCTGTCGGATGCTCATCCGACCGACATCGTAATTAGGGCCTAAGTATGTGTTAAGTATTGAAAACTATAGGTCTTGACAGCAGAAACATCATTTTTTATAGCCAATATCTAAATATGGATCTAAAGATGAAGACTTCTTCAAACTTTAAAGCTCACAGTCTCTCATCTCTGAATGAATGAATGATAGCATTTATACAGAACCCACAGCTATTTTAGAACTTTTGACACTGGTCTTACATACTGTCTAGCGAAACAAGTAGGTTTTTAGCTTTTTCCTATAGATTACAAGAGAAGCAGAGTGATGCTAATTTATTCAAGTATAAGCACATTATAATTAAATACTAGGGTACTATTACTAAGTGGTTAGTGTTAAGTCACTGTACATAATTTAAATGTATTCCTAATTTAAAATAAATAGGGGTTTAAATAACTTACTTAACTTAATTTAACTGACATCATTTAAAATGTATTGAGGTTGGATTGAAAAAGCCCATTTTATTTAATTTAATTCAATTCATATTAAGGGTAAGAGTAGGGGTTAGTATTAAAGTACATGTAAGTCATGTAAACTCATTAAAGAATAGGATTGGCATTCATGTTTAGTAAAGGTTAATTAAAATATCTGAAATTTAAGGTATTTAAAATATGTTAAATTAAAGTAAATAATGACACAAGTTCAATTATTTTAAATTAGCTTATAATTAAATATGGGACCATACCTAATTGATTGAAACATATTGATTTTAAATATATTAATTAATGAAATCTGGCCCCAAACTTCACTGCATCTAACTTAAATTAAATTAAATTAAATTAAGGGGAAAGCTTGGGTTAGGGTTTGCATTTGGATACGTTAATGGTGCTTTAAATTTCAATTGATTCATCAGAATAAAAGTAAAATGGGTAAAGGTTTAGAATTAGGATTAGGTTAAAGATAATTATATCATTTAGAATAATTTATTTTCATTTGCTAAGTGGTTAGGACTCACATAAATGTTTCTTCATGGGTAGTATTTACATATAATTTATTTTAATTTTATTTGGGATTAGGGTTAGAATATAAATTAACTAAACACATATTTCTTTAATTTAAAAAAGATCAATGTAGTTGAAAAATTGTTTGGAAGGGTCACTTTGGTTGGAAAATACTTTAGCAACTCTACGAGATCTGGCTTGCATTACTAATCATGACAAAAAATTTAAAAAGTCTGCTGCAGTAAAAAATAAAAAATAAATTCTTTCTTTCTGCATACAATGCACCTATGAAAGAAAGAATACAATACGTGATTATTCTGTTACTTTTGAGATGTAAAGCAAGTCCTCCTTTCATTGCATTTTCAATGCAATCACTCTATCAGAGGCAGAAAAATAAAATAAACCAAACAACCAATAGCATGAGATGAGTACGTAATACTCCTCTGGGTGGAACCAAAGCCAGGCACGTGCGACCCCACGCTGATCTTGGCCCCAGTGACCCCATCCAAAAGGCCCGGCATGCTATTTAGGGGGGCACGCGGCTCCCTTCACAGGCCGATTTTAGCCCAGGGGACCGCATCCCCCGGGGCCCAGTATATTTTTGAGTAGGAGGGGGGCACACACCCTTCTCCACAGGACACCCAGAGCACCCACCTTAGTCTTGTTGGGGACCACGGAAGGAGCCCCAATGCCGCAGCTGGCTCCCCGCATACAGTGGGAGTCGACAATGATTCCACCCACAGGGAGAAACTCCTAAGGCTCCTCCCTCCAGGCGGGAGCAATATTTCATCTGTTTCCCTGCCCACTGCAGTGCGGGAAGGGAAACAGATAAAATGTCCACTCCCAGTGGGCGGGAGCATTTTAGAAGCTCCCGCCCGCTGGGAGCGGACTTGGTGTTTGCTCCTGCTTGGCCAGAGATTCAAAAATGCTCCCACCAAGTGAGAGCAAGCACATGTTTCCCTGCCAGCACCGCTATGGGCAGGGAATCTGCTGTGTAGCAGGGTGGGCTACCCGGGGCATAGCATCTGAGCCGGTCCCGAAATGGGGTTGTGGGATTGCAGCATTTTTTGCAGTTTTCTTCACTTTTTGACCCCAGGGGAGCTGAGTTCTAACTTCAAGACAGGGAACTAAGGGGCATATTTACTAGGAAGTGGCAGAGCACAGCGTTAGCCACCTTGGCTTAACGTCAAGCTGGGTCTGCGCCAAAATCAATCGGTGTTGAGGTGGAATGCCCATAGCAACACCTATTGCCCACCCCTTTTACGCTAAGTAAAGGATGAAAGGGTGCCTTATTCACAAGGCGCCGTTAGGCCACGTTAAGTGGCTTAAAGCCGCCTTGTGAATAAGGCAAAGCCCCTATCGCCACCACAATGTCAGAAAAAGTGACGTTATGGTGGTGATAGGGGCTTGTAAATATGCCCCTAAGTCCCTTAGTCCTGTAATCCAGGTGATCTGAAAGGTCACTAGTTAAAATCTTAGCAAAGCAGAGTCAGTCGTCCATCCTTCTGAGTGCCATAAAGTGGGTAATAATAACATGTTATTTACAGTTCTTAGAAATGTGAGTAGTGCAGTGAGAGCCACTATTTAAAATAAGATTGTTAGACACATACTGCGGAAGTAGCAGCACTGCATGCATTCTCACTTGACAGACAGAACAAGCAGCACAGGCAGTAACAGTATAGTTTCTTGCATATACACGCAAGTTCAGCAAAGGCAGCAGCAATGCAACAATCACAGATGAGCATGCTATCATCAGTGTAGGGTTCCCTTACACACAGACCAGGTACACCAAAGATAGCAGATGTACATGCTTTTCTCATACAATGAGCACACACTAAGCACAGTCAGCAGCAGTGCAAGCCCCCCTCTGCCTCAGGCTGCAATGGAACCCTAGATGTGCTTTCATGCCCATCGCACACATGGAATCTGGGATGCATGATGTTGTGGAAATTCCCCCTCTTCAATTGAGTGTGCACATAAGTTGATAAGAGGGCCAGTATGTTGAAAGTCTCCCGAAGAGGCTTATGTATTACCTGTAGGCCGCATGTAATGATCAAGGGCTTAATATACCTATTCTAGAGACCTGTGTGCAATGTGAAGGCCACTTTGCATTTCAAACCCACTGAGATAGCTTAGTGGGTTAGTCACTCACTGCAGAGGTTGATCTGTGTATACACCTAGAAGTCATGAGTTCTAATCGCAATGGAGTTAAAGCACTCTCCTATAGTTTCATGGTTGCTTTTATATGAGCATCATCAGTTCAGTTTGTGAAGTGGCTATAGATTGTCACATAGATGATATAGCATTGCATATAATCCCTAAGATATAACAAAGTACTCACCCAGTTTGTATGAAAGGGCTAGTGCCAAGCCATGTAGCACAAAGTCTGACTTGACAACAAACGATCGACTGACTACATCACACTAAGGGCCTTATTACGATGTCTGCCCGACACCATATTGGTATGGGAACCATCTGGCAATGGGTCAGCGGTTCCGCATACCTAATTACAATGCAACCGCACATTTCTGTATGGGAGCTTGTGCTGTGGCTGTAAACCGGTCGTAGCGCAAGCTCCCATAGAGAAATTGGAGTTTGTGTGAATCCCTGCACCGTGAGGTGCCTGCCACACGGTGCAGGGATTCACAGGGGGGCACCATAGGTTCCACCTCGGCCCCCAGCCAATGTCGCTTTCCGACAGGCTTTCCATGTTGGAAAGCCCGACATGGAAAGCCTGTCAGAAACCGACATCGTAATCCCAACGGCCAATGGGCTCCTTGAGCCTGTCGGAATCCAGCTGGAATGACTGGCCGGTTTTCAGTTTTGACTGCCTGCATCGTAATGCAGAGGTCGAAACTGAAACCGCTACCTGTGGTCGGAGGCTTTCCGAGCCTCATCGTAATCGGGCCCTAAGTGGAGAGTCATATGACCCACACACTACCAGCGATAATGTAAAACCTTTATAAGCCACATGCAGGTTTTGCACAGAGGTCACAAGGCTAATTTCCAACTAGGAAAGGTCTAGCGCTACACACTAAACTTCTGTGCCAAGGTTGGTTTCACGATGGAATACCTCCTTGTTTTATGTGCTCAAGTAGGGTTGCCACCTTTTCCAAAGAAAAGTACCCAGCATTTGCTTACGTTTTAAGATTCTGCAAAGGCATAGACACAATACTTAAATAAAACTTTATATAAAACTGTCTGTTATAATTTTTAACATGGCTTTTCTGTCAAAAGTCATGGGTCAAATAAGGCAGCTATAAAACACATTTTAGAGTGTTTTCTTCTTACATTTACTGACTATATGGGGAAAATAATGGCATTAAATGTTTTTCCTAATTTTGTGCCTGCAGGTCCATTAAAATGCTGGTCAGGTCAATAAAAAACTGTCCAGGTAGCAATCATAGCCTCAAGTCAGTTCTGTTTCAGCAGCTCCATCTGCTCTTCTTTCTTTATAACATGCAAAGTGTTGTGTATGCATGGTGTGACAGCGCACTGGCATTACAGGCAAGACATTTTCAATTGAAATGACCATTACATTTGCAAAGACATGCAGTTTCACTGCGCACAAACGATAATTTATGGAAATGTCAAAAATTGAAATATACCACGCTTCAGAATTAAAACAAAAATGTGCTTCATTTGTGCTTTCCTAATTCCGATATATTATGAAACATCACCACAGTTCACTTCCAGATATTTAAATGTTGTTATGTGTTAGAAAAAGCCTTTCCTTTCAAAGCAAGTTTGTCACATAAATTCTTTCACTTTGACGTCAGAGAAAGAAAACAACAAGCTCCCTTCAAGACTTTGGGGCCGATTCCGATTCGGGCAGGAAATCTCTCCGACCGAGCCGGACCCGGAGAGATTTCCGACCGATTCTGACTCTAGCAGCCCGACCGAACGAGTACGAAGCGTACGTATGCTATCGGATTCGATTCGGTCAGACTCCCATTGAAGTCAATGGGAGCAGGACGTACAACGCGTATGCGAGCTCCCATTGACCCAATGGGTGCGAGGCGAACAAGGGTGCCCCCTACAGCGGGTACGCCTCGAAGCGACTCGCGGCGTACATGCACAGGTAGGGGGGACCCATGGGTCCCCCCTGTGTGCGACTCGCGCGGCTACGCATACAGGGGGGTCCGACACGGACCCCCAAAGTGCGGCTCCGACTGCTCTTTCGAGCCGGACGGTGCGAGTCGGTCGGACTGCTCGCGGTGCGCATCGTACTTGCCCGGCCGGGGAACGTCTCCATCGCGCGGTGCGAGGCGTGTCCGTGCGAGTCGGTCGGAGCGCTTCGGACCCGCGAACAAGTCGGTCGGCGATTTCGCGTGCGCTCGCATCGTACTCGCTCGGCCGGACGCACGTACGAATCGGTCGGGAAAGAGGGCTCCGAATCGGATCCGGTTAAGCCGAATCCGATTCGGTGCCCTACCGGCCGAGATCGGAATCGGCCCCACAGTCTGACATTTGATCTCTGTCTTGAATGTACAGCATATGTAACAAGATAAGAACAAGACTTAAAGGCCTGTTTACAGAAAGTGAGTTTGTGGAAGAAAACAGTAAGTACGGTATGCTCCACAGGAGGGGCAAACTCAAACTGGACAGCTTAAAACAAATAAAGACAGAAAGTAACTGTGAGTTACAAACCACAAAGCCAATGATAAGCTATGGGCGGAATGCATTACCAGGAAAGCTTTCAGAATGCCCACAAGAAGCCTTTTACAAACCAGACAGCTGCCCTGTCTGGTAGGCTTCGATCTAAGAAAGTGTCCCTTTTGGGTCAGGGTAGAGACAAGAGGGCAGCTGCTTTTCAGGAGACTCTTTGAAGAGACAGTCCTGCTATAACTAGGAAGCAAAGGCTTCGTCAATTATTATTGATATATCTGCCCTATGTACAATTTTGACCGTGACACATTAAAACCAAAGGATTGTTACAACTTTCGTCTCAAAGCGGAGGATGCAGATGTTAAAGAACGGATTCTAATTTCGGCTTTGTCACTTTTCCAAAACAAAAAGACAACTGTTTATGGGAAAATCATCTCTGCTCCCTGCGCCTCCCATTGTAAATGTGTAAACTGCAGAGTACCATTTCAGTTCTGAGTTCCTGAGCTCTCTCAGTCAAACGTGCTATCTGTAATCTGGTCAATAGTCCCAGGTGTGTTAGGGGTCCACAACATCACAATGATGAAAGTATCTTATGGTCCAACCAAAGCAGGGGGGCACATACTGCTTGCTTGCATTAAGGCCCGTGAAGCTCTTAATACGTCACTGCAAGGGATGGCACAGCCTATCTGGATCTCTGGCAGGGACTGAGCAGCATCACATGTGCAGTGGATGAAGGTACTATCAGACAAAAGTTACGAGATGTACACACACGCACACACACACGCGCACGCACGCACACACACGCACACACACACACGCACGCACACGCACACACACACACGCACGCACAAAAACAAGGATATAGAGCTGGTCAAACCCAAAGCCAAGAACAGGAGAGGTGCCGTCGCGTGCAAGGTGCAGAGAGATCTCCCAAGGCAACTCGCTCGTGACAGCTGCGCAACGTCCTTCTCGCGCTCTCCATGATTGGTCACATTATATTCAATTACATACTTCAGCAAGTCTCTGGCGCATTCCTTCCGGTTCCTGCTGGACTTCTTCGTGAGCGTAGTTGGCCGCAAACCACACAGATGGAGTTTGTTTCCCTACAACCCTCTTGAGATACCCAACTGCCAGGTCATCATTCATCCTGGTTTCATTTCACTGTGCAAGCAACTCGCAGCTGACAACTTCTTCTAATTTATTCAAATGAGACAATAAATGACCATTAGGGGCCCAAAGTGGATGTGCAGGTGGCGCATGAGAAATGTGGCGCATTCCCAGAGTATTGCTGGCATTCCTGTAGGCCGCAAAGTCATTCATCTTGTTTACTAAACGTTAGAGATGGCATACACTACAAAGCAGATATTATTCTAAAAAAAAATATTGTTATCTAGGAAATGTAATCTATATATATATATATATATATATATATATATACATATAGATAGATAGATAGATAGATAGATAGATAGATAGATCGATCGCCAAGTTCTATAAAAAGAAGGAAAATGCAGCATCGACTGCAGGTAGTATACTTATAAACAATAATGACGCATTTCGGCTTCCACAAAGCCTTTGTCCTGTTAAAACACAAGCCCATACGCCATAGAAATTAGAGACAAGCATAAATAGACATGGAAAAGTTAGATAAACAATCAAGCAAGGTCGCAAACAGCTCACACAGCTGAGTATAATAAAAAACATACCATGTAATATCAACTATAAATCTGTGTGTTTATGCCTATTCTATTCCGAACTTGATTTTCCACATGCCTCAGGCTCCCGATGTGTGATAATAGACATAGGTGAGTTATTTATCATTCCACAGTCTCTATTGGGGAACTTTATAAAACCATAATCAGAGAGGCATGTCAAAGAAAGAGGCAACATAAACCCATTTGAATTTCTAAAAGGGATAATTACTGAGTAACAGTATGCAAAAACACTCCATTATTGTGTATGGTATATAATCACCAATTTCATATGGACATTTCTTTCAATGTTGTTATATTATGTTAAACACACAAAAGGTGATGGAAGGCTGCCTGCAGTAAGTCTGACCACTGCCAATCGCACAGGGTAGCTCTCCAACCCATTGTTCTTTGCTCACCATGCCACCTCATTATGGACCACGCCATATGGAAATCAGTCTTGATCCTCTCCTCATGGGAAACAGTCCAGCCCGAACTGCCAAGCCAGGTCCTCCCTGAACTGGAACACAAGCACCCGAGGACCAGTTTCGGCCTAGGTATGAGTTATGGGCTCATCAGCCAGGTACAGCGTGGTTCCAGTGACACAGTGAGCATGGGAGCCACGTCTGGGCATGCCTGTGCGCCTTCAGGCGGTACATGAAACACACAAAAGGTGAGGGGAGGCTGCTTGCATTAAGTCTGACCACCAGCAATCGCTCAGGGTAGCACTCCAATCCATCGTTCTTTTGCTCACCGTGCCACCTTAGTTTCGATCCAGCAATATGCAAATCAGTCTTGATCCTGGCTCCTCATAGGAAACAGTCCAGCCCGAATTGCCAAGCCCAGTTTTCCCTGAACCGTAACACAAGCAACCCAGGACCAGTTTAGACAGTTGGTCTTCATCAAGTGGGCTATTTCAGTCATGCAGGTATTAAACTTGGTCCGGGTACTGGGTGTCTTGTCCGTGAAAGAGCGAATGAGTTACATGTTATCAGCAGAGAAGAGAAGACGACAGCGAGTGGTGCTGGCAAGAGGGCTCATGTATGCGTTGAAGAGGGTCGGGCTCAGGGAGGATCCTTGCAGAACTCTGCAGATGAGGGTGCGAGCGTCTGAGGTGTGCTGTGCCAGGCTAGCTGACTGGGTACTTCCAGTCAGGAAGGGGCAGATCCATTGGAGTGTGTGTCCTTGGATTCTGATGTTGTATAGGCGTTGGATGAGGATGTGGTGGGAGACTGTGTGAACTGCTGCAGAGAGGTCCAGGAGGATGAGGGCCGCCATGTTTCCCCTGTCCAGATTCATGTGGATACCATCCATGGCAGCGATGAGGGCAGTTTCCATGCTGTGGTTGGAAACCAGACTGAGTGATGTCCAGGAGTTGATGGCTGTTGAGGTATTTGGTGAGGTGTCTGATGATTATCTCTAAGACCTTAGCCAGGGCAGGTAGCAGGGAGATTGGTCTTCAGCATTGAAGGGTCCAAAGAGGGTTTATTCAGCAGTGGGAGAACAGCTGCGTTTTTCCAAGCATCTGCGACGAAGATTGCAGAAGAGGTGGAGGTGTTCGGAATGGATGTCAGCATGGTGCTGATGTGCTGCAGTCCTCTGGAGTATGCGTGGTGGGGCAGGGGTCCGATGTCATTAGTATATGTTTGTTACTTGCCACATATGAGTCGTACTTTGTGATACAGTGTTGTTACTTCCCCAAAAGCAAAAAATGCAGAACTATAACAGGATATTGATTTATACGATAAATTTCAAAGGGGACACAGGTTGTCTAGGTGAGCAGTCTGGTATGAATATGCTAATTTGTAAACTGACATAACAAAATATTGATGTCACTTATGGAAGGGGGTATGGTACAGACATGCTGAATATAATTTCAAATATGCCACCAGAGGGAGATTCGTAGTAATATCTTTCTGTTTCTGTCTATTGAGGGAGAATGGAAGGTGCTTATGTGCTGCTCATGTAACAGGCTCAAGACCTTCCTTGTTCTGCAAATCTAAAAGCCTAAATGGTGTCTTAGAAGACGTGAAGTGACGTGCTTATTGGGGGATACCGCATTGATGTTAAGGTACAGAGCATTGCAGTAGTCCAGCTAGGAGGTGACTAGTGCGATGATGGTAGACCGATGCAGTTCAGATGGAATATAAGGCAGCACCTTTCTAAGAGTTCTTAAAATATAGAAACAAGTGCTGACTGTACGGCTGACCTGTGCATCAAAGTTCAGACCCTCATCAAAAGTGACCCCCAGATTATTCGCTGTCCTAACCGGGACAAGAAGGGGACTGCAGTCTGCAGGCCACCAGCCATTTGACCAGATGGAGTTCTGTGAGCCAAATACTAGCACCTCGGTCTTGTCTGCATTGAGTTGCCCTTCATCCAGCAAATAATGCACTGATTTAAACTTCTCTGCAACCGATTGCAAATCATTCGAGATGGAAACAATGATTTGCGTGTCATCCACATAGGAGAGCACCTGGAATCCGAACGATCTCACCAGCTCAGCCAGAGGTTAAAAAGAGTGGGGCTCAATGACGATCCCTGAGGGACCCCACAGGGAAGGCATAAGGCCTTTCCTCTAAAGCCTCCGCAGCTAACGATATGCATTCTACCCGTCATAAAAGAGTGGAGAAGCTTCAGGGCCTTTCCGTTGACTCCCACTTCCCGCAGACGCTGAACCATGCGCACAGGGGAGACAGTGTCGAATGCCACCGATAGGTCGAGCATAATCAGCACCGCCTATTTATACGCTTTCATCTTGGGCATGCGGCATACTGCTCCTGTGAGTGACTTCTGTAACTGCCCCAGCTCTGGTGAAATTGCTTTACCATATTGATGGCCATATTGTTCTGTGTAGCGTTTGCCAATCAGTAGTGGCTGCTACCGGACGGAGGTGGTGGGGCAGGGGGGACTGGGTAGGGGGGGTTTAATTAACAAAAAAAAACCACACTTTCTTAAGAACAGCCGGCCGGCGGCCGTCTCCCCTGCATCCCCTCCCTTCTTCCTTCTCCAGTCTGGCCAGCAGCAGGAAGCAACCAGCACACAGGCTCCCCTGAGCCAATCACAACGCAGTAATGCAATGCAATGCAGCGTTGTGATTGGTCTGAGCGCCGTGGATCGGCGCTCAGACTGGAACAGGGAGCCTGTGCATGTTCTTCACCAGGCTGTGTAATGCAGCCTGGTGGGGACAATGCAAAATGCACATGAACTGTTTGGTCGGCCCGAGAGGACCTGCCAAACAGTTCATGTGCACTTTGGGAGTGCAAACCACTGCTCCCCTGCTCTGGCCAGCCACGCCCCACACAGGCCACTGACTGCATGCAATTGGAAAAATAAAATGACAATAACGATACGTTATTGCCATTTTATTTTTCCTTTTTGCACAGTGGGACAACGCTCTTCCGCCTTAGCGGAGGAGCAACCACTGCTGCCAATAGATTGCCATGATTTTTCTGTCTTTCTTTCCTTTTTGTAGACGATCGAGCTGACATTTTGCTGCATTATAATCACAGTTACGTATACACTGCTGGAGTGAGAAGTGCTATCTTGGCCTTGTTACATCATTGTGTCTCTGAAATATCATGTAGATCTTTTCCCCATCTTTTTAATGGTTATTACCAGTAGGTCTCTGTCTGAAATATGAAAGCTCTCTACCTTTTTCATTACTTGCAGGACCAATGAGTGTTTTACACCTTTTACGTTATATTTTGAGTTGGAAACATGTTTTGCACTATTTTTTCCAAACTTTTCTAGCAGTGCATGCTTTGACACAGCTAATACTCTCTCATCGTCCTTTCTTGTAATGCCACTAAGATTGTGTCTTGCACAGTAATGGCTTTGGCATTTTCTCTTTTTTCTTTAAGTTTGCTACATCTGAGGGTCTCATTATGATGGTGGTCAGACTGCACACCGACAGGCCGTAGTTGGCGATCTGACCGCCGGCAGCCCATTGCGATCACTGCATTGCAGGTCCTATTCGGTCAGACAAAAGACCACCACTTCCACCAGGATCATAGATCCCGAAGGGGCGGCAGTCGTAGCAGCGTTCAACAATGGCGACGGTGCCAAGGCAGGCACCACCGTCAGGATTTGGATATCCCTTTCCGACAGCCTTTTCTTGGCGGGAACACCGCCATGAAAAGGTTGCCAGAAAGGGATATTGGGGGCCCCAAACAGAAACCCCTCCTGTCGTAGGCCACTGAAAAGTGGCACTGGGGCCACATGTCGTGCCCCCACTCACCTCTGTGCACCATGTGCCATGCACAACATGGTGCATGGCACACGGTGCATGGACGTGCAGGAGGTGCTGCACAGTGGCAGCATTTGCTGCGGCCTTACCAGGGCCGCAGCATGCCTCCGCTGTGGTTCCGAAACTTTTACGACCGCCAGCCCGGCGGTTGCATCGAAATGCAGCGTTCGGACCGCTGCAAGCTTGTCGGACAGTCTCCTGACTGCCGCAATAGCAGGCAGTGGTCCGACAGACGGCCAATGTAATCGGGGCCTAAGTGTCTATTGACCATTGTCCTGATGAAGTCCCTGCATAAATTAGTCTCTTGGTCTAAATGTTGACATAATTAATGTTTCGAACAGCTTTATGCTTTAATGGGTCTGATGGAACCACCTTGTATGTATAACTACTGTATAACCCAGGTTCCTAGTCATGCTAGGTTGGCCCTTATTTCATTGTTGTAAGGTGAAGAGCACAGGGGCTGAGCTGTCATTAGTGTACCTGGTGAAATGGCAAGAGGAAGAGGAGCCAATTACAGTATAGGGTTGCTACCTTTAGTGCAGCAGGCGCAGTGGCACTGAGGCACACAGGTGTGACTAGCACACTACAGCCTGCTCCAGCATGAAACACAGGAGCACAGCTATAATTTGTGCTGCAGGTGCAGTGGAACCGGATCTCAGAAGATATGGAGCACTCGTTGCTAAAGCTGCTAGAAGCCCATTTTATGTCTATTGGTTTTTCTCCCTCAGGTGGGTACTTTCTCCTTATCTGTTGCTGGTTCCAGTCCACCATCTCCTCCCCACACGCTCCACTGAACCCTCCCCAACTTCTGACAAAACGAAAAAGTGGTATTTGTTCTTGGTAGTATGGCGCCTCTTAGGAGAGAATCACGTGGCAATTTGTAATTCGGTAACTATTTGTGGGACGGTGCTGCAAGGTGAGGAGAACCACCAATCTCCCCAAATCACTAGCCTAAGCTAACATGGTACATCCACACTCCCCAGCACACGTCAAATATCTTAGAAAAGAAATGTACAGTGCATCAAAATAAGCACAATTTAAACAAAGATTCCAGATTCTCTCTGTCTTCTTTTTTCTTTTATTCAGTAGATCTTGTCACATAGAAACAGCCGACACGTGTTTCGTCGCATACATGGGAATTGGTCCCGCAACTTTTTCAAGGCTCAGTCTCCTCCCTGTAAATTTTATTTCTATGGTGATAATTCCAACTCATAGAGGGTGTCTGTCGTCTGCGGCGTCCTTAAACAGATTCTTATGAGTTCAGTAATCCCAATAAGGAACAGTATCATGTAGCGCATAAATAGTCTTTGGTCTTCTCGACGCCGCCAGTCTCATGTTGTCGAGTACGCAACATGAGACTGGCGGCATCGAGAAGACCAAAGACTATTTACTGAACTCATAAGAATCTGTTTAAGGACGCCGCAGACGACAGACACCCTCTATGGGTTGGAATTATCACCATAGAAATAAAATTTACAAGGAGGAGACTGAGCCTCCCCAACTTCTGCTCCTTCCTGGCCTCGCCGCCCTCTCTCACCTCCAGTGTGGGCCTTTCTTTAGCTCCTGGTTATACAGAGAGAACTTCCTGTTATGCCTCTGCAGACCATGAGCCCCTTTGCAAAGTGGGAGGAGGCTGCTCCTCAGGTTAGATTCACTGTGCTCTGTTGCTAAAGCTGCTAGAAGCTATTTGTAGGCGCTGCTGCTCGATATTGGTGTTTCTTACTTTCTATATATGTATTATGTTACCTCACTCAGATGCACCCTTTCCCCTTATCTCTTGCTGTTTCCTCCCTCACCTTCCCCATGCCCCAGGCTTCACTGAACTCAACCCTGATGCTCCTCCCTGTCCTGGTCACCCCTTCAGCTTCCACAGTGGCCCTTTCTTTAGTTCCTGGCTGCACTGAGGGTATTTGTCTCTGTGCCTCGGATCTCCTTGAGACATTTGGAAATTAAGGAGCATACTGCTCCACATGCTGCTGTCCTAGCTAGAACAATGGAAGCTGGGTAGGTCTCCTTTCACCATAATGTTTCTTTTTTACATGAAACAGTGCTCCCTACAAATAATGAAAGTGAAAGTTGTCTTGGGTGAAATTCTAGAAGGGTAGTAGTATGACCCCTCATATAAAACTAGAAAGAGCTAGGGCACTTGAGATTAGAGAAAATGTTTTAGACTTGCCTTGAAGGATGAAGACAGATGGGGGACCTGGGATGGGAGGCTCCATTCTTGTGCTGTCAGGACCGCAACCTACCAAGCTCTATGTCTCTCACCTTTGTATGTGCAGCGTGCACATGACTAAGGCTCACGCAGATGGTGCTTGTGAGCCTTTCTCAACCTTTAGGACCTTGAGAGGGGCTTTGGGGCTCGATCCCATGGTCAAAATCGGTGGTGTTTTCTTTTTGGCAACTCAAAGGCAACTCAAAGACCTCTTCCTCAACCGTTCTCACCCGAATGGATATCCGCAGCTGAAACGCTTAAGCCTGCACATTGCAGGACATAGACACTGCCTCACTAAGACTTCTACCTCACCCCCTCCTTGCCCCCTCCCTCTTTCCCCCCCTCCCTAACGGAGGCTCGGCTCCAGTCAATGTGCTCAATATTGTGATTCTCTGTGTCTTCCTTTCCTGTAATGCTGCTCAGTGCGCCGAGACTTTCAATTGCGCCATGAATCAATGTGTGTACGACTGCCAAACTGTGTGTTTTAACCCATGCTGTGACGCGCTCCAATACATTCAGGTCTGGCTAGCGCTATATAAAACTCTTCAATAAATAAATAAATAAAATTTGAATATTTTGTCTTTTCTGCCCAGGTTGCTAAGCTTGATTCTCTGCTACTTCCTTCCTCACTCATAAGATATATTTGTAGAGCAGCAGGCAGTACCTCTGCCTTTGAAACATGTGGAAGGCTACTGCTTATGCCACCATTCTTGCTCATTTAGCAGCATTTACACTTTTCACAGCATCTCTGCCTTGAGCATGTTGCCATATAGATTAGTGAACCTTATCTGATTATCATAGAGAGTAGTGTACTACCTTGCCAAAAAAGTAATTCTGTGGCCCATGTATGGTTATGAAGCGTGGGCAGATGGTATCACACCCTGCCTGTATGAAAGAACTGTCAGCAATACTGGCAATATATCATGCTACAAAAATACTTAGCACATTGTACACTTTGCACCATAGAAAAATTCTGAATCGAACATGCAAACAAATACCTCTTTAGTCACTCTGCCTGAAGAAAGACATTTTTGGCATGAAGCTTATCAGTACCTAAGTGCAATACAACAGTCGAGGTCCAGCACACTCGCTCGTACCCTGTGCTGCTCTCTTACCTAAATGATTAAGTCTGTTGGTGTACAGCTAGGGATATCGATCCATATAATGGTCCAAGGAGGTTTATTGAAGAATGGTTGAAGGGCCTAGGGCCTCCTAAATGGCTTATGTTCATACTGGGAAGGATGCATGGCTGTTGCTCATGATGATGAAACGTCCTGAGCCTCAGGGCTTGGGGACGATGGCTCCATGGGGGTGATTAGAGGGCCAGACATGGTAAGAATAAGCAGGCTGGGAACTACAAATAGGCTCAGCAAAGCAGCAAGTTGGATTTCTGCAGCAAGTGAGATCAGGAGGGTGAACTGCAATACGACACAATAGTCGGAAATAACAGCGACCATGCAAATATGATTTGAGGGCAAACGAGAAAGAAAGGGGTTCACCATGAGCCCCCCTGGAGAATGCAGTCTTTCCATATAGGGCAGCAGTGACCGTGGCACACACTGAGGGGCCGATTCCGATTCGGGCCGGAAATCTCTCCGACCGAGCCGGACCCGGTGAGATTTCCGACCGAATCTGACCCTAGCAGTCCGACCAGACGAGTACGATGCATTCGCATGCTATCGGACTCGATTCGGTCGGACTCCCATTGAAGTCAATGGGAGCCGGTCGTACAACGCGTACGCGGGCTCCCATTGACTCAATGGGTGCGAGGCAAACAAGGGCGCCCTCTACAGCGGGTTTGCGGCGAAGCGGGTCGCGGCATACATGCACAGGTAGGGGGGACCCATGGGTCCCCCCTGTGTGCGACTCGCGCGGCTAGGCGTACAGGGGGGTCCGACACGGACCCCCAAAGTACGGCTCCGACTGCTCTTTCGAGCCGGACGGCGCGAGTCGGTCGGACTGTTCGATGCGCGCATCGTACTTACCCGGCCGGGGAACGTCTCCATTGCGCGGTGCGAGTCGAGTCCGAGCGAGTCGGTCAGAGCGGTTGGGTCCCGCGAACGAGTCGGTCGGCGATTTCGCGTGCGCTCGCATCGTACTCGCTCGCCCGGATGCACGTCCGACTCGGTCGGGAAACAGGGCTCCGAATCGGATCCGGTAATGCCGAATCCGATTCGGAGCCCTACCGACCGAGATCGGAATCGGCCCCTGAGTGTGGGAAACTAGTGGACTACAGGTTTCCGAACGGAATGCTTGTTGATGTATTTATACCCTGACAAGCACGTCACTTCACGTCTTCTAAGTCACCATTTAGGCTTTTAGATTTGCAGAACAAGGAAGGTCTTGAGCTTGTTACATGAGCAGCACATAAGCACCTTCCATTCTCCCTCAATAGACAGAAACAGAAAGATATTACTAAGAATCTCCCTCTGGTGGCATATTTGAAATTATATTCAGCATATCTGTACCATACCCCCTTCCAGAAGTGACATCAATATTTTGTTATGTTAATTTACAAATTAGCATATTCATACCAGACTGCTCACCTAGACAACATGTGTCCCTTTTGAAATTTATCGTATAACTCAATATCCTGTTATAGTTCTGCATTTATTGCTTTTGGGGATGTAACAACACTGTATCACAAAGTACGACTCATATGTGGCAAGTAACAAACATATACTAATGACATCGGACCCCTGCCCCAACACGCATACTCCAGAGGACTGCAACACATCAGCACCATGCTGACATCCAGTCCAAGCACCTCCACCTCTTCTGCAATCTTCGCAGATGCTTGGAAAAACGCAGCTGTTCTCCCACTGCTGAATAAACCCTCTTGTGACCCTTCAATGCTGAAGACCAATCTCCCTGCTACCAGTTCTTGCTAAGGTCTTAGAGATAATCATCAGACACCTCACCAAATACCTCCATTGCGGCTTGTGCAGCGGCCAGAAAAGGGCCGCTGCTCAAGTCACATTGGGAAAATGGATGTTCCCAAACATCCATGCACCGTGTGGCAGGCACCACAGGGGACCTGGCACAAGGTGCATGGATGTTTGGGGGGGCACCACAGGTGCCCCCCGGGCCTCATGGTGGAGGCCGCGGCCCCCAAGGTCTATTTCCATCTGCCTTTCTATGCCAGTCTGACCGCCATAGAAAGGAAGACCGAAAGGGACATCGTAATCCGTATGGAGGTGCCTGAGAAGGCACCGCCTTCATTGTACAGATTACATTCCAACCTCTGGGCTGACGGGCTCCTTAAGCCTGTCAGAACAGGAGCGGTTGGTCCCTCCACATGCTGCCTACGACTTCCTCATCATAATGCGGCGGACGGAAGGCAGGGGCAAATGACGGTCAGATCACAACCGACAGGTCGCCGGTTGCGATCCGACCTACATCGTAATCAGGCCCATAATGTGTTTTTTTTTTTTAAATGAAGTTGAGACAAGAAAAATACAATGTAGAAGTATATCAATAATTCAGCGAGATGATATTGGCCAAGTGTCCCCATTCCTTGCATTTGTTAAGTCCCACCTGTATTCATTTGACACGATCGATTCATTTCCATCCACAGGTTGACAGACTGGTGGATATATTACCACCTGGTGGATTGGCCATGACCTCCTCAGTGACCTGCCAGCATATGTCATGAGAGTTGCAGTTCTTTGTAATGTTCAACAGTAGGTGCACCTGGAATGTTCCATTTTATCCTTCTCTGGTGGTGTAGGATTCGCATTTCAGTTTCTAGGTGGGTGATCTAATGAACAATTTGCCTAAAGGACACCACAGAGCATACACAATATTTTGTGGATTGCACTTTGTGGAGATGTTCCAGAGCTATCTTGACCTTAGGAACATATTGCAAAGTATAGTTCCTCTGAAAATATTTAGAGTCAAATGTGATATATTATATTTTCCACCCTTAAAGTGTGGAGCCACAGGGGTAGACCCCCTGCACTCCAAGAGCAGGTGCTTTATCCACAGGTAGCATAGGTTTGACCACTGTGTCTCATATGTTGGTGCCATGTTTGTTTTCAGTAATTCAACTACATTGCTTACTTGGTGCCAGTCTCTATTAACAATCTTCTACATCTGGTTGCTCATGGGCAAGTGTATCCACACAAAAATACTTAATTAATATTTAATATTCTAGACTGTATTCTGATCAGGTGGAGCCCTGAGCACAAGTGCTGGGCCCTTGATGCCCGAGCTGAGAGCAAGCTGCAGCTGCCCGTTATCCCCCTTTGGCTTTGTTCCACCGCACCTGATATAATAATGATAGCTGCACCCGCCCACTGTACTCAAGGCTGCAGAATGCTCCTCACTCCCTAGGATCTGGTTCAGGGAGGGCCCGGCAGTTTGGGCTGGACTGTTCCTATTGGAGCACAGTGAAACTGATCTATATATGGCTGGGTCCAAACTGAGATCACATTGTGAATGCAAAAAGAAGGACTGAGATGCAGACCCGAGCGATAGCCAGTTGCTGAGATTTATTCTAGCCTTCCATCCATCACCTTCTATTTTTGCATTTGCTGCCCTAAGTGCGCCAGGTATGCCCAGACGTGTGTCCTGTGGTCACTGTGCCCCTGGAACCCAAGCTATACCTGACTGATGAGCCCTAACCAGTCCTAGATTGCTTGTGTTCCGGTTCAGGAAGAACTTGGCTTGGCAGTTTGGGCTAGACGGTTCCTACTAGAGCAGGGTCAAGACTGATTTGAATATGACTGGGTGCAAACTGAAGTGGCATGATGGATGAAAAACAATGGACTGGAATGTAGCCCTGACCAATTGTCAGTGGCTGAGATTAATTCAGGCATTCCATCCATCACCTTGTTGCCGCAGTCAAACTAACAAAGATCATTAATTTGTGTACCAGCCTTGCACTCAGCATATCAAACTCTTTTACAGCTGCTGATCCACCCAAAGATCGGCAGGTAGCTTTGTTACTACAGGGAGTGAAAGGACATCAGGGGTTCTTGCAAAAGTAAAGATCAGTTTTAGCATGGGCCAATGCAATGGTTAAATCGAGATCAGCAGTCCCCTTCCAGAACAAGCATTGGCAAAGCCAATATGTCTCACCTTTGAGACTATTGGCTTTGTCAATGGTATTTAGCCATGCTGTACAGCATCGGGGATGCTGTGCAACATGGTTAAAGAAAACAAACAAAAAAAGGCTCTATAATGTGGCTGTCAGATTATTTTGTAGGCCCCAGCACCACACCTGCCCTCTCCTACAAAATTACATAAATACTTTTTTTAATTTACTGAGTTGGATTAGTAAATAAAAGAGTAAGTTGCGTGAAAGCATTTTTTATATGTGCTGGTGGGGGAACAGCATTGAGGGGAGCGTGGATGAGGGGAAGTGTCACTAAGGATGCAGTTTTGGAATCATCACAAAGGACTCGGGTAGGGGAAGCATCATAAAGGACGAAGGTGGGGCAAACAACACAGAGGGCATAGCTGGAGAGAAGCTGCACGGAGAGCCTGGGTGTGAGGAGAAGTAACAAGCGAGAGAGAGCAACATGGAGCAGGTGAGGAAGAAGCACACAGGCAAGAGTCAATGAGGGAGGGAGAAGTAAGTACATGAGGGTGAGGGCAACATGGAGGGGTCAAGGAGAAGCACACAGGAGGCACAAAGCAACACAGAGGGGGGTAGGGAATTACACTAGGGAGACAGATGGAGACCACATACACTCTCCTGGAGTGCTTAACACAAAAGAAAAAGCAAGCGTGGAAGGAAGCGTGGAAGGACACAAGTGATGCTTCCATGCTCCAGGAGATGGAACGCAAGCAGAGGAAGGAAAACCAACTGTTATGTAAGAAAACACCACGCAGGGTTGTATTCAAGTAGTTCATTCCTTTAATAGAGAAGCAGGCGGTCTCACGTCCACTGAGGCAATGAATCTCCACCTCTACAATCTATATGACATCACTAGGAATCGGAATGACCAAATGCATTTTACACAGGGCCTAATGTACTCGACACAGTCCCATATATAACACACCCCCCTTCCTTCATTTTACAAAAATATACTACACAACCCAGTATGCAACCGTACATATATCCCCATTACCCAAAAACAACCTAAAACCCCGAACTTTCAGAAATGTAATCCTTCAAGCATTCAGGTGGTTTTCTCTCTCTTTTAGATTCTTTGGGAAATGTCATACAATCTTTTGAAGGTGTTTCTTCTTGTGAAATAGACTCCATGTTGGCTTTTCTTTCATTAGCTAATACTTTATCATTTGTTGTAGTATACTCAGGCAAAGCATCACTTACAGCATTTGTACGATCCATACAAGAATTACTAATCATTCCAGAGTTCAAAATGTCATCATCTCTAATACTCTCAAAAATATCATTATACACCATGGTATTGTTAAAGGAATTATCAGACGTAGACGATGGGGCAGAACACTTTGCAATCCTTTTTAGATTCCATACTCTATCTACATCTGTCAGACGCAAGGCATTATTAAACACTTCAATGACTTCTATTGGTTCATAGAATTGGCTTTCCTCCTTGAAAACTTTACCTGGTTGCTTAACTGGAACCCACTGACCCACAGCAATCTTACAATTCCTGGTCCCATATTTTGAATCATTCCAGTTTTCCTTTTTTACTGTGAGGAGTCAGTTCTATTCTCTTCTAATTCTTCTGACCAATGTACAATACTGGACTTAAACTGTGACCCAGGGGAATATTTAGTCCTTGGATTTCTACCACGCGTCAAGACAAATGGAGAATTCCCAGTAGCTTCACAAACAGGCACCCTATATGACCAGATCATTTTATCTAGTTGCACCTCCCCATCACCATGGCTATTGAATGGTGTTCTTGATCACTTTATTGAAGCATTCCACCATGCCATTACTGTTGGGATTGTAAAGTGATGTCCTTCTGTGTTTTATACCAAGTCTGTTGAAATACTCCTTAGTCTTTTGAGATGGGAATTGCACCCCATTATCACTTAACAAGTTAGTTGGACGGCCTTCAATCAGAAATATCTGGTCCAAGAAATGTAAACCTACTTCTGTAGTTACTTTTTCCACAACTTTGACAATTTGCCACATTGAAAACATATAAATCATTACCAAAACAAACTTGTGTGCTATTCCAATTGGACCCACGATGTCAATAGCAACACACTGAGATGGTGATTTCGGTGCTTGAAACACGCCCATGGGAGGTTTCAAGATGATCAAGGACTTGTCAGCAGTTTTTCAAACCTTGCAATCACGCACATGTCTTTCATTTCCATATCCATACCATGCCACAAGAACAAGGTCTGCTTGGTTCTGACAATTCCAAAATGTCCTTCCTGGCTCAATCCATCAATCAATTTATACAAACTCTTCGGAGGAATAACTCTCACACCCCTCCGGACACTCTCCCCTTGCATACAGAGTTCTAATCCCACCTCCCAAAAAGGTTTCAAATAATCTGCCAAACCAACCTTGTTCGGCCATCCCTTCTGAAGGTATTTTCTAACCTGTAGTAATTCATCATCTTTCTTATATTCAGGTTCCCATATGTCCGTCTTAATACAAGAGTTCCCAATATACTGCAAATATGCAATCTGGTCCTCATCCCAAAATTCATCTTCACACACATCCATTTTCTTCGGCATTCTAGATAGAAAATCAGTAAATACATTCTCTTAACCAGGTACATATACAATTTTATTATTACAATCTTTTAATCTTACAGATAACCTGGCAATCCTTGCAGAGGTATTAATAGTTCCTTCAGCTGTGAGTACTTTCACCAGAGGTTTGTGATCACATCTTAACATAAAACATTTTCCCCCTTACAAATGCCCTAAAATGATTTGCAGCCCAAGCACAAGCAAAAGTTTCTTCTTCAATGAGGGAATATCTCCCTTCCGTAGGTGACAAAGATCTCAAAGCACTACACCTAACCCTTTGCTGCTGGCATCAGTTGGGATCACACAATGCTCTTCGGGGTCAAAACTTTTAAGAGATGCTACATTTGCGATACACTTTTTTAAAGTAAGAAAATCCAATTCACATTCAGCCGTCCATTCAAATTTGCACTTCTTCTTCATCAACTGTCTGATGTTGTATGATCTAGCAGCAAAATTTGGAATGTATTTCAAACAGAACTCGGCTAATCCTATAAATGATCTTACCCCTTCTTTACATCTTGGTGCTGGTGTGTTGTATATAGCATCTACGAAAGATGATTTGGGTCTAATACCCTCGCAATAATATGTTCTAAATAAGTGACTCTATTTTCTGCAAATGTACATTCTGAAAATTCAATAGTCAAGCCTTGTGATCCTAAAATGCTCAATACCTCTTCCAACAATTGATCACGTTCAGTTTTATTTTTTCCAAAAACTAGTATATCATCTTAAAAAATACTTCACACATTTCATCTTCTCAAAAGTTTGATACGTTAGCCGTTGAAAAAACGCAGTCTCAGATACCAACCCAAATGGCATGCGTTTGAACTAAGAGCACCCTGTGACATAATAAATGCTGGGTATTCTTTACTGTCTTTAGACAGGGACACTTGGTGATACACTGCTGAAAATTCGATTATGGAAAACCACTTAGCCCCTTTCAATAAAGTTAACATTT
This sequence comes from Calotriton arnoldi, assembly GCA_963921515.1. Classification (NCBI taxonomy): domain Eukaryota; kingdom Metazoa; phylum Chordata; class Amphibia; order Caudata; family Salamandridae; genus Calotriton; species Calotriton arnoldi. The sequence continues at coordinate 1,487,028 of CAWUFW010002212.1, forward strand.
CATTTATTCTGTGTAATGGAAATTGATCCACTATAATATTACTATTCGGGTGCCACTTAGCCTTAGCCTGCCATTATTACGTCGTGCCACCACTAAAGGTGAAATCTACGTGGATGCTTCTATGGGCTCAATTATGTAAGCCGCAACCAACCTATCCAATTTTATTGCTACCTCTTTTCTAAGTGATGTAGGAATGTTCCTGACCTTGTGTATCTTGGGTACAGAACCTACTTTAAGTTTAATTTTATGTGTAAAACCACATAAATTGCCAATTTGTTTTCTAAACACAATGGGAAACTTCTAAACATCTTTTTTGCCAACTTTTACACCCCCATCCATCACTGGTACTTGCTCTCTGCTATTCAGGTCTAGAATGATGTATTCGTGTTTCTGATCACTCCACCCTAAAGCAGCCAGACCACTCTTTGCAACATACAATTTTCCATATGCATGTTGATTCTTAAATTCAAACTTGAACCAACGACATCCAATCATTTTAATTTTCTCCCCTCCATATCCTTTAGGTTCTACATCTGTAGGAACTAACTTTGTTCCTTCTTTGTTCACAAAATGTTTTCCTCCATACATCTTCACTGATAATCATAAAGGAAGAGTCTGAATCTGCAGAAATTTTGATAGTCATGGCCCCAATCTTCATCCAACACTCAGGGTTATTCTCTATTAGTAAACATCCATCCAAAATAAGTTTCTCCTTGTATTTTGAAATACATTCCGATCCTTCCTCATCACTTTCATAGGAATCATCTCCGTTATCCTCACATTCCTTCACGTATTTTACTGACTTAGCTTTCTGTCTACATAGTTTAGTATAAAGGCTAATGATGCCACACACTGCACTTAACTTTCCTGGCAGAACATGACATAGTAAACGGCAGATGTTCCATACTATCACATCTATAACTTTTGGGTGGTTCCCTACATGACTTAGAAGGTTTTCAAATCTGTTTTTCATATTTCCTTTAATTCTGGCTACAATCTCTGAGTTTTTTGACTCAGTCCTTACTACACTTGCATAATTACTAGACGTTTCTTCCTCGCGTACAATCACCAGTATATCTTCCAAAAATGCATCTCCATTCACAACCTTTCCTGAATGGCGGGATTGGAAGCATGCATTAACCTTTGATTGCAAATTAAATCCTCCAGCAACCGCCCCCCAACGCACAATCCTTAACTCACTGACATATTCATCAATCAATTCAAATTTTATTTGTTTTTTCTGAAAAAATGTGCACCATGTGGTACCAGTACAAACTTTAGGAGCAAAATGCTTGTCTAAATTCTCTGCAACATTAAAAACATTAACATCCCCACTCCCAACAACAGGTTTGTTAATTTGATTATAAGTTTTTGGCACTGGTGGACCTAGAGAATAGAGTAAAATTTGTCTTTTGTGCTCTGGAGTGATTTTTCCTTCTGAATCTACTGTCTCGATGTAGCTCAAACAATATTCTTTCCGCTCACTCCACCGTTGTGTCGGTTCTGCTCCTGATGGCCAAAACGCCTGTAGAGGACACAAGGAAAAAGTCTGTTGACTCATGTTCCTAAGTAACTATGTACATAAAATGTGGAATTGCTCAGTGTCCTTACTTCTCCAGTGAACACTGGATTCGTCCACTGTCCTCTCTAAACCACAATACCAAAAGAAAAATCGTCGTCTAAATTCAACAAGCTTCTCTGTTATTATTATTTTTTTCTTCTCCTCCAGAACAATAATTTGCCATAAAAAATTATCGTCTTACCGTGTAAATTCATCAAGCTTGTTTGGTGTTATTCCCTTTTTGGGGAACAATACCTTGCCATGTATTAGATATCCAATCTCTGACTCCTCGGATCTTCAATATGGAAGAAGCAAGATTGCATTCCTTGATTTTTTTTTTCCAAAAAGTTTTTTATTGGCATTTAAGATAAGACAATGTAGTTATACAAGTGATAACAGGAGTACACCTCTGTGCACAACACTGGTGTAAATCTATACAAGAGACATTACTGCATTAATGGAATATCAGCATTCTGCTAGATAAGTATCTAGCTAGAAACACAAATGGATAAGTACTATCCTCTATGTATTGGCAGTCTATAACAAAACTAAAAACTGTATTGGTGTGCACAGTACGAAAAGAATCATGTTATTATCCATCGTAGTCCATAACATTACAACTTCGTCCATCCGTGTGCTTGACCGTTCACAACATCTTGGTACTCCGGGAGCCATGGTTGCAGATACAGACATATTGGTAGTGCCAACAGTGTATAAAAAAACATGAATTCTATTTCCATAGAATAAAATTACAAATAAACCATAAAACAAACCATAAAGTCACCCGATGGGCACATAGGGGCCAGAGGACGGGGAAATGCCTGGCAGGAGAACTAACAAAGGTGTATAAGTGTGAAGCCAGGGGAGAGGAGGGCGGGAAGGGGGAAGACCCAGGCAATCTCCACTCTGACCTCTATGGGCCACTCGGGAGGGGGGGGTGCCACCGGGACCCCCGCCAATGAGGTGTTCATCCATGTTTCGTCTGCCATTGTAGTGAGACATGTATCCCATGCTCGGAGCACCTGTGCCCAGAGCTCCGCCAATGTGCGGTGCCGGAGTCCCGGGTATCCTCCCTCATTAATGCCCTTTCTTCCACCCTGGCCCATGCCTCTACATCTCTTTCCCAGGCAGCAGTTGTGGGGATCGCCCTGGACATCCACTTTAGGGCTATGCGACGTTTTGCTAGAATCAATGCTAGGTCTATGAATCTGGTACCAATCTTGCATGCTTTGAGTCTAGGGAACAGGCCGAGTAGACAAACCTCTGCCATACATGGGAGAGAGCGCTCCAGAACCCCATTTATCATAGCAATGACAGCCTCCCAGTAATCCCTCAGCCATGGGCAATCCCATGTCATGTGAGCAAATCCCACTTCAGGTGTCCCACATCTCGGACAGGCCCTGGATTCCCCTCCATGCATAACCCGAAGTCGGTGGGGGGCCAAATATGTCATGTGTAGGTAATTGAATTGGACGCACTTAACACTGGTGTTCCTAGAGATACACCTAGGGCTTTCGACAATTCTACTCCACTCTACATCTGTCAAGTCCCTTCCCAGCAATAATGTCCATTAGTCTCGTGTCCCTCGCAGCGGCCTTGTGACCATCTCCAATTGAGTTCTGTAGAGCCATTTCACAAGATGTCATGCTGAGCCCAGAGTCACCAGTGCCTGCAAAACTGCATGGGTGTCTGGTTCCCCCTGACTCCCAGGCCATAGAGCTCTGTAAGTCCTGACCATAGTGTGGTATGTCAGGAACTGACCAGGAGGCAGCCCACACTGTTCCATAAGTTCGTTGAGTGGTATAAGCTCCCCCAGTTGGAAAACGTATATCCCACTGTCACCAGTCCCGCCATCATCCAGTCAGCCAATTGGGAACCTGTAAATGGAGAGAGGGGATCTCCGTGCGGTACACCCACTAGTGGAAGGTCCGGACCAAGGAGAGGTGCCCCAAGTGTACGCCCCACACATCTCCTCCATCCCTGCAGTGCCTCTCGTAGCAGTACCCCAGGAGTGGGCGTATTCACTTTTGGGTTAATTAGCTTCACCAATAGCAGTCCCTGGTGGGCAGTCAAACCAATAGGCCATACTAACTCGAGGTCTTTACCATCTAGCCAGTGAGCTAGCCACTGAAGCTGGGCAGCCAAATAATACAATTCAAAATCTGGTGCACCTAGCCCACCCTACTCCGGAGCTTTCCGCAGGACCGATAGGGAGACCCTATGCCACCCTCCATCCAGGATCAGTTCCCGGAGCAAGGAATCCTGGTCCTTAAACCAGGAGCGAGACAACAAGACAGGGAGGTTCACAGAGTAACATAAAAGTCTGGGGAGCATGATCATTTTGCAGAGAGAGATACGTGCCCTCACTGAAAGCTTCAAGGAAATCCAGAATTGTATGCTAGTTTGGAGGGATTGAACCCAAGTTGCCATCCCTAAGATCGTCCAGGGCATGGAACACTTGTATACCTAAATAGCAGAAAGACCGGGGTGACTACTCCATACCCACCAGCATTCCGAGCGATCATGTCATGCCCGCCCTGATGGGGAACAGGTACGTCTTGGTCCTATTGACACCCAAGCCTTAGAGTGTAGAGAACTCCTCCAACACCTCAATAGCATTCGCTACTCTTGCGTGCCTGTCTCTCAGATAGAGCAACAGGTCATCAGCATATAGTGATATAACATGTTCTCTTCCCCCCACAGCCAGTCCATTCCCCGCTCTTCGACGCCGGAAATGCACCACCAGGGGCTTAATAGCCAAGGCAAACAACAGGAGCGACAGTGGGCACCCCTGTCTAGTACCATGATGGACACCATATGCCGCCAAAACCACCCCTCCAGTCTTAACCCTCGCACTCTCCCAATTCTTTTCGCTTCTTAACCATGTCTAGAAAGTTCCATCGTAAAGAATCGAATGCCTTCTCCAAATCAATGGACATGATCAAGGCATGCGGATACTGGGAGGTGTCCGATTGGTGGAGAATATGGAACAGTCTACGTAGGTTCCCCGAGGTAGATCAAGTGGGTATAAAGCTGTTCTGGTCCTCATGGATAAGTTCCATATGTGGGGGAGTAGTCTCCTCGCCAATATTTTACTTCAAATTTTAAAATCTATGTTCAACATAGACAGGGGGCGATAACCCGATGAACCCACAGCAGCAGACTTAGATTTAGGAAGAGGGACCACCATTGCTTCTCTGGACGACAATGGTAAGAAACCCAATCGTAGGGACTCAGCGAATACGGTTTCAAGTTTGGAGATCAGAACTGGGGCAAACTCAGAATAAAATTCTGTCGGTAGGCAGTCTGGGCCAGGCGTTTTCCCTCTAGCCATCTCTTTGATGGCTTGTCGAATCTCCAATGCTGTCACAGGCCCTCCGAGGTCCCCATGCACCTCTAGGTTACGCAATGGCAGAGATGTAAGGAAATCATCAATTGACGCCGGTGAAATATATTCTGGCTGGTCGTAGAGAGTTTTGTAATAATTATGGAAAGCCACATTAATGGCCCTTGGGGCATACATCGGTATCCCCTCACTGCTGAGGATCTGCGTTATAGGTGAGCCTCTAGTTTCCAGGCACACAAACCAGGTCAGAAGCCTGCCCAAACTTCCCCCTCCTCATGCACCCGCTCTTGATATTCTCGTATGTCAATGCGACGAAGTCGCTCTAAGACAGCATTAGACTCGTCTTTCACCTCGTGTAGTATCATCTGTGCCCAGTCTATTGCCTAGTTTGTGCAGACGCTGTTCCAGGACCATGACTTCCCTATTCAGCTCTCTCTTCACCCCCACCGTCTGTCACATGCACTGACCACTCACCACTACTTTAAAAGCATCCCATTTGATGAGGGGATCCCTGGCAGTACCCTAATTAATCCAGAAATAATCTGAGACCGCTGTCTAGAGGGTGTCTCAGAAGTATGCACCCCCAAGAGTGTCGAACGGAGGTGCCATAGTGGGATCACTGGGGGCGCGGTGGTCAGACAAAGAGTGAGCAGCAGGGGGTTGTGATCAGACAACATATGCCCCAGGTATTCAGTGTGGGCGACCCCGGGGCAGATCCTGGCCAAACACCTAAACATGTCAAGGCGTGTGTATAAGTCATAGACCTGTGAATAGTAAGAGTAGTCGCGGTCAATAACGTGTTGTACCCTTCAAATGTCCGTAATGTCCCAATGCGCATCTCATTCACAGAAACCCTTTGATGATCTTTCAACAGCTGTCCCATGTAGGGGGGGAGTGAACCTGTCTAAATTAATGTCTGCCACACAATTGAAATCGCCTCCTAGAAGCAAATCATCCGTCACCGGGGAAGACAATGGCACTGTTAGAGTCTGGAAAAATGATAATTGATCCTGGTTAGGAACATATACTTTACCCAACGTGACCTCCCTCCCTAATAACCTGCCATTGACTAGGACGTATCGGCCCTCTGGATCAATCATGGAACGTATGATTCCTTGATTTGTTAATATGGCAAGGAGCGGACTTGCGTGATTATGTCGATGCAAGCCCAAATTAAATATGTCCACCACTTCAGGGGAAACACGTATCCTTGATGCGTCGATGCATGATGCGCAATGCGAGGAGCGTGTGATGTATACTCTCCCTGAGCACAGGGAAGTTGCGCACTGCATGCACACAGAAGATTTCTGAAGAGGCGCGTGCAATGGCGAAATATGGCCACTGTTGGGTGCAGAGCAGTGACTTGTAACTACGGCAGTTGTCTGGTGCGCGAGCAGTGGCGGACAGCAATTCTCTGCTTTAAAATCCCCTCCAAAAAAGTACGGTACTCAAAAAATCTCTTCCACCTTTAAATTCAAACTTGAGCATGTGAGACCTCTAAAATCTGCAATATTTATTGTAAGTTGTTGGCCTGGTGAATTCTTCAAAGTCTGTCTTTCAACACAATGTAACCGCGCTGCTTGCTCCTTACACTTTCTATGCTTGTTATGTAAGAAATCACCATGCAAGTTGTATTCAAGTAGTTTATTCCTTTAATAGAGGAGCAGACAGGTTCACATCCACTCAGGCAATGAATCTTCAACTGTTACCTATAGATTCTGTATGACATCACTAGGAATCAGAATGACCAAATGCATTCTACACAGAGCCTAATGCATGCTACACAGTCACACATAACATCTACACAAATTAATGAATAAAAAATGAGAGTGACAGGAAGGCCAACCAATGATAAGCAATGGGTGGGTTGTAAACCCAATCTAATGTCGACAATAGGTCTTTTCACCTACAGACAACTTGGGCTGTGGTAGCCAAGATCTAAAAGGGTGCCTAAAAGGAACTGTTTAGCCATGTTTCGGTAAGGACGATAATGTCAAGATCATTCGTGAGGATGAGGTCGTAAATGTCAGGGGCATGTTTGCTGGCAGATCTGCAATTGATGAGTGCACATTTCAGCTTGCTAGTCGAATGGGGGGGAGTAGTCTGCACTATGTTGATATTTGTGAGGTTTTCTCTATTAAAGGATCTGTAGTTGTGAGTGGGTTCTCTGAAGGGGTTGGTTTGAATGGATTGGATAGTGCCACAACGAGACTCACTGTTGCCTGTCGGGCTGGCATAGGATATGCAGAGGTCATCAATGTCATTGTCAGATAGTACAGCAGTTGCCCTCCTAGGACGAGATGGGTCATTGGGGGAAGGTATCTTATACTGTCTGGTGTCCTCGAGGTGTGAGTTCTTGGTGATATATCTGCTAGTTTGGTGACTGATTCGGTTCACGGTGGCACTAGTAGCTCTGTGTGTGGTTAGGAGTTCTTTGGTGATGGTTGATAGATTTTGCATTTCAGCCTTGAGATGGGATAGGCCGCTGGCTAGCTCATTGAATCGTGTGATCCAATCAGAATTGGGATAATTAGATGAGTGTGTGGGTGTGAGTTCTATTATAGCGGGAGGTCGGCAAATAAGGTTTGGTTGCGTGGGTATCTCGTTATCTGGTTGCCTGGGGATAACGTTATTAGGGATTGAAGGGGTTAGTTGATCATGGGTGTTTGTTGTAAGGTCCGAATCAGTGTGTGGGAAGGCCTTGGGATGTGATTCCATGATAGGGGCTGACGCATGTGAACGGGGTATGGTCAGTGAGTGGAGAGATTGTAAGAGCCGAGTGAGTATCGAGGGTGATGGGCGCCGATCAGGTAACGGGGTAGGTGGTAGGTCATGGGGAGCTATGCATGCCAGCTCAGGTGGAGATGGGGAGAGAGGGATGTCGTGGGTAGAGTCCAGGTTGGTGAAATCTCCCGTAGACACCAGGGATATCAATGGTGTGTCTGCAGTGTGGTGACCGGTAGCTAAGATTAACCCTGTCCCTCCTGGGCCTAGGGATCCCGGTGTGGTTGAGATCGATGTGACGGAGGGGTAGAGTTCATTGGGGGTTTGGCGAGATATCGGTTCCATTGAGATTATTATTTATTTATTTATTTATTTATTTTTTTTTTAAACTTGTAAGGCGCACAGCTACCCGGAGGTTTCCCGGTGCCGCCTGACAGGAACAAAGAAGAGGGGAAAAGAAAAAAACTATTGATTAAACAGCAAAGTTTTTACTCTCTTTCGGAAGTTTTCATAAACTGTTTCAATTCGAAGTGACAACGGAAGGGAATTCCATAAGGAGGGGCCTAGACAAGAAAAGGACCGACCGCCCATTCGCGACAGTCTGATCCTAGGGACCATGAATTTAGCCTGAGTGGAAGAGCGGAGCAGGCGAGTGGGTAAGTAAGGAAAAGCTACGGCATCTAGATACTGTGGTGCTTTGCCAGTTTTGATCTTAAACATATAGCTCAGGGCTTTAAATTGAATTCGGTTCTCCACCCTGAGCCAGTGGAGCTCCCGAAGATATCCTGAGATGGGAGCCGATTTGGGGACCTGGCAAAGCAATCTTGCGGCCGCATTCTGCACCACTTGCAGGTTGCGTAGTACATCCTTGTTGACTCCCAGATACAGGATGTTGCCATAATCCAACCTCGAGGTGACCAGAGCCTGGACTACAGTTCTTTGAGTAGGACCGGGCAACATCAAAAGGATTTTTCTGAGCCATTTAAGGATAGTGAAGCATGTTGAGGCCACTTTCACAACCTGCTGCTTCATTGATTTATGTTCATCAATGATAAAGCCTAGGTTGCGGACCTGCTGTGTAGGCTGGGGTAGTGGACCCATTTTAGTGGGCCAATGTTGAGGACCCCAGAGATCCTTGTTCTTCCCCAGAATTAGCACTTCAGTCTTTTCCCCGTTACGTTTTAGCAGGTTGGCTTGCATCCAGCCTGCAATATTCCTTAATCCAGTCTGAAGAGGAGATGATCTAGAGGTCCGTTCTCCACATAGGGAAAAGATAATCTGGGTGTCATCGGCGTAAGAAAAGATAGACAACCCAGCTTCCTCTGCGATATCGGCCAGGGGCCTGACATAGATATTGAACAACAAAGGGCTAAGGATGGAGCCCTGCGGGACCCCATAGGGTGATTTATGAGTTGTGGAACTAGCCATGGAAGAAAAGACTTGGAACGTGCGATCTGTCAAAAAGTCAGCCAGCCAACTAAGTGCCGAACCGTTAACACCTATGTGAGTTTGTGGTAGAGTTGGGGTGTCATCGGGATAATCGGGGAGAGTAGTGGCGGGGGTGTGATTTTCTTGCTGTTCACTGCTTTCTTGAGAGTAGGGAAGATCTTGTCTATGGTGGCGAGATTGGAATTAGAGGCTTGTATAAGGATATTACCGTTGTTGTATATGGAGATGGTGGCATTCGCAGGGCAGAAGTCTGACGTGGCTATCGACAGTTTGAGGGCATGCAGGGATTTTTTGACATTGGAGATTCGGAGCATGGAGTAGAAGGTATTTCTCCACTGAGCACGTTTTTTAGTGTAAAAGATGAGGTCGTTCGATAGTGGGCCTTTGCTGATGCAGAAGTAAGGATCTGAAATGAGAATCTCAAGGTGAGATTTCATTAGCCTATGCTTGAACTTCTTTGCTGCATTTTTGGAGAGATTGGGAGGGTATGTGATGGTAAAGGCATGGAGGCCTGAGGGTTCTAGGTTTTTATCCATTTGTTTGTATTTTTTTTTTTATATCAACTCTCTTTCTTCCCTTCTTTATTTTCTTATCTTCCTTATATCTCGGCTTCCTTCCTTCACCCGTTCATTGGTAGGATTATTTGCTTACTAACATGTTTAGAATTGACCTACATTGTTTCTTTATTATCCTGGATTGTCTGGGGAGGACATTGTTGATGTTTAAAGCCTTTCAGGTTAGTAAGAACCTGGTATAGTAGGGACAAGTAAAGGAGAAATGGCTGCCCCACAATCAAACCTACAACCTTCCCAGGCTGCTATATCGCTTGTTTACAATAGGTAAGGTCTGATTCACGGGCACCATTTTAGGTCCAGGCATTGGAATTGTGGTGAGCACCGAAGTGAAGACGGTCTGACAATGGGGTGCTACTAGATGACCATAGGTTTTACATCGGCAAAGGTCTGAGGCAGTCGGTATGCCGAATTTAAAACTAGCATAATAATCAGAAACTATAAGGACGCCAGGATCTGAAACACGGGCGCCATTTTAGGGTCAGGCGCTGGAGTCATGTGCGTCGTGTGGAAGAGATCGGTGTTGCAGTAGATCACTTCTAAGAATCATTAGACATCGCGTCAGGAGTCATAGTTCGTAGCATAAACTAGCATAGTGATCAAAAACAATAAGGACACCAGGATCTGAAACGCAGGCTCCATTTTAGGGTCAGGCGCTGGAGTCATGTGCGTCGTGTAGAAGAGATCAGTGTTGCAATAGATCACTTCTAAGAATCATTTGGCATCGCGTCCGGAATCAATGTACATATTGGGGGGATACCAGCGCGCAACCCGGCCGGGGAAGGTGAAAGGCGCTCCTCGCGCTTCTTAAGCGTGCGCCATTTTAAGGTCAGGCGGCTTAGAGATAGTGCAAGCCTGGGCGTCAATATCATACGGCCAGGCTGCGGCGGCAAGAGAGTACCTCAGCACTGCAGAGCGAAGTCAGCTGGCACCCTCAGTGTCAGTGACAGACAGGCGGAATTCGGAACTCCGCTTCGATCCCGCCACCTCCGCTGTCGAAGCCGCTCTACATCCGCTCAGTGGGAACATGGGCGGCAGCCTTGCTTCAGTGGCGACATGCACGCTCAGCACCTCGTCGGGGACACGAGCCAGACGCTCCGGTCTACAGTTGGACCGCAGTCAGTCCCGTGGCATTGACATCCGATGTCTGTTGGCACCTTCAGCTTCGGTTTGCAGTCGGTCCCAGCGGCAGCCTCCGCACACTACGAGTCACAGGCAATACTCGGGGAGCCCCATCAGCGCAGAAAGGCCATACAGGTAAGCCCTTGCACCTACTGCCATCTACTGGTACCTCCTAGTCACGACCTAATCCGCCTAGACAGAAACATGCAACCCGGTGGCGGTCTAGCCTGCATTTATCGAAACACAATCGCAGTCAATCAAGCAGACTCCATCTCTTTATCCTCCTGCGAATATCTCTGTATCAATGTCTCCGATGACAAGCGCCTCGCTTGCAAACCTCACATCATTTACCACCCCCCGGGTGATAACTTGGCGTTCATCGATGAGCTAATGGAAGTTATTACATCCAATGACAACTCACAAGTGCCACAGATTTTCCTGGGCGACTTCAATCTCCATTGGAACAACTCAAGCGATCATGGTGTAAACTGTCTTAAATCTTTTCTGGCAAATCAGGATCTGTCCCAACTATGTGACAGTCCAACCCACAACAAGGGAGAGACACTAGACCTCATCATAGCTAAGTTGAACACGGTATCATTAGAATCCATCACCCCATGTGACTGGACAGACCATTATAGCATTCTCTTCTACATCAATATCGAGGTAACTCCAAAAAGGGGTCAACCCACAAAAACAAAACAATGGAAAAGGAATATATATAATATCAACCCCATCGACCTGGTAAACCGATGCAACTCCGCCCTGATCCCCTCGACAGACATGCCTGACGTCCATGACCTCACAGTCTTTTACAATTCCACGATGCTTGAAATTCTTGACTCTGCAGCCCCCCTCCAAGAAAAAAACGTTTCCTCCAAACTCTCCAAACCATGGTTCAATGAGAACCTGAATTCGGATCGGCGCAAGCTAAGATCAGCGGAGCGACTATGGAAATCAGCACCCTCCATTGAGCACCTATATCAACTCAGAGTGCTGAGGAATTCATACAATAGGAAGATCCTAAAGGCTAAAGCAGACTTTTTCAAATCCCAGCTGAACCAGGCCATCAACCGTCCCAAAAAACTATTCGAAATCGTCAAACAACAAGCGCGCAACAAGCCAAACTCCCTGGAACCAAGCGACTCGGTTACACCTAACTGCGATGAGCTGGCCAACTTCTTCCTAGAAAAAACAAGATCCATTGAACTTAACATCCAATCTAAGAAGGCCCCCCCTCAAACTATGGCCCTTGATGCTAAATCTCACTCTCAGATCAAGGTCCATTTTATTACTCCGATGGAAATCCCAAAAAACAATGCCTCTTGGCACACCTTCTCGCCCATTCCTGAACAAGAAATCTATAACACTCTTCTTAACGATTAACCCCTCAAATCACTTCTCAGACCCCTTACCTCCTTCTTTATTCAAAATAATAAAAACCTCTATTCTTCCCCTTTGGTCAAAGATCGTAAACGCCTCTCTGAGACAAGGGTCCATACCGGACTGTCTTAAAATAGGGCAGGTCACACCTATACTAAAGAAATCCGACTCCCTCGCCACTGATCTCAACAACTACCGCCCTATATCCAACATCCCCACTTTGGCGAAATTGCTGGAAAAATGTGTTCAAATACAACTATGCAACCACATCGAGAATTACAAACTCCTAGACAAACACCAATCCGGCTTCCGGCATGGTCACAGCACTGAATCTGCACTCACCCACATAATGGACGACATCCTAAAAATGCTGGACCACAACGAATCATGCCTATTGATACTTCTTGACTTATCCTCCGCTTTCGATACGGTTAAGCATGACAAACTACTGTCCTTACTGGAACGAAGGATGGGCCTAACTGGCTCAGTGCTACAATGGTTCACCTCCTTCCTAAATAACAGAACACAAAGAATTAAGACGAAGCATTCACTCTCTCAACCCTCCATAGTCACCATAGGGGTTCCACAGGGCTCAGCACTCTCACCCATCCTCTTCAATTTACTCATGGAACACCTGGCAAACGCACTGAACTTGGCGAACATTCTATATCACCTATATGCGGACAACACTCAACTGTATATGAAAATCTCCCAACCAGAAGAATTTATCTCCCTCAACGCTATTCTACAGAATACTCACTGACAACCACCTCATGCTTAACACCAAAAAAACGGAATTCCTTCTCATTTCCCCAAGACACACCCAAGATAGACCTATGGCTGAAGCATCTTACTTCCTTTGACTGTGCTCCCCACATCATTGACTCCGCGAAATCCTTGGGAGACACCATAGACAAACACTTGAACATGCAGGCGCAAATCAATATTGCCACCAAGGGAGCTAATCATCAGATGAGCATACTAAGGAAACTTAAGCCCTTCCTCCCACAGAACGACTTAAAAATGGCGGTACAAGCCCTAGTGCTACCAAGATTGGACTATGGAAGCACCACCCTATGCGGTCTTCCCAAATACAAGCTTGCCCCACTGAGGGCTTCGCTTAACGCTGCGTCCAGACTAGTCTCAGGAACTAAAAGAAATAACCACATCTCTCCAACCTTGAAGCTTTGAACTGGCTACCCTATGAGGCAAGAATACACCTAAAGATCGCCTGCATGACCCACAAAGCCCTGCATAGCAATACAACCCAGCTACTTAGCACAAAAGCTTGAGCGATCAGGAGGATGCAGACTATTGCGTAGTGCGAGTTCATTACTACTGAAACCACAATCCTTCCACAAAAAGAGAACTGATTGCAGAGCATTCTCAGGGATCGCTCCGAAGATTTGGAACTCCCGACCTCCAGTGGTTCGCGGAATCACTTCCTTTACCTAGTAAAACTGCTCCTAATGAACAAATTCACATCCTAAGACTTTAATTCTATGATGTCTACCAGTCTCCTGTGCTACCCTTATACTACTGTCTACCTCTCTTGTACTGAATGACGAATATCGAATGTATGTATACTACCTCAATCTCCTAAATTGTAATAACCTGTGTATTGTAAAGCGCTCTGATTCCCTCGTGGACCATTCCTTATAACTACTAGTCTCCTATGCCACCCATATACTCCTATCTACCTCTTTTGTACTGAATGGCGAATACTGAATCTATGTACACTACCTCAACCATATAAAGCTCAACAACTGTATATTGTAAAGCGCTCTGATACCCCCGTGGGTCATGTTCGCGCTATATAAAACTTTATAAATAAATGAAAATTAAGGCTGCTTTTTAAGCTTTATAAAAAGTAGAAAAATCAACAGCTGTTAAGTAGAACTAAAAGGCCCCAATGTAAGGTTGCCAAATAACACCAACCCACCAGGAACACAGTTTCAGTCTTGTACATCCATTTAGTAACCCAATAAATTGGAGTTGTAGCCCTGGATCATCCCATAAAAGAAATTACTAACATTCTAGATTACAACGTATTTTAAAAGTAAAAACTAAAGGTGGATATGTTGTCCTTGGATGACCTGGAGTCATCTAGCAAACGTAGCCTTAGGGCACGATGTAAAAAATCTATTTTCTGTGAGCAAATGTGGAAATTCAGAAGTATGTCTCTTCTAAGTCTAGAGTAAGTTACACCTACAATAAAATAAAAAGATTGATGAATCGAGCCCTGTTTGAGCTACGCATGCATTGGCATTTTCTTCTTGAAATATTTTGGCACTTGATCATAAACGTTCAGTCACCCCAGCATCTCTCTGATTAACTAACCACAATGCACTATTCTCTACACAATATTTTGATTTATTTCAGAAGCCACCGCGAGCCAGCATGAACAAAGAGGGCTGCTTCTTTGCAAACATTAAATAATTTCTTGCATCCATTTCCAATGGCCCGGCACATTAATGTGCGTCGATTGTTTAGTTTGCGCGAGCCTTTGCTTGTCCTCCCTACCCCATGTGTCTTGCTAGCTGACGCCTTCGGATTGAGTTAAGGAGGTGACTGATTTAAGACCCCTCCGCTTAAAAGGGTCCCCTGCAATCGAGGCAGGTACGTTTGTGCTGCTCGGGCGCTTTTGTGAATTACGCTGCAGCTGTAAACTGGCCTCTTTATTGAAAGTAATGAAGAAGGCGAGCGAACAGGTGCAGGTCAAAGGATTTAAAAAATAAATCGGTAATTGGCTTTCTGGAAGAAGGCATCTCGCCAGCTCTGTCATTACATGCTGGCGCCGTGCCATGCTTCGTAGCCCTGAAATACAGCCTATTTTTTGCACTGCTAATATTTATGGGTAGATACAGTGAATGGGCTTCGGCACTGTCAGAATCAGTTCGATATAATAGGGGCCATTAATGTGATGCGTCGGATCTATGTGCCTTTTGCCATTGCCACCTATTAGCTACCAGTACCTGCCTAGGGTTATGAATGGACAGGTGTGTTCAGAAGCAGAAAAGCAAAGAAATCTGCCTAACTTTGATCGATACCTCGAACTTCATCGTCATGCTCAGTGTACTCTGGCTCGCGCAGCAGAATCGCTTTAGGTGATGAATGAGCGAAGAATGACTTTTTCTTCCACTGATGATCAGCAGCCCTGCTCACTACCAAACATGGTCATCAGGTTCCTACATCGATAGAGAGTGATAGGCCACAGAGCCAACCTCTTAGGATGAATGAATCCTCCTTGTGGTTGCCACACTGACCACCCACTGCCCATAGTGTTGAAGCCCCACCCACCGCCCATAGTGTTGAAGCCTTTTTCAAAATGTGCAAATATCGTGTGAAAATTATTTTTTAAATGTTTTAGTTTTAATGATGCATAGAGTCGTAACCGAATAACTGATGAGATGGCATTATGAATTACCTAGGTCATTCAGAAGGGCAAATAATGTTACGAACAGTTATATCACATTTTCATGTAAAACACCATTATTTTAAAATGGATGCATTTTCTAGTGTTCTGTTCAACTTATCTTTCTCATTCCCCCTCCCAATCAATGTCCCATTGCAAAGCTATCTCTCTCCTCTTTCCAAGGAACATCGGGAGAATGTCTTCAATCTAATAGCGATATACAGCATTTGATAGAAAGCGCGTATCGTGAATGAGGCCTCCATGATGTACCCAGAGTGTCATTTTCAAGGACTTCCGCTGGAAGTTCCGCTGGAGACGTGATGGTGTTAGTTCTATGAGCCGCTGTTTGAGGAAGGTTTCATTTGCATCATGCATCTCCCGGGTGCAGTTGCTAAAGAAGCAAGCAGAAGATTTCTCTTACCTTAAGAAATGGGTTAGTGCTAAATAATTGCATAGTTTTTAATTACTACGCTGTTGTTCCTGATTTGCCAAATGCGACTCTAACCATGATCATTCCATGCTGGATTTGCAGAATTTGTGATTCTGTTTTTCGTGCGATTACTTTCCCACTTTCCTTGTAGGTGACCTGTTATGCTGTCAGTCCTCTTCATGAGTCTGACTCTTAGAATTTTTGTTTAGATTAAGCCTAACTGAGTTTTTATGATTTTGAATTCATTCTGTATTTCTGTAATTTGGGCTTTCATGGGGATTCATGCATTTTTATTTCTCTGTGCCGCATTTTTATTTTTCTATAATAAATACTCTTTTTGCTCTATTTTGATCTAGAACTCAGTTCTTTGTGGGTCCAATATTTTATTCTGTTGAACTCTGCTAAATTGTAGTTTCTTGATGAGGAGTGTAGTCTCTAACGCTAGATCACCTCGAGATTTCAGAGCTGAACTATTTCAGTAAAACTTTGGGTTTCAGGCGATTATTTGGAGTTCAGTTCCCATAATAGTACCAACCAATCCTTTCAAAACCCTTGCAGAGTGTTCATCCTGCACTCCTCTATCCTCTACATCTCTATTCTTTGTCAAAACTGTGACCATGTATCGGCTATTGAGAGTACAATTACATAAAAGCGGAGAACGTATATCTACTACCCTTAATCCCTTAATGTTTTGATGGATCAACCAGAGTATGTGAAACCTACACTTATGTGACGTGAGGCAGACTTCATTCGGAGCTCATTATCGAC
This sequence comes from Calotriton arnoldi, assembly GCA_963921515.1. Lineage (NCBI taxonomy): Eukaryota > Metazoa > Chordata > Amphibia > Caudata > Salamandridae > Calotriton > Calotriton arnoldi. Next base: position 1,503,798 of record CAWUFW010002212.1, read on the forward strand.
ACTTCAAACAATGCCTAATGCCATTTGGGATGTGTAACTCCTCTCGTTAAATGATATGTACAGGGTCATGTTTGTTGCATACTCTCATAACATCCTTATCAATACTTGGTTCTTGGTTCAGCAACACATAGATGAAGTCCTCAAATATAACCCACACCAGGAATCGGGATCGAAGGGCCCCAGGGGAGGCAGAGGGTACTTGGCCCCAACTCTAACAACTGGGATCTTTCATCACTGGTGTCCTGGGTCGTCATACTTCAGAGCACTTCACTGGGAACATGCACTCTGCCACGACATTTGAGCAGTTGGGACTGCTACAGCGGCGTGCCCCCCACTCCCATCAGACCTGTGCACGGAGAACAGGGGAAACAAACAACTGTGCTCCTGGGACTGCGGCCTTTCTTGGGACCCTGATGGTGCAGGGGGAGTCAGTGCTCCATGCTTTACCACATGAGCACTGGCCTCCCTTAGGGGTCAAAATAAAGTGGAAATTGGCGTGTCCCACTTGCCCTTCCTAGAGGCTATGAATTCTGCCCTGTGGTAAGGCAAGGTATGATACACCTCACACATTTGATTCATTAGCACACACAACACCGAGCATACAAACTCTCCAACTCATGATGATCAATGCATAGTAAGCAGTCATCCAAGCTATTGATATAGCTGTCTTGTTCACAGAACCCAACATAGATGCACTCTTTATCACATATCCTTACATAGACCAAAAACATAAGAAAGAAGCAGAACACACCATCATACTCAAGTATACCTGCCATTGCACCCTCACTGACCAAGCACATAAGTTGTTTGAGCTCCTTATCTTGCATTTCCCACTCTCACCATCAGGAGCAGCATCATTCAGTTATATGTCAGAATATCATGTATATAAATATTGTATGAAGTAAATATATTGTACAGATTTTGCATTATTAACTCCATTGGGGTGAAAGTTTTGTAAACATATATTTAGGTCACAATATTTATGTCAGATGATTTTCTCGCCACAATTCCTGTACCAGATCCAAGAAGAATTCACTTTAGAAGTTTCAGACCTCATCACTAATGCCTTCATTTAGCACTGACACCACCTTTCATGGGAAACTTTAATCTCCTCAGTAACTCTACCACTAAGTCAATGAAAGAATCCCTTGATGCTCTCAGGAAAGGCTCTCATTATCAAGTAGAACTCATTAAACCCTCCCATTGCAAAAGCAACAGCCTCAATCTCATCAGAACAGACTCACCTACAATCCATTATAAGGCCTGTATACCTCTGGACTGGGCAGACCACTAAGCATCTCTTCTCCATTATAATACCACACCTATGTATCACAGCCAACCGAACAGAAAAAAGCCCACAGCTCTCTCAGGTACTTCCCAAGGGATGCCTTTTTAAAAAGAGCTTATCAACCTCTCAAACCCCCAACATCCCGCATCAGATATTGACATACTTTTCAACGATTACGCATGCCCTCTCAAAACCTGTAGAATACAAAGCACTGTTAATTATGACCAGCTGAGTCAAAACCTTCTACATCGTGGTACTTTCACTAAACAAGTGCACCACTGGAAGACAAGAAACTTAAGGGAGACCCACCAAGGCACTCAAAGTTGTCATCCAACCCAAAGCGCCGCACTCAGCCCACAGATCCTTTCTAAACTTACCTAAAGCATCCTTCAACAAGGCTACTATAAATGAAGCAAGTGTTGACACTCTAATTAAAATAATTAAGAGGGCCGATATGTAGGATCAGTACTATCTGAGTGTTCATAAGATTGAGTCCTAGCCAATCAAATACATTTTCCACACAGTTCCAAGTTAAACTAAATTCAAAAGTAAGATCATTGCAGAAGGCAAAACATGGCTAGATAATCAGTAGCAATCAATGTCTCAATAGTAAATGAAAATCAAATAATGTGAGAGGATCGACATAAGGGTGACTTCTGAAGAAAGCAAGTAGCCAAAGCTAAGTATAGTTCAGCAAGAGGACCGACATAAAGTCTGCCTCCAAAAGAAAACCATAAAAAGCTAAGAATAAGTCAAATGAGAGACTAGCATAGAGACAGCACAGTTAGAAAAGCAAAGAAGACTGGCAAATATCCCAAAACATCATCTTTTACAGGGTTTTAGACAGAAAAGCAACACACATTCAGTGGGAAGATGTGACATAACGGAGTTGAACTAAGAATGTGTCGTTCTAGTAGGCAAATGAATATTCAAATACATAAAATACATTGCAATAAGATCAATCTAAAAGCACCTTCTTCTACTGCATTTTAATCAATGAGGTGTGCATAGCAAATGTAGAAAAATACATGATGCTTAAGTAGTACAGAAATACAAGACAGTTCAACTAATAAACGGTCTCTAGGAAAGGCTGGAGAAAAAGACCTTGAAAGCTACAATGACAGGAATATCCTGGACATGGCTCTCTCGAGAGGAGCACAAATGAATACAATTTATTTAGTTAGAGACCAGGGATTAGGCTTCTATTCTGCTGATTTTCTGAAAGGGAAACACAAACAGAGAAACACATTTATCTCTGCAAATATGAACAGATGTCAAGGTAACTTGGCAATGGCATAGACATGCTAATTTAAGCTTATCTAACTTAGGCATCATTTGTCTAATTAATACAGACACTCTAACACAACCAAACAGAATTAAAGGTTTCTTCAAGCACTGCATGAGCAAATTCCAAGAACCCTACAATTCCACAATCAGTCAACATGCACAAAATAATCAACCACTTCTTCTCAAAGAAGTTAAGCAAAATCAGGTCTCCTATCAACAACACTAAGCAGATGTTTGCTTTACCTACTGTCCCTCACTGCTCTATCCCTATTGGACAGGCTTCAATCTCCTCTCACACAGTGAACCAATCCACAGCCAAAAAGTCAAAATGCACTCAAGGCCACCTCCTAAGAAGATTACATCCATCCGAAGAACTGTTCATGTAGATGCCCTCACAACTGTGCTGTACATTGTTAGTGCCTCCCTAGCCAAAGAATCATCCCAGACAATCTCAAAACAGGACAGATCTTTCCCCTACTGAAAAAAGTTCCCTGGACCTCGATAATCTCACCAACTACTGATCCATTAGCCATTTTGTTTCGATTGCAAAAATTATGGGCAAAGTCTTTGCCATTCAACTGTAGCATCGAATCATCAAGAACATTCAACCGATTAGGCTTCACACCCATCTGCAACATGAAGACAACCAAACCCCAAATAGTTAACATCACTCTCCTCTTCAATGATAATATTGAACCCTGCCACCTGATCTTGCTTGACCTCTCTGCTGCCTTTCGCATAGTCGACCACCAAGCATTGTGCATTGCCAGGTAAAACACACAAGAGTTTCTCCAACATGATCTTTTAATGGTCCTCTTCTTACCTCAACTGCTGCCACTAGCTCCAGATAAGTACTTCTCAATTCTGGAAAGTCCCTGTTTCCCAGGGAGTCCAATCCTCTCTCTCATTTTCATTCTCAGCATGAAATCTCTGGGTGTACAACTCACTGAAGACAACGCCAAGATCCACCTTTGCACCAATGACACACAGCTCTACTTCACAATCTCATAAATGTAACCAGGACAAAACCCCTTATGCCCAAGAATGGAACCAGCGTACAATCTGAAAACTAGCACTGGGGTTCCCTGGGTTTCATTCACATACAGGTCTATGTCAAGTATGGAAACCTGCTATTTCTCAAATCAATATTTTACATATATGCAGAATAATTATAGAGGCCCTTTCTGTGTCAAAATGCTCCAATTATATTCTTCTTGACCTGTACAAACATTTCTGTGAGTAAAAGCGGTGCAGTGCTCAGAGGTAACAGTGTTGTGATAATAGAACAAAAAGATCCACACAATATGTACACACTCAGAGATGTACTCTGATTTCACAGGTTGCAGGTCCAGACATGCTGATTCCTTGGGAATTCAATATTTTATAGTGAACAATCATGTAGGTTTGTCCATATTTTGACGCTTTCCAACAATTTCAAGGGGCAAATCAGGACATGAAACATGGCAACTGTCTCCTGTACCTAAGGGAATAAAGAAAGGTCTATCAGAAACACTTTCTCAGCCTCATCCAGCTAGTGAATGTTTCCCTGATTGTAAGCATGACCTACCATGCAATCTGTACTTAATACACTGTGCAAAAGAGGTGTCTTCTATCCTTTCGGTATCTATTCACCCGGTTGCAGCCCCAGAATAAACAAAAAAGCAGGCGATCAAAGCCTAACCTTATAAGGGCACCCACATATGTCTCAACTATTAACCCGGACAGGTGCTTTCAGTAAATGCTTCGATCACCTGCTTTTCTGCTACCTAGAGTTAGTAGACAAGGTTCAAATGAGTAACAGTACCATCAAGAACAAGATAGCAAATATATGCTTAGAAACACAATTAAAATGACCTGATATGCTGCCATTATCATTATAGTCCCACAGAGCAATTCCTTCACAGAAAACCAAATTTAATCCATCTGAAATAGTCATGAGCTGACCTATATTGCTGCGTTTAATCCCCCAGTCTCAGCTGCTAAATTGGATTTACAGTTGCACGATGATGAAGTTTTGCAGTATTGTAGAAAGCTTATACAATGACTCTACAGTTTCCATTCTCAGGTTCAAGCAACCTTACCTGAGTGTCTGATCAAAGCCTGCCACTCAATCCAGCCCAGCAAATGGGTGTACATATACTTACATCAGAGGAAGATTGCATTGTGGCCATGCTGGCATGGATCCCATCAGCTGCTCATTTCCAACCCAGCTGTCAAATGCAGTGGTCTGGTGAAATAGATCTATTGTTCCTGCTTCTGCTTCTTTTTCTGGACCTATGCCTGGCCCTAGATCGAGACCCCCTTCAGGAACTGTCACTGCTGCCCTCTTGCCATCTGCCTGTGGGACAAGCCCTGTATAGACAACTTCTTTGTCTGCTCAACCACTGCCACATGGTATTACCCCTGCATCCATTTATCGTTACCACCTCCGTCCGTGGTTAGTGACCTCCTCCTTAGGATACTAGATAACTCTTTGGGTCTCACCTGCTATCTTTGCTGCTGTTTTGAGCATCTGGTTGGTGGTGGGATACATCCTTTTTGCAGCATGGGGTGCTATTCTGAAATAAACATTATTGAACCTTCCATTGTGTGGATCCACCGCTCTGCCTATAAGGGTAACTCCTACATGATGATTTTTGGTAAAGTACATACAGACAAATAATTTTTGCTTTTGCTGGACTTGCACACACATGTCTGTTGATATGGGGGATAGCATTCCTTTAATAGGAGTGCCCATCAGTTATAATGACACTTGCCTTCATCTTTTGTACTATGGGTAACAATTGCCAGAGTGTTTCAGCATCTCCCCAACTTCCTTCCCAGTTCTTGAAGAGTTTAACCTTCCTCTGAACTGGAGCATGCCAGATTTGACTCATCTTGCAATAAATGAGCAAAAATATATTGATGAGCAACAAAAATAAATCATCTCTAGTGCTTCTGTTAGAGCTAGTAATTGTGAGATAATAGTAGAGATCATCTCTTCTGAATTACCTCCTTTTTGAGTACCGTCTTCCTCTTGGACTGTTGTTTCATAAGCACCACCATCAAGGAGGTCATGTCTATTTCGGTATTCAGTCAAAATATCGAGTTGAAAATGTCGACTTACACTAATAACGAGTTTTAAATATCATGACACAGAAATATCAACAGCAAGAATATTGTGGTGAAGAATATCGACTTTAAGGTAAGAAATATAAGTTTTTTAATTAGTGTTATGTATTTTAGTATATATTTTAAATGTATGTGATGTATTTTTTGTATAAGTATTGTTTATGTTTTTTAATATATGTGTTAAATTTGTAGTATTTTAAATTTTCTTTTAATTAAATTTTACGTTTTTTAGTTCCGTAGTGGGTTGTGGGTTTGTAGAGGAATAGGGTGGGAAGTTTTTTAATTATAATAAATTAATTGATATTTTTTATTTATTAATATTTATTTAATTGAGATTTTATCATGTTAATTGTGTTTTCATTTTTTGGGGGTAAATTTTAGGTGCGGTTGTGGGGTTTATAGGGGTAAAGGGTGGGAAGTCATTTATGTTTAATTAATTAATAATTAGTTGTTAATTAATAAATATTAATTAACGAATTGGCAATTAATTATGGTAATTGTGTAATCAATTTTGGGTTGTGGGGTTTATAGGGGTAAAGGGTGGGGAAGTAATTTATTTTTAATTAATTCATAATTAATTGAGAATTAATATTAAATAATGAATTGATGATTAATTAGGGTAATTGTTTAATTATTTTTTTGTGTGGGTTTTGGGTTTATAGGGGTGAAGGGCGGGGAGTAAAATAAGTTTACTTACTTCATAATTAGTTGTTAAGTACTATTAGTTATTTAATAGAATTTGTTTTTAATTGTGTAATTAATTTTTTTACAGTTTAATTTTAGGTTTGGGTTGTGAGGGTTATAGCTACAAAAGCTGGTTAATTACATTTTATATGTTTTAATTTGTTTTTCCTTAATTAATAATATTTGTTTAATTGAAAAATAATTCATGTAATTATGCAAATACATTTTTTTGAATTTTTGATGTGGGTTGTGAGTTGTGTGGTGTTATAGGGTAGGAAGTAAATAGACTAAATTTATGTAATAATTAATGTTTTTGTTAATAAATAATTACTAAACAAAAATATTTATTTGTTTGAAAGAACTTTTCTTATTGTATTTAATATAATATTTGTAGGTATCTATGATATGTATTTAGCATTATAATGTTTTTTAATATTAAATATATTTTTATTTTTAACATATTTATATTTTTTTATTTACTTAAAAAAAGATATTTTTTTGATATATTTTGTTTGTTTTTCATTTTGAACTGACTGGAGTGAGAATAGTACATTTTACCCCTCCACAATCCAACACTTTCCCCACTGTTGCACTCACTGGAGTGGGAATAGTAAATTTTATCCCTCCGCTATCCAACACTTTCCCTAGTGTTGCGCTCACTGGAGCGGGAATAGTACTTTTTACCCCTGCGCTATCCAACACTATCCCTACTGTTGCACTCATTGGAGTGGGAATAGTAATTCTTACCCCTCCGCTATTCAACACTTTCCCTACTGTTGCACTGAGTGGAGTGGGAAATGTAAGTTTAAAGATTTTTAAATAGTTTAATGTTTTAATTTATAATCGAATGTTTTTTTAATAGATTTTATGTTATTGTTATATTTATTTGTTACATTTTTATTTAATTTTATAATTATAAAATACATTAAAATTATTACGTTAATAATTTTTTAAGTTAATATATATATAGTAATTATTATATATGTGTGTTTAACTTTTTTAAATTAACTTTATTTGTTATATTTTTTTAAATTTATATTAAATCTAATTTATTTTTTAAATGAATTTTGTACTTTAATATATTCAATATTTATTAATGTATTTTATATATATAAAAAACGATATTTTGTACAACTATATTTATGACCAATATTTTTTTTCTCGATATTTTTGTACTTACCATTAAAAATATAGGATGTCGATATTTTTTAAATCTATATTTATAACTCGTTATTGTGGTATGGGGATATTTTAGTTGTCGATATTCTGTAGGTGAACCGTCTATTTCTTTTGCGGGTCATGAGCCTACCCTTAGCTGCTGATAGATTGGACTGGGACTTGTTATCTCACCATGAGACAATTTGATGATTGTCGTTTAGAATGAAGGAGGATAGGCGGGCTGTTTCATCTACTACTAGATCTTTTCTGCCTTAATTCCCATGTATGGGATGACTGCTGATTTAGATGAAATAAGAAGAAATGCAGCTGTCTTATAAGATATTGCTAAATCTACCACAATAGCTTTAGGAATAGTCACAGAGGAACTAGACCGCCATGCCAAGATGCTAACTCAAAATAGAATGGCATTAGATTACTGTCTAGTGGCCAAAGGGGGTTTGCACTAGTCTATGTTGCACCCATCTGTTTCACACCTCACATAATACATGAGCAGATAGATAACATTAAGGAAAGTGCCAGAAAATTACACAAGATTCAGAGTGGGTCAGATCTGAGCTCCAGACGTTGGACCCTGGAGAATGAAAATATGAAAATCAGTTATTGCAATTGTTATAAATGTGGTACTTGTATATGTATCATTAAAATTAATAATGTGTATCATTCTATGATTTCACACAAAAAAAGACAATACCAATGCTTTTATGCTCGCTGTTTCTAAGGATGATGAGGAAAGTGACAATGAAGATATTAATAAGGAAGAGATGTAGCTTTTTTTAATGAATTGTTGTAGGGAATTTTGTCTCCCAAAAAGAAAGGGAAGCTGTGAAAACATATTCATATAGTCTTATGAAGTTCAACGTTGTTGTTTTTTAATATATAAATTTGCATAGTACTGTGTGTGTGGATATATTTTATGATCAAATATGGATGCATTGCAGCCTTGCTGGCATGGACCCCACCAGCTGCTCAGGTCCTTGAGCCAGCTCCCTCTCTGCACATCTATGCTGCTGCTCCGTTCTGCCAGCATTGCAGTCTTCTTGACTGATTTTTTCTTCTGCCTTATTTGTCCTTCTGACTCTATCTTTCCTTCTGCCTCTGCCTTTTCTCTGTCTCTGCCTTCTTTTTTTACGCCCTATCTTTTCTGCTTCTGCCTCCATTTTTGACTGCCGCTCCCCCGCTCCTGCCCTCCCGTTTCCCACCACCCAGCGCCACTCCCTCCTCCCAGGACCTACTTTATGGAGGCTGCAGCGCAGCCGTGCTGCTAGCGCACCAAAGGTGTGCCAAAGACAAGCCCGTCTGTGCCCATCCATGCCTAGAACCCTGGATCTCCCATCACCCACAGCTATACTGCTGCAGGCCTCCGAGCCCTGAATCTCAGCTGCATCAACAACAACAACTGCTGCCGCACATGGCCATACGCCACCAGAGAATCGTTCTCGTGCCAGCACTGCCGCTTCACCTGCAACACCGAAGCAACCAACAACACCGAGACACCGCAAACATTACCGCATCCATCATGCAACAGAAACTGCCGCTGCACAGCTCCAATGCATCCTACTCAACTCACGATCGCTTGGCAAAAACTCCATTGAGATCTGGGACACGATCTCTTCTCTCACCCCCATCTTCATCACAGAGACCAGGCTGAACCCCGCATCTGCGCCGGACATTGCCATCGCCATCCTCGAAGACTACAGGATAACATACCGGGACCAAACCAACAAACAAGGAGGTGGAATTGCCATCATCTACAAGGACACCATTCGCTGCATGATCTCCTCATACAACTCAACCCTGATAATGGAGCATCTCCACTTCAAAATCCAGATAGACGGAAAATATACCATCAGAGGCCCCCTAGCCTACAGACCACCAGGACCACGCCCAAGCTTCTGCAACACAATATCTGACCTCATCGCCCTGATCGCCATTGATTCCAAGCACTACATCTTCCTAGGATATCTTAACTTCTGACTCGGCGACCCCAGCGACACAAACACAGCCGACCTCCTAGAAAGCATGAGCAACATCGGCCTCAAGCAACTTGTCCTCGACCATACCCACATCGTAGGACACATGCTCGACCCCATTTTCATGTCCAGCGAGAGAGTTAAGTACAACCACGCCTCTCAGCTCACCTGGACCGACCACTACAGTGTCCCCTTCACCATCTCAGGATCTACCAACATGGGCACTATGCCCCCTAGCTCCACGTGCAGAAACTGGAAAAAGATATCACGAGACCAGTGGAACAACGCTCTCCACTCCCACCTTCCAGACACAATATCCAACCAGACAAGCCTGCGAAGAACTCCTCCCAGTGGATCACAGAATGCGCCAATACAATTGCCCCTTTCAAGCCAGCCAAATCCAAAGGACACGCCAGAAGAGCCAGCTGGTTCACTGCAGAGCTGAAATCCATCAAACACAACTGCCTGCAACTAGAAAGGAAGAGGAGCATTAGAAAAAAGACAGGAGACCATACCACCTACAAGGCAGAACTGAACCAGTACCACCTCCTCATGAAAGAAACAAAGAAGAAAGCCCTAGCAGACCACATAGAAGACAGAGCAAATCATAGCAAGGTGCTCTTCACCATTGTAAAGGAGTTTTCTAATAGTAACCACGCTGACCCAGTGAGTGAGAAGCTGGTTATTTATTGGCTACACGGACAGCAGAGCAAAGATGACCAGCTCTGCCAACAGCTCTCAGAGCATTCAATCTCTACATTCTGTTGCCAAGATATATACATTCTAAAGGCAAATACATCATAAGACATGTTTAAAGAAACAGTACATGAGATGCATCACAACATATCTTCTCCTCCTCCAAACGAAAACAAAAAAAAAAAAAAAAAAAAAAAAAAACTAAGGCAAGAAAACTTACAACCTGTATCTAGAAGGTCTAACAATGTTTCTAGAGCTTTTCCTGTAACATGTTTGCTCGGAACCACAGGGAAGAACTTCCGCTGAACCTGAAATGGCATTTTTCGTTTGAACCTTGACCACCCTATTAAGGTTCCACCAATGACCACCATCAACTTTTACAGCATTACCAAGAATCTTCCAAACTTTGACTGGTTCACTGAATTTGCTGTTCCCTTTCTTAGAATGAACAGCTGTTTTGATCTTAATCATGTCTCCCACATTAAGTGCAACTAGTTTAGCACCTTTCCGTGAGTCAAAATATTGCTTCTGTTTCGCTTGAGAAACTAACATGTTTTCACTTGCCAAGGACATGAGCTGAACAACATCAGATTCAGACCTAACCCACTTGCTTATCCAGGCAGGTCTAAAACTGGTGTTAGGCTTACGTCCCCGCAGAAGCTCAAAAGGCGAAATCTTAGTAGAAGAGTGTGGCGTAGTTCTATAGAACCACACCATTGTGTTAAGAGCCTTGCAGATATCATGACCACCAGCTCCAGCCCACTTAATACACTCCCCCACCACCCGATTCATGCGCTCAACCAAACCATTGGTTTGCGGGTGGTAAAGGGAGCTCTTATGGTGTTTGACACCAGACTCAACAAGAAAAGCTTCAAATTCCGTGCTGACAAACTGTTTTCCGTTGTCTGAGACGAGCGTCTCAGGAACACCCTCTCTCATCCACACATCTTTGAGAAATTCCACAACAGTTTTTGTGTTAGCCTCTTTCACCATCTTCACTTCTGGCCATTTCGATGTATAACCCATGAGAACCAAGATGAACCGACGACCCCCAGGAAGAACTTTGTACGGCCCCATGACATCAATGCCTAGTTTCATCCAAGGACCATTTGGACACTCAATAGGGATCAAAGGGGGAACAGACACTTTCAAGCTTTTGTCAGCCGCACCACAGACACAACAATTAGCAACCACCAGATCAATCTCGGCGTCCATACTTGGCCACCAATATGTTTCCCGGATGCGCCGTTTGGTGAGAGTACAACCGAGATGCCCTTCGTGAGCCCTTTCCATGATAGTTTTTCGGAAAACATTAGGAGGTACAAACTTGTCCCCCCTCAGCAATAAACCATCTTCTATGGATAACTCATCCTCAACCTTCCAGAAAGGTTGGAGGGAGGTAGCAAGAGCCTTTTCCCTTGGCCACCCATTTCTGACATAAGTAAAAACTTCACGAATCACACAGTCAGATTCCAATGCCTGGACCCAATCAGCCTCCGAACCGAGATCAAGGTCAGGAAGGTCTAACACAGCAACCAAGCAGTCATCACAGTCCTCATTAGAAAAATCATCTAGATTGACTTCATCATGTTCATTCACCTTGATGGGGAAGCGTGAAAGGAAATCTGCCCGACCATTTTTTCCACCAGAAATGTGTTCCACTCTGAACTGATACTGCAAGAGTTTCGTCACCATACGCATAATTCTCGGGGAACAGCACTTACTCACACTCCCCCCCAAAATGTTTACGAGTGGCTTATGATCCGTTAGGAGCAAAACCACTTCCCCCAGATGTAAGGTCGAAACTTTTCTATCGCCCAGGAACAGGCCAACAACTCCTTTTCAATGACCGAGTATTGGAGCTCAGGAGTTCTTAGCACTCTAGATGTGAAACATACCGTATTCTCACAATTCTTGTCCCATTGGGTTAAGGTAGCACCAATACCTGCTTGACTTGCGTCCACAGTGACACAACAAGATAAACTAGGGTCAAAAGGTTTTAAAATGGGTCCATTTTTCAAAGCTGACTTAACCAACCCAAAAGCAACAGCACACTCCTCTCCCCACTCAAACTTGACACCCTTCTTAAGTAGATTACTAATGGGACGTGCTATGGACGCAAAATTGGGAATGAACTGTGAGTAGTACTCACATAATCCCAAAAGTGACTTGACCCCAGCTTTGTCCACTGGTTCAGGGGCATCCAAAATGGCCTGCAGTAAACCTGGTCGAGGACTGACACCATCATGAGATATAACATGCCCCAAGTATTCAACTTTTGAACACAGAAATTTGCATTTCTCTTCCTTTAACACTACACCACGTTTTTTGAACAAAGTTAATACCTTCTCTAGGACATAATCATGAGATGCAATATTATTTCCAAAAATGAGCACAGCATCTTGAAATACCAGTACGCCATCCACACCTTTGAGTATATTGCTCATTATCCTCTGGAAAACCGACGCTGCTGAGGCAAGGCCAAATGGCATGCGACAGTAGCGAAAAGTTCCCAGAGGCGACACAAATGCAGTCAGATGACGTGATTCTGGGTCCAATTCCACCTGATGGTATGCACTGGCTAGGTCTAGTTTGGTGAAATAACGTGCTCCCTTGGTGAATGAAAATAAGTTGTTGATTTTTGGTAAGGGATGAGAGTCTACCCATATTTCTTTATTTAGTGATCTCAAGTCCACACAGACCCGAAGATCACCTCCCCTTTTCCTTGCCACAACCAAGGGAGAAAGCCACAACGAGGAGTCGGTTGGTTCGATGATCCCTCTAGCACACAACTCCTTTAATTCTTTTTCTAGGTCCTCCCTCACACTAAATGGTACCCCTCTAAGTTTGTGCTTAGTGGGAATGGCTCCATTTTTAACAATTATTTTATGTCTAAACCCTTTGATTTTTCCCAGGTTCTTGCTAAAGACATCCGGAAATTTGTTTTTCCAGGAACTGCTAGCATCTTCACAGTTAACTACTAACACCTGCTCCTTGGTTCCAGGTCTCAGAATCATCCCAAAAAGCCCCTGATGGAACCAACCCAATATATTGAGGCCTTTCACCGCAACATATATCTTTCCTTTTATCCTCCTGCCTTTAAATACCAACTCTTCTTCAAAAAATCCCATTAAATCTATCTTCCGTCCCTCGTACGAAACAGGAGAGCGGTCAGGAGGGAAAGGGCTTGAGAACCATTCCACGTCTCGTTGAACAATTCTTGAGTAATCATAGTGATTTTTGCCCCTGAATCTACTAACAACTTCACCTTGCGATTCCCAATATCGATGTCCACAATAGGATCAATGCATGTCGAAGGGTCACCCTCCACAACACCTTGATCATACTGACTTTTATAAGAATTGCCCTCATCCGAGTAACTGACAACAGAGATAACTTCAGGATCAGATTCACAGTCGGATTCAACAGTGCAGACTGTAGGTTTCTTGAAATTCCTATTTTTTTTTAAACAGACCTTGGCAAAGTGTCCCATCTTTTTGCAATAATTGCACATAAAATTGCTTGCAGGGCATCGTGCACCTTTGCTATGTGGAGGGTTACCACATTTGATACACCTATTATTACCATTAGCATTTGAAAAACTCCCTATATCATGTTTAGGTTTAAAGGGTTGACTTGACGATAGCCCTGGTTTACCCCGTGGCCTTACAGCATTGCTGTTGTTAATAACGTTAACACTATCTATGGGTTTGTCCTCTAACTCCTTAAGAGAAACAATGGATGTCTCAATGCTTTTGGCTATCTTAATAACCTCGTCAAGAGACGGATCACCCAAACTCAATAATTTTTGGCGTATGCTTTTGTCTTTGCAGTGACAAGTAAATTGGTCTCTGATCAGTTGCTCAGTAAAATTCTCGAACTTACAGTCAGCAGCTAATCTTCGCAAAACAGAGATGTATGCATCCACATCTTCTCCTTCGGTTTGATTTCTCTTGAAGAATTTATGTCTTAAGACCATAAGACTTGGTTGTTTGTCGAACCTGGTTCTCAGCTTGATGATGGTTTCTTCATATTCATCTGTTCCATTGAGTTCTTCTTGTGAAAGAGGTGGCAAATGTTTAAATATAGATCTTCCCTCGAATCCTAATGAGTGAAGAAGAAGACATTTCTTCCTTTCTGCGCTAAAACGCAAAGCACCGATGGCACCCAGATACATTTGGAACGCATCATGCCAGACTTCCCACCGAACTGGGGGATCGCCAGGAGAGTCAAGAAATGAAGGTGGTGGGTTAACGCATTGCATACTGCACAATTCAGTCAGTGATGGTATATGAGTGGAAGAAATGGTGCAGAGAGGAACTACAAATCGAAAACGAATTCAAGAATAAATGTAGCTAACAAAATGCGCAGGTTAAGTTTACACTACTACATAACTTTCATAAGTGTAGCATAAACGCACAAAATGTTAGAAGGAGAATAGCAATAATGTAACATAGAGAAATGAGGTGTGCGTGACACTGCCAAAAAAATAGCCCACTATTCATAAAAGGGAAAATACTAGTAATGGTGTGCGTGTCACCGACGATGAGGAGACACGTGTTGTCCAGACGATAAGTGCTTGAACTGGTGTGCGTGTCACCGCTGATGAAAGAACACTAGTTATTATGAAAATAGTGCTTGAATTGGTGTGCGTGTCACCACCGATGAAAGGACACGCGTTGTCATGAGGACAGAATGCTTAATGCTTAACAAAAAAAATGGCCTTGAATTGGTGTGCGTGTCACCGCCGATGAAAGGACACGCGTTGTCATGGGAACTGAATGCTTGAAATGCTAAACAAAATGACAAGCGCGTAACGATGTAAGATGATGTTCCCGATGAGTTAAAATGGCCGCCGCCTTCACCCAGCGTGAAATGGCGTGATGATGTCACAGCCAGGAGCGTGAAGGATCTCGTGAATGGACGGAGGAGAAGCAGGCTCGTGAGAACTCCTCGCAAGGTAGGTGCTTGCTCGCGCGAAGGAATGACGGTTGCTTTGGCGCACGAGCACACAGTCTCTCGCTATCACGCCAAGTCAAAAGAAAATGTCCAAAAGCCAAAAATCAGCCAAAAGGGAGTTGCGGGGTGCACAGCAGACACAGTTTAGGCGCAGTGAAAATAAAGACTTACTCCGTTGTTCAGGAGTTAAAGGTGTCTTTAGGGGTCACAAAAACAAAGTGAAAGAGAGGTTCCAGACAGACACAAAATACCTCGTGTCCAGGAGTCCATATAGTGGTTGTTCTTCAGTTCTGTCGAACAAGTTGAAAGAAGACCGGAGTTGTGGCGCCTTTATGCTCTCATCTCTCCTTAAGATCCACATGGGTTGAGGAAGGAGATTGTAGTTAGTTCAGATATCTTTCTAGTCGCTGTAGAGTAGGTCAAGATATCTTGAAAACAGCTGCGTGGGTTCCTCCATGTAGCCAAAGATCGTCGCCATAAATTTGTAGTAACCACGCTGACCCAGTGAGTGAGAAGCTGGTTATTTATTGGCTACACGGACAGCAGAGCAAAGATGACCAGCTCTGCCAACAGCTCTCAGAGCATTCAATCTCTACATTCTGTTGCCAAGACATATACATTCTAAAGGCAAATACATCATAAGACATGTTTAAAGAAACAGTACATGAGATGCATCACAACACCCTGCAGCCTCCGAGAACTACATCACCACCTCCGAAGAACTGTGTGACACCTTGGTGGACTTGTTCCACAACAAGATTCCAGCCATCAATGAAAAATCCAAACCCGAACTCCCCACCGACGACAGCATCAGCCTGCTTACACCCACGAACACAAACCCTGAACATCTGCTCACCCACTGGGACCCTCTCACAAATGAAGCCACAATCTCCATCATGAACTCTGTGCACTCAGGAGCACCCACAAACCCCTGTTCACACCACATCTTTAACCTTGTGAGCAAGACGATAGGCGACGAGCTCAAGAAAATCCCAAACACCTCCAGCACTTCGGCCTCCTTCCCTGAGGACTTAAAACATGCAGAAGTGAGGCCCCTCCTGAAGAAACCATCCGCCGACTCAGCAGAACCTAAAAACTACCAGCCCATCTCCTTGCTCCCTTTTCCAGGACAAGTTCTAGAGAAGGCAATCAACCAGCAACTCACCAAACATCTGGAACACAACAACCTCCCGGACCCATCTCAATCCGGATACGGAGCCAACCACAGCACCAAGACAGCCCTAATCGCAGCCTCCGACAACATCAGGGCCCTCCTGGACCACAGCGAAACAGCAGTCCTTATCCCCCTGGACCTGTCAGCTGCCTTCAATACCGTCCCTCACCACAAATTGATCAACAGACTCCACCACATCAGTATCCAAGGGGATGCTCTCAAATGGATCACCTCATACCTCACCGGAAGAACCCAGAGAATCCATCTCCCACTATTCACCTCGAAATTCAAGATCATCAGCGGCGTCCCTCAAGGATCGTCCCTCAGCCCCACCCTCTTCAACACACACAGGAGCCCCCTGCCCAATACCGCCAGATCGCACGGACTCAACATCATTTCCTACGCTGACGACACCCAGCTCATCCTCTCGCTCTCAGTAGACCCTCCACCACAGAGTCAACTTCCAACGATGTATGATGACCGTCACTGACTGAATGAAGGACAACTGTCTCAAGCTCAGCACGGACAAGACATAAGTCCTCATCTTCGGGAACAACACCTCGCCATGGAATGAAGCATGATGACCTGCTGACTTGACCCACCCGACAGACCACGCCCGTAACTTCGGCATTATCCTTGACAGCAAGCTATCTATGAAGAATCAGGTAAGCGCTGTCTTATCTGTCTACTTCCACACCCCATGCATGCTCCCCAAGATCTTCAGGTGGCTCCCAGTCAACACCAGAAGGACCGTCACGCAGGCCCTCGTACCCAGCAGGCTGGACTACGGGAACACACTGTACATAGGGAACACTGCACGCCTCATGAAGAGACTACAGACAATACAAAACTCAGCGGCAAGACTCATTGCTGACCACCCAAGACATACCCACATCACACCCCACCACAAGAAGCTACACTGGCTTCCGATCCAGAAGAGATGCCAGTTCAAGATGTTTACCTAATCATACAAAGCCCTGCACAACAAAGGACCAGCATACATCAACAAACACATAACATTTCATCAACTGACTAGACACCTACGATCAGCCGCCCTCTCCCTCGCAGACACCCTCCGGGTCCACCCAAGCAACAGCAGAGGATGCTCCTTCTCACACCTAGCGGTCAAAACGTGGAACAACCTGCCCCAGCACCCCAGGACCGCCTCATTGCTCTAGCAATTCAGGAAAGGACTCAAGACCTGGCTGTTCAAATGAACAGATCACCACATAGCAGGTAGCAATTCCAGGGCCTCCAGACCCTCACGGGTGATTTGATATGCTTTATAAATCCTCGATTGATTGACTGATTGATTGATTGAAGTTTTTTCTTATTGTGCTGAAGTATCCTTTCGCCTCAATTATACTTGCTCAGTTTCATGGCTCTAGTAGGCCCAGAAACTATTTTATATAGAACAGTACATTTGATCATTTCTGCAAAGGCTAACTTCATTTTCAGTGTTGGCTGCTTGAAGCAGGATTTTGGGAGAATAAAGATTTCAGTATTGTATTCCTGAATGATAAGTTCTCCTCAAGGACGTCTGGCGCTTTTTCCAGGAGAAGATCCTGCCGCCTTCTCATTGGATGAGTTTTTGCTGAAATTAACAAGTTTCTGTTAAATGATTAGGTTCCAGAGACTTATATTGAGAGAAAACATATATAAACTGTGCTAAAAGTCATGCATTTTTGTATTATGCTCCAACTGGGCATTTAGAGTGAGATCTCTGGTCGGTTGAAATGACATTTGTCTTTTTATTATTTGCTGTGCTACTTTCTATTTTTGCATTAAACGCAAGTTAGACTTTTGGCTTCTTGACATTTTGGGGCATATTATCAATGGCAGTATCGCTGCTTTAGCGGCACTTTTTGCCGCTAAAGCGGCGATTTTCTTATCGCCCTATTAACAAGGCGGCGCTAACATGCATTAGCGCATGTTAGCAGCCGAATTTCTAACGCTACGCATCTTAGCGATATACATCGCTAATGAGATGCAAAGTAGGCGTGCCATCCTGAAACAACATGAGAAAGGTCGGTAACACAACATCGCAATATTTACAACGCAGCCCCACAACCGCGTATCGATGAAAAAAGTCCTGCTAACCGCGGTTTTCGCCGGATTTTAACACCTCAAAAAAATCTGACTTAGCCATCTCGTCAATGGGAGGTGGATTGTCAGGCTAAGTCCACCATGGCGTATTATCAAGGATTTCCCTGTCGCTGAGGTTTTATCGCTGGATTTCCAGCGATATTCACGCATTTCACCGCTATCGCTGGATTTTTTATCGCCTTGGAGATAAGCGTTGATGATAACGCGCTAACTCGGCGATGGAATCCAGCGATAGCCGGCAATAAGTAAAACAGCGCTGAGCGCGCTTTGTGATATTTATCGCAATTTCTTGATAATATGCCCGTTGTGTTTTATTTTAACATATGGCAGTGTTGGAACAGATGGCCTATAGAGGCCCTAAGCTACTCCCTTCAATCAAGCTCCAACCATTGTAATGTTCTAATATGTGATATTCCCTCTCTATGTCAGTCTCCCTAAGTTGTAGGTATACACCCAGGGGCATATTTACTAGAAACTGGCGGAGCGTGGTGTTACGCCAAAATTGGTAACGCCGCGTTCCCTCAGTTTCAAAATGCAGGGATGTGCTATATTCATAAGAATGCGGCACACCCCTGCATTTCCCCTAGAGCTGGTGCTAAAGAAGCTGCCTAGCGCCAGTGCAGTCACCCTTGCGCCATGTTGCAAGTGTGCCTGCGCTGCAACCTGTAAAGATTGTTTATGTGCATGAAGGGGTTCCTTCCTGCACATAAACAATCTTTACAGGTGATTTGCTGTTTCTATGTGTGCTGCAGAATCGCCTACTTAAGACCAGGTATTCCCTGGCGATATTTTTGGCGCTGCCCCAGACCTTGTAAATATGGGGCAGCGTCAAAAAGCAATGGGTGTGCGGCGGAACGCCCACTACAACACCCATTGCACGCCCCTTTCACGCTAAGTGGTGCTTGAATAGGGGCATTATTTACAAGGCGGCGATAAGCCATTTTAAGTGGCTTAACGCCACCTTCTAAATAAGGCGAAAGACTTAACGCATCAGAAAAAGTGACGTTCTGATGGCGTCAACTCCTTGTAAATAAGCCCCTCAGAGGTGCGTCCCCAGCTCGCTTTACCATTCTGCAACTCACTGATGAGGCCAAGTATGGCTGAAATGTGCTCTGGTTACTTATGTTCCAATTCAGAGAGAATGCAGCCAAGGAAAGGGGGCTGGACTGCTCCTTTTGGGGTCAAAGACGTATGTGCGGAGAGTTGGTCCTTACATGTAATGACACAGAAAATCTAAATAAAAATGAAATGGCTTGTTACCCAAAGAAATGCCCAGTGGTTTAGATTGACTGAAAGATTTTCAGCCACTTACTTTTTACTGGCTTGTGACGTCAGTAGCGAAATGAATGAAAAGGTACAGTTTGCAAACTAATGGAATCGGCTTGAGTTATGGGTAGCTAAAACACAGACTTGCGAGGAAAACTTTGTTCTAGCAATATCTAACTCTGCATTAAATAAGAAAATATGAAGACTAACTGTTAATAAGAGAATCGTATCTATTTATGACACATTTTATTTCCTTAACCAAAAATATTTTTCAATGATTTACTCTTTCGATAAGGTGGAGTAACCTTTATCTATAAAATTCTCCCTAGTTATGAACTGATTTCACATTCTCCTGATGTTTTTGCTATTTACCCCCATAAGCCACCGGAGCACAGGGCTGTATTGCTTTATTTACCAGGAAGGAGGTCTGAGCAATAACAGTTCATCAGCACATTATACAGACAGGCTTTTATTCAATCAACTCAAATGTGCAGTCGCTGCCAAGTGCGGGCAAACAGCAATGACGCAGGGATGGGACAGTCACTCTTGATGACATCACCAGCTCCATTCATCTCAATTTAGAAGGAAATTATGCTACAAATTAGTTCCCTGCAAAGGTTCTCAGAGGATCTTAAAGAATCAAAGCTAAAAATGCTAGGAAGCCGCGAGAACGAGAACGGTACGCAAAAGTAGACTTGTTAAAATGCAGGACCTACATTGAGGGTGCTTAAACGGTATTTTATAGTGCACCCTCACATCTGTATCCTCATCACATTGAAAACCGTTACATAAATTAGATCAGGGTACTCCAAAGTCAGTCCTGGAGGGCCGGATCCATGCCATATTTTTAGCATTTCCCTATTTAGATAAATGTAGTTATCTTCAAAATCTGGCATGGATCCGGCCCTCCAGGACCGACTTTGGAGAACCCTGAACTAGACCATTCTCTTGACTTGGCATGACCTTACCGTTTCTCCATCACCCATATCACTGTAGTTCACCATCTTCGGTGGCTCCTGCCACAGCCTGGACAACCTTGAGACTGGAAATTCAGAAATGAAAGAAAAAGATCACAGCAACAGGTCTTTTTCATCTGTGCACTCATTATGATATCCCCTTATCCACCAAGACCACCCCTACCTTCTTCTGATTAGGAAAGAGCTGAAAACACATCTCTCTACAGTGCACTCCATCACAACACAGACAATAATCCAACTCCCATCTCAGAGCCCAGCAGCCCCAACCTAGATTCACTCTCTGGTTGTATTTCTGCCTTTGATCTTGTACATGCAGGGATGTTTTAAGGCATGGATAGAGTGGCCTTCCAATGAGCCTTCTGGGAAAGTGAACTTTTTCTATGTTTGACCTCTGTCTATTCAATTTCTCTGTCTAAACCTCTTTCGCTCTCTGGCTATGTCTACCTCTGTCTCTCTTCCCTTGTGTCATCTTAAGGATTTATGGACTCCTGGGCCAGAAATATCTCAACAGTTTCTTGTGATCCTGTTAAGGTTTAACATATAATTTAGTGTTGTTTGGCATTATACAGACTTAAATTAGCAGGAAATGGGTAATAAGATTGAAATGTGTTCCTTACAGGTGCCCATAAAATATTTCTTGCCCGGAGCCCACAAAACCCTTAAGATGACACTGTGTACATCCCTCCAAATACTGCATACATACATACTTACAAGAGTATGTCCAGGACAGCCACTGCCATAAAACAAGTGACTGTTAATGCCAAATTACTGCACAATTTCCAGAAAAGATGCTTTTTTCAGTGCATGGAGAGAGCTACCGCAGGCAAAATGCAACCTTATCTTCAGTGTTTAAAATTCTAGCCCCATTACCGAGTAAAGTTTGCAGGTTAAGGTCATTGAGGGTCATGGTAATGATGATGTTAATGTACTTTAGCCTTGAGGTATAACCATTTTACCAATGATCAACAAACAAACGTATATACAGCCATCAAAATGTCACAATTCTGCATATTACATTCAAAACGTTGTACCAGGATGTGCAGACTGGGTGACCCTATATCAGTGGTCTGCCTGTCTTATGACACCACTCTGTTATTTTCTTTGCACCGATGTACACATCAATGAAATCCGTTTGGGCATGGTGCATGATTTAGAAATCACAGAAAGGTATGAATATTTTGGGCCTGATGTAGACTTTGGCAGATGGTACTCTGTCCGTCATGGTGATGGGGGACATAACCTCCTCCACCATATTCAGAGATGACTGTCAGTCCAAAGTTGGAATCTTGATTGTCTATGGGAGTGGGAGGAGGGGTGTGAAACAATGCAGGAAGGGATAGTCGGAACAAACAAGCTTTGAATCTGCCTTCTTGTAGCTGTGCTCCCCTCCCACAGACAGCAAGGAGGGAGTGGAAGGAAGCAGACAAACTTCTCTGCCCAGGGAACACACTCTGCCTCTGGCATTGGCCATATCCTGATTGGCTACACCGGCAGGCCCCTCCCCTTGCTCCTCCAAGCATCAGAAGCTGCTTCTTGTTTTCTTTTGCCCAGCAGCGTCATCACTGAGCAAAGCCTGCCGGGAGACAAGCGAAGACTTTGGATTGAGCGCCTCCCCACAGGCTGTGGGTGCAGCCTGCACTGAAGGGGCTGCAGGCACCCGCATTACTCTTCTGCCTGTGACAGTTTACCTAGTTAGGGTGGCAGTGAGTGGGACCAGGATTACTGACCTGGTCATTCTCACCTCCTGGTTTGATCCCCTGGATCAAGTGTTACTGCTCCACATCCAGAGTCTCAGACTCTAAAGTGTCCAACAAACCTCTTGGCTCATTGGCGTCCCTTTCCAAAGCGATCCAATAACCATTGCCCCATCAGCTCCACATGACCAAATCAACACTCCCCTTCCCCTAACAGGAAATGTGCTGGTTTTGGGGCCAGGGATGTGGAGCCCGTGCACTCGCCCCTCAGACTTGATGAAGGTCTGGTCATGTGGGTGGAGAGTAAATTATGGGACCAGGAGATAGAGGAGGTACATGTGCATAAGGACATCGGATTGGCTGAATTAAAATGACCACCCTGGAAAAGAGCCTTGTTGATCTAGTCAATCCCAGCCGTGCTGGAAAATGTATGCGGACAATGTCGCTGAAAGTTTACCTTTTGCAGAGTTTTTATACGCACAATGATAAATGTGTGCAGAATTTCTCTCTGCCATTTTATCTTATGCAGATTTTTTTCTACGCACAATGCATTTACTTAATTATTTCACTTATTTAAGTGCAGGATCACCCCTACGGTATAGATGGGCGTTACGCACTAACAATAAAGCGACACAAGGTCTTACATAAACTGAAAATAGCAAACAAGGAGGAGGAAGGCACAGGAGCGGGTGCGGAATAGATTTTTTCTCTGCAAGTTTATCTTTTGTGGTGCTTGCCTATGCACAGTGGCATCACACAAGAGAAGAACTATAAGGCCCATGTTACATGTTCAAGCTGAATTCAGATACTTGTGCAAACAGGAGTTTGTGCAGGGTCAGAATTACCAGTCTTGTGTGATAATTGTCACACCGACGCAGTTTTCTCTGGAAGAATTCTAACACTTGAATACCAACGCTATGTTATGCCTCATTTCAAAGTTGGAAACTCACAATAGGGGTAATTACGCACCTGGTAAATACCTCATACCGGTGCAATGGTGAATACCCTGCTCTAGTTTCCGCAGCATGTAATTAGAACTTGTTTTTCTACAAAGTATATTGTGTGCAGAAGCACCGTGTTGGTGCTCAGCAACGATGGCACAGTGAGAGAGACTGCAGCCTTCGCGAAGATTTCCAGAGAACTTTACGGAGTTTGCTTAAAAATGTCGCCTTTGCTCTCCCACGCTTGAGATCCGTGCTCCGCTGGAGCTGCACGAGTCGAGCTTGGCTGCTTGTCACTCCTAGGTTTGTGCAAACCACCTCACACGGGCCAGAGGTGAAACCACTTTCTGTGTTCTTTCTCCAGTCCCTGTAAATCGCTGTCTAACCGGTGAAACACCATTGTGCCCCAGCCGCGGCCTGACAGGAGAGGGCGCTGGGAGCTGTTGACTCACTGATTTCAGAGCGATTCTCACTTCAGAGAACAACACAGGCCTTGCCAGGGTGGAGACAAGTCTGCAAACATATCGGGAGGTCACTAATAGACTTTAGACTCATTGAAGGCGTGAGAGGAACCGAGGGTGAAACATGAACACCGAACAAAAGACGGGAAATTAGCCAAGAAAACTCGTAGGAACTTGTTTCTGGGATCTGTGTGTGTGTGTGGTTAAACACTATTCACCATGTCTGACCAGTCAAGCACTCTTGCTGAACAATGGGCTGAGGCTTATAAACTCCTGAGTATCTGTGAACACCCCTAAATTACACTTGCAGCATGCCTGCAAGTACACTCTGAAAGATACAGAATTAGGATTAGTCTGCGTTTGCCGCAGGTTTCTGCTCCCAGAAGTCCTGAGAAGCAGCCTTGTAGGAGTACACGTGTGTACGTGCGCAGAAGTGCAGTAACCTTGCATCTACGCATGCAGTAACGTAACACATCATTTTTCCAAATTGGAAATATTTACTCCATTTGGAAGCCCCTTGTGCGCACTCCCTCCTTACGGAGTTTCCTTCTCTTTCTTATGCTGGCTACAGATGTCACCTGTCCTTGACTGGAGTACATCTCCAATGATTTGTAGGTAGACCAAATACAAGCAAAATGTTGGTGAATACCAACAATTCTGTATATTTGTGTCTGCCCACTGCCTCTTGCATGTAAATAACAGATATCACTGTTGCCCAGCTCGGTCCTTCATGAGTAAACCGGTGTTACTATTATTTCACGCAATGCAGCGCAGCAGGGGAAGTAGCTGCGTTGCATGAAAGGGAGAGCCAGAATGCTCCATGTTTACAAAGATATGGTGCATTTCTGCTCTCTCCCTGCGCTGGCGCACTGTGTGCAGCCCCGTGCCAACGCAGGCACCCTGGCACCTTACTGCAAGGGTGCCTGCATTATGGGCAGGATTATTTCTGTGCAGGAAGTGACATCTTGCTGCACAGAAACAATCCTTAGAGGCATATTCCCGTCTCTCTATGTGTGCAGCAGAATGCAGCACACATGGGCAGAGGAAGTAACAAGGAGGAAGATATTCCTCCTCGTACGCTTCTGTCGGGTAGCACACCATTTTGATACAAACCCTAGTTTACAAGTTTTTGAATATCTGGGTTTGCGTCAAAATGCATGGGTGGCTGCATGGGAATGCTCATGCTCCACCCATGTAATGCCTACCCAGCGCAAAGTAGGGCAAGGCAGTGCTATGCACTGCATTGCATTTTTTTGTATCTAATAAACAATGCAGAGCCTGGCAAAGTGGCTCTGCGTGGCTTAGTAAATGCCAAAAATGATTTTGCGTAGGGCTGCACCACACAAGTGACACAACCCAGATGCAAAATCACAGTAAATATGGGCCGGAGTATTTTCCCCATGGCACAATTCCTGTGGTATTATGTGCTCCAGTCCTCAGAATAAGGAATACATTTGGAATTTTCCCTGAGTAGATTCTGCCTGCTTTCCACAGCAAAAAATTTGAATTTTGGGCAAAAACCAAAGATGCACCTTTTACTGCAACAGCTGTAATCTCTATTCTGGCAGAAACATGAATCAGGATTACCTCCTATTTAGTGGCGGCTCCTCCTCTAAGGCGGAGGAGTGTCACCCCACTGCTTTGCAGCAGTGAAATAAAATAAAAAGAAAATGATAATAACTCGAGGTTATTATCATTTTATTTTTTTCTGATGCTGCCGCTTTGCTGGAGGGACAGGGTTGCTCTGGTGACAGAGGAGCAGGGGGAGAAGTGGTGGCACATTGTAAGTGCCCATGACTGTTTGGCCGGCCATCTGGGGCCGGCCAAACAGTGATGCGCACTTTGCATGTTGTCCCTCCACATGCCCAGACTCCCATTCCCTGGCTGATCGCCGAACCACGGCGCTCAGATCAATCACAATGCTGCATTGCAGCGTTGTGATTGGCTCAAGGGAGCCGGAGTGCTTCCTGTTCTGTTCCAGCCAGGACAGAAGACGGAAGGACGACGGAGGAGAGATGCATCAAGGAGGTACGTTTTTTCCCTTCTTTTTTAACCCCCTTACCTCTCCCCTGCCCCGCCACTTCCGATCCATGCCAGCAGCCACTGCTCCTATTGAGGGCATTGACTTTAATCAATTCACAACCTCAGAAGACAGACAGCTGAGCCGGTCCTGCCAGGATCCGAACCTGTGACTGCTATTCCACAGAAATCCCAGCCGGGTGGTTGTTGAGAGTCCTGAATCCGCAGCATCCTATACCAAGCACTTGAGTATCTAGCAGTTGTATGACTGCTACCAACCTGGCCTCAACAATCTCCAAACCAGAAACTCTAATGTACCTCATTTGTCTAATTCACCTTTATGCTCAATAATTGGGTATGATTTAAATGAGGGCCTTTTACTCCTAAGGTTTTGCTTGCGGTGAGGTCACTGGTTTGAATCCTGACAGGGCCTGTATGGCTTTCATTCTTTTTCTTGGGATAGGGCTGGTTTTCCTTCACTTTTGTTTTCCTCTCTGCAAACACTGAAGGTGCTAGTTGCACCATCTGAAACTTAGTTGGAATATATAATAGCAGGTCCATACCTCTATGTTGTTCCCATTTCTATGGCATTTTGACTTAAAGGTTGGTAGGAAGTGTCTGATAGAAATAGTAGTCTAGCTTTCTGTTGCTTGGAGGTTAAGAAGCAGGGTGCATAGTTTGAAGAGGGAGAGATGCTCCTCGTGCTAGATATAGGGGGCCAGATGTGCAACCTTACTATTCCTCACAACTCATTTAGTGCAATGGATCGATATTGTGGCACGCATGGACAAGCAGTATTTTGATAAACCATCAACAATTCTTCAAAGCCACAATTTTTGTATGCGTAAACAAGGAGGAGATGAGTCCACCAAAGACTTTATAGCAGACTTATGCATTTTAGCATCCACATGTTTATTGGAGAACTTTGTTCATGTTTATCTATGTGAGCAATTCATGTTTAATTGTCACTCCTTGAAAATCCAGGAGTGTCTTCTCAGTTACAGATACTCATATTTAGAAGACGTTTTTGATATCGCAAAGGGAACTCACAGGTCCATGTTATCACCTATAGTTTTGGCAGAGAAAACTAGTAATAACACCACACTGTATTATGTGCAAAAAGACACATATTTAAACTTAGTAAAAACTCAGCGTTTGGACAAAATATCAAATAGAAAATGTTGTGAAGCAAAAAGAAAGTGTCAAGAATATTGTGATGTCCAAAATATCATGGACAGAAGTATTGAAGGTAAGAATGTTGTTTTAAGTGTTGTTTTTAATATCACTGTAACCACACCCCCGTCTGCCTTTCACATTCCCTGGATTACCTTCATAGACACATCACCAATAACAGTCTGAAGCTTAAAGTATCAAAAACCGAAAATCATCCCCTTTGGAACTATTAAAGGTAGGTACATCTGGGCGATAGGTAGGGACCGCGTCAAAGAAGTTTAGGCATATCAATATCTGGGGTCTGGCAAGATGGAAATATGTGTCACTCAAAATAAGCAAGTAGAATTGAGCCTGTCATTTACGATATCAACGTCACCAAAAGCCCGACTGGAGACTCGATCCTGGAACTCTTTAGATCAAAGTTCTTCACTGCAATTTTAAATTGGCCCCTCTACATATGGCAACAAATTTCACAAAAATCTAGAGATTCTTCTGTCTCCTGCAATTCTTTTTCAGCCAGCTATAACTGGAATTTGGGCTTACCAATCGTGCCAGGATGGTGGATTACTCTTTATCAAATACTGCTTCAGACTGAAAAATGCGGCAGCAGCCACGCTCAAGAATGTACTTTGGAAAGAACTCTGCAGTCTGCACCCACTGGAAAATTCACAACACAATGGAATTATGACTCCCACTCAAATCATGGATGAGTTGGGCCTCAAGGTGCTCTGGGATAGGTTACAGCTCCTTCAAGAAAATAGCTAAAGAAACCACACTAACCGTGTAATTTTTGTTTTTTTACTTCAGATCTGTTTATTACATTTTACTAAACATTCCAGGGTTAAGCAATAACATTTCAGACATCACATATCATGAATGAATCTTTCATAACAGGCAGAGTGATCCCAATATGGACAAAAAGTTAAGGAATAGCTGCATGCAGGTGGCAATGGATTGTAACAAGGAAGAGAGCAAAAGGGTATATTGGCAAAGGAGAAGGTAAATAAACCCCATTCATCGCTTTCTTGTGTATAGATAGCGGGGGCTATGCCCAACAATCATCATCTACAAGCCCTTACAGGAGAGAGCAACCCCGGGGTGGGAGGGGTGAAGGAAGAAGCTGTATAACTCTGCCCAGCGACATCCTGGTGTGAGAACAAAGAGGCCAACAGACCTAACATTACATAAAGTGAGAAATAACATAGGAAACATGTCTCCAGCTGTGCCGCAAAGGGAGCAGTGAGGGCATATGGAAGAGGGGGGAGGCAGGGAATGGGTGTTTGCAGAGGAGAGGATACCCCACGTGCCACAGCTCAGCAAGGCCAAAGGGGTACCTCCGTGCTACAGCTCTAATCAAACCGATGGAGGGCCCAAAATGTAGGCCGGAGGAAACAGAGGTACTTTATCTGGGACATGTAGTCAACTAGGGGTTGCCAGAGGCGTGTAAATTTCTTTTCTGAGAGAGAGAGTTTATGGAACAGATGTTCTATTGCCACAGTATGCCAAAGCCATCTGAACCATGTCGCTACAGGAAGGGCAGCGGTGGACTTCCAGGCCAAAGCGATGAGTTGCTTCGCCACTCCCGGCATATTACTCATGATGTACCAATGGGCATAAGTCATCGCTTCATGTACAATAGTCTTCCGGGATCAGGTACCCTTGAAAGTGTTTAATATGTTCCAGAATGCCGTTTCAGAAAATGGTGATGAGAGAGCAGGACCACCATATGTGCGGGAAATCACCCACTTGTATGCCACATCACCAACATGTGGCTGAAGTGTAGGCTCGCTGGGGTATAGTATCATCATAGCATAATCTTGTACGCTGTTGCCTGCTGAATCTTGAGGATCTTATGCCATATAGTTTCCCACTGCTTTTGCCAAATGCCTTGAATACTATCAAGTTCCCATTTCATTGGTATAAATGACTAGGGAGCAGGCAGGACTGTTGTAAGACTCTATACGTCTTGGAGATAAGGCCTCTGGAACCTTCAAAATTGCGGACCAAAATTTCAAAAGGTGTGCGGGGTCTGGTGGTCCTGAGGCCATTGGGAGGAAATAATGCCCAGTGGCGCAGTTGGAAGCACTGGTGTTGCAGCATGTCCTGTATATTGATGTCAGCCTTGCATTGCTCAAAAGGCTTAACCGTCCTGGTCAGAGTCACTTTATATGCACTGCGAGGACGGTCCTGTTTCAGGAGCCAGGCCAGGTCCCACAATGGTCTACAAGCCACTGCACAATCCATGTGAAACCAGTGCTTTTTGCTCTTTCTATCCATCCACTCCGAGATGAAATGCAAGTGAGCCACCCAGTAGTAGTCTAGAGGGTTTGGGGACACAAGACCCCTGCGGTCCCTAGGGAGCATGAGCATGGTATTAGAGATTAAGGGTTGTCCCCCTTTCCAAATAAAAGAGCGTACATCCCATTGCATGCGTTTGATATCCTCAGTGGGGATGGGGGAGGCAGTGATTGGAAGAAGTAAAGCAGCCTGGGGAGAAAATTCATCTTAACAACATTTCTATGCCCCAGCCATTAAATGTGGAGGGGTTTCCAGCGCCTGATATCTTCAACGATGGCCTTTCGATAACGCCACCAGTTAACTAGTGACCATGTCTGAAGGGAGCTAGTGAGGCCAAGGTATTGGATGGAGTGAACTGCCCAGTGGAAGGGGGCTAGCGCTTGCAGGCACGGAAGCAATTGCGGAATGATAGTTAAATTGAGAACATGTGATTTGGCCATGTTTTATTTTGTATCCTGGAACTGCTTCAAATGTTTGTAGGCTTTGGACTACCACAGGTAGGTAGGACTCTGGCTCCATGAAGGTATGCAGTAAATTGTCAGCGAAGAGAAGGACATTACGGTTGTGGCCCCCAAAGGGGATATCCTAATGGGTCTGAGCCTGCCCTACGCGGATGGCTAAATGTTGAACCACAAGGGTGAATAGTAAGGGGGATAGGGGGCAACCATGACGGGTGCCCTGATAAAGTGTGAAGGGTTGTGTAGTCTGGCCATTAACTCAGATAGCTGCTGTAGGCTCATGTTGGGGCCCAGTCCAGTCTTATGGAGGTGCCTGTAGGAAGGCCCAAACTCACCCTATCAAACGCCTTCTCGGCATCTAGAAAGAAGAGGAAGGCAGGAATGCTTGTGGGCCTTTTCCACTAAGAGTGGGCAAGGAGTCTGATGTTATTGCAACCCTGCCTATGTGTTATAAAAACAACTTGTTCAGGATCTATCAGATTGGGCAAATGGGTATCAAGTTGGTTGGCCAATACGTTTGTGTACATTTTGGCATTGGTATTCAACAAGGCTATTGTCTGATAGGCTGAACATAGGGTATGATCCTTGCCAGGCTTGGGAATGAGAGTTATCTCAGCGGCGGCCATCGTTGGTGTAAGGCCAATGACGTGAGTGAAAGAGTTGTATAGCTGGAGTAAATGTTGCTTCAACTGTGGGAAAAATATATTGTAGAATTAAACTGACAAGCCGTTGGACCCTGGAGTTTTCCCTACAGGCGGCTCCTTAGGAGCCCTGCAGAGCTCTGCCACAGTGAACAGTAACTCTAAATCCTCAGAAGATTGAGAATATATAGGCTGGCAAATCACAGTATTTCTGTTTGAGAGCCACGAGGGACAGCACAGCTTTGTTGATTTGGCTCGCTTGCAGTGGCCTCACAGCACAGCTAACTGTTATTTAGCACATGCTGAGGGTGTGTTGTTTTGTTGTTCAGCCGTATGTTTTTGGGAACGTATCTCCTCAGTGAGGTTAGCTTCCAGTAAGCGTGCCTCTCGAGCCCTAGCTATAGAGATGGAAGAAAAGCTCCCCATATAGTCACCTTAAAACCATCCCAGAGAATATGGCGGGGGTGTGTCTAGAAGGGTATTGAGTTTGAACTATTCTGAATGCCTCTTTTACTGAGGCCTTATCCACCAGGTTGTGCACCAGCTTGGGCGACGGCATGAGTAGTCCGGGCATTGCGTCCAAGTCAGTTCAATATAAGCATGGTTTGAGATGGAAATATCATAGATCTGAAGTCTAGGCCCCGCAAGAGAGAGTGAGTAAGGAAAATATAATCAATACAGGAGTATGAGAGGTGTACATGGGAGTAAAAGAAGTAGTCTCCCATGTCGGATGGAGGTAGCACCATGGAAGTGTGCTGTGTTTTTATCAAGCTCCCAGTCCCACACTAGATTAAAATCACCATCCACTATTAAGTCCCCCTGTTCGTTGCCCAATTGGTCCTTGTGTATCTTCCAACAAAATACGTCCTGAGCTTGGTTGGGAGTGTACAGGTGAAGAAAAGTAAGAGTATTCTTCCCTCTCTCAATTGTCGATGTCAAGAACTGTCTCTCCCTAGATACTTTGACCAGTTTGGTATAGAAAACCTTTTTAAATAGAATGGCTACGCCCAATGTTTTGTAGTCGGTGTCTGCCGTATGTTGGCAGGGAAACTTCAGGTGGGCCATATGGTAGCAGTCCTCTCTAAGCAGGTGAGTCTCCTGCAGAAACACGACAATGGGGTTGTGGTGCAGGCGCTCGCCATAGTTGCTTATGCTTACTAGGAAAATTAAACCCTCGGACATTCAAAAAAAGAAGTTTCACACTATTTACAGTCCATATATTATACAGGGAGTGGGTACAGCAGTGCCAGGGTATGAGGGCCATAGAAGTAGAGGGGAGGAGCCGATGATTTCCTGCCTGTGTTCCATTCTCAGTGGCATGTACAGCTGGGAGACTAAACAATAAGAAACCAGACATAATAAAACCTAAAGGGCCAACGGAGCCCAACATACTGGCCCACTCCTTTAGTGGACAAATGGGGAAGCCCACCAATCCTTCCAGAGGTGTCACCCTCAACAGTCCGTGAGCACAGCAAAACAGCAAATAGACCTAGATAGCATGTATTCTCCTATATTACTATATGCCCAATTTGAATTGGCACACAACACAGTTAACACATTGTTGGTAGCAGAGGATTCCTTTTTCATGTTGTGAAGGTGCAAGATTATATCTTCCTTAGCTTCATGTAGGGCTCTAGCTTTCGTGCTGTGGTCGGCACCACGGACAGTCTGCCAAACGGGATACCACCCATTTGGTCTCTTAGGCTAGGAGGGGTCCCTTTCAGGCAACCCACCCAGCAGGAACAGCAAACATTTGGATTCCCCCAGGGATCTCACCATTCTCTGTTTTCTGTTCCATTGAAAGAATAGGCCAAATGAATGGCCCTATTGATATCTGATACCCTGTTCTTGTAGCTTCTTTGTGATCAGCTTGAAGTCTCATCTCTTTTTAAGCGTCAAAGGGGAAAGCTCTTGTAAGATTTAGACAATGTGGCTTCTGAAGATAATGTCCGTCTTCCCTCGTGCCGCCTCCAGAATGGCCTCCCTATCTTGAAAGAAATGGACTCTGGTGAGGATGTCAGGGTTGCCATCTGAGCGACCAGTCATCGCTGCAATATGGTGCGCTCTGTCAAGAATCAAGGGTTGGTCTTCTGATCCCCCCCAGATTGCCTGCAGTAGATCCCTGGTGAAGAACATAAGGTCCTCTCCCTGTGCACCTCGTGGCAACCTGTACGTTGTTACGGCGGCTGCGATTCTAAAGATCCTCCTGCTTGGCCTGCAGCTTGATCTGTTGTTTCTCCAGTGCGGCCATCCAGTGCCAAAGCATCTTTTGGTCCCCTGCTCGCAAATCCATTGTTCTTTCCAGGTCGTCCACTCTTGCGCCCACTGTGGTAACATCCTTGCGAAGGTCTTGGATACAATATTTGAAGTCAGATTTGAGTGAGCCAATTTCAAGGCAGATATTGTTCAGGAACTTCTCCATGTAATCCTGCATGATGGGGAGAGTAGGCGGAGCCCCGGTCATTTGTGAAGGCGGCTCGCTCCTGCCACTCATATCTGCTGAAGAGGATTTTGAATAGAGAGATGACTAGGTTGTCTCTTGAAGGTTTGCCCCTAGGCATGGTAAGCAAGCCCTCCACTATAGTGAACCAGCTGATACAAGGGAGCCAGATGCACCTGTCTCAAATCAGGACTAGAATGTAACTGTCCAAATCGTGATTACCTCACATAAGAAGATGCAACGTCAGGCCGGATAAGGGGGGCCTGCGACAGATTGATAGCTCTTGGTCACTGAGCCAGAAGTAACAGAGCCACGAGGCAGTCAAGGAGGTTTCAGTATGGATAGTTCCAGAGGCAAGAAGAATCAGCCCCCACCAGTGAGGCCTCAAGGTATGCCACAGGGGCTGTGAGGGGAGGGTCTAGTTGGAAAGGCCCCCTATGATGGAGGAGACCAAGCCAGTTTGCATGTGGGGCACTGTGTCCAGATGTTAAGTGCTCACTGCCAAGGAAGTGGTGAGACAGCCCATCCTGCAGTCTCTCTGTGGTCAACGTTTGCCGGGGCTAGCCATTGGGGAGCCCATCAGAGTGCCTACCATCAGGCATGGGGCCCCTATAGGATGTGGTGGGGTGCTGCGTCAGGCGCGGGCACCCCCAGGGCTGCAAAGAACCACTAGGCGCAGGAGCGGAGAGAAGTAGCTGCCACCAGAGATGTCCCCGAGGATCAGGGCTTCAAAGTTTCTATGATGCACGCGGTCCCAAGGCTTCCCAAGGCCGGGCCCCCTTCAACCCCATGCTGGTCTGCCAGTACCTTGTCATGCGGTAAGTGTGTCTACTACCAGAACCAACAGCCAAAGCTCAGGGAAAGGCCCGGGTGTGTGGCCCCACAGCCCCAAGGGAGGGCCTCCAGAAAGTTACTAGGAGGAAACACATCATCCGCCCTCAGCAGGCAGAGCCCCCGAAGCCAGCCGGTTGAGTCATCCATAGTACTTACCACGGAGAGCCGGGACAGGGCCCCACCCCGCTGCGTGGCTGTCTGCTTCACTCCGCACCCCGTCCCCGCCGGCACTGACAAGGGCTGTGGCTGATAGCAGCTGAAATGGTGGGTAGGCCCCCCCCCCCAGGGCCACAACCACACCAGCAGTCCACCGCAAGGGCAAAGCGTGAGCTCGTAGTCGCTGGTCTCCAATCAGGCCACCATTGTACCACTGCGCTACTGAAAGCTGCCTCTACATCTCCTCAGGCGGCCATCGGGCTCCGCATCAATGCAGGATGGATATGGTGTTGCAACCCCCAATCAAGTATCCGGGGGGAGATAGGCAGGCATTGGCAGGATCCGGCTACAGGGAGTCAGCGCAGCAGGCCTGCATGGGCGTGCCAGACAGCAGGCAAGATGGCTGGCCAACTCCACATGGGGTCGCAAAGCAGGCCAGCGCCGCCCGGTGCCACGGGAAACAACTGCTTTCAAAGTACTCAGCAGTAGCGAAAGGTGAGTCCGCACTCACAATCTTCTGTTTGGGCCGCCATCTTCATCGCCACTCCGCTGGGACACACCGCTTCACTCATCCTTGGCCACTCTCAAGCAGCGCCACAATGCAGGTAGAAAATGGCGCCTTAGCCCGGGGCCAAAGCCAAACGATTCAGGGCCTCTCTTTGTGGCAGGGATCTGGGAAGCAAATGTCTATCATCGGCAGGACTTTCTCCCGGTGGGTCAGCACGGCATGACTGGGCATTAGGAGAGCTGTGAATATTGGCAAAAAGGAGATATGCGGCCCACGACAGCCCAGAGCTCCGATGAGTTGTGTCCTGCTCCATTCCCGATCAAGCCACACCCCCATTTTTGGAGAACACAGAGGAGCTATTAAGACTGAAAAGTGGGTAGTTACTGTTACCTACCTACAATTCATTCAAGGCTCAAAGCTCAAACTATATGACAACAAACTTCAAATTACAAACAAGAACAAAATTAATTTGGCGGAAAATCTAACTTCTAGCGCTGGGCGACATATGTGCAATTTGGAGCGTGCAACGTGGAAAGTCCTGTAAATGCTGTAGCGGATGCAGTTACAAGTGTGAATCATTATCTCACAAACTGTGTGGGTACCCAAATGTATCTGGCCCAAGGATTAAGACCTTGTTTCTTAAGATTCGGGGTACGGACAATCAAGAAAGTGACCACTGCTTGTGTCATGGTTCATGACACATAGCTAATTTGCAGGGCAGTCAAATTCCTTGATGTGGCACTGATGACAGTTAATTCTCATGCATGAGAATACAGGGAAGGAAGGAAGAAGGTAATCTGTTGGCCCCCAAACAGAACACCCTAATTTTTGGTGTGCAGTACTGTACAATGAGTGTGTCTCTGTACGTGAAATGACTCTAATCATAAATCTAAATACCAGTTTTACAATACGCTAAATCTGAATGAACACGCAGGACAAACCAACAAGATTGATTTTGTCTACGAATCAACTGCTTCAACTTATGAAGAATTATTTTTAGCTATGCACATGCATATGTATTTGCACAAAGTCTTAAGATGTACCTTTATGGTTTTTAGCACACGTTTCCACATGTTTTTATTGTACAGCACTTTTTGACGTAACTTTTTTGACTCACACATTGTTGATTTTAATTAATAAAACAATAATGCTTTACTTTTACCATTAAAAATAATTATTGTAATAAATATTATTTTCTAAATAATCGCTGTATATAATATCATTTTTATGGTTATTTTTTGTAGAATTTAATTAGTGTTGTATGTTAATTTTGTGTTAATGTGTCTTATGTAAATGTTATCATTTTTTAAAATTCAATTAGTGTTTTTTTTATTTTTAGCGTGCTATTATGTTATATGAGTGGAATGTTGGATTTATAGGAGAAAAGGTGTGGATATTTTTTAAATATGTTTGTATAAAAATTTGTATGAGTGATAATATGACATTTTGTTAAGGTATTTTGCAATTTTATATTTAATATTTTAAGAGAAAATATTTGTTGAAATATTTTGAAACAATGTTTATTCTAATAAAAATGTGTTCTTTTCAGTTGTAATATTGATGTTTTCTTATGTTTTACCATTTTTCTTAATATTTTTGATAACCTTTATATATAATTTATTGAAAATGTTATTAATTTATTTTTTATTTATGCTGATAATATTTTTAATGTTTGAATGTAACTAGTTTTTAATGGTTTATAGTATGAAATGTATAATATATTTTGGTTGGAATGTTTTATTTACAGTTTGTTACATTTTATTTACTTATTTGACTATGTAGTCATTTTTATGTTTTATTTCTTTGCTTTTTATTTTGTAAAATGTTTTAAATATTAATAAAATATGTATATTATATGCATTAGGTATAGAAAAATTACCAATTTTTATAATATATTACTTAATAGATTATAGGTTTTCAATTATGTATTGATTTTTACTATGTAGTATTTATATTTGAATATAAATAATGGTAATGTATATGTTTATATGATTAGTTGTGCTTCTAAGTGTGTTGTTAATAAATTAATTATATTTTTAATGTATACATATAGGGCCCGATTCCGATCTCGCTAGGAAAGCCCTCTGTACGACTCGGGCCTGGAGGGCTTTCCAAGCGAGACGCGCTGTGTGAGTCCAACCGATCGAATACGATGCAACCGCATGGTTACCGACTCGGTTCGGCCGGACTCCCATTGAACTTAATGGGAGCCTGTGTACAGACGCGTACACAGGCTACCATAGCAAAAAGGGGTGGGTGGGGAAAACCGTACACCCTGTGGTGGGCACCCCATGGTGCCCGCCACACTGTGCATGCCTGGATTGGGGGGGACCCATGGGCACACCCCCGTGACAGATTCGAAGGGCCCCGGGCGAAGGGGAGCCTGCTACAGCCCCCCGAAGTACGATTCCGACAGCTGCTTCCTCTCGCTGAGACCGTGACGAAGCAGCTGTCCGAATCATGCATCGTACTCGCTCGGAATTCGGCTCCATTGCGTGGCACGATTCGGCTACGAACGTGTCGGACGGACAGGTTTGGGTTCGTAAACGATTCGTACAGCGCGTACGGGATACTCGCATCGTACTTGGTCGTTCGGAACGGGGGACGATTCGGACGGAAAGATAGACTCCGAATCGGATTTGCTCTTTACAAATCCTGTTTGGATGCCTTCCTTATGAGATCGGAATCAGGCACATAGTGTTACATTAATACTTTAAATGGTATATGAAAAAATGAATTCATAGTTTTGTGTCATTTTATTTTTATAGTTATATTGGTTCTTTTTTAGGTATTTAATAATTTGTTGTGCTTTTTAATGTGCCTTTTTTACTGTGTGGTGGAAAATGATTATATATTAATTACAATTAATACATAATAATTTTATTTGTGTTATTAAATAATGTATTATAACTGAATGTATATTTGTTTGTATATTTTCATATTTTAATTTGTTTATACAAACTTGATTTGAATTTTTTATGATTCTTTCTTATACTTAAAATAATTTAAACAATATTATAATTTTTCTATGGATTGTTAAATATGAATTGTTCTATCCATAGTGTTAAACATCTTTAAAAATGGGTAAAAGTCCACATGTGATATGGTGGATTCTGATTCACCAATTACTATATTGTCTGATGTTACATTCAATATCAAATGGGCAGATATTACATTGCTCTCCACTGATGTTAATTTGAAGGCCTTTGGAGAATTTCTAATATTAGTATATTTTGCAGCTGATGGGTTAAGGGATAAAAACAAAATTTACGTTGCCACAAAAGGGTGGAACATGTTAGGACGGCAGGAACAAGCACACCTTGGTATCTTTCTGAAGACTGGGTCAGGGAACTCTTTTGTTTAGAGAAATGTGCTTTTGATGATGCTTACTCTTCTGTAGAAGCAATATTGAGTACATTTCCTGATTTTTGGGGGGCAAATGTGGGGACAGTAATTGGATTTGAGCACAATATCAAGATGAAAAAAGACAAATCAGTTATCCAAAAGGTTCAACAGAGCCACTGAGGGTAAGGGCAGATATTAATAAAGAGGCTAGGCAAACTGTGAACAAACCATAACACAATCTGTAGATTCTTCTGATTAGGTTTTCACTATTGCGATAGCACGTATGATGTCTGTTGACATCCATTGGTGTGTGGATTTATGCACATTTAATAGAAACATCACTACTAACTGCCTCCCTCTCTCGTACATTCATTATGTTAGCCAACTTCGGCACTGCAAAGGCTTTTTCTGACTTTGATCTGCGATCCGCATACCATCAGATACCTGTGACAAAACACTCTCAGCTGCTCCTACTATTGTTACCCATTTTGGAATGTATATGTATCCGAAACTGACTTTTGTGTAGGCATCCGCAGCCACCATCTGACCGAAGATGATGGTCATTATGTTTGAAGGAGTGGTTGGAGTCCAGGCTTTCCCGGATGACACTCTGGTGTACACAGAGAACCGAAAAGAACACAACAAAAGGCTTATGAAAGGGTTGAGTATTTTAAGGGAATGAGGAATGACTGTCAGCAAAGCAAAATTTACGTTTTTAGTAAAAAGTATTGACTATTTAGGGCACACAATAACTACTGATGGGTATACATTACAAATTTAGTTTACTGCGAGCCATAACGTAACATGTTTATTTGTAAGGTGCACGCTCACCCGTAGGTCTCTTGGCGCTGAATAACAGTTGTTTACTGTTACCCAACTCAATGGTACTCGTTTTATTGACCTCAGATGGATGAAAGGCTGAGTGGACCCGCCGGTATTTGAACCTGTGACCATGAGGTCGAACACAGGCCTCAGCAATGGACGCATTAGTCCACTGAGCCACCAGACTTGGCTCAATAGAGCCATAGAGTAAGCTCCTAAGCCGAAGGACAAAGATTCTTTACGGTCATTTTAGGATTAAGTGAGTATTAGTCTTCTGTCATTCAGGGTTATGCTGTAATTGTTCAATTCAAGATTGACATCACTGGACTGATTACAGCCATATAGAGTGTGAGGGTCCAACGTGCTCCTGGGTTGTCGAGACGTGCAAGGCATATACTTGGGTTTTGCATATCGAAATTTTCACTGATCACAAACCTCCTTTATACATACTAGGTAAAAGCTGTTCAAACAACGCATTCTCAAGGTTGGTTGGACTGTTATCTCATCTACAAGAGTTCAGCTACGGCATTAAGTATGTGCCTGGAGGAAAAAATGTAGGGGCTGATAGTCTCTCTAGATTGCCAATTTCAGATGAAGTTGACTGCAGTTTACATGATGAGGAAGATTGGCAAGATGGATGCAAACAGGATGGATTATTACACGCCCGACAGTAAGTAGTGAATGGTTGACCACACGACAGATGTTTGTTTGTGGAATTTCTTCCATTTGCACGGGTAGTGCCTGAATTGTTGATAGTTTAACATTTTATAGTACAACAGGATTGGTGTGGTCCTCTGGAAAGTTTCTGACACATAGAGAATAACTCATGAGGGACATCTAGGAACCTTTGCTACTTTACCGAGACCAAAACAAACTTATTGGTGGCCATCAATGGACACACAAGTCAGAAAATGTGTAGTCGAGTGCAAAGGGTGTCTTTTGTCTGACAAATATTGGAGGGTTAGCAACAAACTGTTGCGGTCTGTTCCTTGGCCTGAGGAACCATGGGGGAAGGTAGGCTTAGGTTTTTTGGAATGTTTTACTTTTCTGAACTCTAAACAAAGGTATTTGATTGTTGCAGTACATTAGCACTCCAAAGGGTTGTATTATTCATTTGTAAGGTAAGTTAACACTTTGGGGTCGATTACGATGTCGTCCGGAAAGGCTCCAAGTGGCATTTGATTAGTTCAAATCCGTTTCGGAACCTGCCTTTCCGACCGACTCGGACGCGTTTCCCAACGAGCGAGAACGATGGCTGGAAAGCGTTCGAACTGTCCGACTTGGTTCTGAAAGGCATTGGGAATAACCGAGTCTTTCAGAGCTGAACGATTAGGATGTCAGATTTGGACAGCCTTTCCCAATCGGTTTGTCCGAGACAAGACAGCTGTTGGAATCTGACTTTGGGGGTCCGTAGCAAGCCCCCCTTCGCCCAGGGCCCTCTGAATCGGGCCCGGGGAGTACCCATGGGTCCCCCCTTTCCATGCATGGGGTGCCTGCCACAGGGTGCAAGGTTTTACCCTCCCACCCCTTTTTTCAATGGGAGCCTGTATTCTCGTTTGGAACACAGGCTCCCATTGAAGTCAATGGGAGTCTGACCGAACCGTATCCGGAAGCTTCCGGACACATTGTAATCGGTCAGTAGAACTCCCCGAATACGATTCATATGAAAACCATTCTGAAACCGAGTCAGTAGGAATGCTTTCCGGACGACATCGTAATCGGCCCCAAAGAGTGTTAAAAAATGTAGAATGTTTTTTTTGTATGCAGTAGCTTCTAAATTCATTCTTTTTTTTGTTGATATTTTTATTACATAAGAAATATGCAATCATACACAGCCACTCGCCTACAACCCTGGGGCCGGCGGCATCGTAACGAAAGAGTTTTAAACACAGCTTTGTGGCCAACAACCCAAGGGGCAGGCAGCGCAAGACAAACCTTCAATGCTATGCATGACCAACAAAATCAAACAAAAATGCACACAAATCACTGTATCGTAAAAGTCGGTGTGCGCTGCAGTCAGGGTGTATTTTAGCACTATCTATCACCCAGCGAGCATAGCTGAAATATTAATCCAGTGAACCTGCGACTGCCCAAATTGCTTCCTTTACAAAACTTCCCACGGGGCCCGCCTAGACCAGCTGCTGGAGCCCGCGAGGCAACATATCATTCTGGTCACACATGAAAAGTAACTGCACAGTCAACCCCCCGCTCACGTAAAAGCAGTAATTAGTAAAATACTACGTCCCCCCATCCGTTTCTGCCGAGGCCTCCTCATTCGGCGCCGCCCCCCTAGTAAGGTTATAGGCAGCGTATAGCCCCCAGAAGTTTTTAGGCCTGCTACGAGGTGGGAGCAGCTCGCTAAAGGCCTCCGATTGTGTGCAGCAGTAAAGCATGTCATGCGACCATTGTGCAACAGTGGGAACAGGGCCTTTCATCCAGGACATTGCAACCCTGCGCTTTGCTATGAGGAGCCCCATATCCACCAATCTGCGCTACGCTTTAGGGAGTGTCTTCAAGTACCCCATAAGGGCGAGCACAGGACTCGGAGCGATTTCCCTGTCCACTACGGCACTCAACTCACGGAAAATGGCCTCCCAATAATTGTATACCCCCGGACACTGCCATGCTAGGTGCATAAAGTCCGCCGGGTGTGCCCGGCATCTGTCGCATAACGCGTCCTCCCTGAGTCCGTATCTATGGAGCCTCTCTGGGGTGTAATAGATTCCGTTAATAAATTTGAAGTGTATTAATCTATGCCTGCCGTGCAGAGAGATGCGTATAATGCTAGTGCAACAATATTTCCACATAGCGTCATCAATGGCGACCTGCAAATCTCTCTGCCAAGCCAGCCGGGCCTTTGTATATTTGTTGGCTCTATGAGACATAGCCAGTTTATATATGATAGTGACCACCTTACGGGGGGAGTTGGCTTTTATTACATAAGACAATTCTGGTACTTCTGGGGGTTCACACAAGTCTCCCCCCAACAATTCGCGCAGAGCCCGGCGCACTCAATAGAACTGAAATTGTTGCAAAAGAGTGGTAGTAGCTATCGTCCCCGAAGCCTGTGCCCACGTCTTGACCACCCCTTCCTGGAACAGATCCCCCGCAGTAACAATATTTAGCTCGTGCAGCGCTCGTACAACCCCGCCGTCTCTACAGGGGGCTATCCATAATACCCATTCAATTGGCATGGAAGGGGAATACAGCAGAGCTCCCGCCTGCTGTTGCAATAGGCAGTGCCAGGCGTGCCGTATCGAGTTGATGGAGTCGAGGATTCCTGTCCTCCGGTCTGTGTGCTCAAATAGCATGGCTGGAAGGGGGAGCGGGTCTGCAATTAGTCTTTCGATACGGAGGAATGGCACATCAGACGCACCGTGTATCCAATGGTGAGCGAGAGCACCCTGCGCTGCTCTATAATATAACTCTAGATCTGGAGCCCCCAGACCCCCCATGTGGTATGGCAAGGTAAGTATACGCCATTGCACACGCGCCTGCTTACCCGCCCAGGCCAGTTTGATCATAGATTGGGTAACCTGATTAAAAAAGGAACGCAGTAGGACTATGGGAATATTAGTAAAAAGAAACAAAAACCTGGGTAGTACCACCATTTTCATGATGGACACACGGCCGACTAGCGACAACGGCAACCGAATCCAGGTGTCAACGTCGTCTTCCAGTTTATCCATGGCAACACCATAGTTCTCCCGGAACACAATCTCTGAATCTGTGTGGAAACGGATCCCCAGGTATCGAATCGAGTCAGTGGTCCACTGTAGCGGTTAGTCCATCTCGAAAGTGGCCGTAACAGGGGTGAGCGGGAAAACAATAGATTTGGACCAGTTGACATGTAGGCCCGATAGCGCACCAAAGTGCACCACCTCCCTGAGTACCGAGGACAGGTTACGCTCCGGGTCACGCACATACAGTAAAGTGTCATCCGCATATGTAGACACTACTATCTTAAAATTCCTAAACTGAATGCCCCTATGTCCATGATACTCTCTGAGCGCACAAGCAAGGGGTTCAGCGACCAGAGCGTACAATATGGGAGATAGTGGACAGCCCTGTCTAGTCCCCCTGGTGATAGAGAATGAGTCCGTGACCAGATTGCCCAGCCGGACCCGCGCCGTGGGCGTATTGTACAGAATACCGATCAGCTGTAGAAAGACTTCACCCAGACCCATCCTGGTCAACACCTGTCGCATGAAAGGCCACTCCACCGAGTCAAAGGCCTTTTCCATATCGAGGAAGACCGCCACCACTTTAGAGTCCCGTCTGACGTCTTGTATGGAACCAAACACCGTGCGTAAATTATACGTCAAATTCCTGTCGGGGATGAACCCCGCCTGCTCCGGTGCCCCCAGGGATGAGGATAAGGGGGCAAGGCGATTGGCCAGAATTTTAGCGAAAATCTTAGTATCAACATTTAACAGCGATAGGGGGCGGTATGAGCTGCATTCCTCCTGGGGTTTGCCAGGTTTAAGAATGGTAACTATCAGCGCCTCCCTCATGGAGTGGGGCATCGTGCCTGAAACACACATATCCTCGAATAACACAGACAAGTGAGGGAGCAGTAGCTCAAGGAACGCTTTGTAGAAGCCAACCGTGAGACCGTCTGCCCCCAGGGCGCTAGCAGTTTTCATTCCCGCCAGGGCTTCCGTTATTTCGTCTTTTTCTATTGGGTGCATAAGGAACTCCCTGTGCACATTAGTGAGGAAGGGCAATTTGATGTGTTCTAAGTACTCAAGAATTTCAGCCTCCGAGCCCGCCGAGCATGAGGAATATAATTCTGCATAATACCATTTGAACCTATCCGCAATGGCTACGTCGTCAGTTAGCATTACTCCCTCCGCAGATCTTATCTCACTAATTGACATTCTGTTACGCTTATCCTTCAAAATCCGCGCCAGTACCGAGCCCGGCCGGTCCCCCTCTCCGTAAGTGCGAGCTGTTACGTACTTGCCCAGGTGTCTAACTTCGCTATCAGCAACATCATGATACTCCGCTAATGTGGCTTTCAACTCGTTAGCGAGCTCTTCGTCTGCACCCGCGACCTGACGCTGCTCCAAGTCACCAAATTTCTGCTCTAGGTCTGCAAGTCTCTGCCGAATCGATCGAAGGACGCCCGAA
Source organism: Calotriton arnoldi (assembly GCA_963921515.1). Taxonomy (NCBI): domain Eukaryota; kingdom Metazoa; phylum Chordata; class Amphibia; order Caudata; family Salamandridae; genus Calotriton; species Calotriton arnoldi. Next base: position 1,547,418 of record CAWUFW010002212.1, read on the forward strand.
TGTTTAGCCATTGCCACCCCGCGTATATACACTTTGAACGCCTCCCAGACGGTCTGGAAACTATCCACTGACCCAATATTAGTTGCAAAAAATGTCTCTATGGCTTCAGCAAGTTCCTCCTTGAAAACGGGGTCTAGCAGTGAATAAGGAGGGAAACGCCATGTGAATGGCGGTATAGTTTTCTTAGGCGTGGCCAGGACCAGTAGCAGCGGAGAGTGATCCGAAAGCGTACGAGGGAGTACCCGACAGCAGCGAACTTGTTCCGCTAGTGAATCGGTGGCCAACCAGTAATCTATTCGGGTGTGCAAATTATAATACGCCAAATAGTGTGTGTAACCTCCCTTGGTGGGGTAGCGACTACGCCACAAGTCGCAGAGGTCCCTTCCAACCAGTATGCCCTCCAGCACCCGCGCCGCAGCGGCAGGCTTCCTCAGAGGCCCAGCAGACCTATCTAGTTCAGGGTTTCTCACCAGATTAAAGTCTCCCCCCCAAAGGAACTGTGCGCCCTGAAAACTGTACGCTAAGTTGGCTAATGACACAAAAAAATCGGGGCAATCAAAATTAGGACCATATATATTAACTATAACCAGATCCAAGCCCCTGCCTCGGCATCTGGAGATCACATATCGGCCTTCACTGTCGGAATGTAGCTGTTCGAGTGCGTAGTCAGATCTAGGATTAAGCCAGGTCAGAACGCCCCGAGCATGTGACGTAAAACCTGAGGAATGGACATTTCTCAGCATGTCCCTACCACGCAACAATGCACTAGACTGGGGGAGGTGTGTCTCCTGCAGTAAGGCCAAATCTATGTTCTGCCTGCGCAAATAATGCAGCACCTTACACAGTTTGCGAAAGTCGTTGAGTCCTCGTACATTCCACGACAAAGCACGCAGGGAGTCGTTCTGCTTAGGAGCACTAACCACGCTAGGTGTCGTCATAATGTGTGTGGAAGTCCCTATTGATTCCGGAACTGACTCGCGCGTACACCTTTAGTGTATCTTGTGCAAAAAAAAGGAAAAACACAACCAACCAACACAATCGAACACACCCCAACCCTCCCCCCACAGCAGACCTACCCCAACACGGTCGCGCATTGGCCCAAATCACCCGCACTCCTCCCCCCCACAGCCCTCCCCTCACCCAAAATGACAACCCTGGTGTGTAGCACGCGTGGGAAGAGGTTGCAAGACAACCAGGAGCAAAAAAGTAGTGATGCAAAAGGAAAAAAGAGGAAGAAGTGAAATAAAAAAAAACAGCAATTCTGCTGCCCCGCCTCTCGTGTGCCGTCTACTATATGGTACAGCACCATCCACCACCCACCCCCCCCTAATAATGTAGTAAAGCGCCATGCCACCAAAACCAACTCTCTCACCCAAATAGCGCCCAGATTAACACTGTAACAATCACCCGGCATGTGCTGTGGAGCGTAAGACATCGACTAAGTGCCACCCTGCGCGAGAGCTGCATTCCCATCTACCATCTTACAGTACGGAACTTACAAAGTACAGCCGAGTTCAATTAGACGTCAAATCAGCAATAAGGCAGCAGTCCATCTTTCTGCCCTCCCTACCCCACATCATACCAAACTCCCCCTAATACTCATCGGCTAGCAGGTATGCTACTGCATCAGTCCTGGTCTTCCATCGACCTTCCAGCCGCCTCGCTTAGCAGATGCTGATCCGGGGTGCCTCGTTGCTCTCTGGACCAACTTTTAAGGGCCTTCTGGAGAACCTTCTGGTCCGTGAAAATGTGAGACCGACCCTGCCTGTTGACTCACAATTTGGCAGGATACAGCATGGCGTAGTCCAATTCCAGTTCACGAAGCTGTTTTTTCATAGGGGCAAATTGTCTGCGCGCCTCCTGTACCCGGGCTGTGAAGTCTGGATATAACGAAATTGTAGAGCCTTCGTAAGTCAACACTTGCTTGTCTCGTGCCAGCCGGAGCGCGACGTCTTGGTCGCGATAGTTAAGCAGCTTCACAATAATTGGTCGGGGCGGAGCCCCCGTGGGCGGACGCTGGCCCAGGGAGCAATGTGCTCTCTCCACCACGAACATGTTAGAGAAAACGCCTTCCCCCAACAACGTGATCAATAGCCTTTCAATAAACTGTTCCATATTACCCGTGGAGGTCGTCTCCGGTAGGCCAGTGATTCTGAGGTTGCAGCGTCTCGAACGGGCCTCTAAGTCCTCTGTTTTATCTTGTAGGATGCTCATAACTCTCCCCAGCTGCTTGTGTTCCGAGTCTAGCGTGGTGTGCGCTTCCTCAACCTCCGTGAGCCTCCTCTCCGACATGTCGAGTCGTTCTGCGTGTTTATCTAGCCGCTCCGCCATCCTATCCATCCTGTAGGTGAGGGCATCCATTTTCGTACCTAAGGTGGTGATGCCACTTTGCAAACCTTTTTCCATGGAGAGGAGCAACTTGCGGATGTCCATGTTCGGGTCATCTTCCTCAGGGGTGTGTGTTCCGGAGGCCTCTACGGTGGTGGCGTCGTGCAATTTCGATCGCTGATTCTCGAAGGAGAGTTTCGGTTGGGCCCTGTCCACTCTATCCATGATGAAAAGCAAGTGAGCGCTCCAATCAGGGGGGGCCCCAGAGCACGCCACGGTGACACCCCAACTCCAGCAAGTCCGGCACCCCCGCGATGCGCACCCAGCGTCGTGAAACCAGGACCTCCAACCTCGGGGGCAGACGACTCCCTATGGGAAGTCCAACCAGACTAGCCCCTGCAGGGGGGGTCACACTCCTGCACGGACCTCCTGAGTTACTGGGTGATATGTCACTCAGTGTGCTCCAAAGTGTTCGCGCTGTGTAGGGAGCCAGCTCCTACTATGTGTGCCGTTGCTGATCCGAGGCGCACTCCCTGCGCGGCACCCCAGCTCGTGGTGCTTTGCCAATATCCTCTCTCGGAAGTATAGGTCCAGGCCAGATCAGCCGCTCCTTCAGGCAAAGCAACTCCGATCCCTGCACTCCGCTACTGCGGCCTCACACGGGACACCGTCGCCCGCAGGACATCAGCCCCAGGGGTTCACAGGGGATGGCGGGAGGGACGTTCTCTACCCCCCGTGGCAGGTAATACTTCAGCCGAGCTCCGGCCACAGGCAACAATCCATGGCGGGCGTCGCTCCGCCGAGCACAATCCCAGTGGTGGGGGTCGGGGGCACTTCTATAGTGACCGCTGCACACAACGTTGAGTCCCGCGGGAGCAGGCTATCCCCTCAGCCGCGCTGCAAGGGAGGGCCCCCTGCGATGTGTGCCCCGTCCAAAGTGCCGCTCTCCAAGCACCTACCGCACCAAAGACTGTAGGGTCACCCAAGCTGCACCGGGCTCCCCACATCCGCTCTGCCCCCAGGAGAGAGCTGCGACGTGTCTCAGTTTCCGCCTCCGAGGGCGCAAACGAGGGGGCCACCGGCGGTCGTCTCCGCAGGAGTGCCTCAACCTGCGCTGCTTCGCCTCCGCTGCTCACAACCTCAGCCACTCTTGTCTCATTGCCCCAATGAGCTCGTCGCCGTCAGCGGACCGCGGCAGGCCGGCGAGGTTCACCCAGGGCCGCTAGGCAGCAAAGCGCCGCACCGCACGCCAGACGCCGGGATTTCGCCCCCTGTAGCACTCCAGGCTGGGGATCACAGGCCTAGTCGCCAGCCAGTCCGCCCGAGCCACAACTCCGGCCCAGTTAGTCCGAGAAGCCCCAAAGAACGCTTCCCGTGCAGCGAGCAGGTTCCGGTGTCCAAATCTCCGCTCGGAGGAAGATGGGATGCGATATGCTGCCGGATAGATGCAGGATAGTATCGACGGCTACACGGAGCTCAAGGCTCAAGCGGCCATCTTGGTCGCGAGCAAGCTCCGCCCCCTTCTAAATTCATTCTTACAGACAATGGCACACACTTAACTTCTACTGAAATGCTACGGTTTATAGAAATGAATGATGTGAAGCTTACTTACTACTTTGTAATACTATTGATGCTAATTCTTATGAGTTCATTTCAATGTTATTTACTTTTGGAATTTGTCTGTTAGGTTGCACGGAGAGCATTAATATTCCAAAAGACAACTCATAGTTCCAGTCCTTGGAGTTGCAGGTTATTTTGTTTTCCATTTGTGGCTTTCTCTGCTCATTAAACTACCCGTCTTCTTGAGAGCTGATCTCAGCCTTCATTTTACCATACCATGGCCAGAGCATCTCAACAAGTGCAATATTGAGCGATAATTGAGATGGGTCTACTAGCTGTTGTTACTGGGCCCATCAGAATGTATGAGCCACTCATAATGAGGGCCATACTCTGCACATATGTGCACAATACACATTACCTTAATGTAGCCATGTGGTGTCCCTAAGTCGATTACTTGGGCTACTCAAGATTCCAGCCTGTGATATGGAGGTTGTCCACAGATCGCAGCTTCTGGTGCTTAGCCCACCGAGTAGCCCCTGTGTGGAATTCCATATGATTATGGCTCTCTATTAAACCCGGTTCCTCATATCACTAACTTTGTACTGCTCTACAGTCATAGTCATTGATTTATGTACATTTTCCCAGTGACGGCTGGTGCAGGAAAGAGCGGTGAGATGGGGGGGTGTTTGAGTTGACAGACGACGAGGAAGGAAAATAACATTTAAAAAAAAATGAAAACCACTTACCTCGGCGAGTGCAAGGTAAGTGGTTTTCTTTTTTGTAAATGTTATTTTCCCTCGTCGACCCCCTCCCCTCCCTTCCCTCCGCTCTTACCTACCGGACGTCATTGCATTTTCCCTTGCTTTTATTCACCTTCCCACATGTAGCTTGTTTACTACAACTGGATCCATTTGGATCCATTGGTTATTAGAGGCTGGAGTTTCCTCCATTAATCTTCCTACCATGGTGCAAAGATCACTTTGCTTTATGTCTGTCCTCTAGATGCATATGTCATTACTGTATTTCATCCACCTATTTAAGTGGTGTTGCCTGTTTCTGGTGAGAATATGGTGAGCAGTTGCCCAAATGCTGTCAGGCTTTAATAGCTGTTATTTACCCTCGACTTATTATGCATCCTCCACTTCATTTGGGGTCTATAATTATGGGGAGTCAAATACCAACAGTTAAAGCCTGCATGGTACAACAATTACGTATGCGCATAAATTGTGTTTCAATCCAGAGTGCACCAGATAAAACAAAAAAAAGAGACAAAGGACAGTATGTGCTTAGTTATCCATCTGCAAAGCTACAGAAAGGCTCTTTATATTACTGTGCTCAGGTTGCTGCATACTGAATTTGTCATTGATAAAAGGCACATAAATTGTGTAATGAGGCCTTAAGCATACAACTCCAGTGCTAAAAAATACAAAAGACACTAATTAAATATATACTGTATTTCATTTGAATGGATGAATCATATAATTTAGTGAGCATATATAACATTACATTCACATTAAGCCATCAAATGTGTAAAACACATTGTAGGTGCTCACCTTTCACAGAGGTTTGTGTCTGAAATTAAAAAAGGTCCAATCAATACACAACCCAATCCTATCCCTCTTCCCTTTTGTGGCACATTAAAGGTGTTTTTAAATGTCAATAGCTAAGCCATTTGGATTTTGTTTGAAGCAATTGTATTAAAATAATTCAGAAAAAATCCATGCAATTTTTAATGAGAGAAAACCATTCATTTTTAATGCTGGCTCTTAAGGAGGCTGCTACATCTTGTATTGACCGGTTCGACGCCCAACTGTTAGCACACTCTGCTGCAAGTGCCTTTTTCCTCACATGCATAGTGATGAGGTTCAAAAACTTTTGAAGAATTCGCCTTCATTACTGTCATGCTGAGATGATAATTCCCACATATAAAAAGCCATGAATTAATGCAATTAATAATTAAAATAGAAAACCTGTGACAGGAAGGGATAATAGGCAGGTCTGGTCCAGGGATGGGACATGTTGGACTCGTACCAATCTCCCTGTGTAAGGCCATAGCTTCTGACCCTTTCTAGCACTTGACGGTCATACAGCATAAATCTTCATAGTCTCGAAACAAAACTCCTCTAGAAGGGTGACGGCAGATTCTCAGCAGTTGGTCTGCAGATCTGGCACTCACTAGCCCACAGATGCCAAGGAAAATAACAATGGTCCTTATTATGAGTTTGGCGGTGCGGGAGCGGAATCACCCCACTCCCCCACCACCAAACCCATATTTGAACCGCCTGCCAGATTAGGAGTTTTCTCCTCGCTGGCGGGCTGTTCTTTGGTGTTCTCACGGCAGTGCCTATAAAATAGACACCACTATGAAAACGTCAAAATCAGTACCTATATGGCATGGTCTGCTGCAGTCCATGCCCTGCAGGTACTGGGGTGCATGCACACAGGGGGGCACACCATGTGCCCCAATGCATGCACCCCATGGTGCAGAGGCACAAGGGGGGCCTGTAGGGCCCACTTTGTTTTCTCACCACCATACTTTTCATGGCCCCACTGCATCCCCGCCAAGCATATTGCGACCTCAAGACCGCTGCACCGTTGTCATAATAGGGAAGTTGAAAGACTGCCACTGCTGTGACCCCGCGAGTCTGGTGGTCCGTAAACCGGCAGACTCGTGATAAGGCCCAATGTTTTCAGGAACGTCCCTTTTCAGTAATTAAAGTTCAGCATCTGTAATCATTCTTCTGTCATAAGGGTTCTGTCTTTGCAGCACTCGTGTGTTATTTAAGCAATTTTGTATAGTTTGTAGAACCTAGAAGCAATTGACCTCGCTGTGCACAGCTTACAAATAAATGATACAATCATAAAAATAAAAAGTTTTACAAAATGGCAGCTGGGCGACTATATTGAACCCCTCCATAGAAGGGTTCAAGATTATCAAAGTGAACATTTTCTAGCCCCATGTTTTGTAAGAGGGAGTGATGAACCCCCTTGCCAAATACAGTAATCTCTGAGTCTCCTAACACAATAGTAGGCTAGTGCAGTGATTCTTAACCTGTGGTTTTAAGGACTCGTGAGGATCTGCAACACCTACTCAGGAGGTCCCCAAATGTTTAGAAAATTAAATAATATTAGCAGATGAAGGAAGTATATGTACATAAATACACAAAATTGAAGATTTTAAAACGCTCTTTGTGAAAGAATCTGAAATCAGAGGATAGAAATCAAGGGGCCGATTACGATCTCGCTAGGAAAGCCCTCCTTATGACTCGGATCCGGAGGGCTGTGCGAGTCCGACCGAACGAGTACGATGCAGCCGTATGCTGACTGACTCGGTTCGCTCGGACTCCCATTGAACTTTATAGGAGCCTGTGTACCGACGCGTACATAGGCTCCCATAGCAAAAAAGGGGTGGGTGGGGAAAAGCGTACACCCTGTGGCGGACACCCCCTGCAGCCCCCCACACTGTGCATACTTGGATCAGGGGGACCCATGTGCACCCCCTCGCTACCGCATGGGAGGGCTCCGGGTGTAGGGGGGCCTTCTACAGCCCCCCGAAGTCCGATTCCGACAGCCATTTCGTCTCACTGAGACCGAGTCGATACAGCTGTCCGAATTGTGCATCGAACTCCCTCATTTGGAATCCGGCTTCATTGCGCGGCACGATTCAGCTTCGAACAAATCGGACGGACAGGATCTGGTCCGGAAACGATTCGGTCAACGCGGACGAGATCTTCGCATCGTACTTGGTCGTTCGGAGCGGGGGACGACTCAGTCGGAAACATAGGCTCCGAATCGTATTTGCTCGTTCCGGAACCCATCTGGAGGCCTTCTATGCGAGATCGTAATCGGCCCCTAAGTTGGTATCCTAATCTTGATTTTTCGGAGCAGCGCAAGAACAGCAAAAGTAAGCTAGCATAGACAATTGGTGGCTCAAATGGAAGCACTGGTAAACACCAATAAAAAGAGAACATGTATTTGCAGCAAAAAAGACAAAATGAAATGCTGGAGTCCAGCATGTCATCATGTCCTTTAGAAACAAAACTAAGGGCCTGATTACGACTTTGGCGGTCTTCGGATCGCAGTCGCGACTGTGTCAATTTGCTGAACAAAAGATCGCCGGAACACCACCAGCCATTCGCAGACCGCCTTGACGGTGGTCAGGGAAAAGCAGGTGTCATAGGGCTGTACAGAGAAGTTCATTGCTGTACGAATTATGAGTTGGCTTTCCGACCAGCCGACCGTGGTGGGAAGACGGCCTGCTTCGAGTCAGTGGAATTGGAGGATTTGGGGTGCACACTAACCCATTTCCTTTTCTTCCCTTCAGTCTCCCACATGGATCCCTTTCTCCAGGTCCCCCCTTCACAGCAGCATCTTGGCTCTGAAGAAAATTACCCTGTTGGCGCCGAAATCCAGGTAAGTCCGTTTTGTACTATTTACCCATTGACTAGACTGGGCACATATGGTCCAGACTCTAGCAATGGGAAAGTACTGGTAGTAGGTATTTTTTTAATATGTGTCATGCATATGCGCACATTCAATACTCAACACATATGAAAAAATATACACCGCCGTCAGAAACACCACCGTTGGAGCAGTGGGAACATCGTAATATGGTGAGCAGGAGACCACTACCGCGGCAGTCTTCTTGGGACTGCCGCCGCAGCAGTATGGCGGTAAGACCACTGCACCCGTAATCAGGCCCTAAATGAAGCCATCTGATTAAAATTAAAATGTCGACTTTTGCATATTTTTTGTGTGTGAATTAAATAAAATATTTCATAATTTGTGTATTGGATGTGCACTTGTTTCTGTATTTGTGTGTACTGTTTTGAGGTTCAAATCATAGAAATTGCCTAGGTGGGGGTCCCAGCTTCCAGCAGTGATTAATTGGGGGCCCACGGAAATCAAAAGGTTAAGAAATGTTGGTGTAGAGGTTTTAGCATAGTGTAAAAACAACCCACCCTTACGGCCTATTAGCTTTAACATATACTTTTCTACAATAATTAAGTCAAGCCCTTGGTCATAACTTTTCACTGTTCTCAATGAATCAATTCGATCTACAGCCTGTATCCCTGGATGGTCGCCATAACCTACTCAGGCCTACATTCTTTAGCATAATCTTTTCCACAAGGCAATTATCATGCATACAGTCATAAAATTACAAATATGTACACAAGTACAATTAGCAAAACAATATACTCTCCCTTCTAAGAGGGTCTAAATGTCATTCTCACAGTGCAAATCTTCTACCAACAGGGTTTGTCAAAGGGGGGTAACCATCACCAAATCCATTGACTACACTGGTAATCCGTGAGATTCCATCTAACAAAATAATGTCTACAGACTTTAACACAGTATAATAACAATCTACCATTAAATGCCTATTGAGTTTAAACGGGAAACAGCCGGAACAATGCGGGCAGAGCCACGTGTGCAGTTTCCCTGCAGGCGTAACCACGCTTGCCTGAATCATGCATCTGCCTTAACTATGCATATGCTTGGGGCTGGGGTTGGGGTAGTTTATGGTGGGGGCAGGGTTTTAGGCCTCCGGGCAGGAGGAGGGGAAGGGCAGTTTTAAGGGCAGGTTTTAGGCCTCAGGGCAGGCGAGGTAGGGGATAGAATATTAGGGCTTAGTGCGGGGAGGGTGGGTCAGGGTCGTGGCGATCTTAACCATGCATACTCCCTTACCACTCATGCCTTTATAACGAAATTGCGTGGTAAAGGCATGCGTGTTAAAGGAGTGCGTGGTTAAGACGCTTTCGTGGTTCGGGCTGCGTGAAAGAGGCCCGCGTGGTTTAGCCATGCGTGCCTCTGTCATACAACCGAGTTTAATATATGCTAGTCACAATAAATATGATTGCAACAAACAGGGGCAGCCCTGTGACCCAAACCTGGGGCTAGAGAACAATATAACGCAACAATGGTTCAGGTTCCTAATTTACAAGAAAACCAATAATGACTTTGAATGGTCCATTCAAGGAATTACACCTAGGAATAATAAAGTACCCTCAAACAATTGTCAATAAACAAAAAAATGTTTCCTTATTATTAATGAAAATTCAAATATACAATAATATAATGGTGCTCAGAAGGTTACACAAACATATATCACTAACAAGGGGCAAACTAAAGAGTAAACAAAAATAATGGCAAAGGAAAAAATATACAAAAACAAGTTTGTCGAATCACAAAAACAAAATACACTGAATGCTTCCTCTTGATTTTTTGCCAAGGAAGGTGTCGACGGCGTTTCGACCTTATTAATTTGTCAGGTCATCATCAGGACACAATAAAGAGAGCAACCATCAATTGTTCAGACAATGCTAATTCAGTCCCAAGCGTCAGGTCACTGCAAATCCTGCACTACGATCAATCCAGAGTATAATTTCCGCTAAACCAAGAGAGGTTTAACATGGCATGAGGACTACCGAGCAATAATTTCCATAACGCGTGAATAATTTTAATTACTTTAATAACAGCCCGCTCCTCTCGTCACTGCATTCCTAGTCGACTTGGAATGCAGTGACGAGAGGAGCGGACTGTTATTAAAGTAATGGACCATTCAAAGTCATAATTGGTTTTCTTGTAAATTAGAAACCTGAGCATTGTTGCGTTACATTAGTCACAATAAATATGCCAGGCCCACTGCATTTATCACAATGTTTCATAATAAAGAGATGAGGTCTATAGCCTTGGTCATTGGCTTGTCACCATAAATACTCCAGTGTACAGTACTGAGCATAAAAGCAATAAAAGCACTCTTTTTCAGTGGAAGCACGCAGCTTCTGCCCAATCCAATGCAATACTCAAGTGCTCAGTATATGGGCGGCGCCAAAGCTCAACTCTCTAGTGCTTCATAAAGTTCTTTCTCTGTTGATCACATAATGTCTGGCTATAGCTGAACTGTCAAGGTAGACCAAAAATCCAAACTGCATGAGGAAGACCAGAACTTATAAGTCAGACTGAGTTTCTCTGCGCTCTAAAGTGGTGTATACACAATAACTCAAGAACTAATTTCTGGGAGAAAATCAGGATCCAGAGAATGGAAGTGACAGATCTGTGTGGGAAAGACTGATGTAGGATTACCTCATTGGGCAACTCTTGCTTCAGTAATATTTTCAGGCAATCGAAGCGTGCTTACTAGTCCCTCAAAAACATCACATTTTAATTCAATGCCTTAAGCTAAAATTTGGGTCTTTTATCAAAATAACTGAGACAAGCTGCATAGCTGCCTTGGAGTAAATAGGAATTTAGTTTGTTTTGACATGTAGTTGTTTTAAAGTAATTTTGCCTTGTTAAGATCCTAGAATCTTGAAATTTCAATATATTTGCATAGAAGGCTGTTCTGTATGCTCAAAAATGCCAGGGTCAACCCTTTCTTTTCCTGGTGATTTTGAAACACTCTGTGAATGTCCCCAGATCTGTGATCCAGAAACAATATACATGACACTTCCTCCAACCCTCTTACCTCAGCCATCCCCCACATGATGAAAAATATATGGATGCATATAACCTTATGAAGGCGCACATTGACATATGTCATTGCACAGCAGTGGCAGATGATGTACCTTCTCCATGCTTAATCTCTTTCCCATTTCAGTGCTGGTCTCTGCTCTAAAATTAATAAAACCTGACAAAAAAATGACTTCCAAATCAATTAATCTGAAATTTAAATAAATATTAAACTCTGAATTAACTCACCACACCCCACCAATCCCACACTTTTTGATGCTACAGAAAAAGCATCTTTATCCCTGGCGATACACAAACACCAACAAAGGTTTGCTGTGCTGGAAATGTGATGGTATAGCCATTTATTTTAATTGACACAAACAGCTATTTATATATTATTTAGCAAATACAATTAAAAGTAAGACTCTTTATAATATTTGATAGCTCTCAATTGAAATTATCGTCTTGAATAATTGTTTTAATTTCTTAAAATTCTTTTTGGACCTTCTGAAACTTAGAGTTCTATATATTAGCTGCATTCATAATACCTGGAAGTGAATGGTAGTTTTGTGAGCTGTATTCAGGACAACATGAAGTGAATGGTAGTTTTATGAGCTCTAATTTAGTATAACAGGAAGTAAATGGTAGTTTTATGAGCTGTATTTAGGATAACAGGAAGTGAATGGTAGTTTTATGAGCTCTAATTTAGTATAACAGGAAGTAAATGGTAGTTTTATGAATTGTATTCAGGATAACCGTAAGAGAATGGTAGTTTTATGTTCTGTATCCGGGATACAGGAGGTGAATGGTAGTTTTATGTGACAAGTGAAGCAATGTCAACGTACTCTGCGCCAGGCAGCAATCTATCAGCATACTGTACCGCCCAGCAGTGCTTAATTTGAGCCGCTGTTTTCGGTTCCCAGGCAGCTGCACTTAATTGTAAATTGACAGTCTGCCACAAGGTGGCGCTGTCTGGCTAATTTAGAGAGGACCACAACAACAGTTAATCGTTAATTCAATATACATTAAAAATTACTATCGCCTGTCGCCCAAGTCATTCTTATTGCTTTTGGGGCCTTAAATAGTCTGAATTGTTACACTTGGAGGAGTCTGATGGTGAGTAGTTGTGTTGATACTATCATTGGGAACATGGCAGGGGTAGGGGTGTGGGGGGGGCAATGTGTGGTACAAGCTGCAGTAGCCTTCTGACGAGAGCCTTGGCTTAATTGGGTTTTTATTTTTAACAAATTAAGCACCGCCCCTCCGTTTATTTATTTACAGAGTTTAGTACAGTGTGCACCAGGCCTCCTTGCAGTCAGATTCTATGCAATAGGATGGGGCTCTTTAGAAATTGAAGTGAAAAAGCAGTATCATAAAACAGTAGAGGTGAAAGTAAATGTTCTTTCAAAATGGAACATTTTTTACATCTCTTTTTTCATATTGAATGCTAATGCTAAAGGCCAAATGAAAATCTTTACATCCGAGCCCTATGCAGACAGCTAACAGGGCAATGTTATTTTGATTGGTTGCTAAAGTGGATTTTATCGCTTTTTGTCCTCTGACACGAATGCAGAGTGATCAACTAATGTGATCACTGAGATGAAGATGCTTTGCACGCAGGATGCCAATTGGTGCACACGTTGCTGGTTGGTGCCACCCAGCACCTTCACTGCTACTCGCTTACACAAAAATGAGCTCTGCACCACATGTGCTAACTTTCCAAGTTAAAGCATGCTATGGACAGAGGGCGTCAGTAGAAGACGGACGTGTATGAAACAACCATTCCATCCTTCACTGCAGGGGGCCCGGTCTGCCCCTCTAGGCTGTCCCTAGGGCCGGGAGCCCCATGTTGAGCCTTCCTGGGGGGTGCACTTTCTGACATTTCCTCGGTGGGGCACAGTTAGTGTACTTCCCAAGAGTCTCTCTGTGAGACAGCATCTGTAACATGGCTCACATGTTTACTCCTGAAACTTACCAGAGCCATCTTGTTAAAACTTATTAATGCATTAGCTGAAAGCCATCATTTCACAGCGAGACAGGTTTTCAGATCCTTGACATCTGGAGTTTGAATTTACAAAAAATGCTGTATGTATAGCAGGCGCGCAACACCCATTGGGCTCACTGGGCTTCAGCCCCCCCCCCCCCGTCGTGTGTGTCAGCCCAGGCTGAGACAGCTTCGCGGGCTGGCGACCGTCTAATTGCAGCCGCACCCGAGTACTTCACAGGTCTTTAAAAGACCATTTACTTGTTAATGAGGCTTTTGTTGTGTTTTCACCCTTTCTTAGAGCCACTCTGCCTATGGCTGGAAAAATTAGCCACCCCCCCCAAATCTTTTTCAGCCCCCCCCCGAAATTTGGCTCTAGTTGCCCGCCTGATGTATAGCAATAAAGGGATACAGCGCCCCTGCTAAGATGTTTCTCTCTCTCTCTCTCTCCTCTCTCTCCTCTCTCTCTCTTTCTCTCTCTCTCCTTCTCATGATCTCTTTCCTAAACCTGATGCATAAAGTAACTAAAAGTTTATCCAGGTGACCTGACTCCATCGGTTATAAATGTATGAGTTCTCTCTACCCGCGGAGCTCCTCTCATTGGTGTCTGCTTGGGGTCGTTGTACAATTTTTGCGATCACAACTTTTTAATAAATACATTTTGCAGACTCAACTCAAATGCTGAGTCCCAAAGATTTTACCGATGCACAAGGCACATTAGGGGATGCACATTTAACATTGCATGTTCATGAAACATGCTGTATTCTGGGCGCAAGAAGAGCAGGTGTAAACAGGGCCGGCTTTAGCGCTGGTGGCAATGTCTGTTGGTGCCCCCCAATGACCACCTCTGCCACGGATTCCCTCACTAGCACCCTTTAACAGTGCCCCTCAAGTCTCCATAGCCACTGTCTCTCAGATTCATTTAGTTTTTTAGCACCACTCATACCAGTGTAAGGTGTCAGAGCAGTTTACACCACACACCCATTTCACAGAGACAATCATATGTGTGTAAATCAGTGTAAAAGAAATGTTATATCAGACAGGACTAGTGTAGGAGTGACATGTCATCGATACTGGTAGGCAATATAGTTTAAGAGTCCTTATTCTGGAAATGCACTAATTCAGAATTTAAAACGTAACATCATTGTTAGGGGTTCTCTTTCATAATAAGAATTTTTTCTACCCAAATGAACCCTTTTCACAAAATTAGGATGATGAAAGACTGGGCAAAAAAACATATAGCTCTAAGATATACCTTGCAATTTGCAGCAGCTCTAGGGTGACAGTTAATAGCTCAATGTTCTATATTAGGATTTTGACTAATAAACTACAAGTAACAAAAGGAGCTCTTAAAAAATCAGTAACCCACTGACCTATTTACATTATATGCATTTTGTTATCTGCATGGTACACATTCCTAGCAGCAGGCATGTTAACCCCCTGCACTACCTAAGGATGAGTCAAAACTTCCACTAGACAAACCTCCAGTCTCTTTCCAGGAAGACGATTAATCACCGGAGTTATCTTGACATTTTAATTGATGTCTGAAAATTGCTGGAGGCCAGGAACGCGGCAGCAGGTGCTTTTAAAATGAAAATATACTTTTTCAAAAATGACGCCCCCACCCCAAGTCAACGCCCGGTGCGGTCGCACACCGATCGCACCGCCCTAGAGCCGGCCCTGGGTGCAAACGCCTGCAGGGCTTCTGTGGTACTGCTGTTATTTAGCCCCCAATTGTGTACGCAGGAATTCCCAATTTGTTGGGTACATTTAGTGTGCCATCTGTTTGTACACCTTGCTGCTTACCCGGCATCCCCTGTGCCAATTAATGGATATTTTTTTCTGCATCAAGCGTCGTGAAGCACCTATGACAGTCAAACGTTCAACAAAGTAAGGAAACCATTGGCCTGGGTATTAAATGTGCGGTACAGGCCTGTTAGAGTAGACCCAGGTGCTGCTATATTCTGGAAAACGCAGTCTCACATATCTGGGTACAGCCAGCACCGCCTCATGCGCAAAGTCCAGCTTAACAGGGCCAGACACAGCCTCATAGACTCAAGTACAACAGTGAATGCACAGGCAAAGCCTAACATGGGCAGATATAGCTCCCTGATGCCACCTTGTGGGCCTATATATCCATAGGCACTGGAAGCAGAGGTGTGAGGGCACTGGTGTAACAAAACATGAGGGGGCCCCCCTGCAAGGTACGTGGAGGGGCCCTCTCCAGACCCATGAAGGAGCTCTCTGGGCAGAGTACTGTGCTGAGGGGGCCCCTGGATCGCCGGGGCTGCGGGGGCCTGTGTTCTGCCACTGTGTGAGGGGTGCTGCTGCACCCCCACTATAACCATGCTGGTTTTCAGAAGGTGAGTGAGCATTAAAGATGCCTTTAAATTTTGCTTTGAGTTTGAGAATTTTGTGAGTTCAAAGACAGAGGTCAAATGTCAAGCTGTGTCTTCTGACAAACTGCTGCTTATATTTTAATGTGGAGATTGGTGTTTATTTTTCTTTCTCTGACTGCACAGTGAGAGGAGTTTGTAAAGTGAACTAACTTTGTGACAATCTTGTTGGGTACAGGGAGGGTGAAATGAAAGTCTGTAGTATGTTTTTTTTTCTAAAACACAACAAAACGTAAATACCTGTAAATTAACCATATATTTTAAAATATATGAGGTTGTGAAAGCACAAATGAAGCTCATGTTTTGTAATTCTGTAGTGTGATGGAAACAAAGATTTTAATAGGATCAGAACAAATCAAGACACTTTGCTTGGTGGCTTGCAAACGGTAAATAGGTGCTGAAACTTGATTTCCACACATTGTTTGTGCGCTATATATTTTTATTGGTAAAAATGCATGGCTGTGCAAATTTAGTGCCCATTTCTGTGAAAAAGGTGCTGTCTGTGAATTACAATGCGCTACTACAGCATGCTTTAGTAATACGTTTGTGACAATGTGCTAAAAAAGGCACCACCGGGTACATACTACACCTGCTACTGAATGGGTGCGGCTCCTTTGCTAGACTTGTTCTTTGTGCGACACTTGGAGTTTTTACAATTACGATGACCTCAGTGATGTCACACTGATGGCAGCACCCCCACTCTGAAAATTGTTTCAGCTCCACTGCATAAATCTAGATGCTACCTTACAACCTCATTCAAAGCCTCATAAACACCATTTGCTTGAAAAAGACCTCATATGCCAAGTACAGCCTTATTAACCCACTGCTGCCTCATAAGTCCATCTACAACCTCAGGAGCCCACCCCTCACCTTCCTGATCCCTTCTCTACCTATGAAGCTTCTGCCCTTCTACTCTGAGGGACCGGAGACAATAGGGCTTGGTAGGGGTTGGGAGGCAGGCAGTAGGAACAGCGGGGTGACTTTCTGAGGGGAAACGTTGTACCTCCTTGTTTTGCCCACTGCCTCACAGCAGCAAGTGGGAGGATGCTGTCAAGAACAGTGGCTCTCAAAGAGGTCTATCTTGTGTCTGTGCAACACCTCACTCTGCCAGGGGTGTAACAAGAGTTTTTCCAGAGGTCACTGTTACTTCCTTTTGTAACCCCTCAATGTCGTCCAGGGCCGGCATTTCCAGAAGTCGGATTTAGACAATTTCCTTCATAGAAACGACTTCCTAGTTGAAAATCTGTCCGAAAGGGCCCTTAGGCCCTAATAGAAAGTTACCCAGAGAAATATCCCTAGAGGGATACCATTCTGAGCAACCACCAGTTTACCAGGCTCCAAAATTATCGGGTGCAATAAATCTGAACTCAGAAACACCCAACTCAGACTTTTGAGCAGAGATGCGGGGGCTGCAGGCAGCTGCAGCACCCGACCCCACCTACCTTCAGCATGAGAGGTGGAGGAAAAGCTCCCCCAAACCGAAGTAAAATGGTATCTGCCCTCCTGCCACCTCTGCCCCCCAGTGGCGTAACAATAGCCCCACAGCCCCCGCAGTGTAGGAGGGGGGCGAGGTCCAGGGAGCCCCCTCCGGCACTGCCTGGGTCCAGAGCGTGGGGGGGCTCCATGTACTTTGCAGGGGGGCCCTTCAAGTATCATTACGCCACTGCTGCCCCCAACCACTCCCCCTCAGCTGAGAAAGAAGCCCCCCACACTTTTACCTCCTGCTGTAAACAGGTTGTAAGCATCTGCAGATTTTGGACAGTTATTTCCTCCTAGAAGGGGGAAAACATGTGGAACTGGACCAGGCATTCCCAGGTCCATGTCTTATTACCCATTGCAGGGGCAATAACTAGTCATGACGATAACTCTCTGGAGATGCTGATCAGATTGTTAATTATGGCCCCAGTATCTCCCTATAGAGCAGTGATCTTCAAACTTCTTAATGCTGCGCCCCACATGTAAAACAAAAATCCTTGGGCCCCCTTAAATTTTTTTACAATGCTTCTGCTAAATTGGCAATGTTTAAATATGTCTAAACATATTTAAACATTGCAGTTAAGCTCTGTTACCGCTTTTTACACATACTCCCAGTCAGGATATAAAGGACAAAAGTTGTTAGTGATGGCCCATTACAAGGTGGCTAACTGCCGCTCATGTTTTTAACACTTAAAACAAAGCATGATGCTTCTCTTGACCAGACACTGGCGACCCCCCCTGAGATCACTTAAGGCCCCCCCCAGAGGGGCCCGCCCCCCAGTTTGAAGATCTCTGCTCTAGATTTAAAGGGGAACTCATAATAAGACCCTAAGGGCTTAGACGCTCTTTGATATGACTCAAATGAGGAGGGAGGATGGATAAAGTACACGCCTACTCATAAATGCCTGCTTGAAGAGACAGTTTCTGTTGAAAAACTCCTCAAGCAGCTGCAGCTTCCAGAGGAGAGACAAAAGTAGACATTTTGACAAGAGATAAAGCACAGCAAGGTACTAATGAAAGACCAGAGACACTTATGAACTGATTGAACGAGTACATACTGTTACCAGGACGAGCAGAATGGAGTCTTTGAAAGGGATGCATTAAGACAGTAGCTAGTCTCAGACAGGCACCGCCAACATGGTAACGCATCTATCAAGCAGATGACAGTCACAGAGATGCTCTTATCAGGTGAGGGGAAGGCTGGAAATGAGGTGTTAGGCACTTCATTAGACACAGAAGTGTTCAGTGTCAATCAAAACCCATTCCCCTTCACCTTCATAGGTCCAAGCTCACCTTGTGCACACATCAACTGAGGGCAGCGCCATATCTCGAGGGCACGTAACTGCACTCCCTCTACTCAAATTAATTTCATATTTTCCTATACTAATTCAACACTAATCCTTTTTGGGTTCCAGAGTAGCGTGCTACTTGCCGAAAAGCGCTTCAATGCCTTGTCAGAGGTAGTAAGCACTATATAAATGCAATTACAATTACTATTACAATTACACATGCCACCGCAGAGACAGAGGGACTTGTCAAGATATGTGCGCGTCAAGGTAAGCGCCAGTATGAAGGAGCCACGCGGCTGACTGTGGGGCAGACAATGACTGGGCAGCCTTCTCATTACCTGTCGATAATTTGATCCTGGATATTTTAACAACGATATTGTGGTAAGTCAATATCCCCCCCACAATATTTTACACCTTCACCTCCACACTCAAGATCAAGAGCTTGCATCACCTTTTAAAGGCAGCTCCTCCTCTCCCAGACCCAAGAGTCGCACCTTATCATTCTGCTGTCTCCAATTTGTTGTAAATCAATTTCTTGAACGATAGCTCTTTCCTCGAAGTCTCGCAATTTCTGCCTCTCATCGGAATGATTCCCAGACAGCCTGAAAAGCAGGTTTGTCGATGGTATATGCGTTTTTTTCAAACAAATGAACTTTAAAAGGTGAATTTATAACCTGAAGCGCCGGCTGGTGTCCTTTCCTGGAATGATACCCCGTCCATAGTGCGCCGGCTCGTCAGGCGGGCCAGTTGGCGGGCCACGGAGAGATCTCGCTGTGCAGCAGATGAAAGCTGCGGTGATATAGCGGGCTGTGGATGATGAATGCATAGATTAAGGGCCGGCGCTAGGCATGGGCAGTATGGGCAGCTGCCCAGGGCCTCGCTCTCAGCCCACCAGCATGCGGCCCGCACCAGTGCAACACACCACCAAACCTCTTGTGCCCCTGCCGATCCCATTGAAGAAAGGTGTCTGTTTGCAATTGGGCTTACAGGACGGGGACCCCTCCCCAGTGGCGTAGCTAGGTACTCTGCTGCCCGTGGCGGTCCCTGCCTTTTGCCGCCGCGCTGAGGGGGTGGGTGCTGGCGATGATTTTTGCGGCCGCCGCCCCCGAAACTCGTGCCGCCCGGGGCGCACCGCCCCCTCCGCCCCCCCCCCTTGCTACGCCAGTGCCCCTCCCTGGGCCTCTCAGGGAGGGTGTGGGGAGGCCTAGGGGTGGGGGACACTTCATATTGTGCCAGTTACCAGGAGACGCATTTTGCAGGTGTGTCCTGCAAGTAGGCCTCCTGCCTGGCTGCCCATTGAGAGACACTGTGGGACACCCATTGTCAGCACTTTACAGTCTACATGTTTTAACTCTCAGCCCCGAGCTATTCTCAACACCTTCAGCCCGATATAAGCTGTGAAAGAGGTGCTTTGGCAGAGATGGCAGCTGCCACCCAGGAGGAGTCTACACAAAGCAGCTTCCGGAGCCCTGAAGGTGTCACCTATTCAAATTAGAGGGGCCTCGCACATTCCCCTTCGCCCGGGCCCCAAAAATCCTAGAACCGGCCCTGCATAGATTGGCACAGGCTGGCATGCTGGCACAGTCCTTCCAGGTGAAGCCGAGCTGTGTTTAGTCCTTATACCATGTGCTGATGGGATCCAAGGGACAGCTGTGCCGGCCTGCGCCTTCCTCGTGCGGTCACTGGACATCTGTCAAAAGCCCGCCTTGCGTGTCTGTTTTTTCCATACATTAAAACATATCTCTTCCCATTGTAAACATTCCGTTCACACTTTAGCTGGTTAATTAAAAACACGAGAATTAACTGCTGCCTGCTGACAGTGAGTGTAAAGCACGGGTTTTAGGTCTTTTTCGTGAAGGCATTATCCTATGCTTGCTTTCAGCACCGTATTATAATTTGATACCTGATTTCTATGGCGATTATTACCACTCTCTTAGGGCAGTGTCGCTAAATTTGAAGAAATGAAGATGGGCGGGCCTACCGGTCTCTCGGGTCACCTACCATCCGGTTGCAGCACAGGATTTTATGGGGCAAAAATGCACGTGGGACATGCTTGAGGGGGCGGGCCTCACATGAAGAAGTGCGGCGAGAGAATCTGTGCACAAACTCACTGCTCTACCATTTCCGACTGGGGGCCGAGGGCAAGACTATATTTGTAGGGGCGTACTCTGAGCATGAATAGAACATTTCTGGATGAGGGGTTTCTACAGGGCAGAGCCGTTCGTCAGAAAATGACACGGTCGGTTCTGTAGGGGAGGGCCGTACACGGGCCAGTGGAGACCACTTTTGCAGTGGAATGAAGGCTGTGCAGTTCTAGAATGTGTCTACAGTGGAGGGCAGTGCTCCAGCCCTTGCTAAAAGCACATCTGCCTACAGCTGAGGGCTGCGCTTCAGCCTATGTATGGAATGTTTCCACAGTGGAGGACAGTGCCCCAGCCTATGTCTGGAATGTTTCCACAGTGGAGGACAGTGCCCCAGCCTATGTCTAGAATGTTTCAACAGTGGAGGACAGTGCCCCAGCCCTTGGTAAGGCCATTTCTGCAGGTTTTTACAGGGGAGGCAGTGAACCAGCTCATGGTAGGACCATTTTTGCAGTGGAGGGCTGTGCACCAGCCGATGTCTGGAATGTTTCAACATTGGAGGACAGTGCCCCAGCCCATGGGAAGGCCATTTCTGCAGTGAAGGGCTGTGCACGAGCCTATGTCTAGAATGTTTATACAGGGGAGGGCAGTGCACCAGCCCATTGTAAGACTATTTCTGCAGCGGAGGGCAGTGCAACGGCCCATAGCAAGACTATTTCTGCAGGGAAGGGTTTTACACCAGTCCATAGGGTGTAATATCAGAATATCAAGTTTTAAATATGCTCCTTCAAAAATGTCACAGCCAGAATATTGACTACCACAGGTATGTATATATAAGAAAACATACATTTATTAATCTTAATTCCACATCTACGTACCTTGATGACATATCCATATCTTTGTCTTTAAGAAGAGTAGATGTGTTTTTTGTGTGTTTTTTTAAATTAAATTGTTCTATTTGTCAACAAGAGGGCATGACACATAATTACGCATACAAGACACAAAAAGAGAATAACCATAAGGAGAGCAAAAAAAAGAAATCTTCACAATAGCAGTTATTCGAAATTAAAATATCGCTGCCTTAAATGGTACAAAATTACAAGTTCACAAAAAGCCAACATCAAGTTCGAGCCTCATTACAAACTTAGAAGTCAGTCGCTAGAATAGAAGCCCCCATATAGCGTTTAATTTTGTCATAGAATGAACACCCCTGGCATGTGCCAGTGCATATTCCATCGCGTACGTTTCCTTAACTAATATCCACCAGTCATTTATAGAAGGAGGACATGGACTAATCCATAGCCGGGCGATTACCAGCCTAGCAGCAACAAGTAGGATCAGAAATAGACGAGCGGATCCATAGCTCAAATTCTCTGAGCCAATCATGATTTCCCTAACGGACAGAGATGGATCTGTCCCCAATTTCTGAGAACATACTTGACCCACCTGCTGCCAGAATATACCCAATTTTGGACATGTGACAAACATATGCGTTATACTTGCTGCATACAGGTCACATCTAGGACATTTTGTCCGAGCGCTGACTGAACCTGGCAGAGCCCATTTAGCTATTTTCTCCGGCGTATAATACAGCAGGCACACAGTATGAAATTGTTGTAATCGCAAGTTAATAGAATGAACTGAATCGCCAATGACGCTTAAAGCTTGTTCAATAGCCCCTGCCGTAATAACTATTCCCAAAATCTTGCTCCACCTTTCCGCAAGTCTTTTGCCATCACCTTGTCTATAACCGATAAAACATTTATACATATGGCTTATGAAAGATTTTGTCTGCTCTTTATACAAGTAATCCCAGACCTCTGAATTAGATATTTTTGTCAGACTTAAGTGTTTCAACAGATAATCCCTGATTTGGAGATATTTAAAAAACATATAATTCGGCAGCTTAAACTGTAAATTCTCAAAAGATGCGAGACCACTATGATCAAAGAGATCCCCAAGGGAAGCAATCCCATAAGTAACCCATTGTTTACCGGCAGCGTCTTGGAATACCTCTGGGAATATCGGGTTACCCCATAAGGGAAGTCTGTCATGATAAAATGATAAGTTACATCTGGAGAAAATAGCACGCCATATGTACGTAGTATCTCGTATAGTCTTAAACTTGACTCTTTTGAAGTAAGTCGGGTCGTTGATTCTATATAGATACATGCCACTGTCCTCTGCCAACATAAATTGGTGAAAAAAAGTAGTGTGCAGCGGATTTAAAAGACTGCGAAAACGACCGGCAAAGGCAGACCAATAATACATTTTAAAGTCAGGGAAGTCCACCCCTCCCTGTTTATATGGAAGCTTTAACAAATCAATAGCTCTCCGAGCTTTTTTGTAGCCCCAAATAAAGCTACTTAAAACACCCTCTAATCTCTTAAAAAAAATATTAGGAACCCGCAGGGGAATAGATCGAAATAAATACAAAAATGTTGGTAATACCTTCATTTTTATATTAGAGCGTCCAATAATGCCGATAGGCAGTTTATGGCAGCTCTTCAATAATTTGACTGTGTCTTTAAGTAAAAATTCATAATTCAGAGAGAATACCTTATCTATCCGTGCAGAGATTTTGACCCCAAGATAAGTAGCCACAGAACAAACTAGGCCTGGGCGGTAAATTCCGTTCCGCTCGCGGAATTTGTGGAATTTGGGTAATTTCGTGTTCCGCGGAGAACGCGGAATTGCCAAAAATTCCGCGATCCGCGGCTTCGCGGAATTTTTTGCTTGTTCGCGCTTTCAAAGTGCGTGTTCGCGAGATATTTCCCCCCGAGCACGCAAACAGCGTTCGCGAACAGGAAAAAAGCATCGCAAACGGGCGGAACAAGCAATTCCGCGTGTTCGTGGAACTTTTGCGTGCTCGCGGAGATTTGTTACCGTTTCGCGGAACTTTGCGTAATGCGACTACGCAAATTCCGCCCACCCCTAGAACAAACCCCATGGATTGCTGCGCTAGGTTTAAAATTAAGGATTAATTGTGTTTTATTAGTATTTAGTTTATACCCGGATACAGAACCAAACCTAGCCGCCTCATCCTCGATAATCTTAATCGCTCTAGCTGGCTCTGTTGTAAAAACCACAATATCATCTGTATAGGCGATAACTTTAAGCGGAGTTACACCGGACATTAGTGGCATGATGTGGGAGTTAGATTGTAGAGCGAAAATAAATGGTTCGATGTATAAGGCGAACAGCAAGGGTGAGAGAGGACAGCCCTTCCGTGTACCCCGAAAGATTGGAAAAGTTGATGATTGTAAACCTAGATATATTAATTTGGCTTGAGGTTTGAAATATAAAGCCTGGATCCATTGTTTATATAATCCCTTAACCCCAACCATTGTTAGTATAGACCATAAAAAATCCCACCCCACCCTATCAAAAGCTTTTTCAGCGTCTAGGAGTATCATACCAAGAGGAGTTGAACGCTTCTCTGTCATATCAAAAGCACAGACTGCCGTGTTAACATGGGCGGTGGTATCCCTCCCTTGAATGAAGCCATGTTGATGAGGGGAAACCACCACCGACATAACAGGGGCAAGACGGTTGGCAAGTATTTTTGAAAATATTTTAGCGTCGGCATTAATGAGTGAAATTGGTCTATATGACCCCCGCTCATCAGGAGGTTTATTTTTTTTTAAAAAGAACACTATCTGAGTCATAGTCCAAGACTCCGGTACCTCACCCTTAATGCCAATGTGTTGTATAACCGATCTAAATGGTTCAATCAATAAATCTTTGAATAATTTATAGAATTAGAGAGGTAAAGAATCTTCCCCAGCCGCTTTGCCTGATGGCAGGGTCGATATTGCTAGTTCTATCTCTTCCCTTGTGATATCTTTTTCCAATGAAGTTGCAGTCTCCTCGCTCAGAGCAGATAAGTATCTACCCTGCACATAAGACTGAATATCTTCCTCTCTTGGTGCTATAGTTGAAGTATATAGCTCTTGATAGTAGATGGAAAATTGCTCTAAAATCTCCTGCGGTTGTGTATAGAGTATGCCGTTTGCCCCTTTTATTCTTCTAATATAAGTTTTAGCGCGATCATCTGCGACCTTATGAGCTAAAATCTTGCCTATTTGCTCGCCATACTCGTATTGTGTAAAACGATAACTATCAAATCTAGCCGCTATTCTTTCTCTGAATACCTTTTTTGTAGCTACTCTAAGATCTATTAGAGACAAAAATAGTTGTTCTTGATTATAAGTACCCAGCAAGACTGCCTCTGCATGTTGCTCTTCCACCCTCCGCATAGCTTAGATAGCCTCCTTAGTTGCAGTTTTCCTTGCTTTATTCTGTTGCCATACATATTGTTGAGTTATGCCTCAAATAACTGCTTTCCAGGTGTCCCAAACCACCAGTGGAGAAGCAGACCCAACATTTTCTTTAAAAAACATTTTTAACTGTATCCTAGTAGTAGCAATATATGCGCTGTCCGAAAGCAAGTATCTTGGGAAAGAAAAGGGTCTGGGTGTCTTATCTGCTGCTAACATCTGAAATAATAATATTATAGGGTTGTGATCGGATGTAACACGTGGGCATACTTCCACAGCTGACGTCAGCATTATTTGATCCGAAACCCATGCCATATCGATTCTCGAATACGATTGATGTGGAGCAGAATAGTACGTATACCCGGGAATGGCTGGATACAAATACCTCCATGCATCCCTAATGAGCTGCAACCGACCTAGTTCGACAATTGCAGCCCGTGTCTTGCGCATTCTATTAGCAGCCCCATGTCTAGTAGTATCAATACTGTAGTCCATAATGCAGTTAAAAACACCCATTACCACCCTTTCTCCCTCCCAATTCAACATTTCCATATTCAGTGAGTCAGTAACTGAAGAATCATCCACATTAGAGCCATATAAAGCAGAAAAAACATACTTCTTCCCCCTTATTTCCAGCTGTGCTATTACCCATCTACCCGCCTGATCGGCCAGTATCTTATGTGTTACACATACAAAGCGTTTATGCTTTAATATTGCAACCCCCTGATTGAGCAGGCCTGTGACGTGCATACAATTGTTTCATAACCCAAATGTTGCAAGAGATTCCGATCCCTAAAAGAAAGATGTGTTTCTGTTAACAAAACTAGCTGAGGATTATACATTTTTAGTTCTTCTCGCACTAGCTGTCTCTTTAGTTTACTATTGAGACCAGCAACGTTCCAAGCTAAACGTTTAATCTGATCCATTACCAAAGTGATTCATTTCAGATAGATTGTTACCCAATACTGGTTGTACTCTTATTCCCATGCAAATTCCCTCCTTATTGTCTCCATTTGAAAAATTATGTCTAAAATCTGCATATGCCCTCATGTTGACCTTTTCTTGCCCTACTAGAAACCAACCACCCCAACCCAAACCCTTAACAGCCCCCACCCCCACCCCGTATCGTGAAGGAGGATTCATCCCATTTTACAGAGCTGCTGCTGATGGGCAGCTACAAGGAGACAGTGCGACCACGGTGACTCACGAACCAGACCCACACCCACCGGACAAAAAGAAGAGAAAAAGAAGAAAAAGAGAAAAGAGAAGAGAGAAGAGAGAAAGAAGAGAAACTGAAGAGAGGAGAAAGAGAAAAAAAGAAGATATGTAGAAAGCCAACAATATACTCCTCAAACTTTACCCCCTTCTCACTTTGCCATCTGACAATAGCCTCTTTTGCATCTTTTACAGCCAGGAAGAAATACGTTTGACCACCACGCAAAACCTTCAAGCGTGCAGGTTCCTGCAAAAACACTTGTGCTCCGGCGGCCTTTAGTGGCTCTATTAATTGTCGCAATTGCCAGCGTCTATCCATAGATACTTTACAGAGGTCTGATCGTACAAAAAAAGTAACAGAGTCAGAGTCAACCGTCACTGGGGAACTCGGGTGAGCTTTCAAATATACAGCCTGCCGTAACAGAAAGTTGCCAAAGAAAATCAGAAATGGCCGTGGGTAACGAGACCCCTGGAGAAGTGTGGCTCAATGGTTAGAGCGGCAGACCCTGATGCAGAGATCTGGCCCGGGACCAGGGTTCAATTCCCGCCTCGGCGGGTCTTGGGCTCAATTTCCTCGGACCTGATAATTCTCGCCTCGGTGCCTATTCTAATCATGGGTCCCACTCTGCAACTCTGGGCAATAGCTTGCTTAATCTCCACAACGGCCCCAACAGCGCTGGGATGCCTGGCTTCACCTTGGGGGTGCCCAGGAGTGGACATTTCACAGGGAAAAGCCAGGAAGGGTTCCACAGCGGTATGCGTACAGCGCCGGGACACCCCTTTGGGGGTATAAGTGCGCTTTACAAGTACAAATTTCATTTCATTTCATTACGCTGCACCAGCGAGAGCCTATGGACTCTTTGCACCTGACAGTCCCAATCCCAATCCCCCAGGTCTGGGAAAGCCTTCTGTAAGAGCTGCACTATAAAAGCTCTGGGATCTGCCCCCTCCTTCCCCTCTGGAATACCAAACAGT
The DNA here is from genome assembly GCA_963921515.1 of Calotriton arnoldi. Lineage (NCBI taxonomy): Eukaryota > Metazoa > Chordata > Amphibia > Caudata > Salamandridae > Calotriton > Calotriton arnoldi. The sequence goes on from CAWUFW010002212.1 coordinate 1,574,454, forward strand.
CTTAAATTATGCTGACGCTGAAGATTCTCCAAATCCTCAACTTTAAGCTGCAGCTCTGTGATATGAGAATCGTGAGTCTGAAGCGAGTCCGCCGTTTGTGTAATGACCTCCTCGTTGTCTGCAACCCGCTGCTGTAGTTCCGCAACATCATTTACAAGTGTCCCGACTTTAAGTTTCACCTCCTGCAATGCCTGTTGGATACCATAGTTATCAGCTCTGACTTGAGCATAATGCTCCTGTGCTTCTTGTCTCTGAGCTTTTAAGGCCTGGAAAATCAAAGTAAGTGTTGGTTCTGCATGGCCAAAGAGCTGCTCCGTTAGTTGATCAGTACCTCCGTGTTGTAATACATGTAGTACATTGTGTTCCAATGAAGAACTAGCTAAGTTACAACTGGATAACTGATCAGGAGATGAGACATTTCCATGCACGCAGTTGTCTGGCTCAACTTCTATCACTCCTATCTGACTAGGGCCAACCTCGACTGGATTAGTACCCGACAGCCGAGAAATTATTGACTTGACCCCCCCTTTCGCTTGAACCCAGCGGCGTAGAGGAGAGTCAGCTGTTGCGTCCTTATTTCGTGGAGAAGCGATACGTTCTTGGTCCAGTCTAGTTGGAGTTTTTTTACTACCCTTAATGTTTTTGACCCTAGTATTTTTCTTTTTGATCGATATGTTGGGTACCACCTCCATTCTCTTTCCCAGAGATTTGTCAGGGATTGATGGGGACGTTTGCAGTTCATGTTGACCATCTACGGGACATGCCACGCTATCACCCGGCAGTATCTGTATTGAAAACTGTGGTTCACATCCCGATTCCATGTTGGAGCATGAACTAAGAGGTGCCGAGGGGTGCGGTGTTACTACAGCTGTGTCCAAAATACAGTCCTTTACCCCTAGACCCTGCTCGGGATCTAATACTTCGTGAATCTCTAAGCTGCTACACGGACTACCTATATTGCAAGCGGGCTCGCTTTGTAGACTGCTCTCGCCAGTCTCGCCAGTCTCGCTCATTATCTTGGACCTGGTAGGCTCGATTCCTAACTCAGCTATTAATTCCAGTGGAGCCATTGAAGCATCTAACTGTGTGAGACTATTCTTAGAACCATCAGCCCCTCTCATCTGCCCAGAGCCGGACCCACCCCCGAGCCCCAGAGCACTTCCATTGCCACGTTGATTGCCGAGAACAGTCACAGAGCAACATTGTTGTGCAGGGATAGCCTCCATTAAGATGTCCGCTATTTTGTTACCGCTAGTGAAGTCGGTAGGAGCACCCACCGCAAGCAGCTCCGCTGCCTTCCCTGATTGCAAGAGTCGGAGTAGAGGCTTACCGACTCTTGGAATGACGTCCCCTCGCTGCCGCGCCGAAACCGTTGTCTCTGGTCCCTCTTCCACTTCGCTGGATCCCTCAGCGGGAGCTGCTCCTGTCGCGCTCACCGGCACCCTTCCAGCCCGTGTTGTTCTTGCCGTTATCTTCGGAGGAGCCATATCTGTGCACTTTCCTCGCCCTGAACCGGCGCGTGTACCAAAAACTAGCCACTGCCAGTAGAACACCGATTTCCTCCCAGTCGCTAGGCGGGCGATCCGGGACGTGCAGAGAAGCTGCTGTATCCGACTAGCTACTACTACCTGCATCCGTCTCAGCAACCACACTCCAAGTAAGCCACTGCTTTTTCTTTTTCTTTCATCTCTTCCACCTCCTCAATTATGTGTTTTCCACGAGGTTTGTCATCGTGTATCTCGCTGAAAAATAGTGGGTGTGTGAGATTCGGGAGCCACTCCGTGTGCCTGCACTCCCTGGCGGCGTCAACCCGCCATCTTGCTCCTCCCCCGCGTGGAAAGCCCAAGAAGAGTAGATGTGAAGTTAATAATAATAAATCAAGGTTAAAATGTTATTTTATATGGATTTGTAAGGAGCCAAACTCACCTCAGGAGGGGTATCCAGGCGCACTAGAGATAAACAGAGAGAAAATGGAAGCAATGACGAACAGCCACCACAGCTATCAGAACAGCCAGTTATTCAGTTTCTCTTTGAAAATAAGAAAATTGTTGGTAAGACGCAGATCTATAAGTAATCTCTACTTGCCTATATGCATTTACCACCATGATATTGTGGTATTCAATATTCTGCATACAATATTTTTGTAAGACAATATTTTTGTTATCAATATTCTGACATACAAGCCACGATAAAAGACACCATTTCTGCAGCAAATCCCACGCACCAGCCCATGGCCAGACTATTTGTGCAGGGAAGGGACCTGCTCCAATCCAAAAGAAGTTCAATTTGAATATCATAAGTTCAATTTGAATATCATAGGTTCAATTTGAATATCATATTTAGCAAGTTTTGTAGAGATTTAGATTAAGTAGATTAATGTATGCAGACTTCAGTGTAAGAAAGGTTGCTAGGGGGTGGAAAAGGACATGGTTGTATTTTCCTGTCAGTAATATGTAAGCACCAGGATGCTTCTAACCACTATGGCTCTAAGGGGCTCCGTGGTGGCACACTGGTTACTGGCTGCAGACAGGAAGGATAAATGAATGGATGCATGTGCTCAGGAAGTTCCAGGGTACCTTGGAACCAAGATTAATTGAGAGAGGGAGGTGTAGGCAGCCTCCGAGAGAGACCCCATCATTAGGATATAAGGCTTTCTTATTGGAAGGTAAAATGCATTCGATCCTGAAAAGAGGGGCACCTTCCAGCCCTATACCGGACTGTATTCCTGAGGAGAGGCCAGGAGAAAGAAAGCAAGAAGTCTTTATAGGGACCCATAACCTCACAGACCAGCAAAGGGTTTATGGAGGCAGTGCCGTCTTAATGCATGGGCACACTGGGCAGTTGCCCCGGGGGCCCCATGAGCACAGGGGCTGTATGTCAAATGTCAAAACACTGATTTTGCTGGAGGTACCAATAAATATACATTTATTTTATCGATAATTTACATTTTTATTCCTGTGAGTGGTTGTGTAGGCAGGGCCCAGTGCACTGCTTGGCCCAGGGACCTATAATGCTGTTAAGATGGCCCTGTATGGAAGTGCATAGATATATAGACCTCTGGGTCTGGAAGAGGTTGAGTTGACTGGCAAGCTGAAGACTCATACAGGGTACAATAGATGCCAGAGTTCCACAAAGTAATTTGAGACCTCAGACGCCAGGGATGCCCAAGGGGTCAAAGATGGTGAATATAAGGATAGAGAAGTTGGTGAAGAGCCTTCGCAGGGTAACCACAGGACCTTGCCTAACCCTGGCAACAGAGAAGACAAAACATAGGGAACTGAAATTATATTAGTTGTTAAATGGACTGTATGGCAAGTGTCCCTAAGGCAGAGAGTCCTTATCTAGAGTCAGAGTTTAGGCCACTGCAAATAAACTTGAAGAATGGAGTAAGTTCACACCCCTTCAGTATCCCAGGATGGCAAGGTGCCATTGTAACAGAAGAAAAGTTAAAAAGCAGGATGAGAACATGTTTGATAAATCAGATCACTGTGATATAACCCCCTGCTATACTTAAGATCCGGGGTTTCCTTAAGATGTTAAAGGGGCTTTAGGATGGACAAACAATTAAGGACAAGTAATTAGTGGAAGGGAGGGACCTTCTTGTGAATGATTTTTAAGTTAGGAAAAATAAGCACCGAATAGTGTCCACCCTAAATCAGGGCTTTAAGTGGTGCCGGGTCCATACCGGCCTCAGACCCGATAGTAATGAAAAATGGACATTGGAACGGGCCCGTATCGGGCCCTATATCATCGTCCTTAACCTTACCGGCAAAAACACTGATCGATTTCTGAACAATGAATGTAGAAAACTTTAAGGCAATCCATGTCAGCGATTTGGTTCCTGATTATATTTTCATGTTTTACTTATTCTTGCATTCCTTAAGACTGTTAGCTATTTCTAGGATGTTTTTCATATTTTTTTCCGTGTAGCCTATTACTCCTGTTTAGCACTTTACCTTAAAAAGCTAACGATCATTGACAAAGCTAATAGTCCTGGCTGGTTTTAGGTGTAAGGCAATTGTGTAATATATCTGGTTGCAATAACAGAAAGCTCACAGAGGAACCAAATTACCGGTCGGGTAGCACACTAGGAGAATCGCACAACTTTAGTTTATGGGCCCGATTCACAAAGGTAAACTGAGAGGAAAGTCTAACTTTACGACTTTTGATATTCACAAAGGGCCTTTATGAGTAGTCAAGTTAGACTTTTGATCCAGTTAAACTTAAGTTTTGGTCTTAAGTTTAACTGAGACCAAAACTGAGACAAAAGTCTAACTTTACTACTCGTAAATGCCCTTTGCGAATTCCGAAAGTCGTAAAGTTAGACTTTCGTGTCAGTTTACCTTTGTGAATCGGGCCCTATGTATTTAATCCACACTCTTAATTACACAGGCACACTCCCTACAGAGACAGGTATAGCGCTATTACGACAATGTTGACAAAAAAGGGAATGGCTCTGCCCATTCACACAGGTAGCTTAGGAGAAGTGGAGGCTCTTATGTTAAATGGGAGTAAATTAACAGGGCAACCGAGTTCGTCAACAGGGGAAGTCAACCTCTTCTTTACCAGTAATCAGTTCCTCTGGTAACCAATAGCTGCTCTGTGCTAAAGAATTAAGTTTGCTGATCCTCAACTTTGGTAGGAAACTGAGAACCTCGTCCCTGTTTACTCACAACCATACCAGGTCATTACACAATGTCTAGACGCAAAAGGGGAAGAATTAGCATTATGCATTGTGAGAGCAGAGTGGCCAGTTGCAAAGAGTGGGAGGGTTTAAAAAGTGCCATAGATAAGGAAAAATGGGTGTGGAGGAGAGATGTCCATTATGGGGGCAGACTGTACATATTTTAGACATGTTTTCAAAACTCCCAGAAATGATGTGCATGAATATATACACAGAAAGTATTTTGGTATAGTTTATTTTGGTAACTTCATATGAAACTGGAAATTGTTAGTGTTACGGTCACAGATTTCTTTGGTTTTTACCTGATAAGTTTCACCTTTTTTTACCACACCTTAGTCAGTGGTATAGCTGGGGAGCGCACTCTGTTTTGGGGGCGGCTGTCGACCATGCCCCACCAACCTCCAAGAACAAGTCACCAGTCGAACGCCACCCCCCCCCCTCCCGCAATTACATGCACCAGGCGGCAAGCTCAGGGATCGCCCCAAGCGACAATAGGTCGAGCTACGCCACTGATCTTAGTTAGAATAAACTTTACCAGGCCATTATTTGTAATGTTATTTCCTATGGACTCATCCTACACCAATACATGGCAATATGCAGGAGGACCTAAAGATGGAATGCTCCCAAAACCTCTAGACCTTAAAACACTAAGTAGATGAAATACAGAACTCCATGTGTCACATGAAACTGAAACTTATGCACAGAACTGAATTCTTGCTTCTCTGGTCCAAGCACTGTTCAATGCACACCCTCCTCCTCTCAGAGAGCAAATTGTCTCTCACAGTGACATCATCAGCCAAATATGGAGAGGGACCAATGAGGCCCAAGCAGCATTCTTTTCTCATGTCCCTTTCAATTTAGGTGATGGAGCCTACACAGCAGTGGTGGATGGGGACCTGTGAAAGTATGGTGTCAGCGGGCATAACATCCTTCCACAAGTTTAATACGCTTTGAAAGGGTACGCAAGAAATGTTTCAATACTTTCATGGTGCGCAGACTGAGCCTAATGCTCCTCAGGAGTGTGGTAAGTTCACTTGGCTTCAGATCATTTTGAGAAAATAGTAAAATAGTGTTTATTCAGCACACTTTTTCTGAAGAACGTCCAAATAGCTTTAGGTGATGCAAGAGGCTGAAAAGAAGAGGCGCTCAGAAAAGGCATTGCTGTTGTGCTGTCTCTGTGGCTCAGTATAAGAAACATTGTTCATGTACTCTCTCTGGGGTTCAGTAGAAGAGGCACCGTTGCTGCACTTTCTCTGGGACTCTGTAGAAAAGGCACTGTTCTTCACTCTTTGGGGCTCAGTACATGAGGCACAGTTAATGTACTCTTCCTGGGGTTCAGTAGAAGATGCACCATTGCTGCACTCTCTCTGGGGCTCAGTACATGACGTACTGTTGATGTACTCTCTTTGGAGCACAGTAGAAGGAGTCATTGTTGCTGTACTCTCTCTGGGGCTCAGTAGAAGATATATTGTTGTTATACTCCCTCTGGGGTTCAGTAGAAGAGTCACTGTTGCTCTACTCTCTCTGAGGCTCAGTTCAAGATGCACTACAGATGTACTCTCTCTGGGGCACAGGAGAAGAGACACAGTTGTTCTCTCTGGGGCTCAGTAGAAGAGACACTGTAGATGTACTCTCTCTGGGGCTCTGTAGAAGAGACAGTGTTGCTGTACTCTCTCTGGGGCCCAGTAGAAGAGGCACTGTTGATGTACTCTCGTTGGAGCTCAGTAGAAGAGACACTGTTGTTATATTCTCTCTGGGGTTCAGTAGATGATGCACTGTTAATGTACTCTCCTTGGAGCTCAGTAGAAAAGACACTGTTATTGTACTTTCTCTGGGGCTCAGTTGATGATGCACTGTTGATGTACTCTCTCAGGGGCTCAGTAAATGAGGCACCATTGCTGTACTCTCTCTTGGGTTCAGTAGAAGAGGCACCATTGCTGTACTCTCTCTGGGGCTCAGTTGAAGATGCACTACAGATGTACTCTCTCTGGGGCACAGGAGAAGAGACACAGTTGTTCTCTCTGGGGCTCAGTAGACGAGACACTGTAGATGTGCTCTCTCTGGGGCTCTGTAGAAGAGACATTGTTGCTGCACTCTCTCTGGGGCCCAGTAGAAGAGGCACTGTTGTTATATTCTCTCTGGGGCCCAGTAGAAGAGGCACTGTTGATGTACTCTCTTTGGAACTCAGTAGAAGAGACACTGTTGTACTCTCTCTGGGGCTCAGTAGAAGAGAAACTGTTGTTGTATTCTCTTTGGGGCTCAGTAGATGATGCACTCTTAATGTACTCTCCTTGGAGCTCAGTAGAAGAGACACTGTTGCTGTACTCTCTTTTGGGTTCAGTAGAAGATGCACTATAGATGTGCTCTCTCTGGGGCTCAGTAGAAGAGACACTGTTGCTGTACTCTCTCTTGGGTTCAGTAGAAGAGGCACCGTTGCTGCACTCTCTCTGGCTCTCGGTAGATGAGGCTCCGTTGCTGTACACTCTCTGGGGCTCAGTAGAAGAGGCACGGTTGAACTCTCTCTGGGGCTCAGTAGAAGAGGCACAGCTGTACTTGCCCTGGGGCTTAGTACATTAGGTACAGTTAATGTACTCTTCCTGGGGTTCAGTAGAAGGTGCACCATTGCTGCACTCTCTCTGGGGCTCAGTAGATGATGCACTGTAGATGTACTCTCTTTGGAGCCCAGTAGAAGGAGTCATTGTTGCTGTACTCTCTCAGGCTCAGTAAATGAGGCACCATTGCTGTACTCTCTCTTGGATTCAGTAGAAGATGCACTGTAGATGTGCTCTCTCTGGGGCTCAGTAGAAGAGACACTGTTGCTGTACTCTCTCTGGGGTTCAGTAGAAGAGGCACCATTGCTGCACTCTCTCTGGCTCTCGGTAGATGAGGCTCCGATGCTGTACACTTTCTGGGGCTCAGTAGAAGAGGTACGGTTGTACTCTCACTGGGGCTCAGTAGAAGAGATACTGTTGCTGTACTCTCTCTGGGGTTCAGTAGAAGAGGCACCGTTGCTGCACTTTCTCTGGGACTCTGTAGAAAAGGCACTGTTCTTGACTCTTTGGGGTGCAGTAGAGGAGGCACAGTTGTACTTGCCCTGGGGCTTAGTACATTAGGCCAGTGGCGTAGCAAGGGGGGGGAGGGGGGTGCGCCCCGGGCAGCACGAGTTTTTGGGGCGGCAGATCCCCCCTGCTTTTACCTGCGGTGCGATGGGCGGCAAACTCTGGATTTGTTCGCCAGCACCCTCCCCCCCGCCCCCGCTCTTACGGCCACCACGGGCGGCAGAAGGCCTAGCTACGGCACTGTATTAGGCACAGGTAATGTACACTTCCTGGGGCTCAGTAGAAGATGCACCATTGCTGCACTCTCTCTGGGGCTCAGTACATGACGTACTGTTGATGTACTCTCTTTGGAGCCCAGTAGAAGGAGTCATTGTTGCTGTACTCTCTCTGGGGCTCAGTAGAAGATATATTGTTGTTATACTCCCTCTGGGGTTCAGTAGAAGAGTCACTGTTGCTCTACTCTCTCTGAGGCTCAGTTCAAGATGCACTACAGATGTACTCTCTCTGGGGCACAGGAGAAGAGACACAGTTGTTCTCTCTGGGGCTCTGTAGAAGAGACATTGTTGCTGTACTCTCTCTGGGGCCCAGTAGAAGAGGCACTGTTGATGTACTCTCGTTGGAGCTCAGTAGAAGAGACACTGTTGTTATATTCTCTCTGGGGTTCAGTAAAAGAGTCACTGTTGATGTACTCTCTTTGGAACTCAGTAGAAGAGACACTGTTGTACTCTCTCTGGGGCTCAGTAGAAGAGACACTGTTGTTGTATTCTCTTTGGGGCTCAGTAGAAGAGACACTGTTGTTGTATTCTCTTTGGAGCTCAGTAGAAGAGACACTGTTGTTATATTCTCTCTGAGGTTCAGTAAAAGAGTCACTGTTGATGTACTCTCCTTGGAGCTCAGTAGAAGAGACACTGTTGCTGTACTCTCTCAGGGGCTCAGTAAATGAGGCACCATTGCTGTACTCTCTCTTGGGTTCAGTAGAAGAGGCACAGTTGCTGCACTCTCTCTGGCTCTCGGTAGATGAGGCTCCGTTGCTGTACACTCTCTGGGGCTCAGTAGAAGAGGCGCGGTTGTACTCTCTCTGGGGCTCAGTAGAAGAGGCACAGCTGTACTTGCCCTGGGGCTTAGTACATTAGGCACAGTTAATGTACTCTTCCTGGGGTTCAGTAGAAGATGCACCATTGCTGCACTCTCTCTGGGGCTCAGTAGATGACGCACTGTAGATGTACTCTCTTTGGAGCCCAGTAGAAGGAGTCATTGTTGCTGTACTCTCTCAGGGGCTCAGTAAATGAGGCACCATTGCTTTACTCTCTCTTGTGTTCAGTAGAAGATGAACTGTAGATGTGCTCTCTCTGGGGCTCAGTAGAAGAGACACTGTTGCTGCACTCTCTCTGGCTCTCAGTAGATGAGGCTCCGATGCTGTACACTTTCTGGGGCTCAGTAGAAGAGGCACCATTGCTGCACTTTCTCTGGGACTCTGTAGAAAAGGCACTGTTCTTCACTCTTTGGGGTGCAGTAGAGGAGGCACAGTTTTACTTGCCCTGGGGCTTAGTACATTAGGCCAGTGGCGTAGCAAGGGGGGGGCCCGCCCGCTCTTACGGTCACCACGGGCGGCAGAAGGCCTAGCTACGCCACTGCATTAGGCACAGTTAATGTACACTTCCTGGGGCTCAGTAGAAGATGCACCATTGCTGCACTCTCTCTGGGGCTCAGTAGATGACGTACTGTTGATGTTTTGGAGCCCAGTAGAAGAGACACTGTTGATGTACTCTCTTTGGAGCCCAGTAGAAGAGACACTGTTGTTGTACTCTCTTGGGTCAGTATAAGAGGCACCATTGCTGCAACTCTCTCTGGGGTACAGCAGAAGACTCACTGTTGCAGTACTCTTTCTGGTGCTCTGTAGAAGAGGCCCTGTTGTTGTACTCTCCCTGGGGCTCTATAGAAGAGGCAGTGTTATGCATCTTCTGTGGCTCAGTAGAAGAAGCACTGTTGTTGTACTCTCTCTGGGGCTCAGTAGATATGCTCTCTCTTGGGCTCAGTAGATATGCTCTCTCTTGGGCTCAGTAGATATGCTCTCTCTTGGGCTCAGTAGATATGCTCTCTCTTGGGCTCAGTAGATATGCTCTCTCTTGGGCTCAGTAGATATGCTCTCTCTTGGGCTCAGTAGAAGAGGAATTGTTGTTGTACACTCTCTGGAGTTCAATAGAAGGACACTATTCTGGTACTCTCTCTGTGGCTCAGAGGGACACTGTTGTGGTACTCTCTCTGGGGCTCAGTGGGACACTGTTGGTGTACTCTCTCTGGGGCTCAATATAAGAGAAGTAGTGAAGTCGTGAATTAAGCAGAAATGCTTAATTATAGGTCTTGAAGAAGGCCGCAACACCTATGTTGAGGGTTATAGGCTGACACATGTCGACCTCCTTTTGTGACACGAGAAAACAGGTTTTAAATTTTCCTGCAGTGCCCTGTTTTTTTAATACTGGCCCTGGGACACACTAATAAAGGTATGTGCATACTCCGCAGCTAGTTTTAATCATCACAAGTTTCTTTTCTTTTCTTTTTGCTTTGCTGCCCTCATCACCCTTAGCTCATCTAAAAGGTATTCACTAATCCTCTCAAAAACATCCCTGAGCTCCTCCCTCTCAGGGAGGGGGTTGTAGCCCGCACCGTGCTGAGGTATCATGGTGCGAGGAGGTTCCAGATGGTAAAGTATGCCACCTTTTATGGATGAGGGAAATCGTCCTCTAAAAGGGATACTTCCTCCAGTATTGCTTTGCTTGTTCAGACCCAGGAGTTTCTGTTGTGGTTCAGAGGAAAAATAAGTGGCGATCACCAAAAATGAGTGCCGGTAGGCCCCACTGGCTACCACTGGGTCAAATTAAGCATGGTGTAGCACTTTATGCTGTAGCCTTCACTGCTCTGTACAGTACCATGAAGAAAGTTATTCGGTGTGATGCAGCATGTCAGTATCCAGCAAAACTATGCCAGATATTATACAGCACTTTAATATATGCCATGCAGTATTTTATTTATTGTGATGCTGCCCGTGTTCTGTTCAGCGCTGCATTCAGTACTGAGCAGTGCAGTGTCAGTTTTGTACAGTTTCTCATTTAGTTCAGAGTGTTGTACTTTATTCCATATAATACCATTTTTTTATCCAGTACAATGCAATACTTTCTTCAGTATCTGACTACTTCATTCAATGTTGTCTCTGTTTACTTGTGAGTAGTATATTTTGTACCAAGCAGCACTTGCTGGTTCCATGCAGTATTTCATTTGAGCCCTTCAATCAGGTTTGCAGCTATTAATGGTGCAGCCTGTGAAATTGCACCGAGACCGAGTGGGGTGAGGAGCCCCATTGCGCCTGCAACTACATTGGATCCTGCTTCACTTCTAGTGCCTTAAGACTTCTTTGCTCTGTTGAGGGATAGGAAAAAGGTGGGGGAAGTGGATGGATACCCCCTCTCCATTTAACAAGGTTGCTTCACTAATTAAATGCCAAGCCAGGAGGAGGGCTTTATGGTGTGCACAATCTGTGCCTGGTGCATGCCCGTCCCACCTTTTGTGTGCTCGCAAGCGAAGGTCAGCATCAGCGCAATGGTTTAGCTATCAATGGAGCAGCAAGTCCAGTGGCACCTGGCCTAGGAGAGTTAGGGTTCGCTGTACCCAAGTTATGGTTGTCTTTTTTTTACCCAGGTGGTTGGTTGTGGGGGAGGAATTGTCCTTGCTTGCATTAGTGTCCATGACATCCTTGCTGTGCCACTGCTACCAGTCCTTTATTCTTCTTCATGCAATACATCATTGAGGGTAGCAGCGGTGTTCAGTATAAAACAATACAGTATTATGGCCAAGTATGCCTCCAGCATGCTATATACAGGATCGCTCGAATTATGCAACTCTTTGGGACTGCGTTTTCTGCATAAATATGGATTTGCAATATTTGCCACATAATCCATCATCTGCTGCATAATCTTCAGATTTTAAAAAAAAAGTGTTTCTAGCTCAAATGGACCAAAAGTTACTAAAAACATTGCATCATGTGCTTCCACACAGTGGAAGGCCCTTCATAAAAGTAAGTTGATGGTCTTCCTTCAGTTGCCTATTGCTGTGTTTGGCTGTTAAATTGGTACTAATAAGGTGAAATCGTTGCACAGTGTTACCATCAATAAAAATAACAAAATAATGAAGTAATATTATCACAAAATGTGCCTCACTATGCTGCATAATTTGCCTTTTTCTTGCTACATAATTCGGTCCCACCTGCTGCATAATTCCAGTGGATCTGTTTATATATTTCCATAAATATGGAAGGTCAGATAACAGCACAATCACATGCATGTACACACATAGTGACAGTCCCACACAGCCCTTCTCACCTCCAAGTGTGTATATATATATATATACACACACACACAGTCTCTTGCTCTCTTCCTCTTCTGCTTTCTCTCTCCATCTCTTTCTCTCATCTGTATGCAGACATCAGTTGAGATATTTGTATTTTTATTGAGGGCAGGACTAGAACCCACATCAGGCCTGTCAAAAATGTTCAAAATCGCCCCATACTGCAGGAGGCTATGACTAGAATGGGGCCATGTGTTAATGGCTGGTTTATGGCAGCCAATCGTGCTCTGAAAGCAGCCTCTGGCCTGCAGGCTACCGGGGAAGTGACAAGGTGGCAGAATGGCCAGTGCAGCCCTGTATTTGTTTACTTACCTTCAGATGGCTGCCTTCACAGGCCCTCTCACTAGGCTGAGGCTTTCTCCAGCACCCTAGTTGGGCCCTGCACTGTCCATTAGACTCATGGTGATGCAAGGACTTGCCATTGGTTAGAGCGCTGAGAGGCACATCAAAGAAACCCAATTAAAGACACACTTCGGCTCAAACAGCACTGCCCGATAGGATTCTAAATGCACAAACAACCTGGATGAGGTCTACTCACCGGCCGAGGCTTGGGCAGTTTGTGCATGCTTTTTCCCCAAGTCAGGAGAGGATGTGGCCTAATGGCTAGGGTGGTCGATCTCAAATCTGGGGAACTGGTTGGAGTCTCTGCAATGGCGCTCAACATCCTGTGATTCTGGGCAAATTACTTAATCTCCCCATGCCTAACAAAAATGAATGTGTCCTTGTGTAACGCAACTGGTGCTCATGTAAAGCGCTCTGATACCTGATACCTTAGGGTCAAGTTTGCGCTATATAAAATTAAAGAAAAAAAAGTCAGTGTGACAGTCTAAAGCTGTGAGTTACAGCTTTGGACTTTTAGACTGACGGGAAAAACGTGTGTGCGGGGGGGGGGCAACACCCGAACGCCGCATTGTGCGAGCTGCTACCTCTACACAGGTTCTGCCAGCCTTGAAGCCAGACGTCTACTGTTTCTCTACCATGATAAGTTTGCCGACACTTTTCACCACCTTGAAAAGCATATAGAAACCAGAAAAATTAAAGCGTTATTGTCTGATTTACAGTAGGGTGATAACAGAAAATATACCTAAAAATGGCTGATTTACAGTTCTCCTATTATATTCAACCTATATAGAGTGAGGCAGATGTCCATCTGGCCCACCAATGAGAAGAGCAGGGCTTGAAGTGGGCCGGGTCCCGCCGGTGCTGAGCACCGGCAGCTCTAAAAAGCAGGTGTTGAGACGGGCCCCTATCGGGCTCTCCATTTTTGACATCACACTCCGGGTAAAAAACAATCTTAACTCTGCAGCAGGGCCACCCTTCACTGCCTTTGGGGTAACTTCGAAGAGACTCGTTAAAGTTCTTTCACAGTCTCATCATTTCAGAAGTGATGGATTGTCATATTATATTCAACAAAGTCATAGTTATTGCTTATGCAACTAACAACCATTGACAAAGCCAATAGTTTTGGCTTGCTGTAGGTGTACTTTTACTTGTATTATATATCTGGATGCAATGACAGAAGCAGCAAAATACCAGACGGGCGGCACACTGCTAAGCACAGATTTTTCGCTTATGTGTCATAAGCCACGCCTTTAATTACATTGACCACGCCCCTTTCAGAGACCCCCCCCCAGTTTTTTCATTCCACTTAAAGCCCTGGAGAACAATAAGGTAAGACAGAAATGGTGGTGTTTCAACCAACCTATGCAAAGTGGCCGATCTGCTGCCATGCCTGGTGGAATTAACCCCAACAAGATTTGTCACACAAATGGTGACCTTTCATTGGCTGGTAAGCAGGGCTTTAAGTGGGCCGGGTCCTAAAAAGCAGGTGGTGAGACGGGTCCCTATCAAGCTTTCCATTTTTGCCCTGACCCTGAGAATGAAAAAAAATCTTTGCAAAAGTACCACCCCCACTACCTCTGATCTAACTTCAAAGAGACTCATTATAGTTCTTTCGCAGTCTCATTTCAGAACTGAAGCATTTTGAATATTCCATACAATGAAGCCATAGTTGTTGCTTATTTATCTTATGCAACTAACAACCATTCGCAAAGCAAATAGGCCTGGCTTGTTGTAGGTGTAATTTTACTTGTATTATATATCTGGATGCAATGACAGAAGCAGCAAATTACCAGTCGGGCGGCACTCTTTTCCGAGCACAGATTTTTATCTTACTTTTTAAACCACGCCCTAATTACATTGGCCCGCCCCTTTTAGAGACCTCCCCACCCCACCCCCTCCCGGTTTTTCATCCCACTTAAAGCCCTGCTGGTTAGTATAGAGTCCCTTGCACGTTAGCGACACTAGTCATGACTCAAGGAAACTGGCAATGTATTAACACTTTTGGGATACTATTTGTTGGGTGCAGTGCATGCACGAGCGCGGTGACATCGTAAATGCTGTCGCGCTCGCTCATAATGTTATTTGTGTATATTTAAAATGATGTGGTGATCTGCTGGCACCAGCGTGTCACCGATTGTGGCTCGTTCGTGCCGCGGATTAAGAAATGCTGGCGCAGCAACCGCTATGCGGTCCTTGTATGGGGAGTGTTTTTCTTTGAGGTTGGGAGCGTGCTGGGTGATGGGGAATGCATATCAGACGGGGTCTGGGGAATATTTGTATTTGTATTTATTAAATTAGCACAGTTAATTAAAACCATTGCAATGAAGTCGTCTCTGTGGCATCTTAACCGCATTAAAAAAAAACTGAGACGGAACAACCGTCAGGTTTAAGGCGCATGTTACAAACAAAACATCTTATACAGTGGCCATAGCAGTAGTTCAAAGCAACAAGTTCGAAGATAAGATGAGTCTTATGGCTCAATCTAATGAAGAAAGAAAAAACGCTAAAACATTTTTGCAAAATAATCCGTAATAAGTTTTTGGGGAGGAGGGACCGGTTGTTGGGCAACAGGAGGAGGAGAGAGCAGGTTATCCAAAAGTCTCACATATTTTCCGGACCTTGCGATTGATTGTATATCTGTACAGATAAAACAGAGAGCAGATGCCTCCCAACAGGTGCTGATGCCCTTTTTAAGATATAGTGGTTTGAGGAGGAGCCTTCTTGGGGCATCTAGGGCAGGACAGCAGCAAAAAAGATGTAGCCATGATTCGGACCTGTAGTTGCACAGTCTGCAGGCCCCCTCCTTGCCAGATGGTGCCCATCGATTAAAAGCAATGGAGCGCAGTCCTAGATGACGCATAAACATTATATTTTTGCGGGCCGCTGCATTTAAACTGTCAGAGAGATATGGTTGCGGTAACCCAGGAAGGTACGATTCATTTAAGGGGCGCAGGATAGTAGACGTTTTTAATGCCTGGATGTCCTTCTGGTAAGAGATTTGTCTTGCCTGCTTGTTGATAACCCTTTTCCAGACTGTGTAGGGAATAGAGTCTGCTGTGAGTGATGTTTCATCAATTTGTAATACACTTAAAGCTTTTACTATTTGTCGATTCCATGGGTTCCCAGAGCAGGCGAGGGTTTATTTTAACCGGGCTTTAAGCGTGTTGTCTGCGGCTTTTAGTACCCTTATATAGTACTTCAAGGTATCTGCCTCACAGGAGATGGATTGTCTTGTAAGGCCCAGCTCCAGTCGTAGTCTTGCCCTGTGAATGTGGTTCGGAAGACGGAAGATTTTTTTATAAGTGGTGATCTGGGCATGGTCAAGACTGGCCGAGCATGCATCAGGGAAGGCCTGGTGCCCATAAGTTAGGGCGGGAAGAAGAGTAGCTTTAATCACCTTCAATATGGGTTCTGCGGAGGGACTACTCAGGGACTGGTTGAGTCGAGTCAGGCTGTATGTTATTGTTCCAGCTCTCTTTTTCAGAGCGGCTAGATGGACTGATGGTCTGGAAGACTCACTGAACCAAACCCCCAGGTAGTTGTATTTTGATGTTGATTTGATCTTGGCGGGCCCGATATTCTATGTTAGAGTTTTCTTTTTTTTTGCAGCGGCCAAAGATCAGGACCTTGGTCTTATCCTGATTGATTTTGAGAGCATTAGCTGCGTTGTATTCGCTAAGCTTACACAAGGCTCGTTGAAGGCCGGACTTGGTCTGATCCATGATGACAATATCATCAGCATACTGCAAAATGTGCAAATTCGTTTTTGCATGACCCAATTTTGGCAGAAGCAGACTGCTTTGCTCCAGGAATCTGCCCAGGTCGGCGGTGTACAGGTTGAACAAGAGGGGTGCGAGGACGCATCCTTGCTTAAGGCCGTCTGATGTTGGAATTTTTGCAGAGACGGTCTTGGGGCCAGTTCTAATTCGCACCCATGTGTTCTTATGCAAGGAAATAAGGGCTCCAAGGAGACTCCCTGGGATCCCCCACTTATCTAGTTTCCTCCAAAGGGTGTTACGAGACACTTTGTCGAAAGCAGCACTGTAGTCTATGAAGCAGCAGTAAAGGGGAAGCCGACCTCTTTGTGCTGCTTGTTGGCTCAGAATGGCTAAGGCAGTGATATTGTCAATTGTGGAGGCAGAAGCTTGAAACCCAGATTGAAAATATGGTAGGATATTGTTTTCCACAACCCAATCTTCTAGTGACTTAAGAAGACACCGAGCGTAAACCTTGGCCTCCAGGTCCAGTAGGGCTATAAGTCGGTAATTACCTGGGAGAGATGGGTCTCCTTTTTTTTAAATTGGGCATAAAATTGAGCCTTTCCAAGAATCTGGCGCCTGGAAAGTAATGAATGCATGGTTATATAGGGGGAATAGTAGCTTGGCCCATTCTTCCTGCGCGCTTTTGAATACGGCAGATGGAAGGCCGTTGGGCCCTGGGGCACCCTCATTTTTCATGGATTTCAAGAACCTGCCGATCTGGGCCGGGGTGGTCAGCTCACAGGTGTCCATCGGCGAATAGTCGGAAGAATCTCTGGTATCGACCTCCGCGGAGACAAAGCCTTCACAGCAGTATTGTTGAGTGACGTACCTAGACCAGGCTTCTTCAGACACTGCGTTCCTCCTGCTCTTGTTGGAGGAACGAAGTTTGTTTATGTGATTCCAAAAATGAGTCAGGTTTCTTTCCTTTAGCAGACCGAATATTTTTTGCCAGTCCTTCTCTTCTTTTTGTTTCTTAGCTTCCCATATTGATTTTTTGTAGGCTTTACGTAATAGGGCCATATTGTTGGCGGAGAGCTCTGTAGTTTTAAGTTCATGCAGGCGCGCGGCCCTCCTTAGAGCTCTTCTTTGGGAGACTAAGACCGGGTTGAGGGGCCGCCGCGAGGGAGGCCCAGGGTGACTACGATGAACTTCAGGGCCCGTTAAAAGATCTCTTAATTTAATAATGACTGAGTCCCACCTATGATGGTAGTCAGTGGGAGAGTATTGAGTGAAGTTTGGAATTGTTTCCCTGATCCAGGAGCCCACCTTGGCAACACCCAGAGAGTCCCATTTGATTTTTCTGACTAGTGTGTGGAGTTCGGTTTGCGTTGAATGCCCCACTTCGATAACTTCAGCAGCAACAGGAACTTGTAGGTCCATTGTTACAGCCAAGGGGTTGTGATCACTCTCTGTGTGGGTGGGGATCTCCAGTTTGACTAAATGACTAGCCAAAGATGATGATAAAAAGATATAATCAATGGTCGAGAGATTCTTGAATGTTGTAGATAGATAGACATTGGGATCTTGTGCCAATGCGATTTGCTTCGCAGAACGAAGGTTATAGTTAGTTAATAAAGTGTTCATGGCTTCTTGCTCTTTCGATTTAGTAGCTAAGTGGTTGTTAAGTCCCAAGCCCCTGATGTTAAAGTCACCTAGTAACAGAACTTCAGCAGAGGCGAACTCGAGTAGGAGCTCATCCATGTGCTTCATCAAAAGGGCTGTTGCCAATGATTTTGATGTTTTAACTGTATTATGGTAACAATTAATTAAAAGAAGAGGAAAGGCCCTAGTTGGAGTTGAAAGACCTGTAATTAATAAGATTTGCCCAGCCGAAAAGTTCCAATAAAGGGGGTTAACTGCAATCTTACAGGTATGTTTTATGAAAATGGAAAGCCCCCCAGAAGGTCTGCTGAAAGAATGAGGCCGGGACGCTGATTGAAAGAATTCATAATACCCATGTAAAACTGATGGAGCCAAAGACCAAGTCTCTTAAAAGCAGATGATGTCACTTTTACTCAAATATTCCACAGCAGATTTAGATGAAAGTGTTGACTTCAGCCCGGCAGCGTTCCAAGAAGAAATGGTCAGTTTGGAGTCGGACCTCTTGCTTGAACCATTAGGAGGAGTACTGCCGGGAGCAGGTGACTGGTGGTTCTCAGAGAGGATGCCCATGGTGGGAGTGAATAATATAGGGGGCAGGAAGATTTGATTTACACCTCACCGAGCGTTGGTTATTGTTGTATGAAATGTTGATAAAATTGTCCACTTTTGATGCATCTGGCAGCCAATTGTGGGTTGCTCCCTGTGACCCTTTCAGGACACTTCTGTGAGGTCTCGCTATGTCGTTCTGAAGAAGTACGTAGGGATATTTTTGTTGAGGAGGGACCCAGAGTTCTATACCCCAGTCTGCAAAGAGCCTGGCCTCCCCAAGAATTGAGTCCCTTAGGGATTCTCGTATCCACGTTGTTACAGTTGCTTCCGAGACCCCTTTCCCCGGTATTAAGACAAACTTGACTGCTATGAGATATGGGGAGGTTATCCCCTTAAGCACCGGAACGTGCTTGAAAAGGCGAAAAAGATTGGATCTATTAAGAATATCATGTGGGCCCTTGTGAGCATAGTGAGGAATAAAAACAAGATCTGCCTGATTTTCAGGGCCTTGATTATTCTGCAACCCATCTGCGTCAAGGGGGAACTAAGGGGCCTTAGAGTGAAAAGGTGTGACGTCAGATAAGAAGTATTTCCCCTCAAGTTGGCTTTGCTCAACCGAGGCCTGTGGCGGTTGGGACTGAAAAGGCATTGGCCTTTGTGGAGAATAAGCCCGAAGGGTTTTAGTCGAGTCGACTGTTGGATCACGCAAAGAAGGGCCCATCGGGCCGCAGACAGTTGTAACATGTGAAACGGCGGTGTTATGACTTATGTTTCCTGTACACTTGTTCAAACCGCTCCATAAGATTGGGGCTTCCCCTGCAGACTGAACAGTAGTATCTTGCATGCCCAAACATTGACCTTGTGGGGGTGCCCCCGTATTTTGAGTTGGCGAAAACCCAGGCTTCGTGATAGTTGAGTACAGCTCAGTGACGCCGGGGGCCGTAGAAATCGCCTTAGAGGCTTCCTGAATGTTTATCAAAGGATTATCGGTGAAGTCATTATTGTCAGTAAGAGCCGATCTAAAATCAGAGATTGTCGTTTTTGTTTTTGAAACCTGATGGAAAATGGGAGAGCCCCTTATCTTCAGAATCTGGTTTAATAGTAGCCCCTGCTCCAACTAGCCCAGATCTCCGTTTTGCGAGACGTTGTTTTTTAGTTTGTTTTTTTAAGTTTCTTTTTGTCCCTTCTAGAAATTGATGGTTTTATTGGGAGATTGGAGGGCAAGAGGGAGACATTTAAGGGATCAACGAGTCCGGACTGCATAGAAACCGCTGGAGTGGCCGTTGGACAAAGGGCGCTAAGAGGTGCCGGGCCAGCTTTAGGGTCACTGATGCCGGTCCCCGTTGGCTGAGGAGGGGTGGAAGTAGACTCTTTGGGATCTGAGTCCAAAGAGGAAGAAATGGATCTTCTGGGTGATGGCAATTTGTCATTAGTTGCACGGCATGAAGACTGTTTGAAGGGGGACCCGCTTTGAGCCTTTTGGAAAAGTTTAGGTTTGCCACTGCTGTTAATGTGAAGCTTCACGCTGTCCAAAAGCGAGCCCAAAATTTCTGGAAGGGATGAGAGTTTATTGATTAATGACAAGCGTTGGTGCCATCGGAGGGCCCTATTGGCCTTTCAAGAGAACTTATCCTAGAGTCCAAATCGGCCAAAGTTGAGGCCAAGGTTTGAATTAAATCCATCTGAAGGTCCATTTTCTGAGATTGCCATAATAAGGCAGTTGCAATAGAGTCT
Organism: Calotriton arnoldi; assembly: GCA_963921515.1. NCBI lineage: Eukaryota > Metazoa > Chordata > Amphibia > Caudata > Salamandridae > Calotriton > Calotriton arnoldi. The sequence goes on from CAWUFW010002212.1 coordinate 1,594,583, forward strand.
TCTTTTACGTGCAAGGACGTCAGTGAGATCGAAAGAGGACTCATGGGACCCGGGGGTGTAGACGAGACCCTGTCTGCTTGCGCTGCGATGAAAGAGCTGTGATGAGAGCTGAAGCCCGGAGATTGTGCAAGGGAGGCCTCAATTCGGGTTTCTAGGGAGGCAAGGAACCGATCAGAAAGGTTTTTCGGTTCAAAGGGGCTATCATACATAAACCTCTTGCTGGGAGACAGAGAGTCAGTAAGTTCACTTAGAGGAGCTCCCAGATTGCAACACATGGCAGGCTCGGGGAGTGTATGAGCTGCTACAGGGTCACCGCTGCCTTCTTGAGGGAGTGAGAAAGCGAGCGGACTGCTGTCGTGAACTCGAACTTGCAGGTTGGTTGCAGTAAGTGTTGTAGAATCTAGAGCAGTGAGATCTCTGGAACCAGGGGAATAGGCTCTTAATGAATTGATGGAGGCGACCTGGATTGAAATGGAACCAGCCTGAGGAAGCCTGGACTGCTGGTGACTCTCAGGAGATACCTGGGCCTTGGGCGAACAGGAGCGAGAGTCGGCAAGAAATGGTCCGTCAGTAGGGGCGGGGCTGGAAGAGGGAAGCTGAGCGTGGGCCTGCGCTTCTGGCCCAGGCCTCGTCGTCGCAAGAAGGACTGGGCCGGTCTGGATCAGAGACTGAGGTGAGGCTTTACTAAAAAACTCATTGATCCGTACTTGTGACAATTGGCCTCCCGATGATGATGATTTGTCTCGAAGTGGCAGCGACTGCTGAGGGTCTCCAGGTGGGTCCTGAGTAGTGTCGACTCGAAGGGTGGTGCCCTTTCTCCGAGGGAGTTTCCTTGGTTGCATTGTAGATTGTGTAAATTGTCCTTCCATATACCCCTGAATTTTAGGGAGATTCTGCGCAGTTTCCCTAAATTCCAAAAGCCTCTGAGGGCACCACTCTCTCCGCAAGATCCCCTCCCGGTGTTGGAGGCCGGGGGTTGCTTGCCACACTATCCGCTGTTGAGGTTAATGAGACTGTCGTAAAACAGAAGAGCTATGAGAAGCTGTGAGAAGCAGGCTGTATCTGTAGCCGTGGACAGACTGTAGGGAGGCTATGAGCGGGTAGGGCGCGGGGGTAGAAAGAGAGACAAGCGGGGCACACAAGGCGGGACCGCAAGCCGCACCCGACCTAGTCAGGCCACCTCCACGATTCCGAACCGAGGGCACTCACTTACCGGCCGCCCGCTAATGGCGGCCGCGCTTGCCAGGGCTTTTCCAGGGCCAACTTTGGGCCAACCTTGCACACCTCCCTGCTGATGGATGAGCTTGCCCAAGCCTACCTTACACTCCTCCTTGCTGGACTGAGCTGGGTTGAGTTGAGCTGGACGCCTGCTGCCTCGCTGTCCTCAAAGCGCCAAGATCCGAGGCCAAGTCAGCTGCGTGGACACATAGCGGCTAATGGCTAATGGCGGTAGCGGCGGCCGTAGCGGCAATTGTGGGCGATGAAGTTTTTAACCTTGGTGCACCCCTCGGTGGCGGGGAGCAGGAGTCTGCGGGTCAGCGGGTCAGCGGGGAGCAGCCTTCCCCTCACGCTACCTCGCACCCGCGCTGAACCGGTGCTGAGCGGCTTCACCAAGCTGCGAGCCGGACGAATGTGCGAAAAACCTGGACTGGATGTTTTTGGTAGAAAGTCATGCCTGGGGAATAACGGGCATTCATTGCTAGGAGACTCGCCTGTAACTTCCTTGTTGGACTTCTTCAAATAAACACTCTTTTGTTCCTGCTGTGACCGTGCATTATTCGTGTTGCAGAGTTCTGTTATTAATGTGGATAACTTGCTTACATTTGGCGACGAGGATGGAGGGTCCATGGTGAATTTGAGCCGGGTTTCACTGTGCAAGGAAGGGGTTCATTCTTGGGCTACTAAGGATAACCTGGGTAATGTTTTCGTTGAAGTGAGTAATGAGGAGTGCAGTCGATTAGGCAATGGGGTGTGTGAACCAAGTTGTTCCACATCTGGTGACACGCCTACCAACACTACTATGATGTCAAATAAACACTCTTTCGTTCCTACTGTGACCGTGCAATATTCGGGTTGCAGAGTTCTGTTATTAATGTGGATAACTTCCTTACATTTGGCGACGAGGATGGAGGGTCCATGGTGAAGTTGAGCCGGGTTTCACTGTGCAAGGGAGTGGTTTATTCTTGGGCTAATAAGGATAATCTGGGTGATGTTTTCCTTGAAGTGAGTAATGAGAGCAATGGGGTGTGTGAATCAAGTTGTTCCACATCTGGTGACACGCCTACCTACACTACTATGATGTCAAATAAACACTCTTTTGTTCCTGCTGTGACCATGCTTGATTCGTCTTGCAGAGTTCTGTTGTTAATGTGGATAACTTCCTCACACTATTCCTCTGTCTACATTTGGTGGAGTAAATCCCAACATTCGTAGATTTTCCACCCGAGGTTCTGCCCAAGTGGCTCCTCAGAGGTCAGTTACAGCCATTTTGGAGCCTGATTACGAGTTTTGTTTTATTCCGATGGGACTAGTATCAGGAGTTACCAGTTTCATTCTAATTAAGGGTCCTGTGGACCGCCATGGGTCCGGTATCTTTCACTGGGAGACTCCACCTCCTAAAAGCAGATACAGTCAGCAGATGAAATACAGTGTGAAGTGAGAAAAAACCTGTGCAATCTGGAATAGAATTACTGATTACCCCGGTAATTCCTCATTTCTAAGGCGGCCGTCAGAATCCCACTTGTAATAGCCAGTGGCGTTACATCCTCTGCTGGCCCCTGGAGTTACAGATGGCCCTGCTATCAGCACCTCTGGGGCAGTGAGCTCTGGGGATCTGATAATGTGATCCTTAGTGGCAGTGCTTAATTTGAGCCGGTGCTGTGCACCGGCACTTAATTGGTTTCCGGTGCTCGGCACCGGCACCTAATTGTCAATATCACACTTAGGGCAGTCTGCCACAAGGTGGCGCTGCTCATGAAATTTAGAGATGAGCAGTATAACAGTTGTTTAGGAAACAATATACATTACAAAATTGCTAATACCTGCCACCCCAGCCATTCCTTTAGCTATGGGGAACTGGAATAATCTGAACTGTCGCATTTACGTGCGAGAGCGATGGTTAGTAGTTGTTTTGGCAGCAATGACAAGGGCGATGGGTGGTGCAAGCTGCAGTGGCCTCCTGGTCAGAGCCCTGGCACTTAATATTTTACAAATTAAGCACTGCTTAGTGGGGAAACGTCTGCCTACCCTGGGAGAGAACCACAAACGGGATTGAGGGCCTCATTTATGAGGCCCGTGAGGCCCTACCATCACTATTGCGCCGCCAGAACCTCACTTTTTTGACGTTCCAATGGCGCAATGTGCCACTGGCATATTTATAAGGCCACGTAAAGCCATGTTACGTGGCTTTTCGTGGCCTTATAAATGTGTCAACACAGTGGATGGTGGCTGTTCCTAAGAAAAGGACGAACTCTACAACCTATTCTGGTTGAGATGTAGTGTGTCCAGAAAGATAATAAATCGGTGGGATCAAAATAAAGGTGGGGGAATTCCTCCTTTTAGAATTGGTGCCCTCACACACCCTTGCGGGTGTTATGCTTCATCATCGGGCTTTGCTCCTAGTGGGGGTGGCGCTGCAGTCCCCCACGGGCCCCGCGAGAGGGCTCTTTGTCGGAGATCTTTTATAGGAGGTGTCGCAGTTGTGCATGCGGGTGTGTGGGCCTCGTGAAAAAGTGTGTGTGTGATAAAATTACCTAACCAGAACCCCAATATAATTTTATTCAGGGGTCCGGAAGATAAATAAAAAAATTGGGGGCTGGAGCTATTCCTAGACAGCAAATATGTAGGGGGGATAGGTATGCTCCCGCTGCTCTCAGTTCGTGAAAGTAGTGTGAAGGTGAAGTGGGGTCAACATGTTTCGCGCGTATAGCGGGTCCCTAATGGATCCTCAGTGCGCTTCATCAGGACCGTGAAAAAGGTGATATTAAAACCGTGGGAGTCAGGGAAAGACACCCTGAACTTCCACCATACCTATAATAAGGTCAACATGCGTCTTAGCGCTAAGAGATACGTGCTATCCGTATTCTCATGATCCCAACCTAGTGGAGACACAAAAGAAAGAAAGAGAAAAATGACACAGTACAGAGCATAAAGAAACATTCAGTATGATCATACAAATGTGGATTCACATGTCGTGGTGATGCATCTCTCCCACAAGAAACTTTACAGCAAGCTCAATGTAACAAGCCGCGATGTTGGTGGTTAGGCACTTCTGTGTGTGATGGTGGTTTTCACACAGTAACGGCCAGTATGACGGCGGAATAACACTTGCTGTGTTCCCGCCATATAACTAGCCTATACTGGTAATGTATGTTAACATGCTTGTGTCAATGGTGGGTAAGCATGTATCTATAGTGGACATGCAGGCTGTCTGGCAGAGTATAAGAGGCAGTTATCGGCAGCATTGATGCGGTAGTTATTAACCATTTGCTCAGTGTGGTCTGATCTCAATCGCCCCTTAGTGATTAAACAAAGGTTCAACATAATGCGAGTGCTCACGGTGGAGAAATCATGTAAATAGGAACTTTAAAAACAAGCCGCCGTGACACGAGAAGTTGGTAATAGTTGTACATGGCATGTTATGCGAAACGCAGTAAGATAGCAAGGCAGAAAGAGAAACGCCTACCCCTCTGTAAGTAAAGGTGGGCCACGCCGGCGAGTGCTGCGGGAGATAGGAGACCAGAGCTGCACAAGCGGGAAAAGGAAAATGACTCCGTTAGCCCTTAGTCGAAGAACATGGTGAATATACCTGGACTGGATCAGCTGGAGCGCGGGTCTTTTGTGTGCGTTTAAATGCAAACAGTGGGGGTGGGCCTGGGCTGAAGCTGCCAGTCTCGAGGATCTTCCAGTATCTTCAAAAGACACTGGAAGATCCTCGAGACAGGCAGCTTCAGCCCAGGTCCACCCCCACTGTTTGCATTTAAACGCACACAAAATCTGAGAGACATCTTGGTCCATACCCGACCAAAACCCACAACACAGAGACAAACCACACTGTGGTCCCTACCTCCAGTAGAGGGACACTTTCCGTGCGGGACATGCGCAGTGTGCCCTCAGACTTCAGCATCCAAACAGATAGACCTTGGACTGAATAGAACTTGGCTTCAAAAACGCCATACTAACTGCAACACAAAAAATTGTATATACCTTAACCCCATGCCCTTGTTCGATGAGGTATGTGGGCATGACTACCCGCCCTGTTAAGACCCGCATTGGGGAACACAAAAGCACTATTCGCTGTAGAAAAACCAACACTAGGCTTCAGAACCATTGCCTAGAGAAAAATCATTCCCCAGACAGTCTTCGCTGGACCATAATTGAATCCAATCCCAACTGGTCCACACACACATTATTTAGACAAGAACAACGGTGGGTGTTCCGTATAAAAAGTAACAAGGATGGGTTGAATGATGACATACCATGGGTGGAACTGGGATGATAATATTAGTTCTAACAAGAGCTAACACGGTTACCTGCCAATGGATCCTTGACATAGACTGTGGGCTGGTCCGGGGTATATGTCACTCCTTCCCTATACCGTTCCCTACCACCAGAGGAGTCTACCCCGCTTTCTGTGGAAGATATTGCACTCAGGATCGCTATGGCCATGCGTGATCCATATATCAACCAGTTACTACCACCTGATAAAGAGCCATCAACAACCCGACTTCTGCTGATATCAGGGATAGTACATGCCTCTGCCATTTGGCTTTACATAGGATATCCCCTATAACCATTTGTTGTGATAAGGAGGGTCTGAACGTTAGATTTGAGATCTATCCCGGCTTTTGCAAGCAGCGCTACTAACATTACTATTGATATTCATTTACTTCTCTCCAACATGGCGCACTTGAATATGCTGATTTGGCACATATTTAATACACTGCCTGTGAGAGGGATGGGCGGAAACAGAATCTAGGAGGCTTAAGTGGTTTGGCAATGATGTTATTTATTCAGAGTCTATGGCGAATTAAGTGTCCTCTGTGCAGGTCCTTGTTGGTTGATGGCCGTCCCTCGGTGCGTCTTCTCTGTGATCCTGGTCGTTGTTGTTCTTGCAGTCCACCGACCCCCCAGGAAGCTCGAGGAAAGAGAAATGAGAGGACGATAAGTACTCTGCCTGCCTCGCTCATTTAGTATAGCCACGGGCTGGAGACCGTCACCACACCCTGTGCAGGAAAACGTGGTCAGGATATGCCAGGGAGCATCCACCATGAGCCGCTTCAACCCAGCTGTTGGTAGACTTCTTCCTTATGTGACTCCAATGAGCCAGTGTTGTGGGAAGGGGAGGTGAGGGGATAGAACACTAAGTGGAGAGTGGTAAAGACATTACTGACCTTAAGGCCGTGCTCAAATCTCCTCACACAAGTGCCCGGTAAGTGACCCCCCACCCCTTTCGTGTTTACCCTAGCCGTTCCTTCCCACCCGTCCTCCGCGCTCCCTCGTACTCCCACCCTACTCCCACTTGACTATGAGTCCTAGACTCGCATACGGTTTCACTCACCGTCCTAGCCGCAACTCTCCTGAGTTACGGCGGCATGCACGTCCTTCCTGAAAGGGGGGACTCCACCACTCCTCCGACCACTCCTCTTCTTCCTCCGCGTCGTCCGTGACTGTCCCGGACTCCTCGCCTCCGTTCAGCGTCCTCTCCTGCTCCGTCTCCTCGGTTCCTCGCGACTCCTCCTCCTTCCGCCTTCCGGGTTCCTTGACGACCTGCCGCACCTCTTCCTGCTCCGCCTTTTCATCTGGCCGCCCCCATCCTGATTGGTTGTTGGATTTTGGCGCACTTCCTGGTTCCGTTGGGAAAGAGGTCCCGAACCAAAAGTTATCCGGCTCCTCAACTGATCGGACTCTGTCCCAGGGGATTCCGACTACCGTTCCAGGTAAGGGGGTGGTTCCCATAGGTCCATGAACAGGTTCCTTCCGACATCCCCTTTCTCTAACATCCTTGTTTACGAGGAGAGGCTCAAGCGGGTATCTAGACAGGAAGTCCGCATTGGTTTGTGCCCTTCCTTTGCGGTGTGCAACGGTGAACCGGAACGGTTGCAACGCCAGGAACCAACGTAAAATCCTGTTATTGTGTCCCTTGTTACGTGCAAGCCATTCGAGGGGTGCATGGTCAGTGAATAACATAAAGTCACGACCATCCAGATAATACTTGAGGGATTCCACAGCCCATTTGATGGCCAAAGCCTCTTTTTCGATCACTGCGTAGTTTCTTTCTCTTGGGTAGAGCTTGCGGCTTATATACATTACTGGTCTCTCCTGTCCCTGCACATCGTTTTGTGACAGCTCCTAGGCCGTATTCTGAGGCATCCGTCTGTAGTATGAATGGTTTGGTGTAGTCGGGACTGAGCAGCACAGGTTTAGTTATCAGGGTCCTCTTTAGACTAAGGAACGCCTGTTGTACAGGGGTTGACGGGTTTTTGAGTTCCACATCTGTTTTTATATCTTTTCTAAGGAGGTTGGTTAGGGGGGCTGCTATCTGTGAGAAGGAGGGTATGAACCTCCTGTAATATCCTAGGATCCCAAGAAAAGCCCGCAGGTCCTTTTTCGTGTGAGGGAATGCTAGTCGTGGTATCGCGGCAACCTTTTCCTCTTGCGGCTTGATATATCCCTCTCCTAACAGATACCCCAGATATTTGACCGAGCGTCCTGCTAGATGGCTTTTGGCGGGATTGATGGTCAATCCTCCCTCTTTTAGGGCTTGGATTACCTTGCATAAATGGGCCACATGCTGCTCCCACGAGTCGCTATAAATAATGATGTCATCAATGTATGCCGCTGCGTAGTCCTCGCAGGGTTTCAGTATGTGGTTCATTAGCCTCTGAAAGGTGGCAGGGGCTCCGTGCAAACCAAACAGCAGTACGAGGAAGTGATATAGACCCCCGGGTGTAGAGAAAGCCGTTTTCTCTCTGTCCTTCTCACGGAGAGGCACCTGCCAATAGCCTTTGCATAGGTCCAGGGTGCTGATATATTGGGCTTTGCCTAATTTCTCTACCATTTCGTCAACCCTGGGTAAGGGGTAAGCATCGAAATGGGATATTTTATTGATCTCTCTAAAGTCTATGCAGAACCTGATTGATCCGTCAGGCTTGGGTACTATAACAATAGGAGAACTCCACTCACTGTGTGAGAGTTCGATGATCCCCATGTGTAACATCTGCTGTATGTCTTTTCCTATGGCCCCTCTTCGGGACTCGGGTAGCCTATAAGGACGTAGCCGTACCTTTTTTCCGGGGGTTGTATGGATCTCATGTTGTACCAGTGTGGTTCTCCCTGGGCTCCTAGAAAACACCTCCCGTAAAGGGGACAGTTTTGTACAAAGGTCCTGTCTAAGGATTGGCTGCAATTCACAGTCGATACTCTGATGAAACAAGGGGGTTGTTTCTTCCGCCATGCCTACCAAAGAAGGCCTATTACCGTACCACTTTTTGAGCAGATTCACATGGTATATCTGTGTTTTCTTTTTGTTATGAGGATCTAGTTCTAGGCGGTATGTAACAGGGGTTACCTTGTCTGTTATTTTGAAGGGGCCCTGCCACTGCCCTATTAATTTATGGTCCGAACTAGGCATCATTAACAAGACCATGTCACCTACACTCAGGGTTCTCTCTGTGGTTTTTTTATCGTATTGTTTCTTCTGGGACTCCTGTGCTTGCTCCACATGGGCCCTCACAATACTTCTAATGTGGGCTAGATGGGACTTTAAATTCCAGACATATTCAGGGAGAGGCTTGCCCCCGTTCTCTTCCTCCTCCCACTCCTCCTTCGTCATATCCAACAAAGTACGGGGCTGTCTCCCATATAAAAGGAGAATACCCAGTACTTTTTTGTTGTTGACATCTTATGGCAAAGAGGGCCAGAGGCAACATGTCCTCCCATTTGCGTGATTCCAAGTCCAATAATTTTTTTAGAGTGGCCTTAAGGGTGGCGTTGTACCTCTCTACGAGGCCATCTGTTTGGGGATGGTAGGCAGCAGTGCGGATCTGTTTTATCCGTAGGTGTTGACATACCTGTTTCATGATGCGGGAGACAAAAGGTGTTCCCTGATCTGTGATAATCTCTTTGGGGAATCCCACCCTCGAAAAGAAAGCAATCATGGCTCTTGCTATTTGGGTTGTATTGGGTTGACGTAACGCTATCGCTTCCGGGAACCGTGTGGCATAGTCAACAATAACTAGAACATATCGACACCCGCTACGAGAGGGCAACAGGGGGCCGATGAGATCCATCCCCACCCGGGAAAAGGGCTCCTCAATTACGGGAAGGGGCCTTAAGGGTACTGGTGGGGGTTTGTATCTACTGTTCTTTTGGCACGTAGGGCACTCTTGACAGTACTTCCTCACTTGGTGGTAAATACCAGGCCAATAGAAGCGGATAAGGATGGTTTTCTCTGTTTTCTCCTCCCCAAAGTGACCCCCTAGGAGATGGCTGTGGGCAAGAAAGAGGACCTTTCCCTGAATCCCCCGGTACCAACAGCTGGGGCTTTTGGTCTCTCCCCCTTTTCGATACAACAACTCTTTTATCTTTAGGAACTGGGGACCTACGTGTTGATCGTCCTCTACGTCTACTGCCTTGCTCCAGGCTTCCCTCAGTGTAGGGTCTTCTCTCTGCGCTATACGGAACTGTTGATCGTGTTCCCAAAGGCATTCATCGGTGGTTCGTGTTAGGGATACTTGTATCCATTCTCGTTTGTCTTTTCGTTTCTGTCCTTTGCTTTTCTTCTGTTTAGTCGGAGGCCACTCTTGATCTGTGAGAAAAGCAAATGGTGCGGTTTCTCTCCATTCATCCTCACTGGTTTTGGTCTTTTGTAGCAGGTCTTCTATATATGGGTAGTCCTGCCCCAGGACTAGGGGTTCGCGCAATTTGGGGATGAGACCCACATTGAGTGTTATCGGTTCAACTGCGGGGTCATGTTGCACGGCCACTTCAGTGGTTTGATATGGTTTTTGGTCCCCGTGTACACAGAGAATGTTTACCATGCCGTGGGTGTCTTGTACCCCTCCGGGGACGGCTTGTGGTTGCATGACGCTTTGTAGACACCCTGTGTCTATTAGGGCCTCCGTGGGCTCTCCATTGACAGACACCTGACGATGATAAGGGAGGGACCCTCGGTTTCCCGATCTACATAGATATGATCGAGTCAGCCCCACCTCCATCGGTTCTTCCTTTTGCGGACATACTCTGGCGATATGTCCGTACATTCTGCATTGAAAACACTGGGGACCCTGTGGAAATGTAGGCCTTGGGATGACAGGTAGGGGTCCAGGTAGGAGTGTGACAGTCTCCGGTTTTCTGGACGGAGGGGGTCTAACCACCCTGGGGGGTACCCCTCTGTCGTGGTGTCTCCACGGGACGTCCTCTCTCCCTTTTTGACTGTCTTGGGCCCTGCTGAAGGCACTGGCTATTTCCACTGCTCTGTCTAGGGTAAGCTGTGTGTGTTGTCGAACCCATTTTTGGATGGGTGGGTGTAAGGACGACAAATATTGCTCTAAGTATACCTTTTCCATTATCTCGTCCTTGGTGGCACTGGCGGGTTGTAGCCAACGGTCTGCCAAGTCTCGCACTCTGTAGTACAAAGCTCTCGGGGTTTCTTGGGGTCCCTCGCGAATCTGCCGCAGACGGGTCCTATAGGTTTCAGTGTCGATTCCCATACGTTCCAAGATAGTCCTTTTTACGTCCTCGTAAGGAGTGAGACCTAAGGGATTGGCTGCTTGGTAGGCCGCTTGTAAGTCCCCAGACAGCAATGGTCCCAAATACTGTCCCCACTTGTCCTGCGGCCAGGCTGCCACTCTGGCCATTCTTTCAAAGTTGGAGAAATAGTAATCAGGATCTTCTCCGGCAACATATTTCTGCATCACGACGGAGGGAAGAGCGGTATGGGCCCTTGGTTGGCCCAATGTTTCCGCCAACCTCCCTATCACCGTTTCCTGTGTGGTGCTTTGTTCAGTGAGTGTTCGATGGAGCTTCTCCCGGTCTTCCTCTGCAACCACCAGGAACTTCTCCATAATTTTCCCCAGCTGTTCCTGATTGTCCGCCATCTTCTTCATAACCGCCTCCATTTCCACCGATCCTACTTCTGACACCACCTGTGAGAGGGATGGGCGGAAACAGAATCTAGGAGGCTTAAGTGGTTTGGCAATGATGTTATTTATTCAGAGTCTATGGCGAATTAAGCGTCCTCTGTGCAGGTCCTTGTTGGTTGATGGCTGTCCCTCGGTGCGTCTTCTCTGTGATCCTGGACGTTGTTGTTCTTGCAGTCCACCGACCCCCCAGGAAGCTCGAGGAAAGAGAAATGAGAGGACGGTAAGTACTCTGCCTGCCTCACTCATTTAGTATAGCCAAGGGCTGGAGACCGTCACCACACCCTGTGCAGGAAAACGTGGTCAGGATATGCCAGGGAGCATCCACCATGAGCCGCCTCAACCCAGCTGTTGGTAGACTTCTTCCTTATGTGACTCCAATGAGCCAGTGTTGTGGGAAGGGGAGGTGAGGGGATAGAACACTAAGTGGAGAGTGGTAAAGACGTTACTGACCTTAAGGCCGTGCTCAAATCTCCTCACACAAGTGCCCGGTAAGTGACCCCCCACCCCTTTCGTGTTTACCCTAGCCGTTCCTTCCCACCCATCCTCCCCGCTCCCTCGTACTCCCACCCTACTCCCACTTGACTATGAGTCCTAGACTCGCATACGGTTTCACTCACCGTCCTAGCCGCAACTCTCCTGAGTTACGGCGGCATGCACGTCCTTCCTGAAGGGGGGGACTCCACCACTCCTCCGACCACTCCTCTTCTTCCTCCGCGTCGTCCGTGACTGTCCCGGACTCTTCGCCTCCGTTCAGCGTCCTCTCCTGCTTCGTCTCCTCGGTTCCTCGCGACTCCTCCTCCTTCCGCCTTCCGGGTTCCTTGACGACCTGCTGCACCTCTTCCTGCTCCGCCTTTTCATCTGGCCGCCCCCATCCTGATTGGTTGTTGGATTTTGGCGCACTTCCTGGTTCCTGTGGGAAAGAGGTCCCGAACCAAAAGTTATCCGGCTCCTCAACTGATCGGACTCTGTCCCAGGGGATTCCGACTACCGTTCCAGGTAAGGGGGTGGTTCCCATAGGTCCATGAACAGGTTCCTTCCGACACTGCTTTATGTAAGTCCCACAGCTAATTCGAATAGTCTCTGCTTGTTAGACCTGTCAGCCCTAGGGTGGTCTTGCCCTGTTTTTTTCCCTTTTGCGCCTCATTTTTGCCACCGTATTTTTACTGGACCTAGGTCTCCGGGCGCCTTACCACTGCTAACCAGTGCTGAGGTGCAGGTGCTCTCTCACTCAAGATGGCTGCCACAGGCCCCTGCTCCAGCAGAGGGGCCTTGAACACATACACACTAGTAGCCAGGGTCAGGCTGGGACATAGGGATACAGTATCCATCCCGTCCCCGCCTCTGGGCCACATAGCCAGACATGTGGAAGGTTCCAGAACCTTCCGGGCTGTGGGAGGAGTTATGTTTTGCCGCCTTTAGGAGGGTCACCTGACCTAGGGGTATAAGAGGCTTGGAGGGAAATCTTTTAGTCAGTTGGGGCACCACTGATCCTGGGAGAACCTCTGCCGGAGTACAGGCTGTAGGGCCTAGGGGGAGACCTACACTACTGCTGCTGACAAGGCTTAGGCACTGCTGTAGTAAGTTAGCTGAGGAACGCCCACCACCCACTGACCTTGCCCAGCTTGAGGGGACCCAGGGAACCACCTTCAGCATGCTGGGAAGTAACATCAAGCACTCCCAGAACTACCAACTCATTCCCCCCCCTGATAAGAAGAAACTCCTAAGAAGAACCTCATAAGAAACAACCAACCAAGAACAGTCGCAAGAAACCTTAATTTGTGAGGCCTGACCGACCAGCAAGGCCAGAAGCCTGAACTGCCAAACTGGGGATCACCAGGTAAAGCGCCGTGCCCTGAAGCGCTAGACCTTCACCCCCTATCTACTCCTGCCTGCTGCTGGGCTGCCCCCAAGAACCTTTCTAGTCAGCCCTGCCCACAGGCTGCCAGCGCGCCCGCGCTATCCCTCCATGAAGGAGAAATTGCCCCCCAAGTCACTGACCTCGTGACTGAACCCTGCCGTCGCGGCCGCCACCGCGTGAGGAGAATTGCTGAGGCGAGGGAGGCCCCTTCGAGTTCGTGGTGGTGAGGCGCGCCGTCCGCGCCCTCACCGAAGCCTCTAAAATCACCCCCAAAGATCACCGCCGGGCCCGGGAGCCCCACCGACAAAGTCGCGGCCCAAAACGATCACCGCCGCAGCCCAGGGGGCCGCGTGAAGAACCTGCGGCCTAGCGGGACGAACGACGCCGACGCCGTTGCTGGGAGACCGGGGACGCCTACCGCGTCATCGGCCGCGCCCCCGGGAAGGCCGCGCAATGATTGGGAGCCGGCTCCCGCCACGCCCCCAGCGCCGACGGAGGCCGGAGAAGAGCTCCGGAGCAGCAGAGGGAGACGGGAAGCCGGCCGGAGAGGACTGCCGGCTCCCGCTCCACTTCCCGCAATCTCCCCATCTAATCCCGGGGGCCGGAGGAGAGTGATACCGGCCCCCGCAACGACCCGCAATTCCGGCCGGAAGGCCGAGGAACCCGACCGGGCCCTGCCCTGCAGGACACGGGCCGGCCCGGGAGACAGACAGTCGCGTTGAAGAGCGACCAACGACCACCACCACAGGTGAGCCCAGGAGGCCCCTAGGGCCCACAGAGACGCCCCTGGGGCCGGGGGCCACCATTACCCGAGTACTAATTAGGGGGAAGTCATCCAGCCTTATACCCGCGAGGCCCCGGAGAGGAGGGGGCCTGGCCCAAATTAACCCCTGAGAGACACAGGAGCCCTCGCTTACAGGAAGGCCCCAGAATAAAGGACATGTTGAGGGGTTCCCTACGTTGCTCATTAGTCTCATTATTACACCTGCTTTAATTACTGTCTAGGCCTGATGCCTATGCTTATAATTGCAAAGTCTTTGCCTAGTGTAAAGGTGCTTAATTGAAGTGAGCTGAAGTGTACACCGCCAAGAGTTGAAGTGTTTTATGTTGCAGGTGTACCGGGGTTGCGACGCCCACTGTACTGAATGTGGGTGCGCCTAGATTAATGCAGGCCCTGTTTGAAATGTAACGTGAAATGCCTATGTACAAGGGATTGAATATTCATGAGGTGAACTGCGTGTTGTAGGCCCATGTTTTATTATTGCACCCTGTGATCATTATTGGTGCTACGTTTAGGAGATGATTCCTGCGGCCTTTTAGTGGCCTACAATGTTGATGAGCTATGATGCTTTAATGAAAGTACGCACCAGTTGAGTAATGCAATGATTTGAAATGTTGACCTGAATTAATCTGCCTCATCTGATGCTGCATTGATTTATATAAAAGATCTTGTTTTTAAATACACAAGCCTGGTGTGGTGTCACGTTATTGCGTCCGCCACCCCCACGAGGAGCAAAGCCCGATGATGAAGCACGACACCCGCAAGGGTGTGGGAGGGCACCAATTCTAAAAGGAGGAATTCCCCCACCTTTATTTTGATCCCACCGATCCCACCGATTTATTATCTTTCTGGACACACTACATCTCAACCAGAATAGGTTGTAGAGTTCGTCCTTTTCTTAGGAACAGCCACCATCCACTGTGTTGACATTTACTCTTGGGAGCATTGGTGCTGGACCTTGCCTCTTTCTTGATAATCGCTCCCCGTCCCTCCCTCTCGATATTGTGTTCCTTATAAATATGTGCCCCTTTCACGCAGAAAACTGCGAGAAAGGGGCGTTGCACGGATGTTGCTGGGGTTGCTTTTTGACACTGCCACAGATTTACGAGAAAATCCCAGGGGAGGAACAAGGGAGCCACAGTGAAGAGAAATATCTTTATTTCACCTCGTTTTTCCTTTTTCTTTGTGTGCTGCAGAAATTTATGTATGTGTGCTGCATTCTGCAGCACACATAGAAAGAGTACAAAGCCTCTTGTGATTGTTTTTGTGCAGGAAGGTTTTCCTTCCAACCTTCCTGCATAAAAATAATCATCCCGCAACGCAGGCACCCTTGCACCATGGCGCAAAGGTGCCTGCAGTGGCGCACGGCAGCCCATTGTGCACCGGCTCACGGGAAAAGGACAGGAATGCGCCGTATCTATTAGATACAGCGCATTCCTGCCCTTTTCTTTTGCCGTAGGGCAGCGCAGCAACATGCGGCAAAAAACCCATAAATGAGGCCCTGATTTTCTCACCGTTGCCTTAGCAGATGAAGGGAATATGCCACAGTGGAAGACACAATCTATAATAAATTTTACAAAGCAGTGATCATGAATAAATTCACTTTTTTAAAACCCACCTCTTTGAAGATATGGAAATGCTCATTATAGAAACATTAAGGTTTTGTTAATGTCAGTTACGGAAATAAAAGGCTTGCACTGGCATCTCTTGAACACTGGCCCTATTGTTCAGGTATGTTTGTGTACGCGATGACACATGTTGCATCGCACACCCTTGTTAGTGTTAGCTGAGCCTAGCCGGCCTTGCCTTGAGGGGCCAATGACTAACGATATTTTTACATACTTCCCCTTTACAAGATGTGCACAGCAATCTACCTGCTAATTGTATCGGAATTCTCGGAAACTACAAGGAGAAACACGATTGGAACGTGTGATAATGTTGTTTCTTTTAAAAACTTGCTGGAAAAGTTTACATTAATTCTGTTACAAAGTACCTGGGCTGCCGCTGCTGCTGACAATCGCACAGTCTAATGCATGTCTGGTTACTCATTCACAGCAAGCTCCAACAGCAGCAGGGAGCCGCCGGGACACCGATCAATAGTGTTTATTTTCCAAAGACAAGTTAAAAGGGGTGGGTCTGTAATTAATGTGCCCTCAGCCTCGGCTGATCCCTGGGTTCTCTGGCATTGGCGATAGAATTTGCAATAATCAAGTGCATTTATCAATGTGACAGAAGGTGACCCTCTTCCAGAGCTCGGACAGGAGGCATTACTTTTGTTACTGGGAGAAATTGGTGGTGAAGGACCCTGGTCCTCATTCCGAGATGGATGGTACTGGGGTGATCGTAAATTTGCATTGAAATTTAATGCTAATATGCACCAGTACCGCTCAGTTACGAGTTAAACCCCAAAGGATGGGGAATTTCCACATGGGACCAGTTCCCAGCTCCATGGGGTTTTACCACATGCATTACCACTCGTCCGTCTTCCCATCCCCTTCCTTAACAGTGAGCAGCTTGTCTGCTCCACAGAAACCCTATAGCCCGCAAAGCAGAAGCAACAGCCTCATTGATAAGGAGGCGCAGGGCATCCAAAGTAGGGGCAGAAAAGCACGAAGCACCCTGCCCCATGGTAGCCAAAAAGCAGAGGACGGGCAAGGCACTGGCCCGTTTAATACAAACGAAGTCCCGTGGCTCCCGACCTCTCGCGCAAGCCAGACGTGCCTGGCTGCCACAAATGGGAGCCACCCGGACGGGGAACACCCCTAGGGGAAGAACGTAAGGCAAAACAGACACAGGACGCTGCACGTCGCAGTCCAGGAAGCCAGAGGGTCAGCACCCGCTAAAGCAGGGCGCGAAGACACCAACGGCGGGAAGCGGCCACTAGAGCAGGCCACCACCGCACAAGAATGCAAGAAACAAAGGCACACACCTGCTGAAGCTGGGAGACCAGTAAGCTGCAGAGTCGCATGCGAAATGCGAAGCGCACATGAAAGCGGGCGCTAGAGCAGTCCGACGAGACCCAATTAAACAAACACCGCCTTCACAAACAACATGTAGAACACATCCCCAACCACCCGCCTAAGGCAGAAGTGAAGGAAATGAAGGCAGAAAAGCGGCCGCTAAAGCAGGCCATCAGGAAAACAAAAAACGAAAATGTAAAAAAACACATACCCAACCACCCGCTCTGCTAGACACACGGAAACTGACAAAGTCAGAAAAAAAACGAATAGGATGTTTTCATGACGCACTTCCCCCTTTATGCACACCAACTAGGTGGCGCCATATTGGGGAAAGTGTTACAGCTCTGCTAGGTATAGGGTTTCTGTGAAGCAGACAAGCTGCTCACTGTTAAGGAATGGGACGGGAAGACCAGGACTCGGAGTAATGAATATTACCGATGAGTAACCGGACATTTACCTCCTGCAACAGCCGGACTGGGAACCCAAAGCAGCCCAGGCAATTTTGACAGGACAAGCCCTGGGGGATGGGGTGGAGTGCAAGTGTGAAGCACTGCTGCTTTTGGTACTGGGGCCGATATTGCTGCACCGTTGCAAATACGGCCCCCAGTAACAAAATACTGGCCTCCACTGCTGCAAAAGCGGCCCCCACCCTTCCAACCTCCCTGGAAAACGCCTGATGCCCGCAACGGCCAGTACAGCCCTGCCTCCTCCTCCTCTGAGCATGTGTTGCATGTATGCAGGGGCCTCTGGGTTCGTCGGGAGGGAAGTGGGAGGGTAGTGGAGGGAATGGAAAAGTAAATTCTGGCAGAGGAGAGCACTGCATGCTTCCCACAGTAAGGAAAAACAAGCATTGCTAAAACCAAAAGGTCTCTCCATTGAGAACTCCTGGCTTTGACAATGGTTTTTAGCCATGCTCTACAGCATCACCAATTCTGCGCAGCATGGCTACAGGAAAAAGGCAACACAGAGGGCTCGGGCATTGGGGAAGCAACACAGTGGGGTGGAGTCAACTTCTTTGGTAGTTAATTAGGATTTTTGGTGTTGAGTACCTTGGAAAATGGTGCAGAAATTCTCCATCTCATATTCTTCTCTATAGCAATGCATCCCAAGTAAAACAAGCGTGCCTTCTTAAACTGGCCATTTATATCGCTCTTTCATGCTGGATCCAAAGAAATTGATCCAAGCATCAATACCAGACAGGTGTATATAAGTCTATAGCGATGCACCACTGCCTCAACATAAGTTCTTAATTTGTTCCAGTGTTTTCCGGTGCTATTTGTAAGCCCCAATCAATCAATCAATCAGGGTCTTGTATAGCACGTCTACTCACCTGTGAGGGTCTCAAGGTGCTGGGGCAGGGGGCTGCTGGTCGGACTGGGTGGAGGATCATTCGCAGAGCCAGGTCTTTAGGTCCTACCTGAATTGGGTCAGCGACGCGGATTGCCTGAGGTGGAGGGGCAGGGTGTTCCAGGTCTTGGCGGCGAGGTAAGAGAATGACCTTCCTCTGGTTCTGGTCTTGTGGATCCTGGGGATGGAGGCAAGGGCGAGTTGGGAGGATCAGAGTTGTCTGCCAGGTACTTGGAATGTGAGGCAGTGGTTCAGGTATACTAGTCCTGCGACATGTAGAGCTTTGTAGGCGTGAGTGAGGAGCTTGAAAGTGATTCTCTTGTTGACTGGGAGCCAGTGGAGTTGTCAGAGGTGTTGCATGATGTGGCTGCGGCAGGGGATGTCAAGGACCAGTCCACGTGCGGCATTTTGGACGTTCTGTAGTTTCTTGAGCTGTTTCTGGGTGTACAGTGCATTGCCATAGTCCAATCTGCTGGTGATAAGTGCGTGGGTGACCGTCTTTCTGGATTCTGTGGGGATCCATCTGAATGTCTTTCGAAGCAGGCTGTGGAAACTGCGTTGATTTGGCAGGTCATAGTGAGCGAGGAGTCCAGTATGATGCCAAGGTTGCATGCATTGTCCGTCAGGGTGGGGGGAGATCCCAGAGCAGCTGGCCACCAGGAGTCGTCCCAAGCTGAAGGGGTGGGTCCCAGGATGAGTTGAGCTTGAGGCAGCTGTCTTTCATCCAGGTAGCAACGGCCTTCATTCCACTGTGGAAGTTGGTTCTGGCGGTTTGTGGGTTCGTTGGTGAGGGAGAGGATCAGCTGGGTGTCATCGACGTAGGAGACGATGTTGAGTCCATGGCTTTTGACGATGGCTGCGAGGGGGGCCATGTAGATGTTGAAGAGGGTGCGGCTCAGGGAGGAACCCTGGAGCACTCCACAGTTGATCTCTGTGGGTTCTGAGAGGAATAGTGGTAGTCTGATTTGCTGAGTCTGGCTGGTGAAGAAGGAGTGGATCCATTCCAGAGCCTTGTCATGGATGCCGGCGTCGTGGAGTCTCATGATTAGGGTGCGGTGGGAGAAGGTGTTGAAGGTGGGCGATGAGGGCTGCGGTCTCGCCCCAGTCGAAGAGGAGCGGATGTCATTGGTGGTGGCGAGGAGTGCGGTCTCCATGCTGTGGTTGCTTTGAAAGCTGGATTGGAAGGTGTCTAGGACGTGGTTCACTGGGAAGGGGAGGAGGGAGATGGGTCTGAAGTTCTTGAGGTCTGTCGGGTCTGAGAACGCATTCTTCAGCTGAGGGTTGATCTCGGCGTGTTTGCATTCGCCAGGGAAGGCGGCGGTTTTGATGGAGCAGTTGATGGTGCGGCAAAGCTGGGGGCGATGGTGGCGGCTGCTCTGTGGAAGATGTGGTACTGGCAAGGATCCGTGGGGGCTTTTGATGGGTGCTCTTCATGGTCTTGAGCGTGTCCTCTGTTGTGAGCGGGTCCAGCAGAGCATGGTCTGTTGGGGTGCGACTTCGTTGTGTGCAATGGTGGCAGGTGTAGTGTCCTGGTCTAGATTGTCGAAGCTGTCATAGATCTTCCTGATCTTGTGGTGGAAGAAGGTGGCGAGTTTGTTGCAGAGGTCTTGGGAGGGGGGGAACGTCTGTGGTCTTGCTTTTGGGGTTGGGGAACTCCTTGACGACGGCGAAGAGTTCTTTGCTGTTGTGTGCTTTGGCATTGATTCTGTCTTAGAGGGCCGTTTTCTTTGTTGTTTTCAGGAGAAGGTTGCGTGAGTTTCCGGGATTTTGTTGTGCCCCCATCTCCTCTCGTCTGCAGGTGCGTCTGGACTCGTGGAGGGCGGGAGTGAACCAGCTGGCCTTCATGGAGTGTTGCTTGCCTGGTCTTTTCTTGAGGGGTGTCAGGGTGTTGGCACAGTTGGGGATCCATCGGTGTAGGTTGTGTGCTGCTGTGTTGGCTTTGGCGGAGTGGTTATGCTGAGGGAGTTGACGAGAAGTTCTTCGGTGGCCTTGATCCAGTTGCGATGGGGGGAGGGGGAAATGATGACGGTAGTGTACGGTGGGCATGGTGAAGGCGAGATGCACGCAGTGATGGTCGGTCCAGGAGAGCTCTGTGGTGTGGCTGTAGCAGATGTTCCCACTGGCAGAGAAGACGGGGTCGAGCATGTGTCCGGCTGTGTGGGTCGATGCAGTGACTAGCTGCTTGAGTCTGATGTTGGAGAGGTTCTCCAGAAGGGAGGCGTTGTTCTGGTCACTGGGGTTGTCCATGTGGAAGTTGATACCAGCACCATCACATATTTATGAGAAACCACCACATAGTGGCGCTGTGTGTGTATTTTTAAGCAACTTTCATTAGTGGAACATTAAAATATTTTAATATAGCTTTAAAAAAATGATAAAACTTGGACTTAAACCTGCAGTTAAAAAGAGATGTGGATTGTGCCAGCTGCAACGGACCAGTGAGTAATACCTTAGGCCATGGCACTTAATTTTTTACAAATTAAGCACTGCATACAATTATAAACAAGGTTCAAATAAGAAACTGGAAGATTTTACACAACCTTATTGCCGATTTAGGACAGCCAGTGATTTTGGCTTACAGTGACTTCAAAGCTTATAATGTTCATGAACTGATCACTGACATGAAGAACAACATGGATGTCTTTATGTATACACTTTTATCTATTGACAATTAAAGTAAGTAAGCAGCTCTTGTTTCTTTTGTTAGTTGAATTTTTTAATCATGCTTGCAACATTCACATACAAGTATTCAAATGTAACTAGCACTTTAGAATCAATCAAAAATGGCAATTCTTTGATATATTTGTTTCTATTAATATCACAAAAGGTGCTTGAACTTACAACGACCTTCTTAGGTACAGGCTGCAATACTCACTATAGAATGGAGACATCCAAAAGATATTGGAGGGTACGCCTCACCCACAACGTATCGTGGCATGCTTCATCATACGCGTCCTCACCATACCAGAGTAGGTGAGTACCACTCTGGCGGACTCAACCTCGTAGGTAGTTTCTATATAATTCTTATTCTGGACTTAAGCAGGGATCTAGTAGTAAAAATACCTAAGGGTAAACCTTAGGAGTTCCTGTTATTAACGGGTACCCTTTATCATTTAAAAGAAGGTTGTGAGGGTTTTTTTGATGACGTACAATGGTTTAGCAATCCATTGTTTTTGCCGACATGCTTTAACTGATTTATGAGCCAACACAGGTCCACAGTCTTCTGCAGAAACTGACAACTCCCTGCCTAACTACTGCATACACTCCATCAATAATCATGAGGCTTAACGCTCTCCCACCTGTATTGTGCAATACCTTTTTGACACCATCCAGAGATAAAAACAGATTAATTAAAGAAGAAAAACAATAAGTCGACTTAATCAGCGATTATAAATGGTCTGGTAGCAGTAATGTGTGATGATATGATCTCCCATAACAAACTCTTTGCATACTCCCCCCACACATGAACACTGCAAACAGAAAAGCGAGGTGCAAATTTGTGTATGTCTTTTGACACTGTAAGACACAAAGTACATGCCAAACCAGCAAGCAAAAAAATAAGACCTACTCACACCTCTTGCTTTAATGACTTACCGTCTTCTGGGGTATTAAGTAGTGCCTCTGTCATGATCGGGGGGCACCTTTCTTGTAGTCACATGCTGTGTACATAGGTGCAAATATTTAATAAGAGGACAAATAGTAGATCCTTTTGTGTTTAATAGGAGCGGAAAGGGAAGGAATTTCTTTGCCCTTGTTAGTGTGCAATAGTCAGAAAGAGTACTCCTCTGTCAATTTTCAAAAAACCCTTGTGATCTTGGATGTTTTGAATAAGCTCCACAAACGTACTAAAACGCCATAGTGATGGAGAGGGTAAAATGATTACTTGTAAAACCCTATTATACATATTGAACCTGTGTGGGTAATATCTATGGTTTCATCATGTGGCCCCAATGCTGAACCCCAACCATACCATGTAATATATTTTTAAAGTTAGTCCAGGTTTCTATAAAACAACTGATGCGTGCAAATAGACAACAAATAAGTGAAAAGATATCCCATGATTGGTTAACGACTTCTGCCTTGGGCCCTTTGTCTTGGTTTTCATTGTGTGGCCCAGATGTCGGATTTCGAGCCATATTTTATAAAGTGCACTTTCTCTGTTATTGTGTCAACCCACCATCCCTGGTAACCAATTAGCGCCTACAAACAGACAAGCAAAGGCAGTCCTTCTAGCAGCCGGGCACTCCTTCTTCTGAATCTATCTTAGATCCAGGAGTGCTCTGATGAGTGGTTGTGGAAGTCCAATTTTTTTACCCAGGGCCAACCTTTGTGTGGGGGAATTCCCTGACCTACCCCCAAAGTTGGCTCTGGTCAGTTCTTCCCTTTCCCTGGTCCTCACTTCAAACTATCCAGGGTGAGAAAAGGCAGGGAAGGCCTGGTGTCAGTTTCCTTTGTGTGTGCGGTATGCTAAATCCTTTGAAATGTAATCAGGGCAGGGTACAGCTCCTCCACAGACATCCTGTCAGGAAGACCTTCTCCCCTCACTCCTGGGCTACCTTTGTCTTACTGTCTGAAAGCAATACACAAACCCCAACAACAGAGCCATTCACACTCATGCGTCCCAGGACACTGGAAGGAAGGTGCAGTTGGTTTGGACAAGAAAATACCAACTTTGTAAAAGTGGCATTTTCAAAATTGTCACTTAAAACTTCACCAGAAAAGAGGATTTTAAATTACAATGTAATTAAGTGTAAACATCATCTCTAGCTGCTCCCGGTCTGACGTTCGCACTTGTTAAATGTAATAATGTAACCCAGTGTTAGGCTATGGAAGAGATAGGCCTTCCAACAGTGAAAAACGATTTTAGGAGTTTGTCACTGTCAGGACATAGAAAATTAAACACACATATCCTACTTTTAAAATACCTAGAAGTGGTTAGGGCCTATCTTAGGGGTGACGTATAAGAATTCAAAAGGAATTTTTAGGCCTGGCAAAAAGTTTATTTGCCAGATCAAAATTTAAAACTTCCTTACAGGGTGCAGTGGCAGGCATGGGATATATTTTGCAGGGCTACTTTAGTGGGTGGCACAATGAGTGCTGTTGCCCACTACTAGCATTTAATTTACAGGTCCTGGGTACATGTAGTACCATCTACTAGGGACTTGCACGTGAATCAAATGTGCCACTTAGGCATAGACCAATTTTACCATGTTTTGAGGAAAGATCACAAGCACCTTAGCACTGGTTAGCAGGGGTAAAGTACACAGAGTCCTAATGCCAACAAAAACAAGTCCCGCACAAATCAGGGAGTGAAGGCAAAACGTTTTGGGGAATCCCATGTCATGTCGAACATAGAGATGTTAGGGCAATCCATGGTATGATGACCATACCCTTTTTATCCCTCTGTCATGGAGTCATGGCTCAAATTCTAACATAATGTAGATCTTCCATGCTAGGATGATAACTACTCCGATATAATATTATTTCAGGCAACTGGTCTGCTGCCTGAAACTGTAAGATCCTTATAACCTGAGGGATAATTCTTCATTATGAGTCTATAAGATCTGTCCACTACCTCTGTTGTCTAAGACATGAGATTGTGTTAGTCTGTGTTAAAAAGTAATCATTCACCCTGCCCTTCCATCTAGATTTGGATGCACAAATTATGATTGGAAATGCATTTGGAAAGGATAGGTTTAAAAAAACAATGGAAGTGTAATGATGAAGTAGAAGTATATATTATATACAGTAAAAAGAATCTCACACACATGCATTTTAATCTTTTTCCTACAAAACTAAGTTGGGTTCCTCAAATATATTTTTATGTATATTTATTTTTCTAATAAAAAGTGAATGTAAAATATGCAAATACTGTCTGATAATATATATAGGGAGAGCTCCCTACAAATTAATATTGATGAATTAATAATATATTGATAAGGTGGCTTACTGACCCAGTTGGTAATGGCCAGTGTCATCTAATTACCTACCAAAGGAGTTAAGTTGGGTTCCTGACCTTGTGGCAGATTCATAAAAGCCGTGATGAGTACAGAAAGTAGTACATCAGGAGAACTGTACTCTTACAGGCCTTTGTGTATCAGCCCAAAATTCCAACTTCTTGTTAGTAAAAGCACAATGAAGGCAACGTCCTTTCTACTTGTACTAATTGTAAATGAATATTCCATAAACATTCCCATTTTATTTTTAATTTAGATGTTTTGGTGCCAATTCACAAATGCAAATAAGAGTACTGCTTAATATACTCCAAAATGCCTTTGTGACTAGGCTTCCAGGTCTATTTCCCCATACCAAACAGCACACCACTTTAATTGTGGTTGTAAATAATGTAATAAACAATTAGTGGGTGCGGATATAGGAAGACTGCTGCCCTTAAATTGTATCTACCAACCATACATTACCTAGGAATATTTCTTTCCCTTATACTATTGTCATAGGGCAAGTGAAGCGTTAAATGTGGAACAACAGCCTTTTATGCTTTAGTAGAGCTTCTTGTGCCAAGGTGAAGCCTTGTATGCCCAGTCAAACCCTCATAGGTGCCAGCAGAGCACAGCTTCATGTGCTCATGTATTGGCATCGTATGTCAAATACAGTCCCATTTGTCCAGACAGAGATTAAAGTGCTCAGGCATAGTTCACTTACTAAGGCACTGCGCTCATATGTTTCTTGCTGCCTTACATGCCCAAGTGTAGTCCCACGTGCCCTGATGTATGCGTGCCTGTGCATCTCTAGTACCCAGGTATAAGCTTCATATCCCACGTGAAGCCCAGGTAGAGCCTCAGATGTCGAGGATCAGATTCATATAATTTAGGAACAGCCTTAAATGTTTACATATGACCTCACATGTAAAATGCATCCTCTTATGCCAAAGTACAGCCTCATATGTGGAAGAAAAGCCTCACAAGTCCAGTACTATCTTATTTATTATTATCATTATTAATATGATTAATTCTGCATTTACTGACCCATGTATACGTATGGAGTCAGTATACTTGGGTCAGCCAATGCAGCATACATGGGTCAGCAAATGCACAAAGTAAATATGACTTGAACAGAGCCCTGTTGTCTTCTGTTCATGAACAGTGCCTGTGATTATCCAGTGTGTGAAATTCTTGTAATTTACTTTCATATAATTATGTGAAATTAACCAATTAATCACATAAAAATATGCGAAATGCATCTAGCGCCAAAAAATGTTGCAAAGATGCATTTTGATTTTTTTTAAAAACACTAAACAACATTACATGAATAGATGAATGTGCCCATTTTAAACAGGAGGTACCACTGACTCTAGCCTGCTCCTGGTTCTTCCCTTGCTGTGTGCTATAATCATACCCAAACCATTCAAATTTTGCCAATCTTTTCAATTTTCTCCCCACTTTTTTGTATCCTTTCGTGTCCATGTTCCCCATCTCTGTTTCTACCCAACCCCCCCCCCCCCACAGCTGTGGCAGAGTCAGGGAGCATTCCAAAAGAGCTAAGCACATGGGGGTTACTTTTTCAGAGGGTGAGTTGGCAGCACCTTTTTTTAGTGCAGGCATGCACCCCATTTTGGGGGCAGGCCAGGTAAGGGGTACTCCTTTCTGGAGAGCGCTTGGATCAAGTGCGTCGCATGGTGCACAGACACACCAGTGTTGCACAGACCCAGAGGCAAGCCAGGCACCCCTAGGCCAACATCATTGACCGCGAGCAGGTCCAGCTGTATGGGATTCTGTTGGCAGGGCCAAGTACACAAGATCTAAAAAAAATGTAAAGTTATTCTCAATTTTATTACTTTGCAGGAGGGATTATAGAGCTGTACGTGTAATTGCATTTTAATGATATTTTTTAGATATTGTGGGACTTGGCCATCTTTGTTGGGTCACCCCAAAACCTTTTGTCTTCACCTCTCCTGTTTTCTGAATTTCATTTTGTTGGCATTAGGACTCTGTGCTCTTTACCACTGCTAACCAGTGCTAAAGTATTTGGCCTCGCCACATAAAATGTGGCACAATTGGCTTACAGCTGATTGGCATATTTAATTTACTTATATGTTCCTAGTATATGTTATACTACATGTACGCAGGGCCTATAAATTAAATGCCACTAGTGGACCTGCAGCACTCATTGTGCACTAACATAAGTAGCCCTTTAAAACATGTCTCATTCCTGCCACTACAGCCTGTATT
Organism: Calotriton arnoldi; assembly: GCA_963921515.1. Taxonomy (NCBI): domain Eukaryota; kingdom Metazoa; phylum Chordata; class Amphibia; order Caudata; family Salamandridae; genus Calotriton; species Calotriton arnoldi. The sequence continues at coordinate 1,620,859 of CAWUFW010002212.1, forward strand.
GCGGTTTTAAAACTTCCAATTTGACCTGGCAAAATAAACCTTTTGCCAGGCCTAAACCTTCCTTTTTAAAACATTTAAGTCACCTCTAAGTTAGGTCCTAAACAGTCTACAGGGCTGGGTTCATTGGGTGCATTGTATGTAAAAAGTAGGACATGCGTTTTTAAGTGTATATGTCCTGGTAGTGACAAACTCCTAAATTAGTTTTTCACTACTGAAAGGCCTATCTATTCCATTGGATAACTTTGGAATACCTTATTACATTTAATAAGTGCTAACTTTTGATTGGAACCAGATAGGGATGTCAAGTTTGGACTCAGATGAGTTGTCGTTTAAAATTTTCTTTAATGATAAAGTCAGATTTTAAGTCATAATTCTGAAATTGCCATTTTTAGAAAGTTGCCATTGTCTTGCCTTAACCATTTTGTGCCTGCTGCCTGTGTCCTGGGTCACATGATTGTGAATACCCTGGCAGTTGGCCTTTGTTTATTCCTCCCAGATAGTGAGACCAAGGGGGACTAGATGTTAGCAAGATGGGCCACCCTGCCAAGATTGGTGGAACAGAGCTGTTCCCTGTCCCAATTACATTTCAAAAGGCTGCCTCCAGCACACAAAGGAACTTGACACCAATCATTTGTCACCCCAGACTACTTGGAGCCTTGGCAGTGCAAGGGGAGAACTTTCCAGAACCAGATGTGGGGGCAGCCAGGATGGTGCCCCCACTTTAAAGGCTGGGGCCATGTATTTCTGCTCCTGACCCACTCTTCAGATCACTTCTGGACCTGTGGAAGTCTCAGAAGAATGACTGCCCTACTGCCCTGCTGCTGGAAGGACTGCCAGGCTGCCTGGAGAAGAGGCCTGGACCTGCTCCTTGAACCCAGGACCCCCAGAGTGACTTCAAGGGCTAGGTGGCTGGTCTTCTTTGTGAGCTACAAAGACATAACAAGTGCTAGAGATTAGTCCTGCACCTGCTCAGCTTACCAGATCTGCACCTTGACCTGCCTAAACCATACTGGGCTCTGTTTGAGTGAGTCCCTGATCCCAAAGAGGTATCTCTCAAGGTCCTGGACCTTTGGTTGGCATCAGAGGGAACTCCTCTGTGCAGAAAGGTGAAATCCTAGTTTTGGGCTTTTCGTGAACAGGCCTGCTCGCGCCGAGACTCTGGCACCCGCGACGTATTCCAATGTGAAGCTCCAATAAACCCGACTCTTCTGGCTACAGCAACTGCCAGCATGGACCAGCAAGGTGAGATCTGTACTTCGTCCTACAGCAACGACAGCCTACTGTGACTGTAAATGCGAAGCACCATCAAAGACCATCAGTGATGCCCGACCGGATCCTCATGGTACAGCGAAGGCCATCTCAAATGCCTGGCCTGCTCTTCGCGCTACAGCTACGGCCATCCACGATGCTCTCCCTGCTCCTTGCGACCTCCAACTACTACGACCTCCTCCACCACGAACAGAACTATTCGCACCAGACTTTGAGAAGATGCCTTTTTCACTGAAACTAACCTGGTCCCTGTATCTGGCCCGCACTTAATCATGGCCGGCCTGAACTTGTAACTTCCCCAAGTCTAGCAGGACCAGACGTCCATGAGTGGCGCTGTATCTATCTAAAAGTTTGAAATTGCATATGTTCTTTTCTACAGATTGGATTGAATTTGTTTTTGGGTCATTTTATTTATTAAAATTTTCTAAATTGGTTTGAGATTCTTCTTGTGTTGTGTTTTCACTCTATTAATGTTTGTGTGCTGCATAAACACTTTACATTGTGCCTCTAAGTTAAGTCTAATTACTTTTGTGCCAAGCTACGAGAGGCTTAAGCACAGGTTAATTGAGTGACTTTTGTGGCTCCTCCCTGAAGCAATAACCACATATTACACAGTGGCAGTCCCGACTGTGTAGTTATAGTTAGAGTTTCTATAGAATGAGAGTTCTTTTCCAAACTCCACAAAACTTTAAGAAAAAAAGTTTATCCATCGCAGCTCCTTCATGGTAAGTTTCGCACTGATCATTCAAGCGGGGTCCAAAAAAAAGTTGGTGGTTCCAAAACAATGATTTGCAAGGGAAACTTTGCTTTCTCAAACAGAAAAAGCAGCTGAACGGAATTACTCCAAATATGGCAAAAAGTTAGAACTTTACTCAGAAAGCTTGCTTTTTGTGATTTGGTATAAATCTGTTAAACCATTTTTAAGGAATTATCATTTAAAGAGAAGCTCGGTTGTGCTTAAATGGGTTGTAACGTTAGGTATATCTTGATAGGGAGTCCCATAGTACTGAAAATGTAAGTAATAAGGCCTTCTGAAAGGCAGACGGAGCTTTTTCTCCCATCTGCGATTTCACTACTGTGGTACCGATAATGTTGCCATGGTACCAAGCGTTCTAACTGGCTGGCTACAATTGTGAACAAAATGTTCCAGACACCGTCACAGAACTCAGGGACTTGGTCCCTGTGTCTGGAAAAAGGTTTGAAAACAGTGTATATGGGGGCAGGGTAGGGACACCCTGACCCCCAGACACTTTGGGGGGAACCCCCAAGCCACAATTAAAAAAAAAAAATTGGTGTTGCAGGTACTGCAGTATTACTACTCATTTGGGCTCTCTCATGCGATACAGTGATACTCCAGCGGGAGCAGCCCCTCAAGTTTCCACTGAATAGTACCACTGTACTGGGCAAGCTTTACCAAGGAAGCTTGCACGGTACTGCGTTACCATGGGGTGGAAGCTTGCGTGGTGGGTACAGCAAGAGTATTGTGGTACTGGAAAAAAAATCAAAAGAAAATGTAACTTGTGCACCACTGGGGTTGGGCACCCGCAGGAGGTTGGATGCAGGCCCTGCTTCCAACCCCCTATTGTGCACTGCCAAAAGCCTTGCACAGCAGGGGGCTGGGCGCCTGCAGGGTGTTGTTTGCAGCCAAAGGCCATGTGCAGTTGGTTGAGCTGCCACAGCAGGGACTGGACCAGAGCCTGGTTAAAGGGCATACTTCGTGGGCAGCCACCACTGCACCGCTGCACGCAACCGAAGGCCATGCGCAGTGGGAGGTTGGTGGGTCGTGGAGGGGTTGGGCGTAGGGCCAGGTCCACCCCCTACTACTGTGCATGGCCAAAATGCATGCACACTGGGAGTATTAGCTAAATATGATCAAAAACAAAGATTAATATTTTGGTTAAGTATGTAAATAAGATGTTAGCTTACATTAAAAAAGAAAATTCATTGAAATTTTTTTTAAAGTGTCGTTATAGTTAGGTATGGTAATAAAATCTTAGCTTACATTAAAAAAACTGAATTTCACAGAAAATACCAAAGATTAAAGTGACATTACAGTTAAGTGTAAAAATAAGATAAAAACTAATGTTTAAAAACAAAAAAAAACACTGAAATTCACAAGTTATAGTTTACTGAGCTAGCTATAACTTGCTCCCCCTATGTTACATCCCATATTACATCACTCATGACATATTACCCAACACCATAGATTACATCATTGATAACATTGCACATGACATTTTTGATGACATCACTCATGATATCACTGATAACATAGTCATATACAACATAGAGTTACTTTGTGAACACGTTTGGGTGCATAGCATGGAGACAGAATCAGCCTTGGAGGCAAGTGTGGTTGTGCATCCTGAAAGTTACATAGTGCAACATTTACAAATCACTAATCTTTTGGGTGTAAGTAGTATTCCATGTTAAACAAAGTAAAGGTTGAGCACCCTGAAAATTTTAAATAATTCATGTGGATTAATGAATGCCACATAATGCATTGCAAATAGTAGTATGTAAACTATGAGTAAAATAAAAACCCAAGGAGAGAGAATCACACACAAAATGTTCCTGGCCCTAGAGAACCAGCAAGACCGGGGGCCTTCCTAACTATACAAACATGTGCTTGGGGTGGGTAGTACAATACATGTTTTTCCTTCTTTCTGAAAAGCATTCAGCTGTCTCTACTGGAGGCCCTGCTACGCATTGGTCCCAGGGTAAGGCCTTGGCAGCAGCCTTCCCTTCTGCTGATTAGGTGTCCTGGAGGAGGAAGAGGAGGAGGCAGGATGGCCACTGCCTCCAGTGTCCAGCCAGCGGAGGGGAGTTATCACCACGGCCACAGCATCCTTGCGTCCACATCCAGTATGTCTATCATAGTAGTCTGCCCCCATACCTGCTCTACAGACATCCTCCTCCGCAGGATACTGAATGGCTTGGAGGATGTTAATGCAAATCAAGAAAATATTTTTAAAATACTGGACAACTTTGAGGGGCACATTTATTAGGGCAAGGGTGGGACTGCTGTGGGTGGTGACGGTGCAACACTTAAGGAAAGTGTAGTTTTTCTTTAAATAGGATAGCCTTTCGAGGGTTTAGGAACGGAGTGGGCCTATTGTGGGTGGTGAGAGTGGGACAGTTGGGGAAGGAGTAGTTTTATTAGGATGCTTTTTGGAGGAGTTACAGTGGGCCAGCCTGTTGTGGGTGGTGAGGGTGGGACATTTAGAGAAGGGGAAGATTTATTAGGATAGTTTTTGGAGGATATAGGGAGGGGTGGGCCTGTTGTGGGCGGTGAGATAGAACTTTTGGAGAAGGAGAGTAGTTTTTTTAGGATGGTTTCGGAGGGCTAGGGTGGGAATGGGCCTGTTCTGTGTGAAGGGAAATAAATACTGTTTTTTACAACTTATTAATTTTTATTATGGTTACTTAGTATTATTATTGTTATTATTAGTATTATGGTTAGTTGTTTCCTTTGTTTCCTTTTTTCCTTTGTTCCATTTTCACTTATAACATCTGCAAAAGCTGATGGTACTCCCACCTATTGTCAGAGCAGATGTGAGCCCTAAACACGGCCCATCATAAAGAAATCCTCCAATTGTAAAGCTTCATCATCCTCTCTCTAGTGTACTCTCTAGTCTCCACTCTCTATTTGACTTGTGCTCTCTTACCCCTAAGCAAGCCGCTATGCATGCCTCCAGTCCACCCTCCTGCAATCAGTGTTGGGACAACTGACAATGCCTTTGCCTTTGCCTCTCCCTTCATGACTTGAAGTCATCTGAGAGCAGCCACCCCCCCAATCAGTCATTAGTAGTAATATCTGTATACAGCCCTACCCTCGTCATCTAGTTACCCTTCACAGCAATAGAATACAGGAGATGTGTTTATATTCTGCATAATTCAGAGTCTTGTCCAATAGCAACCCCAACCACTTCCACCTTCCAGTTCTTACCTGAGCTGAAAGGTATTGGCTGTCACCTGACTCTGTTGTTGATGATGCAATGGCTTTTCCAAAGGGAATAACTGCTGGGGCTCCTAACAAGCCCAACCAGGGAAGAATGTACAGGAAACACAAGGTTCTAATTTAGAATGGAGTAGGAAAACCAGCAAACGAGAATTCTCATTCTGCAACATGAAACAAAAAGAAAATGAGTGAATGGAAAATCCCAGACAAAAGTCAGCATGAATCAATAGTGTACAGAGGGAGACATTTACTAAAATAATCGTAATGAATAGTCAGGTCACAGAGGGAGGTTACAGGTGAGCTTCGGTAGAATAATCAGGTTTATTGATTATCTGAGAGATGTAGATTGTGTAAGAAAAAGTGCATACTGCCTGCCCTGGCCTGACATTGTTATATTTATTCTTTCTAATATGATCTACCTTTCTCTCCTGGATAAGGAGGATGGTGTAGGCAAATTAGCAAGTTTTTGTAACTTGCCCTTTTAACAGTTTAACGATGAGTGCACCACATCCACCCCACCAAGAGTGAGATCTGTTGATAGTGGAACTAAATGACTGCCGAAACACGCCCAGCTCCCCGTATTGAAGAAATATTATCGATGCTGAATGTGCGGTGTGTGGGCTTGCAGCAGACGCAGTATTATCCGGCCATGACCACAGAATTGTTCGCGACACGCTTCTGAGATTTTGGGGCGTTTGAGCCCCTTGAAGGTATGGTTGTGCATGCTTGTAATTTACAGCAAAGACTCTTCGCACTAAGAGATATCCAGAGGCAGTGGAGCACCACAGCTAGGGAGTGCTGCTTGTAGGGTGGGGGCACACCATCCTGGCCTGGCAGCGTGTCAGGGCAACAATTTACCTCACCTGCACAAGTGGAGAAACCTGGCAGAAGTTGACTGAGGGAGACTGAGGGAGTGAGTGGTTTGGACCTGAGAGGAGTTCAATAGGCACTCCTCTCGGGTGGAGCAAGCCTGAGGTGTTGCAGAGATGGTCCGCGTAGCAGCGGATGCAGTTTGGGGCCTCCCAGGTGAAACTCCTGCAGCGCCCCCTTAGGCGACTGTGCACTACTCTGCCTACCTCATATATCGCTGCAACTCTCTCCTTTTACAAATAAAGCGCCTCATGAAGTTAGGCTCGCTCAAGGCACATCCCCCAGGGAAGTCTTTAAGGGGCATGAGGCACAGCAACTCTGCAACCACTGGCTTGTCCAACGCTGTTCATGCCATGAAGGCCCTTGAAATGGTGCTGCAAGCTTCTCCACCGGTGCAATCGAATGACTTGCCTCGGGAGGAGACTGCTTTACAGGTGCAAGCGCACACTTTCTGGAAACAGCAAATAGTGCAAATTCAGCTCAAGCAGTTCACTCTGTCATGATTGCTTCAGTGAAGGAGGGGCCATTAGTACAGGTCAGTGGCAAAAAGCAACTTTGGACGTCTTTTCATCTCCATGTATTGAGTCCCCAAACGCTCCCACTGCTTTAAATACAGATGAAGCGCCTAGAGACCGGGCCATCTACCCCTTATTCTCTGCTACTAGCAGGAAAACACTCAAGAAGGTGGTCCTTGACTCATCGCAGACACAAACAGAAGCACAAAATAAGGCTAGCTTTGATGGTGTCAGTGGAGCCGCGGTACTACAGAATGGGACAGGGTCTCCTAGTCTCCAGGTGAAGGTGATAGCTTGCCCGTGATGCAAGGACATGCAGGGAAAGGCAGCCAGCAAGGTCAGGTGGTGGCAACATCCCACCTCACAGAACCCCAGATAGCTCTGATGCTCTCAATGGAACTCATGTTACAACGAATACTAGATTAACAAAAAGCAATGAAAATCTCTCAAGAACAGGCCCACAAAGAGGCCAATGCACAGCTGAGTATTATCAATACCAACATTCAACTCTTGACATCAAGAGTAGCTAAAAAGGAGCAGAGTGTCAGATCTCGAATATTCAGGGTTAGGTGTGCACAACTTTTAAACTCCAATCCGAATTAGCTGAGCTCCAAATTAAATTGGACGATGTGAAAAATAGGTCACGCTGGTCTAATCTACACTTGACTGGAATGCCGGAAGGTCAAGAGAACAGAAAGACAGTAGTTGAGTTTATCTCTGAATTGATTCACAAATATGTCAACACTGAAATGGCACCGGGCAGTACGAATCCTACCATTACTCGGGCTCACTGGGTCCCGGCTACACCTTCTTTAAAACCCAACCCTAAATATCCTCGAACCATACTGGTTAACTTTGGAGATTTTCATGTCAAAGAGTGTATTCTCTCCAGCGGCATCCGGGCTAGAACTTACCACACTAGCGACAACTACTTCTTCAAAATATTTTCAGACATGTCAGTGATCGCAGCCCGACGCCGCAAAGAATTTAAGACTTTTGATAGACTGTTTCAGAAGTGTAGGGCCCGCGGGTATTATACAACAGTCTAAATTGAAAGTACTACACAAGGAGCAGTCACACCATCTTTCATATAGTTGCGCAAGCTCAGGAGTTTTTAGCTTCCCTGCAAAAGACATAAAGGAGGGGCATAGTGAGGAGAAATGTTTATGTCATTTTTGATATAATGTGTTTTCTATAGTATGTGTAAACTTTTTCCTTTTCACGCCACTGATACAATTGTCGGGTGGCATGCCTTCGCCACCACAGTGGCAGTTTATGAGTGCCATGTCAAGGCACTCATTTAGGGGGCTCGGTGGGGAGGGGGTGGGAGAAGGGGAGGTTGCGGCATGGTGGGGCACGTGGCTGGGGTGGTGGGTCGTTCCCCTGGGGAGTCTAAGATGGGAGGGGCTCTAGGAGGTAAGGGCGCAGAAGGGTGAGTGCACATTGTGGGGTTGTGTATTCAAAAAAGAGATGGCAGCACTTCTAATAGACTTTACTATGTTAATAGATCAGGTTGGAGGATAAAAGGAGGGAGGAGCAAAGTCCAAGATACATCATGGCTAGTAGACAGTTAAGAATACTTTCATGAAATGTAAATGGTTTTAATAACCAAGTTAAAACTTGGGCAATGTTTGCCTGGTTCAAATCGCTGCAAGCGAATATAATTTTTCTTCAAGAGACGCATTTTAAGAGTGGGGCTCCCCCGCTCAAAGTGCCAGGTTTTATTCAACATGCCTTTTATGCTTCCTCTAGTGCAGTGGGGTGGGTGGCTGTATTTTAGGGGTGGGCAGAAAACTTCGCCGGCAGAGTTTGCGGAGTTTTGCCACTCCATGTACCAATTGGAATCCGGAGTTCATCAAAAAACTCCACCTCCCGCCGCTGCAAAGAGGAGTTTACCACCTTGCACCAGTGTGTAATGTTTTATTTTTAAAATGTTCCAGAAAATATGGCATTTTCTACCTTTTTGTGTTCAGTCACCTCTGCAGCGCTCTCCTCATCCGGTCACCTTGTATTAGAATTCCTCGGTTCCTTTGTTGTTTTATTTTATTTTACACTGCGGCATAGGAAATTGAAAGGAGCCGGGTAGCAAGGCGCATGCGCAGAGCTGCGGCGGGGGCTTGCAGTCGCAGACCCTACCTGCAGGCTTCACCTTCTCCATTATGAACTGCTGGCTCTCGCTTGGCTAGTGTGCGTGCTCCGGTGCATCCAGCTCCCAAGAGCTGCAGGCAGGCTGAGGTAATCCAGAGACTGGCTGCAGGAGGCCTCGAGGTGTCAACCTCAAGGAGCTGCAGCCAGGGAGGTCTCCAAGATGATTCACTGCCTCAACTCATTCCCAAACCTGACAGGTAGGGAGCGAGTGCCGGAGGGTCAGGGAACCCCTCGCGATGACTTCTGCTGGTTCAACTAAGGGTGGACCCATGCGGTGTTGCCTTGTTTGTTTTGTTTTTTGCCTCCACATATGCTCGATAGCTTTACCACACAGGAGGCGGGACTCGCAGGATGCCTAGGCGGAGCTTCCCGGCATCATCCCCAGCCCCTCTGCTCAGCCTCGGGGACCGATAGCCCATCTCCGTCAGGCCGATGCCCGCAATGGTCCCTATGCCTGGCCTTACCCCAGTACTGACCGGATTGGCAGCTGAATAAAATTATAGTTACGGCGGAGAGGAATTTGACAGAGTTTTTATGCAACTCCGTGGAATTCTGCGTAGTGCAACTCCGCGAGTTCCTCCCACCCCTACTGTATTTATCGGTAAAGAAATATAATGCGAGGTTCTCAAAGTTCATAGAGATCAGAGTGCCAGATGGATATGGGTGCAAATGAGGATTATGAATCAGATTTTTAGACTTGCAAGTTTTTACGACCCTTTTGAGGATTCACCTCAGACCCTTGACTCTTTATTTAGCTTTGTGAAAGAGTTGTCAGGCTTTATTATAATAGGGGCCGATTTCAATATCATCCCAAAATACTGCCCTGGATTCTTCCCGGGCTAACAAGGTGCAGAACAAGCCAAAATCGATCAAATTGTTGCACACTTTAGTACATGATCTCACCTTCGTGGATCCTTGGAGAAGTGATCACCCCAGAGAGAAGTGTCATATTCCTTACCTTGGTGAACCCTGTCTTGCCTTTTCTCTTTGCCGCATACCGGAGCTCTAACTCTCTTCCGGGCTCCTTGGAAGACACGTTCAACGCGACGGACTACGACTCCCATGAGCCTTTGCTGAGTCACGTCGACGTCGAGGGGAGGAAACGGTCAAAATCACATCCGCTTCCTCGCAGCACTGCCGATTATTCCGTCTAGACTCAGACTGCTACTAGAGACACTGGCGATTGCTTCCTGGGGGTCCGGTAAGGGTGCAACGGCACCACCATTTTTGCTACATTGGATCCTTAAACTTGGCCACCCATCTCTCGTGGGCGGATTACGTTTCCATTGTGAACCGCCCTATAACTCTTAGCGCTTGTTGCGTTAGCGCGGTGTTCCTCCCTGTTGGTGAGACACACGTCTGTAGTCTTGTGCAGGTAGAAAGGATACCGGCGCTCCCCCCTGACAGATATATATATATATTACCTACTGGCGGTCGCCAGTAGGTAGTTATACTTAGGACCTAGTTTCCATAGGAAAAGCGTTTTTTCTTTTCCCAATAACTTTGGCGCCGGTTGACGAATCTTCACGAAATTTTCAAAACTAGTGGGGCGCTCCGGTCAGCTCCTGTCTTCAAAGTTTCGGGGTGATTCGTCAAGCGGGGGCCGAGAAAAAGGGGGGTCCCAAAACACATTTTCCCCATGTTAATTTCCATAGGAAACTTTAGACAAAGCTACAGCCTGAACTGCTGAACGGAATTACACCAAATTTGGCAAAAAGGTAGTTCTTGGTTCAGAAAGAGCCCTTTTTTTTTCAATGGTGTAAATCCGTTCAGTAGAAATTAGAAAAAGAAAAAGTTTCGATATCTGGGCGGAGCCTAACCACACATCTTCTCCCGAGCACGAGCTTGCCTCTGATTGGCTGCCAACACTTCAAACCAGGAAGTGTTGGCAGCCATCTTGTGCCTCGGACGGAGGGAGAAATAAAAAGGTAGAGAGGTGTAAAAAGGGGCAAGGCCTCGGACCACCTCTCTGGAACACAGATCTGTGGCGCTTACTGGAGGTCCTGGTGGGCTAGTTGGCCCCCAGGGACCCTCATGATTCAAGGGGACTTAATCCCCCAACTTAAAACGCGCCACGGCATGCGTTTGCACACTTCTCACATCAGGCCCGCCCCCTCCCTTCACAACTGTGCAAGCGGGCCCTCTGGCACGTTGTAAGTTGGGGATTAAGTCCCCTTGAATCCTGAGGGTCCCTGGGGTCCAACTAGCCCACCAGGTACCTCCAGTAAGCGCCACAGAGCTGCGTTGCAGAGAGGTGTAAAAGGGGCGTGGCCTCGGACCACCTCTCTGCAATGCAGCTGTGTGGTGCTTACTGGAGGTACCTGGTGAGCTAGTTGGCCCCCAGGGACCCTCAGTATTCAAGGGGACTTAATCCCCCAACTTAGAACGCGCCAGGGGGTGCGTTTGCATAGTGGTGGAGAAAGGGGGCGTGGCCTTTGTCCACCTCTCAGCAATTCCACTGTGTGGGGCTTACTGGAGGTAAGAGGTAGGCTAGTTGGCCCCTAAAGGACCCCCAGCAGCGAAGGGGACTTCAATCCCCATCCAAGAGTGCACCAGGGAGCGAGTTTGTAGAGTGGTGGGCAAAGGGGGCGTGGCCTGCTCTTCAAACTTAGCAATGCTGCTGTGTGGGACTTACTGGAGGTAATAGGAGGGTAGTTGGCCCCCAAGGATGTCCTTGAGGGCCAACTACCCTCTTGTTACCTCCAGTAAGTCCCGCACAGTGGGATTGCTAAGACGTCTTCGGAGGCCATGCCCCCTTTCTCCACCATTCTGCAAACGTGCCTCCTGGCAGACTACGTGATGGGGATGAAGTCCAATTTACTCCTGAGGGACTTTGGGGGCCAAGAAGCCCTACTGGTACTTCCTGTAAGCCCTACGCACCGGAATTCCTGAGCGCTGGTCGGAGGCCCAGCACCCTTTCTCCACCACTCTGCAAACGCGACTACTAGTTAAAGAAGTGTTTGCAATGTAATAGGTTTCGCTTTTACGAGAATTAGAGCTATTGGCGTTGTAAATGCAAAAGTTTTTTACTAATGTTTTTTGGAGTGGAGTGGATGAACGTTGTGTGTGGTGGAATTATGTGGTATGTTGTGCAGTGAAATTATGTGGATAGAAAGTATGTGGTATTTAGTGTATAGGAATTATGTAGAGTGGCATTATGTGTTATGGAGAGTAATTATGTGGTATGGTAGTCTGTGTTGTGGAGTGGTAACCTCAGGTTTAGTCTTCCTCGTTTCCATAGAAGCTCAACTATGAACTCAGTGAGACAAAAAAGATGGAATCACTGAGGAGCACTTGTGGACCTAGTCAGAGGTATGAGCAGGGCCACTGGAATTATGTGACTGTTTGGCTGCACCGACTTTCGCACAATTATACATTTTCTGCATTAGCCACATAATTCATCATCTGCACCCTAATCTGCAGATTTGAACAAAAAAAGCCTTGTTTCTAGCTGAAAATGGTCAAACGTTACCAAAAATGCAGCGACGTGTTACAGCGTGGTGGAAGGCCCTTTACAAACCTAGAATTGTCGCGTATTACTTATTGCTAAATGTGGGTGTTAAATTGGTACTAAGGTGTGCAAGCCACTCTTGCTTCCCTCTGCGCCTCTCTTGCCTCTTTCTGCATTTCTGTTGCTTCTTTTTTGCACGTTTCTTTCTTTTTCTGCACTTCTCTTGACCTCATTCTGCCAATCTCATGCACTTTCTGCACCTCTCTTCCCTCATTCTGCACGTCTGTTGCCTCTTTCTGCACCTCATTTGCTTCTTTCTGCACCCCTGTTGTCTATTTCTGCACTCGTCTTCCCTCTTTCTGTACCTTTCCTACCTGTTTTTGCATCTCACTTGCTTCTTTCTGCACTTTTCTTGCTTCTTTCTACACCTCTCTTGCTTCTTTCAGCAATTCTCTTGCTTCTTTGTGCACTTCTCTTGCCTGTTTCTGCACTTCTCTTGCCTCTTTCTGCACCCCTGTTGCTTCATTCTGCACTTTCCATGCTTCTTTCTGCACCTGTCTTGCTTCTTTCTGCACCCCTGTTGTCTCTTTATGTATCTCTTTTGCCTCTTTCTGCACTTTTCTTGCCTTTTTCTGCACCTCTCTTCCCTCTTTCTGCACGTCTGTTGCCTCTTTCTACACCTCATTTGCTTCTTTCTGCACCCCTTTTGTCTCTTTCTGCACTCATCTTCCCTCTTTCTGTACCTTTCCTGCCTGTTTTTGCATCTCACTTGCCTCTTTCTGCACTTTTCTTGCTTCTTTTTACACCTCTGTTGCTTCTTTCAGCAATTCTCTTGCCTCTTTAGGCACTTCTCTTGCCTGTTTCTGCACCTCTCTTGCCTCTTTTTGCACCTCTGTTGGCTCTTTCTGCACCTCACTTGCTCCTTTCTACACTTCTCTTCCCTCTTTCTGCACCCCTGTTGCTTCGTTCTGCACTTTCCATGCTTCTTTCTGCACCTGTCTTGCTTCTTTCTGCACCCCTATTGTCTCTTTATGTACCTCTTTTGCCTCTGTCTGCACTTTTATTGCCTTTTTCTGCAGTTCTCTTCCCTCTTTCTGCACGTCTGTTGCCTCTTTCTGCACATCATTTGCTTCTTTCTGCACCCCTGTTGTCTCTTTCTGCACTCGTCTTCCCTCTTTCTGTACTTTTCCTGCCTGTTTTTGCATCTCACTTGCCTCTTTATGCACTTTTCTTGCTTCTTTCTACACCTCTGTTGCTTCATTCAGCAACTCTCTTGCCTGTTTTTGCATCTCACGTGCCTCTTTCTGCACTTCTCTTGCCTCTTTCTGCACCCCTGTTGCTTCATTCTGCACTTTCCATGCTTCTTTCTGCACCTGTCTTGCTTCTTTCTGCACCCCTGTTGTCTCCTTATGTACCTCTTTTGCCTCTTTCTGCACTTTTCTTGCCTTTTTCTGCACCTCACTTCCCTCTTTCTGCATGTCTGCTGCCTCTTTCTGCACCTCATTTGCTTCTTTCTGCACCCCTGTTGTCTCTTTCTGCACTCGTCTTCCCTCTTTCTGTACCTTTCCTAACTGTTTTTGCATCTCACTTGCCTCTTTCTGCACTTTTCTTGCTTCTTTCTACACCTCTGTTGCTTCTTTCAGCAATTCTCTTGCCTCTTTGTGCACTTCTCTTGCCTGTTTCTGCACTTCTCTTGCCTCTTTCCGCACCCCTGTTGCTTCTTTCAGCAATTCTCTTGCCTCTTTGTGCACTTCTCTTGCCTGTTTCAGCACCTCTCTTGCCTCTTTTTGCACCTCTGTTGGCTCTTTCTGCACCTCACTTGCTCCTTTCTACACTACTCTTGCCTCTTTCTGCACCCCTATTGCTTCATTCTGCACTTTCCATGCTTCTTTCTGCACCGGTCTTGCTTCTTTCTGCACCCTTGTTGTCTCTTTATGTACCTCTGTTGCCTCTTTCTGCACTTTTCTTGCCTTTTTCTGCTTCTCTCTTCCCTCTTTCTGCACATCTGTTGCCTCTTTCTGCACCTCATTTGCTTCTTTCTGCACCCCTGTTGTCTCTTTCTGCACTCGTGTTCCCTCTTTCTGTACCTTTCCTGCCTGTTTTCGCTCCCCACTTGCCTCTTTCTGCACTTTTCTTGCTTCTTTCTACACCTCTGTTGCTTCTTTCAGCAATTCTCTTGCCTCTTTGTGCGCTTCCCTTGCCTGTTTCTGCACTTCTCTTGCCTCTTTCTGCACCCCTGTTGCTTCATTCTGCACTTTGCATGCTTCTTTCTGCACCTGTCTTGCTTCTTTCTGCACCCCTGTTGTCTCTTTATGTACCTCCTTTGCCTCTTTCTGCACTTTTCTTGCCTTTTTCTGCTCCTCTCTTCCCTCTTTCTGCACGTCTGTTGCCTCTTTGTGCACTTCATGTGCTTCTTTCTGCACCCCTGTTGTCTCTTTCTGCACTCCTGTTGCTTCATTCTGCAATTTCCATGCTTCTTTCTGCACCTGTCTTGCTTCTTTCTGCACCCCTGTTGTCTCTTTATGTACCTCTTTTGCCTCTTTCTGCACTTTACTTGCCTTTTTCTGCTCCTCTCGTCCCTCTTTCTGCACATCTGTTGCCTCTTTCTGCACCTCATTTGCTTCTTTCTGCACCCCTGTCGTCTCTTTCTGCACTCGTCTTCCCTCTTTCTGTACCTTTCCTGCCTGTTTTTGCATCTCACTTCCCTCTTTCTGCACTTTTCTACCTTCTTTCTACACCTCTGTTGCTTCTTTCAGCAATTCTCTTGCCTCTTTGTGCACTTCTCTTGCCTGTTTCTGCACCTCTCTTGCCTCTTTTTTGCACCTCTGTTGGCTCTTTCTGCACCTCACTTGCTCCTTTTTACACTTCTCTTGCCTCTTTCTGCACCCCTGTTGCTTCATTCTGCACTTTCCATGCTTCTTTCTGCACCTGTCTTGCTTCTTTCTGCACCCCTGTTGTCTCTTTGTGTACCTCTGTTGCCTCTTTCTTCACTTTTCTTGCCTTTTTCTGCACCTCTCTTCCCTATTTCTGCACGTCTGTTGCCTCTTTCTGCACCTCATTTGCTTCTCTCTGCACCCCTGTTGTCTCTTTCTGCACTCGTCTTCCCTCTTTCTGTACCTTTCCTGCCTGTTTTTGCTCCTCACTTGCCTCTTTCTGCACTTTTCTTGCTTCTTTCTACACCTCTGGTGCTTCTTTCAGCAATTCTCTTGCCTGTTTTTGCATCTCACGTGCCTCTTTCTGCACTTCTCTTGCCTCTTTCTGCACCCCTGTTGCTTCATTCTGCACTTTCCATGCTTCTTTCTGCACCTGTCTTGCTTCTTTCTGCACCCCTGTTGTCTCTTTATGTACCTCTTTTGCCTCTTTCTGCACTTTTCTTGCCTTTTTCTGCTCCTCTTTTCCCTCTTTCTGCACATCTGTTGCCTCTTTCTGCACCTCACTTGCTCCTTTCTACACTACTCTTGCCTCTTTCTGCACCCCTGTTGCTTCATTCTGCACTTTCCATGCTTCTTTCTGCACCTGTCTTGCTTCTTTCTGCACCCCTGTTGTCTCTTTATGTACCTCTTGTGCCTCTTTCTGCACTTTTCTTGCCTTTTTCTGCTCCTCTCTTCCTTCTTTCTGCACATCTGTTGCCTCTTTCTGCACCTCATTTGCTTCTTTCTGCACCCCTGTTGTCTCTTTCTGCACTCGTCTTCCCTCTTTCTGTACCTTTCCTGCATGTTTTTCCATCTCACTTGCCTCTATCTGCGCTTTTCTAGCTTCTTTCTACACCTCTGTTGCTTCTTTCAGCAATTCTCTTGCTTCCTTGTGCACTTTTCTTGCCTGTTTCTGCACCTCTCTTGCCTCTTTTTTGCACCTCTGTTGGCTCTTTTTGCACCTCACTTGCTCCTTTTTACACTTCTCCTGCCTCTTTCTGCACCCCTGTTGCTTCATTCTGCACTTTCCATGCTTCTTTCTGCACCTGTCTTGCTTCTTTCTGCACCCCTGTTATCTCTTTATGTACCTCTTTTGCCTCTTTCTGCACTTTTCTTGCCTTTTTCTGCAGTTCTCTTCCCTCTGTTTGCACGTCTGTTGCCTCTTTCTGCACCTCATTTGCTTCTTTCTGCACCCCTGTTGTCTCTTTCTGCACTCGTCTTCCCTCTTTCTGTACCTTTCCTGCCTGTTTTTGCATCTCACTTGCCTCTTTCTGCACTTTTCTTGCTTCTTTCTACACCTCTGTTGCTTCTTTCAGCATTTCTCTTGCCTCTTTGTGCACTTCCCTTGCCTGTTTCTGCACTTCTCTTGCCTTTTTCTGCACCCCTGTTGCTTCATTCTGCACTTTCCATACTTCTTTCTGCACCTGTCTTGCTTCTTTCTGCACCCCTGTTGTCTCTTTATGTACCTCTTTTGCCTCTTTCTGCACTTTTCTTGTCTTTTTCTGCTCCTCTCTTCCTTCTTTCTGCACGTCTGTTGACTCTTTGTGCACCTCATGTGCTTCTTTCTGCACCCCTGTTGTCTCTTTCTGCACTCGTCTTCCCTCTTTCTGTACTTTTCGTGCTTGTTTTTGCATCTCACTTGCCTCTTTCTGCACTTTTCTTGCTTCTTTCTACACCTCTGTTGCTTCTATCAGCATTTCTCTTGCCTCTTTGTGCACTTCTCTTGCCTGTTTCTTCACCTCTCCTGCCTCTTTTTACACTTCTGTAGGTTCTTCCTGCTCTGCTCTTGCTCTTTTCTGCACCTCTCTTGCCTCTTTCGGCACCTGTGTTGCTTCTTTCTGTACTTCTCTTGCCTCCTTCTGCACCTCTTAGTTAGAGGTAGTTTTAATCCCCCTGTCCTATTATGTACTAGGGCCATACAGGGAAGGTCATGCCAATCACAGGGGTACCCCAACCCATAGTGTACCCTAGTGTATGTAGGTGTTTTCACTGTATTCTAAGTGTCTTTCACCATAGCACTGGCTCCGTGCCTGGTTAGTCAGAGTCAGTTACCACCAGTACCCGTCAGCAAAAAGTTGGGGGCACTGGATGACTTTGCAACAGACTCTTTCTGCTCCTCTGTTGGTTCTTTGTGCACATCTCTTGCGTCTTTCTGCACCTTTCTTTGACTTTCTGGACTTCTGTTGCCTCTTTCTGTATTTCTCTTGCTTCTTTCTGCGCCTTTCTTCCTCTTTCTGCACATGTCCTACCTTTGTAGGCATAGTTAGAAATTAGCTTTTAAAAAACCTTTGAAATTCACTGAAAAAACCACAGGTTTCAGGGACGTTATAGTTAGAAATTAGCATTTAAAAATCCTTTGAAATTCACTGAAAAAACCATAGGTTTCAGGGACGTTATAGTTAGAAATTAGCATTTAAAAAACCTTTGAAATTCACTGAAAAAACCATAGGTTTCAGGGACGTTATAGTTAGAAATTAGCATTTAAAAAGCCTTAGAAATTCACTGAAAAAAACACAGGTTTCAGGGACGTTATAGTTAGTTGGACATTTCACTCGTACAAAACCAGAGAAATTCGGCCGTTATAGTTATTTCAGCTAACTATAACTCGCGCCCCCGCAATTCACTGCTGATGACGTCACATATTGCATCATTCATGATATGGTCAGTGACATCACTGATGACATCACTGATGACATCTCAAATGACATCACTGATGACATCATCCAGTTACTGTGTGTTTCTGTAAAGTTTAAATATGTTTTATATATATATTCACTGAAAACTGATGACGTCACATATTACATCATGGAGCGACCCTTGACCTTGCCAGGTAGGTTGCTCCCCCACCACACAGCTCCGCCTGTGGTGCCCTACCCGCTGCTGCTGCTGGTAAGCTCGCCCCCCTGTTTGCTGCCTCTGTGCCCGTTTTTGCCTTTTGCTTCCCCTCGTTGCCCCTGTTTTTTGTGTCCATCTTTGCCTTCTGTACCCCTCGCTGCCCCCTTCTTTGTGTCCACCTTTGCCTTCTGTACCCCTCGTTGCCCCCGTATTTTGTGTCCATCTTTGCCTTCTGTACCCCTCGTTGCCCACGTTTTTTGTGTCCACCTTTGCCTTCTGTACCCTCGTTGCCCCCGTATTTTGTGTCCATCTTTGCCTTCTGTACCCCTCGTTGCCCCCGTATTTTGTGTCCATCTTTGCCTTCTGTACCCCTCGTTGCCCCCGTATTTTGTGTCCACCTTTGCCTTCTGTACCCCTCGTTGCCCCCGTATTTTGTGTCCATCTTTGCCTTCTGTACCCCTCGTTGCCCCCGTTTTTGTGTCCACCTTTGCCTTCTGTACCCCTCGTTGCCCCCGTATTTTGTGTCCATTTTTGCCTCTGTACCCCTTGTTGCCTCTCTCCGCTCCCGCCACTGCGTCCCCTGCGGCCCTGCCCCCCTGACTGACCATTTGCTGCCCCTGCCTCCCGCCTCCCAGCTGCTCCTCCCTCCCACCTCCCCATATATGGCGGCCGCTGCGCGGTGAGGAGAGCGACCCTTGACCTGGCCAGGTAGGTCGCTCCCCTACCACACAGCTCCGCCTGTGGTGCCCTACCCGCTGCTGCTGCTGGTAAGCTCGCCCCCCTGTTTGCTGCCTCTGTGCCCATTTTTGCCTTTTGCTTCCCCTCGTTGCCCCCGTTTTTTGTGTCCATCTTTGCCTTCTGTACCCCTCGCTGCCCCCGTTCTTTGTGTCCACCTTTGCCTTCTGTACCCCTCGTTGCCCCCGTATTTTGTGTCCATCTTTGCCTTCTGTACCCCTCGTTGCCCCCGTTTTTTGTGTCCACCTTTGCCTTCTGTACCCCTCGTTGCCCCGTATTTTGTGTCCATCTTTGCCTTCTGTACCCCTCGTTGCCCCCGTATTTTGTGTCCATCTTTGCCTTCTGTACCCCTCGTTGCCCCCGTATTTTGTGTCCACCTTTGCCTTCTGTACCCCTCGTTGCCCCCGTATTTTGTGTCCATCTTTGCCTTCTGTACCCCTCGTTGCCCCCGTTTTTGTGTCCACCTTTGCCTTCTGTACCCCTCGTTGCCCCGTATTTTGTGTCCATTTTTGCCTCTGTACCCCTCGTTGCCTCTCTCTGCTCCCCGCCGCTGCGTCCCCTGCGGCCCCGCCCCCTGACTGACCATTCGCTGCCCCTGCCTCCCGCCTCCCAGCTGCTCCTCCCTCCCACCTCCCCATATATGGCGGCCGCTGCGCGGCGAGGAGAGCGACCCTTGACCTGGCCAGGTAGGTTGCTCCCCCACCACACAGCTCCGCCTGTGGTGCCCTACCCGCTGCTGCTGCTGGTAAGCTCGCCCCCCTGTTTGCTGCCTCTGTGCCCGTTTTTGCCTTTTGCTTCCCCTCGTTGCCCCCGTTTTTTGTGTCCACCTTTGCCTTCTGTACCCCTAGTTGCCCCCGTATTTTGTGTCCATCTTTGCCTTCTGTACCCCTCGTTGCCCCCGTTTTTGTGTCCATCTTTGCCTTCTGTACCCCTCGTTGCCCACGTATTTTGTGTCCATCTTTGCCTTCTGTACCCTCGTTGCCCCCGTATTTTGTGTCCACCTTTGCCTTCTGTACCCCTCGTTGCCCCCATATTTTGTGTCCATCTTTGCCTTCTGTACCCCTCGTTGCCCCCGTTTTTTGTGTCCACCTTTGCCTTCTGTACCCCTCGTTGCCCCCGTATTTTGTGTCCATTTTTGCCTCTGTACCCCTCGTTGCCTCTCTCCGCTCCCGCCGCTGCGTCCCTGCGGCCCCGCCCCCTGACTGACCATTCACTGCCCCTGCCTCCCGCCTCCCAGCTGCTCCTCCCTCCCACCTCCCCATATATGGCGGCCGCTGCGCGGTGAGGAGAGCGACCCTTGACCTGGCCAGGTAGGTCGCTCCCCCACCACACAGCTCCGCCTGTGGTGCCCTACCCGCTGCTGCTGCTGGTAAACTCGTCCCCCTGTTTGCTGCCTCTGTGCCCGTTTTTGCCTTTTGCTTCCCCTCGTTGCCCCCGTTTTTTGTGTCCATCTTTGCCTTCTGTACCCCTCGCTGCCCCCGTTCTTTGTGTCCACCTTTGCCTTCTGTACCCCTCGTTGCCCCCGTATTTTGTGTCCATCTTTGCCTTCTGTACCCCTCGTTGCCCCCGTTTTTTGTGTCCACCTTTGCCTTCTGTACCCCTCGTTGCCCTCGTATTTTGTGTCCATCTTTGCCTTCTGTACCCCTCGTTGCCCCCCTATTTTGTGTCCATCTTTGCCTTCTGTACCCCTCGTTGCCCCCATATTTTGTGTCCACCTTTGCCTTCTGTACCCCTCGTTGCCCCCGTATTTTGTGTCCATCTTTGCCTTCTGTACCCCTCGTTGCCCCCGTTTTTTGTGTCCACCTTTGCCCTCTGTACCCCTCGTTGCCCCCGTATTTTGTGTCCATTTTTGCCTCTGTACCCCTCATTGCCTCTCTCCGATCCCGCCGCTGCGTCCCCTGCGGCCCCGCCCCCCTGACTGACCATTCGCTGCCCCTGCCTCCCAGCTGCTCCTCCCTCCCACCTCCCCATATATGGCGGCCGCTGCGCGGTGAGGAGAGCGACCCTTGACCTGGCCAGGTAGGTCTCTCCCCCACCACACAGCTCCGCCTGTGGTGCCCTACCCGCTGCTGCTGCTGGTAAGCTCGCCCCCCTGTTTGCTGCCTCTGTGCCCATTTTTGCCTTTTGCTTCCCCTCATTGCCCCCGTTTTTTGTGTCCATCTTTGCCCTCTGTACCCCTCGTTGCCCCCGTTTTTTGTGTCCACCTTTGCCTTCTGTACCCCTCGTTGCCCCCGTATTTTGTGTCCATCTTTGCCTTCTGTACCCCTCGTTGCCCCCGTATTTTGTGTCCATCTTTGCCTTCTGTACCCCTCGTTGCCCCCGTATTTTGTGTCCACCTTTGCCTTCTGTACCGCTCGTTGCCCCCGTATTTTGTGTCCATCTTTGCCTTCTGTACCCCTCGTTGCCCCCGTTTTTTGTGTCCACCTTTGCCTTCTGTGTAGGAGAGTAGGATCTGCCTCTTATGTTGCCCCCACTTTTTTTCTGATGTTTACACTGGTTTCTGGCTATAGTCTGGCTGGGTCCCTGCCAATCAGGGCCCCAGCCTCTCTGTTCTCTCTAAATGACTTGGAGTGTACTCTAGGTGCACTAGTGATTGGATACTGTGGTACCTTATGACTCCCTAGTATATGGTACCTTAGGTACCAAGGGCATAGGTACTTCACAGGCCTACCAGGGGCTGCAGCATGTATTATGCCACCCCTGGGAAGCAGACTAAATCTGACACCACAGGCCTGCTACTGCAGCCTGGGTGAGGTGGTGCTAGCACTCCTCACTGAGATATAGGTTTCCTATATCTCCTCTGCACACACATTTAAACCTATCAGTCACCCCTAAGGCAGGCCCGATCAATCCTGAGGGCAGGGTGCTTGGTTCCTATGTGAGAGGGTGCCTCTGCCTGAGCAGGGCCCCTCTGCAGCTCTCAGAGTCCATTCTCTGGGGCTGTTTGTGGATGTGGTTAAACCATATACTCTTAAGTGCATTATATCCTCGCGGTAGAATGCTAACTTTGGAATGGCTGCATCAAAACATGTCGTGTTTGGTGTCAAACATCTTGGAATACTACCCCCCCCGCCAGTTCTGGCGGTGGGGGTAGCATTCCACCCTTCTAGAGGATAGACATGTACCTACTGTGGACACGCGGTAGAATCCTGCAGAGCCCTGGCATCACAAAATGGATGCCACCAGTCACAGACACTGGGCTGCCCTCCTGCTGATGACCGAAACTCGCAGTGGAGGAAGCCCAACAATAGGTATCATGTCACAGGAGGGTGTGACCACCTTCCAGACAGGGTTTAGTGTATTAGGGCTGGGTGGGTGCACTCTTAGAGTGCTTTGAAGTCCTGCATTGGGGGAGCAGTAGGCTCCTCTGTGCATATGCCAGTTCAAACCGGCTCAGGGGCTACCTGCCCCTGCTCTGGCGCGAAACTGGACAAAGGGAAGTGGGTATAACCACCCACTCCCCTGACCCTCCCATAGGTGGGGTCTTAGAGCTAGTCCCTCCCTTCTTTACAGTATAAGATAGGGAACTCTTGAACTTGATAGTTAGATATCCCTGGACGACGCTCTGAAGAAGAATCCTGGACCTTCGATGTTCCACTACCTTTGGAAGACTGAAGAATCTCCCTTGGAGTCAAGGAGTGACTCCCCTGCTTGGCAGGCACCAAAAACTACAAACGACGGTCGCAAACTACGCCGCTCCCACCGGAGTCCAAAGTCCCTGCAGCCCAAGAAGTGGATTTCCTGACTTCTCAAAGGCTATCGTGAGTCCCCAGTGAAGCTGAGGCTAGTGGACCCCAAGAGTGACGAGGAACCACGACCCCTGGGTACCGTGCACTATTGTCAAGTGCAACCCCTTCACAATGTTCTACGAACTTGTGCTTTGGACCACGTGTGGTCCTAGCCTCCGGCAGGAATCCCTCCGAAGATCAGAGGCCTACCACGTCCCGAGCGACCGTGGGCCCCTGTTGAGCAAATCCTCCCAAGGCATCTTTGCGATCCCTTGCCAGCCAGCTTGTGGGTCCCCTGAAGGCTTTCTTAAAGAACCAAAGGGCTCCCCTGGTTGCTCCAGGCCTGCCCTGACTTACCCTTGCTGGGTGAGTTCCTCAGACCTTGCTGGTCTGCGCCATTGACTTTTTACACTTTCCCCGAGACTTGCTGTTACCAAGGCTTGTTGGCTCCAATCAAGTCGCCGACACCGCAGTAAGCTGCAGACATTGTGGGACACGCCGAATCCAGCTCCTGGTTGTCGTCGACGCCTCCTGGACCTCGTGACTGAAGAGTCAAGGCACCCGTGAATGACCTGAATCTTGCGACGACGCTGGGCATCCATCTTCCTTGCCCCGAGTCACTGCCAAGTGACTTTGAACACTGTCCCCTCTGCTTTCAGGTCTTCCATCTTCTGAATCCAGGCTTGGATTCCTCCGGACACTTCTCCTATCGCCGCAAGCAGCAAGTCTTCACTGGCTCCCATTGAAAACAACGCCGCGACCCGACACCAAAGAACACCTATGCACCCGGCTCCCCTGGGTGGGGTAACTTCAGCACTACGGTGCTCCTGTGGGTGTGGGCCCTAGAACTACTTACCCTGTAAGTGACTTGCTTGTAGCTACCCTAGAAGTGCCCTAAAACTCTTACTTTCCAAGTGCGACTATCGCGCTGACTCGTACATGGTTCGCGTCTGTGTTAGACACACCGCGTCCAACTCCCTTGCAACTCTATCTGTAACCGCGTCCTTCGACTCGTACAAGGACCGATCGGTGTGTTCGCCTCGAACACGCAAGGGACCTTTAACATTGAAATCTCAATCGCGTCTGTTCGCATAGACTCGTACAGGACTCGCTCCGGTGCCAGGACACCGCGTCCGTCCCCTGTGGGTCTCCTACAACTACCTGGGGTGGTTCTTGGGGGTCCCTCGATTCTAGCTGCCCTAGACCTAGGTCTAGTCAAACTAAGATTGTGATATTCGATTGTGCTAAACTTATTTTGATAACATTTGATTTGTACATATGTTCCTGACTTCTAATCTCATAAAGAGATTAGTAGAGAGTTGTTTATTAATAAATACATATATATTTGATATATATACCTGTGTGGTGTCTTTTCATTTGGTGATTCAGGAGATTGTGTGGTAAAACAAGCTGCTTTACATTCCTTCAAGACTTAGCCTGAAGGCTGCTCTCCACAGCTACCACTAGGATAGCTTTCTTTAAAGGTTGTCTTAAACCTATCTACCATAAGAGTCGAATTGTTCTGGTGCAAGGTGTCCACTTTAATTAGTGAACAGCATATACCAGGCCAACTTCTCACATTCTGTACCCCTCGTTGCCCCCGTATTTTGTGTCCATTTTTGCCTCTGTACCCCTTGTTGCCTCTCTCCGCTCCCACTGCTGCGTCCCCTGCGGCCCCGCCCCCCTGACTGACCATTCACTGCCCCTGCCTCCCGCCTCCCAGCTGCTCCTCCCTCCCACCTCCCCATATATGGCAGCCGCTGCGCGGTGAGGAGAGCGACCCTTGACCTGGCCAGGTAGGTCGCTCCCCCAGTACACAGCTCCGCCTGTCGTGCCCTACCCGCTGCTGCTGCTGGTAAGCTCGCCCCCCCTGTTTGCTGCCTCTGTGCCCGTTTTTGCCTTTTGCTTCCCCTCGTTGCCCCCGTTTTTTATGTCCATCTTTGCCTTCTGTACCCCTCGCTGCCCCCGTTCTTTGTGTCCATCTTTGCCTTCTGTACCCCTCGCTGCCCCCGTTCTTTGTGTCCACCTTTGCCTTCTGTACCCCTCGTTGCCCCCGTTTTTTGTGTCCACCTTTGCCTTCTGTACCCCTCGATGCCCCCGTATTTTGTGTCCATCTTTGCCTTCTGTACCCCTCGTTGCCCCCGTATTTTGTGTCCATCTTTGCCTTCTGTACCCCTTGTTGCCCCCGTATTTTGTGTCCACCTTTGCATTCTGTACCCCTCGTTGCCCCCGTATTTTGTGTCCATCTTTGCCTTCTGTACCCCTCGTTGCCCCCGTTTTTTGTGTCCACCTTTGCCTTCTGCACCCCTCGTTGCCCCCGTATTTTGTGTCCATTTTTGCCTCTGTACCCCTCGTTGCCTCTCTCCGCTCCCGCCGCTGCGTCCCCTGCGGCCCCGCCCCCCTGACTGACCATTCGCTGCCCCTGCCTCACGCCTCCCAGCTGCTCCTCCCTCCCACCTCCCCATATATGGCGGCCGCGCCGCTGGTGCGCCGAAGGCGCGCCTAAGGCAAGCCCGTCTGCGCCCGTCCGCGCCTAGACCGCGCCCAGTGCCAGAACCCCTGGTCCTCGCACCCCCCGCTCAAGCCTCGACGACCGACGCCGATACGATGCCACCACACTCCACGCTCTCAACCCCGGACGGATACACAACTGCTTCAAGGCCGCCCCGAAACGCACTCATGGTCCCTTCACCTGCCGGAACTGCAACTACACCAGCCTCAGAGCCGCCGAACCCCGGCCAAGAAGGACCTCAACCACCTCCGATGCATCCTACTGAACACCCGCTCCGCACACAAACACGCCGTCGAGCTCTGGGACCTGCTCGACACATCAGCACCAGACGTCGCCTTCCTGACAGAGACCTGGATGAACGACTCCTCCGCACCCGACATCGCCATAGCCATCCCAGATGGCTATAAGATCACCCGCTGAGACCGCATCAACGGAGTAGGAGGAGGAATCGCCATCGTCCACAAGAACACCATCAGGGTCTCGACCAGCAGCGACGACACTCTCTGCACCGCCGAACACATGCACTTCCAGATCCACCGGACCCCAACACCACCCTTAGAGGCACCCTCGTCTACAGACCCCCTGGAACCCGACCCCAGTTCAGCGACTCCATCGCCAACTTCATCAGCACGCACGGCCTGACCTACACCGACTACATCCTCCTCGGAGACCTGAACTTTCACCTGGAGAACAACAACAACAGCAACTCCACCACCCTGATCGACAACCTCGCCAACCTCGGACTAAGACAGCTCGTCACAACACCGACCCATTCCGCCAGCCATACGCTCGACCCCATCTTCTCCTCAAGCTCCCACGTCTCCTTCAGCCACACCACCGAACTCCTCTGGACTGACCACCGCTGCATCCACTTCACCTTCCAGAAACCCACCACACACCACCGCACCCAACAGATCCCATGCCGCTGCTGGAGCAAAGTCACCGAAGACCAACTACGGGCAAACCTCGCTCTCAGCCCACCCTCCGACCCATCCGACACCAACGACGCTGCCTGCAACCTCAGACGATGGATAGACATCTGTGCCAACACCCTCGCCCCGCTGAAAAAACTCACCTACAGTGACACCACCAAAAGAGCCAGCTGGTTCACCCCGGAACTCCTAGCTTCCAAGCGTACCTGCCGGAAACTAGAGAAGAAATGGCACAGTGAAAAGACACCGGACAGCCATGCAGCCCACAAAGACGCCATCCGTAACCACCACCACCTCATCATTTCTGCCAAGAGGATCTCCTTCAAAGACCGCCTCGACAACAACGCACACAACAGCAAGGAGCTCTTCAACATCGTGAAGGAACTCTCCGACCCCAGCTCCAACACCATCGACATCCCGCCGTCGCAAGCCCTGTGCGACTCCCTCGCCACCTTCTTCCACCGCAAGATCGCCGACATCCACGACAGCTTCAACACCCAGACAGCCCCAACTGAGACCGATGCACCAGACCCGCCGCACACCACTCGACCACGACCCCTTGCCAGCCTGGGCCAGCGTGAACATCGATGACACCATCAAGACCATGAGCACGATACACTCCGGCTCCCCGTCAGACCCTTTCCCGCACCACATCTTCAACAAAGCCAGCAGCTCCATCGCACCCCACCTGCGCAACGTCATCAATCTCTCCTTCGAGACCGCGACCTTCCCAGAGAGCTGGAAACACGCCGAGATCAACGCCCTACTCAAAACCCAAGGCGGACCCAAGAGACCTCAAGAACTTCCGGCCCATCTCCCTGCTTCCGTTCCCAGCCAAGGTCATCGAGAAGATCGTCAACAGACAGCTAACCCGATACCTCGAAGAAAACAGCATCCTGGACCCATCCCAGTCAGGGTTCCGCAGCAACCACAGCACTGAGACTGCCCTCATCGCCGCCACCAACGACATCAGGACCCTCCTGGACAACGGTGAGACCGCAGCCCTCATCCTGCTGGACCTCTCCGCCGCCTTCGACACTGTCTGCCACCGCACTCTACGCGCACGCCTCCACGACGCAGGGATCCGAGACAAGGCCCTGGAATGGACCACCTCCTTCCTCGCCGGCAGAACCCAGAGAGTCCGCCTCCCACCATTCCGATCCGAAGCCTCCGAGATCATCTGCGGCGTACCCCAGGGATCATCCCTCAGCCCAACACTGTTCAACATCTACATGGCCCCGCTCGCACGCATCACCAGACAGCACGACCTCAACATAATCTCCTACGCCGACGACACTCAACTGATCCTCTCCCTCACCAAGGACCCCCTCACCGCCAAATCCAACCTCCACGAAGGAATGAAGGCCGTCGCCGACTGGATGAAGAACAGCCGACTAAAGCCGAACTCGGACAAGACGGAGGTCCTCATCCTCGGCTCCAACCCCTCAGCCTGGGATGACTCCTGGTGGCCAACGACACTGGGGGCAGCCCTGACACCCACCGACCACGCACGCAACCTGGGAGTCATCCTCGACTCAACGCTCTCCATGGCCAAACAAGTCAACGCGGTATCCTCCTCCTGCTTCAGCACCCTCCGCATGCTTCGCAAGATCTACAGGTGGATCCCGACAGCTACAAGAAGAACAGTCACCCAGGCCCTCGTCAGTAGCAGACTCGACTATGGGAATGCCCTCTCGCGAGAGCCCCGGCCAAGCTCATCAAGTGACTGCAACGCATACAAAACGCCTCCGCACGCCTGATCCTCGACGTACCACGCCACAGCCACATCACCCCCACCTGAGGAACCTGCACTGGCTCCCCGTCGACAGGAGAATCTCCTTCAAACTCCTCATCCACGCTCACAAGGCACTCCACAAGACCGGCCCAGCCTACCTCAACAGACGACTCTTCTTCTACGTCCCCAACCGTCAGCTCCGCTCCGCTGACCTCTCCCTCGCCACCATCCCTCGCATTCGAAGAACAACCACCGGCGGCAGATCCTTCTCCCACCTCGCCGCCAAGACCTGGAACACCCTCCCACTCAGCCTACGACAGACCCAAGACCTACTGACCTCAGGAGGCTACTCAAGACCTGGCTGTTCGACCAGTAGCGGCACCCCCCCCTTTTTTCCCCAGCGCCTTGAGACCCTCGCGGGTAAGTAGTGCGCTCTACAAATTCATTGATTGATTGATTGATTGATTGATGACATGGTCAGTGATATCACTGATGACATCTCAAATGACATCACTGATGACATCATCCACGTGATATTCTGATGCACCTCCTCATACCCTAATATAACCTTTGATACACCCCCTCTAAAATACAGACTACCATTTTCGAAACAATAGACACACCAATACCAGTTAGTACATACCCACTCACTAATTCCTAGGTCTACACACACATCCACTCATTCACCCATACAGTCACTCATACATGCAGTCAACCATCAATACGGCACTATCATATGCACTCACATATCTATACAGACACTCACACACATCCACTCATCCATAGAGTTACTCACACACCTAGTCAGTCATGCAAAGAATCAATCACACTCCCATTTACTCACCTATACAGTTATACACACACCACCTCACTTATTCAAACATATACTAACACATACTTACACTCTTATACAATAACTAATACAAGCACACACTCATCCATACAGCCACTCTCACAATCACTCACTCTCACATATAGTCATTTATATACTCCAACACTCACATATACTGCCTTTCACATATACAGTTACTCACACATGTACCACTGAGGCATCCATTCACTCACCAACACACCCATACACATACTCACCCACCCGTACAGCCCTTCACAGATGCATTCTTGAACCCATACACCCAGTGAATCACCCACTCACACATCTATGCACAGAGTCACAGCACACAGACACTCAGGCACCCTTACAGATACTCAGACAGCCAATCAATAACCCATATAGACCCTCATTTAGCTACTCACCAACCCATGCAACCGCTTACACACCAACTGACAAACTAAACTGTGGGAATGTCTGTATCAGTCACTAACCCATGCATTCAGTAAGACACATTTAATCAGTCACTTATACAGTCAGTCACGCACCTACTAAATCATCCATTCAGACACTTATACACCCACTCATTCTTCAATACACCTTGGCCTATATATATATATATATATATATATATAAAACATATTTAAACTTTACAGAAACACACAGTCACTGGATGATGTCATCAGTGATGTCATCAGCGATGTCATTTGAGATGTCATCAGTGATGTCATCAGTGATGTCATGGACCATGTCATGAATGATGTAATATGTGACGTCATCAGCAGTGCATTGCGGGGGCGCGAGTTATAGTTAGCTGAACTAACTATAACGGCCGAATTTCTCTGATTTTGTACGAGTGAAATGTCCAACTAACTATAACGTCCCTGAAACCTGTGGTTGTTTCAGTGAATTTCCAAGGTTTTTTAAATGCTAATTTCTAACTATAACGTCCCTGAAACCTATGGTTTTTTCAGTGAATATATATATATATATATAGCGCAGTACCTGCCCATCCACGCTGTTTCTCTGGGCTCAGGGAAGATATGAATCGGGCAACTGCATTAATATATTGACTTGCAATCAATGTTCCCTTCGTTGGCGAATTCACGTTGCGTGGATTCATGCGAAGGGGAGTATTGAGCTACACTATTTCGCATTTGAGCTAAAGATCATTTAATCATGAACTAACACTGTACTGCGTATCACAAGGTGTGGATACCTGTGCTGTGTGACTATATTCAGACACTGTTTGTTTGTTTGTTTATGTGGTGTTTTTGTTACATTGTGTGGCATATCGCACAGAGATTCAAACCCACTTCTACAAGGGTTATAACTCACGCAGGCATGGTGAGTGTACTGCCGGTGGCTTACTATTTAGTAATTTTGTTTATGAATGCCTCTCTGATACGAAAGAGAGGATAGGTCGTATAAGTTCATTTAGTACCACTATGCTGTTAACAAATAATTATTTTCTATGCTTAGACCTCACATGTTAACAGGGGATTGTGGAAGAGAGTTTCACTGCAGCCTCTTACAACCCTGTGGAGCAAGGCAATTGTCACACATGGGTAGGTGAAGACCATGATATATATATATCTACATGGAAGCCAAGGTTAATATCCCAGTGGAATTATTTCCGTGTGTAAATTGAGGTTATATTTCCGTTGTGTCTCCCACAGTGTAATTATAGTGGGATCTTACAGGAAGGTTCCTGGCAAACGCTACCGCACTTGTGGGCTCATCTGAACCGTTAACCTTTCTTTCCTTTACAGGTAGTTATTGTTTGTTTAATCATGATAAAGGTACATAGGAAGAATACATACCGTTACTTATAGGTTTTCTCTTTCTGTTTCCTGTTGTTTCAGGTCTCCTTCCCCGCTGTCCCCACCCTTTCCTTCCCTCGCTTGATTGCTTCACTGATCTGTGCTATAACAGCAAGCAGACTTGAAGCTATCGAGAGGTGGACCATTTTTGAGCATCAGTCCGATCCCGAGGAGTTGGTGACCCGACAGAATAATCGGCCCACGAATATAACTCCTCTTGATCGGATTCCTTGCTCCAACATGGCTACTTTG
Organism: Calotriton arnoldi; assembly: GCA_963921515.1. Taxonomy (NCBI): domain Eukaryota; kingdom Metazoa; phylum Chordata; class Amphibia; order Caudata; family Salamandridae; genus Calotriton; species Calotriton arnoldi. Next base: position 1,651,366 of record CAWUFW010002212.1, read on the forward strand.
GAAGACCTGTTGGCCACATTGCAAGTGGTTCAACAAGAACTTGCAGCTTCTAGAGTAGAAACCGCGGCCTTGCAGGCCAAGGTGGATCGCATGCAACGAAACCCATTTGATGTAGGAGGGGCTTCACCTTTCTATCAACATTCTATCACAGTAGAAATGCCAACCCCTATACCATTAGCACCCTCGGAAAGATATTACGCAGAGGCCAATAAGATACAGGTCTTTCTCACCCAGATATTATTGCACTTTAATTGTAAGGCAAAGGTGTTTACTACCAATGAAGCCCGGGTAGCCTTTCTAATATCTTATCTCGCAGGTGACGCTGCCCTATGGGCTGTTCCCTTAGTGCAGAAAGACTACCCACTGCTTTACGATTGGGACGCCTTTAGGGCGGAGTTCAAAAACATATTCGACAGGAGAACACACACGCTCTCAGCGGATAAAGAATTATTAGAACTCCGGCAAGGTAACAAGGAATTACTAGTATATTTGACCACTTTTCGGAGATTGGTGTCAGAAACAAACTGGCCTGAAGAAAAGCAGTTCACAATCTATTATCACGGATTACGAGACGAACTTAAAGACATCATCGCTCAGATAGATCCTCAACCCATATCGTGTGCAGAATTAGTAAATCTTACTTTGAGATTAGAACACAGGTTGAGCGATAGAAAAGGGGACATAAAGAGAAAAGAAAGGCCGAACCTCAAATACGATCGTCCCTGAACCGGGGAGCCAACCTCGAGAACCATGCAGGAACCTATGGAGATTGGTACCGTAAGAGCCGCCCTAACCACAGAGGAAAGAGAAATGCGCAGGAAGAACGGCCTTTGCTTATACTGCGGTAAAAAGGGGCATTTTGTTCGGGAATGTCTCTCAAAACCTGAAAACAGCCGAGGAGGATTCCGTAGAAGTAAAACACCATCCTCAAAAAAGGCGTCGGAAAACTAGAAGGCTCGAGAAACAGACGAGGGGGACCCTCGAGCTTTTGTATCATTCCCTCCCTGAACAATACCAATAAAGCATCATTGAAACAGTTCCTTTTTGTCACCATCAAACAAAAAATCCAGGAAAGATGGGAAGAAAGACAAGCCCTGATTGATTCAGGAGTCACAGACATCTTCATGGATGAAGAAGTAGCCAAGAAGTTGGGAATCAAGCTGTTGAAGAAATCACACCCGGAAATAGTGATGGCTGTTGACGGGAGAATCCTGGAATCTGGACCCATAGACTTTGTATCAGAATAAGTAGAGGTGTTATATGAACCAGGGCACTTGGAATCTATGTTGTTCCAGATAATCAAAGCCCCCCAATATGGCATCATCCTGGGCCTAGCTTGGCTACAAAAACAGAATCCTACTATAGACTGGGTTAACCGAACCCTCTCTTTGGATTCCAGCTCTTGTCTTAAGAATTGTGTATGTCCTTTGGTGTCTCCTTCTCAAGCTTTATCTTCATGTCAGTGGGTCGCCACCGCCGCGGAAAAAGATACTGTTTTGCCTGACCTATACCTTGATTATGAAGGTGTCTTCAATGAAATAGAAGCCGAGACATTACCCCCTCATAGACAATACGATTGTCAAATAGACCTCCTACCAGGGGCAGTGGTGCCTTGCGGGCGAGTTTATGCACTGACGGAAAAAGAAAACGAACACCTGAGACGGTATCTGGATAAGTATTTGGATTTGGGTTTTATACGTCCCTCTAAATCACCTGCTGCTTCGCCGTTGTTCTTCATCCCAAAGGCTAATGGGGAGTTACGCACGTGCATAGACTTTAGGGCATTGAACGATATCACGGTGAAAAATCGATACCCTCTGCCCTTAATACCTGTACTATTACAACAGGTTAAAAAGGCCGTAATTTTCACCAAACTAGATCTCAAAGGGGCATATCATTTGGTGCGAATGAGAACCGGAGACGAGTGGAAAACCACTTTTAAAACTCGTTATGGCCTGTACGAGTATTTGGTAATGCCCTTCGGGCTGTGCAATGCCCCCTCAGCATTTCAGTACTTCCTCAATGAGGTCCTACGGGACTTTTTGGACAGATTGATGACATCGATGACATACTGATTTATTCCTCAACCGAAGACCAACACATACAACACGTCAGAGCCGTGCTACAAGCATTGAGAGAGAACAAACTATACTGCAAACTAAGCAAGTGTGAGTTTCACGTCGACACAGTTGAATTCCTGGGAGTGATGCTTACGCCCAAAGGACAAGAAATGGCAGAGAGAAAGGTGTTAGCAGTCAAGGAATGGCCAGAACCTCAGAACGTAAAAGACGTGCAATGTTTCTTGGGGTTCGCTAACTTTTATCGAAGGTTCATTAATCAGTTCTCCAAGATGACAACACCCATTACTAAGTTAACTCAGAAGAAAGTCAAGTTTTTGTGGTCTGAAGAAGCTCAAACAGCATTCGATGATTTAAAACACGCTTTCACATCTGCACCAGTACTAGCGCATCCCAACCCAGACAAACCCTACATTGTTGAAGCAGATGCATCTGAAATGGCCATTGGCACAGTGTTATCTCAGCGCCATTATTCGACGGGGCAAATGCATCCTATTGCATTTATATCCCAAAAACTCAACGAGGCCGAGAGGAACTACACTATAGCAGAGAAGGAGCTTTTTGCTATAAAGACGGCGTTTACCGAATGGCGTCATTTCTTATTGGGAGCCAAGGAAAAAGTGACCATTTACACAGACCACTGAAACCTTCAATTCATGCACTCTGCCAGACATCTCACGCCTAGGCAACTACGTTGGGTGCTATTCTTTGAGGAATTTGATTTTAGCGTTACTTTCAGACCTGGTAAAGAGAACAGAAAGGCAGATGCTCTGACCAGGCAAGAGTCAGCCCAAGAAGAAGAAAAACATCAGGAACACGCCATTATACATCCTGAAAAGGTGATTTGTGCGGTGCAAACCAGTGACTTCTTACGGGAAGTGGCCCATGGTGTTCAAAACTTCAAGTGGAGAACATGGCTTAGAATCCATACAGAGTGGAAAATGAAGCAAGGCATCCCTATCAAAGAGAATCAAATATTGGTTCCTACAGGACACCTACAGAAACAAGTCTTCCAGTGGTGTCATGAGAAACCTAGCGCCGGCCACACTGGATTGGAGAAAACATTGGAAAGAGTTTACAGACAGTTCTGGTGGCCTGCCATGAGAAGAGATATTGCCAACTGGATTAAAGCATGTGAAGTCTGTACGCAAATGAAGACCGATCATAAGAAACCGAAGGGTTTGTTACAACCATTACCTACTCCAGATACTCCCTGGGAAAACATCTCCATTGATTTTGTAGTCGGTCTTCCGCAAGACCAAGGGTTTACCACGGTACTGGTGGTAGTGGATTATCTCACCAAGATGGGGCACTTTATAGCTTGCAAAAAGGTACCATCAGCAGGGCAGTTAGTAAAATTACTGTTGCTTCATGTTGTCAGACTACACGGTCTACCAAAGAAAATCATATCTGACAGAGTCTCGCAATTCACGGCCCGGTTTTGTAAAGTATGGTGCTCTGCGTTACGAATCTAAGTAGCCCTTTCCACGAGCTTTCACCCACAAACCGACGGACTGACAGAAAGACTAAACCAATCATTAAAACAATACCTACGATGCTACGTAGACACCAACACAGATGCATGAGTAGATTGTTTGTGGTTAGCAGAAATAGCGTACAACAGCTCAAAACACTGTTCCACACATACTACCCCTTATTACAACACGTACGTTACCACCCGAGGTTTCTCCCTTTCATCCGCCCTAGTCCAGCAATCACCCTACCAGAAGTACAAAACAGAGTAGCACATATTCAAGAAACCCTAAAGGAAACACAGAGACACTTACAAATAGCAAAAACACGATACAAAAAGAAGGCAGATAAGCATTGAAGACCAAGCCCAGTGTATAAAAAAGGAGATGTGGTGTGGTTATCAACCAAAAACATCTTATTCAAGAAAAACAACTCTTTCAATCCCAAGTATATAGGTCCCTAGAAGGTTGTGAGATGTGTTAATCCCGTGGCAGTGAGGCTTGCCTTGCCAGCTAATTTAAAGATTCACCCCGTGTTTCATGTCTCACTGCTCAAGCCTTCTGTTACACCCGTTAAGAAAAGGCCTAGTCCAATATGGGTAAACGGGGAGAAAGAATAAGAGGTATCCAAAATCCTTGATACCAAGATGAGGGGAAGGCAAAGATGGTACTTGGTGGCCTGGAGAGGGCACGGGCCAGAAGAGCATTCCTGGGAACCGGCGACAAAGATACATGCTTCCAGGTTAATAGCCGCCTTTCATAGAAATCACCCAGGGAAGATGTAGCCCTCGACAGGGTTCTCTTGAAGAGGGATGTACTGTCATATTCCTTACCTTGGTGAACCCTGTCTTGCCTTTTCTCTTTGCCGCATACCGGAGCTCTAACTCTCTTCCGGGCTCCTCGGAAGACACGTTCAACGCGACGCGATGGACTACGACTCCCATGATCCTTTGCTGAGTCACGGCTACGTCGAGGGGAGGAAACAGTCAAAATCACATCCGCTTCCACGCAGCACTGCCGATTATTCCGTCTGGATGCAGACCGCTACTGGAGGCACTGGTGATTGCTTCCTGGGGGTCCGGTAAGGGTGCAATGGCACCACCATTTTTGCTACATTGGATCCTTAAACTTGGCCACCCATCTCTCGTGGGTGGATTACGTTTCCATTGTGAACCGCCCTATAACTCTTAGCGCTTGTTGCGTTAGCGCGGTGTTCCTCCCTGTTGGTGAGACACACGTCTGTAGTCTTGTGCAGGTAGAAGGGATACCGGCGCTCCCCCCTGACATATATATATATATTGCGCAGTCCCTGCCCATCCACGCTGTTTCTCTGGGCAATTGCATTAATATATTGACTTGCAATTAATGTTCCCTCCGTTGGTGAATTCACATTGCGTGGATTCATGCGAAGGGGAGTATTGAGCTACACTATTTCGCATATGAACTAAAGACCATTTAATCATGAACTAACACTGTACTGAGTATCACAAGGTGTGGATACCTGTGCTGTGTGACTATATTCAGACACTGTTTGTTTATGTGGTGTTTTTGTTACATTCTGTGGCATATCGCACAGAGAATCAAACCCACTTCTACAGGGGTTATACCTCACGCAGGCATGGTGAGTGTAATGTCGGTGGCTTACTATTTAGTAATTTTGTTTATGAATGCCTTTCTGATACGAAAGAGAGGATAGGTTGTATAAGTTCATTTAGTACCACTATGCTGTTAACAAATAATTCTTTTATATGCTTAGACCTCACATGTTAACGGGATTGTGGAAGAGAGTTTCCCTGCAGCCTCTTACAACCCTGTGGAGCGAGGCAATTGTCACACATGGGTAGGTGAAGACCATGATATATATATATTTACATGGAAGCCAAGGTTAATGTCCCAGTAGAATTATTTCCATGTGTAAATTGAGGTTATATTTTCGTTGTGTCTCCCACAGTGTAATCATAGTGGGATCTTACAAGAAGGTTCCTGGCAAACGCTACCTCACTTGTGGGCTCATCTGAACCGTTAACCTTTCTTTCCTTTACAGGTAGTTATTGTTTGTTTAATCATGATAGAGGTACATAGGAAGAATACATACCGTTACTTATAGGTTTTCTCTTTCTGTTTCCTGTTGTTTCAGGTCTCCTTCCCCGATGTCCCCACCCTTTCCTTCCCTCGCTTGATCGCTTCACTGATCTATGCTATGACAGCAAGCAGACTTGAAGCTATCGAGAGGTGGACCATTTTTGAGCATCGTTCCAATCCCGAGGAGTTGGTGACACAACAAGAAGTCCTTCACTTGCCACTCAAAAAGGTTAAATTCTTCTTCATAGGGCCCATTCAGATGTGAAATCTAATCCTTTTTCAGACCACTCAGTAATTGCGATAAATCTTTTTATAGCAGGTCAATGCCAGGAGAAACATAGATGGGTTTTCGACAGATCCTTGTTAGCAGACGATCACTGGGCTAGTACAATGCGCCAAGCCTTGTAGGCCTTTTTGGAACAGAATATCAACACGACCACCAATTTCGCAGTTTGGGGTACCCTGAAGGCCTGTTTTAGAGGGCCTTCCAGACTGCTCGCAGGCAGAAAGAGAAAAATAAATGTCAGCTGCTACAATCAGCTTTGAATCAGGCTATAGCGGCACACATTAGGTTCCTCACGCAGGAATACAAGAGGGAGATGGCCCAAGCTATATATAATCTCCAGGAATATTTTTTTCTAAGGAAATTCTGAATCACGAGACAATAATGCAGAGGAGGTACGAAGAAAATGAGCAAATAGGCAAATACTTGGCCTGGTCGGTTAAACGTAGATCCAATGCTAATGTCATCAAGGAGATACAAGTTCCGGATATAGATGTTTTTGTGACTCAGCCTCAAGGCATACTAGATGCCTTTTTAAAACATTATACAAATCTATATTGCAAATCTCACAATACTGCACAAGTGCTAGTAGAAAAGGAGCTTCAGGGTCTTAATATCCCCTCCAATACAGTAGAGCAGGGCGGCGCTATCATTAGTCCTATTACTCTAAAGGAAGTCGCATAGGTTGTCAGCTCTTCGCCCATTGTCAAAGCTTGCGGTACCGATGGGATCCCCGCAGAAGTATATAAGCTCTTCTCACCCCAACTAAATACATTTCTAGTTTGATTATTTAATACAATTTTGCAGGGAGGCGAAATCCCCGATTTTTTACCGAATCAGTAGTAGTTAGCTTTCCGAAGAAAGGCAAGTCAGAAAAAGATTTGAACTCTTATCATCCAATTTGCTTACTTAACTGTGACTATAAGTTGTTTATGAAGATTTCAGCTAATCGACTTGCGGTGGTAGCTCCTACAGTTATACATAATGATCAGAATGGATTCCTTTTAGGTAGGAGTATGGCTACTAATACCCACTACTTGATTCAGGCTTTACATTACTTTTCTATTTAAAAAAAAACTAAGGCAGCATTTATAATGTTGGATGGCGAGAAGGCATTTGACTGAGTCCAGTGGAACGTCCTTTTCACAGTTTTAACTAAATTCGCCTTCTAGTATCGGTTTTAAAAAATGTATACGTTAACGCCAAGGCAACTATAGTCATAAAAGTGAAGCTGTCAGGGAAGATCGCTATAAGCCAAAGAACGCAGCAACGCCTCCCTCTTTCCCCATTCTATTCTCTCTGTCTATTGAGCCTCTGGAGTGTGCCTTAAGGCAAGATCCTAACATCCATTCTCCGGTGGTAGGGGCGGCAAAGTTGAAACTATTTGCTGATGATATGGCTTTGTATTTAGAAGCAGACAAGGCCAATATAGAGTGTGCTTTTTCTATATTGAGCAAGTATACAAGAATAGGGGGTATAAGATTAACCACGCAAAATCTGAGGCCATTTTGTTTAACTAGTCTTCAGACATATTGCCAGTATCGATGCAGTCCCACTATTTCGCGACTGCGCTTATAAGGTATTTGGGAATTCATATAACCTCAAATCTTGACGATCTATTTCTGTTACATTTTAAGGTATCACCCAATAAAATCTGTAGCCTATTCAGATCATGGCAGGACCTTCACCTTTCTATCATGGGTCGGGTCGCTTTAGTTAAAATGAGTTATCTTACTCTTTTAATTTTTCTATTTATGAATATTATGATAAAAATTCTTCAGCCCTTTTTTGAGTCAGTAAACGCCACAATTAGAAAGGTCATTTGGCAGGATAAGAAGCCCGGATCAATGATGCAGGCACTGCTGCTGGATCCTGAGGAGGGAGGTCTGGCGCTTCCTAATGTAAAGATGAATTATGAGGCAGCACTATTGGATTGGCTGACCAGTTCCTACTTTGCTATTTCAAGTGAAGGAAATTTCTATTTAGTTCTTATGGTTAAGGAATCTGAAATAGGTTCTTTTCTAAAAATTCCAAGGCTTCTAAAGAAGTCGAGATATAATATCCCTCGCATAATGTTGGATCTTTTCTATAGGATTTGGGAAGAATATAGAATTCTCCGGTTTCATCTTCAGCTGAAACTAGCGGATTGTATTCCACTGGCGCTCAACCCTTACTTGTAATCATTGGTTTTGTTTGGGGTTCCATGGAGTGCAAGATTTTTTATCATAATCAAGAACGGTTCCAGTGGTGCAGACTGACAAATCTTAATCCTAGACTTAGTCCATCTCTTTTTTTGCTTTGTTTAAATTATACTTTTTCTTCGGGGTACGGAATGGAGGATGAAGCTTCTGCAGATAATCTGGGGAGGATGTATTTTATTTCTGAATTACGAGGAACAGGGAACTGGTATTGAAGGCTGCATCAGGGAAAAAGCAAGACATTGATTTTGGGTCATGTCAAGTCAATAGAAACGTCTGTGGGTTGTAAATTAGACAGTTCTCAATGGCAGTTCTTTAACCGAATAAGCCAGAAGGTGATACGAGCTGCCAACTGAGAATGGCTTTCTTCTGTAAATGGATACTGTATTATACCCCTACCAAAATTCAAAATATGTATTCAGGGGCGGGATCTAGATGTTTCAGATACAGTCACGCCTGAGAGGACTGGCTCCATGTAATCTTTAACTGTCCCCATTTCAGAGGATTTTGGCAGGGCATCCTTGCCAAAGTGAGCCAAAGATTAAAGATCAAGATACTTCGGATGCGTATGGGCCTCTATTTGGCATTGCGGGTTCCCGTTATGACATGATGATAGGGCAGCACCAATTAGTTTTAATTTCCACTTTAGTGGCAAGGTCGCTACTTCTGGCCAATTGGAAGTCTGATACTGTTCCCTCAGTTTCCCAATGGATTCAAAAAATGCATAAAGTCTACACTTGTGAAGTCTAGTATGCAAAAAGAGTGGGGTCTAATGCTCGAGGTAAAAAAATCTGGAGCTATTGGGAGAATGAAATAGATCTGTAAGCCACAATTTTGTAGGAACTATGGAGGTCATTACGATGGTGGACGGATCGTCGCCGCCCGTATCGCGGTGGCGATCCGCCCGCCATTTTCGTCCGCCCGCCTAACATTTCCCCCCACCATATTACAATGGCGGTGGGGACCCAGGCGGACGGAAAGACCGTCCGCCAGTTTTCCGCCGGTAGGCATCCCGCCCGATTGCCTACCGGGCGGAAAAGGCCTGCAATATGGTGGAGGTGCCTTGCAGGACCGCCATCCATATTACGATGATGGCGGTCTCATGCCTTTCCATGGCGGAGACTCCGCCATGGAAAGGCATGCGGAGAATGCCTTTGGGGGCCCGTTGCGTGCCCCCAGGTGGTTGGGGGGGTGGGTGGCTGCACTTGGGGGGTACCCATGGTACCCCCCGACATTTGCATGCACAAGGTGGCAGGCACCACGCGGTGCCTGTCACGTTGTGCGTGCATATGCACAACATGCCCTTTTGACATTGTGGCAGGTGCTGAATACAGCACCGCCCGCCACAATGTTAAATATACAGGATGCGACCGCCAAGGTGGCGGTCGCATCCTAATAGGCACAGCGGGACCGCCGCACCTCTTGCGGGCGGTCCCTTTTCCGTTGCGAAGGCGGGCGGACTTTGTCCGCCCGTCATCGTAATGACCTCCTATGTTTTTTTGTATAATTATGGTCAGTCTAAAACTTTTTTTTCCCTTTGGCGTAAGAATTTGTAAGCAATAATATAGCCTGATGTTATGTATGAAATATGTTTTAAGTATAATCATGGATAGAATTCTTTACCAAAGGTAGTCCTTCTTTAAATGAAAAGATGCTTGATGTATAACGTATCGTGCTGCTTCATCTTAGAACAAATAAAAATTCAAAAAGAAATTACACTACGTTGTGTACTTACATGCCCTTTATGTCAAAGGGTTTACTGTGACCTCATGGGAATGACACAAATGGCCAGTACACGAGCAGCAGTTGCTCACGCCACTTGTGCTTTTATGCTAATTTTATATTGCAAATTGCATACTTGCATCAAAAATTGGTGCAAAGACACATTTCACGCAAACGCTTAACGCTCAATGATGGATTTGTATTTTATGCAATTACATGTAATTTTGTATAATTTCCCAAAATTTCATGTAATTAATCAAAAGCAAATTACTTGAATATCGCACACCCCTAGTAAACATGTTGCACAAGAGGAGTCCAAGTGTGCAGCATACAATTAACTAAGGTCCAGATAGTACCACTAATCCCAGACAACAAGCTCCAAGTACAATGAATAATTAATCACCCAAACAATGAAAAAGTTTAGCTGTGCCTATTTATCATCATGTCCACCAGAAGTTGACAACCACTTAGAATTTGCCACTCAAGTTGCTAGTCTACAATAATATACCTTACTCACCTCTTTCTATTTCCAGTCCACATAGGCAGGTCTCTTTGAGTCCTCTTGTCTCCCATAGAAGTAGATAGGCTTTGTTTCTTCTTCCACATGTTGCTGTCTGAACAGATTGTGTTTCTTCTTCCAAAAAGACCTGTGAGCAAGAAAATAAAAATAATTTGGATCTTAGTCTAGTTTAGTTAAACAAAACATTTTCAAAGAACCAAGAGATGCCGGTGTGCAATTTACCAGAATATTAATAAAGTGACACTCCCAGCGTTCATCCTAAATCAAATGATAACCCAAGCATCAAATGTTAAGCATAGTTACATCCTTTCTTATAGAGCGTGCCCACCGCTCCCTGGGTCCAAGGCCTAACCCAGGTTGCCCGCCGAGGCCCATCATTACCCGCCTACAAAATGTTCGGGACAGGGACACTGCCTTAAGACTGGCTTGAGAACAAGGCACCTTATCCTGGCAGGGTTCCACTCTGTCCCTCTACCCTGATTTCACGGCCATGGTGCAGGATGCCAGGCGGAAATACTCTGGGGTTAAAGCCACGCTCAGGAACTTGGGCCTCAGATATGGCATGATTTATCCAGCGCGTCTACGAGTGGACATTGAGGGTCGTCCTCGCATCTTTGATTCGCCCCAAGCGGTGCAAGACTTCTGCAAAGGTTACAAGAAGAACGACGGACGCAGACTTGCTGAAAAATCCGAGGGTTCCCCACCACACAGCAGATCAGTGGCCAGTGTGGAGCTTTTTTCGAATGACTAGTGTTGGGCTCATTTAACGTTGAAAACAGTATGAATGCGGTTTAATAATTACAACAGGTAAAGGTGCTAGAGTCACCTTTAGAATTTTTGCATCTCGGGTCCTGGCGTGGCGTTGCCACCCCCCCAGAGTATATCACGTTTAATTGTTCTTGAGTTAAGAATGTTTCGTTTCTTGTTGAATTGGACTCAGCAGTATAGGTTACATGAGGTAATTTGCAGAATTTTCAATAAGGGATTTCCCTGCAAGGGAATATGCAGGGATGGGTGGGGGGTTGGGGAGGGGTTCAGTTTTGTGGGATTGTCTTCTTTGCTTCTGACACAGTTAATTCACTGCTACTCATCGTGTCCTAAAACATCTTTATGCTTACTGTCTGTATATCATCTCGATAGGTACAATGGCGGATAGGTTGTCTACTGTTTCTGATGTGAACTTTGTCACTTGGAATGTAAGGGGTTTAAACAACACCAGAAAGGGAAAGCATGTTTTAAATTATTTACAACGGCACAAAGCCGATATCACGTTTTTACAAGAAACCCATTTATCTCCTACCTCCCCTACTTCTTTTGCTTGCAGTGGGGGCCCATCGCTATTACGCAAACTACAGTACATACTCCAGAGGGACTGCTATTTTAATACTTAACGGCTGCCCTTTCAACTACATAACGTGCTCAATGATAGAGAGGGTCGTTATACCCTTGTCACAGGAAAACTAATGGGTTATGGTATTGCATTTATGTGTATATATGCGCCAAATGTGGATGATCCTGAATTTTTTCATAGGATCCACGCATTGCTCCTCTCATTGGGGTCAGACTATATCTGCGTGGGCGGGGATTTCAATCTCCTCCTTCTCCCTGAGAAGGACAGCACAGCAAACTCCCCCTATGCTAAGCCCCGGGCTCGTAATGCGCTTCTGGACCTTTGTAGTTCACTGGGCTTGATAGACATATGGCGCATACGTAACCCGACTGAATTAGCATACACACATTACTCTGCCCCACACGATACTTGGACGCGGTTGGAATTCTGGCTTGTCTCCCCTAACTTGGCGCCCTGGTTTAGATCCGCTTCCCACCTCCCTAGAACATTCTCAGACCATTCCCCCGTGGTACTGCAAGTGCGAATCCCCCGACCTGAAGGTGACGAACGGCAATGTCGATTTTCGGGACAGGCTTTAAATGATGCGGTGTTCTCAGCAGAACTGCGGGAAGCTATTGTGGCTTATTTTGAGCTCAATGTTGGATCAGTTAGCACATTGGCGACCTTGTGGGAAGCCTTTAAGGCCTACGCCAGAGGAGTATGCATCTCCAAGCACTCTGGGATACTGAAATCACTTAGAGTTACGATTTCCCGCATAGAACAACAATTAAGTGCACTCGATACAGAACAACTTCAGTCCCCCTCCCCATCTGGACCTAGCCGTCGCTTGTTGTTGCTGACTGAGTTCAGGGAGGCAGCAGAGAGCGAAACAAACTTCCTTGGGAAGTACGCCGCTGCCAGGAGATATGGTGAGGGTGACAGGCCAGGACGCACCTTGGCACAGCTCCTGAAACCTAACGTAGGGAAAGCCTACATTACGTCCATCCGCTCTGAGACTGGCCTATTACACACCAGCACTCCTGAGATCAGAGATGAATTCCTGAAGTATTACTCTGACTTATATTCCACACGAACCGCGTACAACGACGCAGAACGCAAGACCTACCTGGATGAGATAGCCATGGTATGGTTGGAGGACTTTATGCAAAAAAGTTTAGCAGAACCCTTCTCTAAGGATGAAATAATCAGCGCAATAGAAGCCTTGAACGGCTCCATTGCCCCGGGTCTGGATGGCTTTACGGGCATATTTTATAAAACATACAAAGATATATTAGCCCCGTACCTACTTGAAATATACAATGAGGCCTTGGAGAACAAATTACTTCCTCCGACGCTACGCGAAGCGGTCATTGTTCTACTTCCCAAACCAGGCAAAGATCCTACGAGATGTGGATCTTATCGTCCGCTGTCGCTCCTTAATGTGGATTATAAAATCCTTGCAAAAATGATCGCGCTGCGGCTGGCATTGTTACTTGATTGCATCATATCCCCAGCACAAACTGGATTTATTCCCCATAGATCCACGGCGCTGAATCTTCGTATGTTGTTCACAGTATTGCATAGAATTGCTCCGGAGGTACCTGCCGCTGCTGTCCTATTAGATACAGAAAAAGCCTTTGACTCCCTGGAGTGGCCTTTCATTTGGGCAGTCATGGGCAAATTGGGTATCCCCAAGGGCTTCATTGCCTTTACCGCACTGCTCTATTCCGCTCCATCAGCCAGGCTTCGTTTGAATGGTACTCTGTCCCCCTCATTTGCTCTGACGCGTGGCACCAGACAAGGATGCCCGCTGTCTCCACTCCTCTTTATTTTAGCCCTTGACCCGCTGGTGCGACACTTCCAGGAGAGACACTTACATAGAGGTATACAATTTAACACTGGCCCGCTCCTGATTTCATTATACGCGGATGACATTGTATTATACGTCCGCTGCCCCCAGACTAATTTGGACCCACTCATCTGAGAGATCATCCAATATGGGAGTTACTCAGGCCTGGGTATAAACTGGGGCAAGTCCGAGATCCTCCCCCTGACGACGGGTACAAACAGATGGGATTGTGAATTCCCCTTGACTTGGTGTGAAGAGTCAGTTAGGTACTTGGGTATCCACATCCATCGGGACACTGAGCAGATCATCCTTCATAATTATGGGGCGGCTATGCACAACCAGGAACTCCAGGTCGAGCGCTGGTTGAAACTTCCACTTTTGCTAGCCGGCAGAATTGCCTTAATGAAAATGATAGTGCTTTCCAAATTCCTGTACCTATTCCAACCCATCCCTATTCCCTTGCCAGATAGGTTTTTAACACTCTCAAATCCCACCTTGTCAGGCTCGCATGGGGTGGTAAAAGGCCGAGAGACCGCTGGGAAACCATGACTTTGCCATATGAGAGGGGCGGGTTTGGCGTCCCGGATTTTAAAATGTATTATCTAGTCGCACAGGGAAGCTTTGCACATTCCTGGTATCACCCTGACGCTCGCATTCCCTATAGTAAACCGGAAGCTGATCTGGTCTCCCCGACCCCGCTACATGCTCTCCTGCCTCGGGGCTTCCCTCGGGACCCCCGGGATATCCAGACAGTGTCAACAACGAGCTGGGCATGGAGTAAACTGTTACGAGCTACGGGGGGGCACCACTCTCTATTCCTCTGAAATACCTATTGCACAAAACCCATGGCTTCCTATTACAGAGGAGAAACTAGTCCTGCGCACATTGCAATCCTACTCTATGACTAAATTCGGTGACTTATTCCCGGATGGACTGTATTCACTAGTACAGAGGGAGGAAAATTCAGCGATGCGACGTTCATGGACCAGTTTGTGTTCACAAGAGTCCGTAGAGCGCTCCGGGCCAAACTCCTGGAATATCCATTGGAGCCTACTTCCTTCCCCCCTCTGACCCTTTTAATATCTAGTGTAAATGGGGATCGACTAGTCTCCAAACTGTACAAAGCTAGTGTAGCCCTCATTCCCTGTCATGACACCAAAATTTGGGATGCATGGGAGCGAGACTTAGGGCACCCGATTCTAGACGATCAATGGGCTTATTTTTGCACTCAAACTAAAGAAGTATCCCTTAACAGTAGGCATAAACTGATTCACTTCAAGTATTCATGGCGAGCTTACATGACTCCCGCGAAACTCCATACCATAGATCCTAATCGCCCGCACAACTGCCCTAAATGCGGGAGTGCTCATGCTGACATTGTCCACCTGACGTGGAATTGTCCTAAACTTGGAGACTTTTGGAGGGCTATCTTTAGACTACTTTCCCATATGACACAATTAGGGATAGACCCCACGCCTGAGGTTGCGTTACTGGACTATGTATTTAACATGCCAAAGAATCTACGGAAATTTATTGCCCTAGCGCTCCTACTTGCCAAGCGTGAGATTGCTCTCAAGTGGGGCAGTAGAACCCTCCCCACGACAAAAGCCTGACTATCTAGCCTCACTTCCTGCAACATAAATTGCGAACTGTATGCCACAATGCAACCACCTGCCTCCCGGCCAAAAGACATTTGGGGACCCTTTAAAGAATATTTACAGAATTTTAATACACCCTCTCCCCCACCACAACCCCCGGGAATAGTCCCAGCTGGGATAGGCTGAACAGAGTGTATGAGGCTGGTACCTTACATAGACTACGGATGATTCCTTGGGCGCAGACATAGTGGTATTAAGACAGGGCTGTACGAGAGGTGAAATTAGAAATCCGTATTCAGTAAATTTATTTATTCCAGATTTGTAAGCAACTATTACATGCTTATGTGTGTACACGATGTCATAATGATGATTTGTTAGTAATGATTGATTTGTTATTGCAGTGAGCTTATCGAAACCGAACTGTACGTATGTCAAAAAATGATAAATAAAGTTATTAAAAAAAAATGTTAAGCATAGTTAAGCTAAGCCATTTACATCAATCACATGAATTATCATTTGGCGTTCGTTGATGCAAGTTATCTGTTCCAAGTGCGTTGTCCACCTACCAGGCTACGCTTCTTTTTTCCCATGGAAGTGACATACATAAGCTGTGTAGTGCAGTCCTTTTGAACTTCAATTACAGCTGAGAGTGCAGGATTTAGCCTGGAGGAAGGAATCTTGTTTTTCCAGGAAATGGCCTAGTGTTATCCATTGCTGACTTCGATACGATTGATAGCTCACCACAAAACCTACAGTTGACTCTAAGTTTGAATTAATTTTCTTTCTTTGTCACCTCTCACCAGTCACCACCTCAAATGGCTGTGTCCTCCATGATATTTTATCTGTGCAATGCACACTGGTCCGTTTACATTTATTTATATTAAATGCACCGCAAATCTAAAAATCAAACTTTCTTTCCTGTTGTTTTTTTCTTTTGTTTTGTTTCAAAGCCGACATTTGTGTTGGGCTATCAAGTCTTTTTTTAAATCTGGAAAGTAGAGTTCATCCTCAAAATCAGGGCGATCATCTGGAGGAAGATCGCTCGCCACACTTGTGGTGTGTGAGACATTTCCCTTGTCCACAGTTGTCTTATGTCTTATAATTTCTGTGTACGAAATGTTTTAATCATCTTCGGTCTCTCCAGGTTTTGAGGAGAGAGACTGGTCCTTCTGACTACGACAATTGCTGCAGCTGCACTGAATATGCGCACAGAAGATACACTGGCAAAAGGACATGCCAGATATCTTATTGTCAGCCTGCTAATTCCACCCACTGTTCCTTCTTCTATGCCAATAGGTCAGTGGGTCATGATAAATGTAGATCTCTGTTGCATCATACTCTCAAGTGTCATTGTTGTTGACGCTTGTTGTTTCTGAGTTGCCTGTGAAATTGATTCAAGTCCTTCTATATCCATAAACCAGTCCATTGCAGATATTGGAAGTGTAGCTCTTGGTGCTGCAGGTTTAGTAGCAGGCAATGGTGTTACCACTGGTGGATACTGCTGCTACAGTTGCGAGTGCAACATTCCTCTCGATTCTGGACTAACACAATGGTCTCCAGGGGTTGAAGAGAGAACTTTAGTTCTGCTATGGCCTTGAATTTGCAATTGTTCATCTTCTAGGACACCCGCTTTCATTTCTTGTAAAGTAAGATATTCACTGTTGAAAAAGGGATGGAGGTGGCCACTGCTTTTTTGTACTGGGGATCCAGTATTGTGGCACGGATGTACTCTTCAGAGGACTCAGTCTTTTTTTGCAGCCTTTCACTTGTGTTCAGATTTTTTTTTTTAAATTAGTTGACCAAAGCATCTGCTTCTTCATTTACATAGGTGAATGTTTATTTCACCTTTTTGAGATGTTCCTGCAGCATGTGCAACAATCGGATTGCTTGGCCCATGGTACTGCCCTCCTTGATGACTTCTCTTGTCAAAATCTCAAATGGCACTAGCTTTCGGACCAGGCACTCCACTAGTCCTCATATGTCAACCTCCAAAATCATGGCTTTGGCAGTTGCATTCCCTTTCCTTAGTAGTACGAAAACATTAATAGATCTGTACTGCTCAAACAGGTGTTGCAGCATGTAGAGGATGAGGTCTAATGGAACTTCTGTGTGAACTCACTTAGCACAATGTAAAAATAGGTGACCAGTATGTTGTTGACTACTGCTTCTTTTCCGATTAAGTCCTGCACTACTAGTTTGAGGCAATGTGCTAAACATCTGGCTCTGAAGTATCATCTGAGATGGACCTCTGGATGGAAGCCATTCATAGTCATTGATGTTAAATTCTTCCAAACCTTTGGCAGCTATATGTAATTTCTCCATGGAGAACATTGCTACAGTTACATGGTGAGGAATGTCTCAGAAACCATCCTCAATGGTGAGACCAGTGGCTTCACTTTGCTTAACACCTTTGAAGGAGACCCAGTGTGAAGTGATTTACGTGTAATCGGTGGCTGGACCACTAGTCCACACATCTGTTGTGAGATGGTTTAACTGAACATTGCTCTTCATTAATTTGCCAACTAATTCCAGCAGTTGATGGTGCTGTGCTGGCACAGTACCAGTGGAAAAATAGGTCCAGCTTGGAACCTTCCATTTTAAACATGGGGGTCTCCACAAATGCCAGGAACCTTTCTCTTTAAACAAAAGAAAAAGGCAGCAGGTCAATCACTAACATTTTAGACAGCTTTCCATTGTATAAAAGGACTAGCTCATGTGTATGATGGGTTGGCAACTTCTTGCTGAACATAGATTTGATAGTGGATTGTTCTGACTGTTTTCTTTGTGAGGATACCTTCTCAAGTGATCTATGTGTAAGGTAAGCTGCATGGAAATTTTGGGGTGACTGTATCACTCTTTTCCTTGTGCCAATGGTGAGGTTGCTGTGGGTGATGACTGCACACTATGAGCAACAGTCACAGGGTTGCATCACATTACATCTTTTTACTCCTTCTATCAGTGTAACTTCTTCTCCTCTTTCAGTCAGTCAGTCAAATTATTTTATTCGATTCCTATATAATAAGATCACAAAAGTACAAAGGTAACTTCTTCCCCTCTTTCACTAGCAGCCATGTTTTTGAGATGCTCAACCCGTACAATTGCATATTGATTTTTCCAGTAGACCAATTCGGTCCTGGTACTGTAATGTCCACCTGACTTACCACAATGCACTGGTTTATGGAAAAGTGATCATCCTCTGATGATCTCCTCGTGCCGCTTAAATTTAAAGAAGTCCCAAACTAGGGAGGAGAGCTTACTTATCAAGCCAATGTGTTGGGATCTAGAGCATTCCGCTCGTGGCCGTTCCCTGCTCGTGGGTGTTCCCTGCGCAGAACACAGAATGCGGGGGAATCGGCAGTTGCTGCCGGGGAGCAGCGGAGGCCGGACTGAATAAAGTGAGCTGGCAACTTATCTTGTGTTGCACTTCCTTTTAGTGGTGACGAGTTGTCCGGTCCCCAGTCTCCCCTACTGTGGATTCCTTGACGATGCGACACCTTGGTCATCCCTTCTGTTGTGGCTGGAGTTCCTGTTGGCCACGCTGGTCCTGCTGCGTAGTTGCGAGACCCCTGTTGCGGTGCTGTGACCGGAAGGCTCCAGCTTGCCAAGGAGGCCCTGCTCCTTCATTGAGTTGTCCCGCTGTTGTGCGGTTTGCCAGGGTTTGTCTGTGGTTGTTGGCCTTCGTTGGGACGATTGGAGGACCCGTCGAGCTTAGTTGCCTCGCAACCATATTCAGCAGTGTCATTGGAGCGCCAGATCGTTGCGCGCCTGCTGTGGGTGGAGCGACTCTTACGCAAAGTGCTTGTGACATACGTGCTTGTGGATTCGTCTTGTGACGTGTCTGCAAAGGCTGCGGTCAGTGGAGCGGCTTCACGTCGGAACGTCACAAGAAGCTGACGAACTTGGTTTCCCCACTGAGTGCGCTTCACGCAACCCTTTGTCACCAGCCTTCAGTGCCCCCTGTCACAGCGCTGCGCACATGGTGATGCGCACACCTTTCACAGTAATTTCTTTATTGGCATTTTATATCGGGTATTTCTCTGGGGCAAATTTCTTTCACATCGGTGATGTCCAGACCATTTTTCTTACAGTACGTGTGCGTGTTTATGATAAATTTGCACATCGGTGACGTGCACACCTTTAGTCTTGTTTTGCTCAAATGTTGATGTTCCTGGGGGCATTCTTGCACATCGGTGATGTGCACACCAATTTCTTTCTATCATGTGTGTTTCTCAGTGGTAATTTTTGCTCACCTTGTTATTGTTTCTGCTTTAATGCTGGTTATTTCTGAGGGTATTCTTGCACATCGGCACACCTATTTCTTCCGTGTGTGTGCATATTTTAGTGACACCCACACTCCATTGACACCATTCGCAGCGCTAAACTCTACATGCACTTAACTTTACTATTGGTTTAACCTGCGTTGTGTTGGGGCAGCAACTCACCCACGCACGGCCACCCAATGGATTGCGCATTTGCCCCACCACCCTTTTTGCAATCACCTGTCACTCCTCCACTCAATTGGCAACAGTGGAAGGACACATTTGATGCCTATCTTGAAGCCATTGATGGTGACACTTTTACCTCAAAGAAAAAAAAAGCATTGTTGATCTATAATTTGGGTTACGAAGGTAGAAACATCTTGAAAACATTACCCCTGGAACTAGTAAGTACCCATGTAAGTGGTGGAGATGATGGTGATTCCTTAATAATTGATGACTATGCATCTGTTATCAAAACTCTGGACAAAAGGTTTAACCCTAGGAAAAATATTGTGCTAGAACGCCACAAGTTTTTGAAACGTGCCCAGATTCCTGGCGAGTCTATTGACGATTTTGTCACTGCACTCAGAACCCTTGCTGCCACTTGCAACTATAGAGAGTTTAGAGATGAGATTATTCGCGGTCAGCTGATTGAACACACATGCAACAGGAAGATTCAGGAAAAACTCCTATCATCTGAGGACCCAGACCTGAAGACTGCTCTCACCCTAGCTAGGAGCATTGAACATTCTCAGTTCTGTATGGAGGAAATAAGTGGAACTGTGCAATCTAGCGAAGTTAAGCTGCTTAGTATGAAACACAGTATCAAACCTGCTAAGGGGACCAATGTAAATTTTGTTCGTAATCCAGCACCTGCTCCTGGATTATCCAAATCCAAAAGTGAGAAAACGGAATCCTCATGCTTCACTGTGGGAGCAAATTGCATCTAGGGAATGCCAAGTTTTGTTTTGCCTTAAATCAAACTTGTTTCAAATGTGGCAAGAAAGGACATTTTGCACGTGTATGCAAGGCTATTGGGTTGCACAGAGGCTCTATGCAAAGTGTTAAAACCATCGAAGAAGATCTTGTTGATTCTGGGAAGGAAAGTGAGGACAATGTTTTGCTAACGTTGTCTTCTTCATCTTTGCAGTCGGAGGGTGTTGTCGAAATAGCTTCCATGGCTGAGTCACGCAAAAGGAAATCTCCTGTTTGTGTAATCTGTGTGAACGGTATGAACATGAGCTTTTTAGCAGATTCTGGGTCCCCGTTCACCCTCATCAATGCCAAAGACTTTGATGGGTTGGATGGCATCCAATTGCACCAGTCTAGCATGAGAATCTTTGCTTCCGCTGGTAAAAGGGTGGAAGTCCTTGGTAAATTTGAGGGCAATTTAGAATTCAGGGGAGACTTTGCTTCTGGAACTGTGTACATTGTGAAGGATGGTGCGAATTTGTTTGGGTGGGAGGAGCAAGGGTAACTTGGGATCATTCTGGATCCCAATCATCCTGATATGGTTTTGTCAAGACGTGAGGCAAAACAGTTCTATGGCACTCCCCCTTCGGTTATCCCTCCTCACGCAGTCACGGTTGGACGTTTATCTGGTGATGAATGGATTCAAAAGTATCCTGAGGTTTTTAGTAACAACATAGGGAAACTGAAAGGTTTTCAGCACTGTATTATCCTCAAGGAAGGTGCAAAGGCTGTCACACATAAGGTGCGCAAGGTACCGTTGAATCTGTGTATCGAACTCAAGCAAGAGCTTGAACGTTTGTGTGCCATGGGTGTGATTGAGCCCATTAAAGGGTCCGATTGGTTGGCTCCCATCCTTTTGGCATGCAAGGCGGACAAGTCCCTTAGGATGTGTGTGGATTTGCGCGCGCCCAACTCTAACATCTGGGTGGATCACCAGCCCCTGCCCAACATCAATTACTGAATAAAGTGAGCTGGCAACTTACCTTGTTTGCACTTCCTTATACAATGCCTGAAGAACTTGTTGAGGTGGAGCAAGGTGGTTGTGTTTGTCTTTTTCTAGGTCGGGCTGTGATGGCAATAGGGGTGGTGATGGTTACTGCAGGGTTTGGTTTCTTGAAAAGATGGAAGTAAGTAGCATTGGGGATACTATATTATACAGAGGCAGTGTTGACTAGAGGTGATCTGCACTCTCCACACATAGAATCACTGATTCATCATCCTCCTCATTTCCAAGGCTTTTAGGAACCTTCCTTTTTTTGTCAAGGGGGCTTGGAGAAGATGGGTGGGTGCTATTTTTTTTGAGTGCAGGAGATCATGATGATGATAATGTTTTCAATGGAAGAGCAATCACAGAACCATCTTGCTCGGCAGCAAGCTCAACTTGCTGATCTGCTGCTACCTCCGGAAGATCAGGTGTAGCAGAGTGTGGTTGCTGTAGCGTTTCTTATGAGGAAGATTCTATTTTGCACTGGGACAAATTGATTTCCAATTCACTGCTCTCAGCCATGACTAGAGTCACTGTATAGTGATGAGAGATATCTGATTGGCTTTTGGTGGTGGTGGTGCGGTTGTTGACCTGGGGGAATCCACATCCCAACGTCTTCCTGTCCAGTAAAGGGTGCATGAGATACGCAGTGTTCCAATAAAAATGACGAGGACTTGATGCCAGTGGTAGCACTGACAAAAGACTTCTTGTTCTCCTCATTGTCCACTTCCTTGGCAGGAACCTCCTTCTTTAGGGCACCCTTCTTTACTTCTTGAATGGTCCGCAGCAGTAGTAGAAGAAGTTAGCAGAGAGGCCTCTGCATTCCAGTGTCAGCTAATTCACAGGCATCTCTCCGTCTCAGTCAGTAATATCTTGCAGTGCATCTGCTGGCAATAAAGAATGAAGAGAGTGTGACTTGGCAATTCTTATCAATGAACTACATGTAATCACCATCATCATCAATCATTCTAACAATATTATAAAAATGAAATAAATTGTTATTAAAATTAATCTGGTGTCCCTCAGAGCCCATGAGGCCTCTAGTGGAAATGGGGGCAGCAAAAATTAATATAAAAATGCCCGGCATTCCTACAGGGGCCATTCTGCTCCTTTGGGAGGTGGTAGGGGGGTAAACATAGAATAAATCAATTAAAAACAACAAGTGTGTTTTGCAGACAGCCACAAGCGCAAATAAATATATCAGGAAAAATTCATTAGGAAAAATATAAAAAATTAACAAAAAGGCTTATTCTAAAATCAATGCTCCCAGAAAATGTTTTTTAAAAGTATAATAAAATGATTAATAGTCAGAAACGCACACTGGTTCTACAAAATGGTGATCACTCACCAAGTAGCCAGAAAAGAAGACATGGTGGACAAAGACAAAATTGTCATCTAACACAGACACACACACACACACACGCTCATTGGCTCCACAAAATGGTGTTGCTGCATGGCCAGCAAAGAAGAAGGCATGGAGAACAAAGACAAAATTGACCTATGACACACATGCACACTGGCTCCACAAAATGGTGATTTCTGCATGGCTAGAAAAGAAGTAGGCATGGAAAACGAAGACGAAATGGATGCCTATGACAAACTCACATGTGGTCTCCACAAAACAGTGGTCGCCACATGGCCAGCAAAGAAGCAAGCATGGGGAGCAAAGACAAAATGGCTATCTATTGCACACATACACACACACATCTCTGGTTGCACAAAATGGCCATCACACATAGCCAGCCAAGAAGGAGCAATGGACAAGAAAGAGAACATGGCTGCCCTACCTAACTGAAACCCCTTTACCACCCTCCATCGACAAAAACTTTCAGGATCGCACAAATATAAACCCAAAATTAAACTGGGCCTATCTGTGGGCCTTTATACACAAGTAAAGCAGCTACAATAAATTCAACAGCACAGTAAAATGGAAACAGTGGGAAAAGATTAAAATAAACTTTTAAAATGCCCCACACACAAACAGTGCAAGACTACAATTAACTCTAAAAAATACTTTAAAAAGTGAGGGGGCCGTAGGCCTACACCGTGACTAGGCATCATGGTGTGAGGTGGTTCCCTATGATAAAGTATGCCATCTCTGATCGTTGAGGGATGTCGTCCTTAAAAGGGAATACTCCACATACTCTAGGCACCCTTCTTGCTTCTTCTCTATCTCTCTTTAATAGATCCAGTTGTTTATTTTGTGGTTTATCCAGGTAAGTGTGCACAACCATAACAATCTATAGCATCTAAAGCCTGTGTGTATTCTTGGACTAATCTAGACTAAACATTTAGGGGTCGATTCCGATCTCGGTCGGTAGGGCTCCGAATCGGATTCGGCTTTACCGGATCCGAGTCGGAGGCTTTGTTTCCGACCGATTCGTACAGTCGTCCGAGCGAGCAAGTACGATGTGAGTGAACGCGAAATCGCCGACCGACTCGTTTCCGTGTCCGACCCGCTCCGTCCGACTCGTTTGCACTCGATTCGTGGCGCGCAATGGAGACGTTTTACGACCGAGCCAGTACGATGGACGCGTCGAACAGCCGGATCGAGTCGGAGCGTCCAGCTCGAAAAAGCTCCCGGAGCCGGACTTGGGGGGTCTGTGCCGGACCCCCCTGCACCCGTAGCCGTACGAGTCGAGCACAGGGGGGACCCAAGGGTCCCCCTAAACATGCATGTACTGTGCGAGTTGCACCGACGCGTACACACTGTAGGGGCGCACTTGTTCGCGACGTACCCATTGAGTCACTGGGAGCCCATGTATGCGTCGTACGACCGGCTCCCATTGACTTCAAGGGAGTCCGACCGAATCGAGTCCGGCAGCATGCGGCCGCATCATTCTCGCTCGGTCGGACTGCAGGAGTCCGGCTCGGTCGGAAATCTCTCCGGATCCGGCTCGGTCGGAGAGTTTTCCGGCCCAGATCGGAATCGGCCCCTTCATGTGAAACCCCCCCCCCTCTAAAGCATCTACAAATTAAACATTCTTATCTACAGTATGTGTGGGCCTTGTAGATGCAGGTGTGGATCTAAGTATTTCTATCTCAGGATGATACTCATACCAACTAAGAGGACTATGAATACTAATGTAAGAACTGTTAAGGTAACAACAATCACTATTCTACATCTATCCTTGGTAAGGAAACACATGTTTGTCTATAGTCAGACCTTCAGTAGAATATTGCAGCAGGCAAACTTAATGATCTGCGTTGGTTTCCACTTGTGCAAAACTTGTAGTTGTTATTCTGCAGTTATTTTATTCAGGTTATATACAGTAGTCTTCATGAGGCATCCATATCCCTACTCCGTCTTCTTCTAAAAATGTCAACCTTACTCTTCAATTGCAGCCTTGGTCTCGGGGAATCCTTCTTAATTCTTTTTATTTGTTTTATTTTATCCTCATGCAATAATTGTTAGGTTCATTTACCAGTTCTGAAGGTCTATTCAATAGTTAGTTACATATACATTTTATTGTTTGGAGAATCAATTATTGTTGAATGGAATCAGTCAAATGTCAACCTTAATTAGGATTTTTTTTTCAAAAGTTTGAATCATATGATGCGATGGTGTTGTATCTCACAGTGGTTCAAGTGGTTCTGTTCTCAGTTCATTTGGATCATAGGCCATCGGATTAGACACACTATCCGTATAACAAGTCCATTCAGGTGCTGAATACATGTAACAAGGTACTCTTGCTCTCATAGATCTCCTAGATATCTGTTGATCTTCTTCAGTATCACTTAAACCATTAGATTCTGTTTTTTCGACAATAGTTTGTGGTATGCTTCCAACGTACACACTAGATTTTAATTGTCTCCTACTCCTTGGCCATTCCTCTTTCCTTTGAAGTCTCTCACTCCTCATGCTTGTTCCTTTACCAGGGTCATTCAGTTGCACCGGTAGTGATTCTCCAGTGTCTTCTCTTTCGGGTCTCAGATCTTTGCCTTCAGGGAATACTTCCACACCACTTTGCAAGATTTCAGGAACCTAGATAGGTGAGGAATTCTGATGGATGTCACCCGTCTGACCCTTCAGGACGTATGGACAGAGGAGGTCGCAGACTTGGCTCAAATGTCACCACCTCATCAAGTGGGCACCTCACCCTCTGGTGAGTATCAGTACCCATTTGGGTATCCCAGCACATTTCACGCTGGTGTTGGTAATCAGGATCACCTGATAGGGCCCCTTCCACCTTGGCTCCAAACAGGATTTTCAAATGTGCTTTTTTATTAGGACCCAATCATCGGTGCTAAGATCATGGCACTGCTCGTGACTTGGGTGGCAGTAGCAGCTCAAACCTGGTGAGAGACAGAATGTACCACATCAGCCAATCTCTTGCAGTAGTTGAGAATCATGTCATCTGTGAAATTTAAAAGCACATTTGCAGGCACAACAGGCAGCCGGATAGTACATCCCATGAGTTTTTTTGAGTGGGGACAATCCTGTTCTTTCAGGGGTGCTTCAGAGACTCATCAACCCTAAGGGCAAGGCATCTGGCCATTTCAGAGAAGTGGATGTGCATACTTTGGCCAAACAAGATTAAGCTTCAGGTCGGTAACTACAATGCAATCTCTATTCCACTTGTAGTGCCACACACACACATTTTAAGGATCTCATTATTAAAATGAGTCCCTCGGTCTGACTCCAGCCAAACCGGGAATCTGAACCTTGATCTGACTTCTCGCAACAGTACTTTGGCCACAGTGAAACTGTAATTTCTCTGTATTGGGTAGGCTTTCACCCATCGAGAGAAAATGCACACCATGACCAGGATATGTCTCAGCCCGTTACAAATAGGCATTTCAATAAAATCCAACTACATTCTATTAAAGGGTCCTCCTGATCTACCTATGTGACTCAAGGTTGCAGAGTTCTTCTCCTTATATTCATTTGTGGACAAGTCACACATCTGTGGCATAATTCTTCAACTAGAGTTCTAAATCGGGGATTGAACCAATTCTGCCTAAATAGTCTTACCATGCCATCCCTGCCAATGTGTGCAGGGCCATGAAAATGTCTCTTCGTGGGGCATAACAGACTATTAGGCAACACAGGTCTTCCATCAGCCAAATCCCAAATCTCATTTGCAGTTTTAACACAATCTGCTCTGATCCATCTCTGCTGCTCTACCTATGACACTTCTTCCTGCTATTTCTTGATTTCCTCCCAAGTACTGATAACAGCATTGAAAAGGTGGCGTCCTCATCAGATTCATTTGCACATTCTCCGTTAAATGCGCATGCCACAATTGCACAATACCACGCAACTTCATTGGCATATCTGTTTTCAACAGTCACAATCATTTCCGCTCCTGTGGGCTATGCATTTAACAACTGCAATTTCTCTTGGCAGTTGTAATGCTTCCAACAGTCTCATCATATATTCTCCATCCCGGATATGTGAGCCAGACAAAGTCATGAATCCCCTCTGTGACCATAACTGTCCAAAATCATGGACCACACCAAAGCCATGTTGACTGTTAGTAAATATTGTCACCCACAATGCATCTGAAAGTTAGCATGCTCTGGTATGGGCAACCAATTTTGCCACTTGAGCAGAGGTAACACCGTGAATTCAGGTGGCTTTTACCCCTTCCTGTTGCAAACAGCATACGCTGCTATCAAATTGCCCTCATTATCTCTTAGGCATGAGCCGTCAACAAAGATTACATAGTTGGGCTCATCAAGAGGTTCATGCTTGGTGCTTAGCTCCATGACATCGAGACAGTCATGCTGAACCTCTTCCCCATCAATCTCATTTTCAGGCAATGATGACAATGTAACTGAATTAAGTCTGACATCTCCACAGAGTGACATTCTCCACATCAAGAATGAATTGTTCATATTCTGTGAGTAAGCTGTTTGTCAGATGCTGAGTTTTAGTTTGATTTTTCCACCAAATAGGGACCTTCACTGTAAGGGGATGTCTAATGAAAATACTCTCTCTCATCTCAATACTGACACCAACCGCTGCAAACAATTTAAGGCAGACAGGCAGTCCTGCTGCAACAGGGTCAAAGGTAGTTGAAATATTTGCCACAGGTCTTTGAGAGTCTTCATTAACCTGAGTAAGCACTGAGACAGCGCAGCCAGATATCCACTGTCTACAGCAGTCCACCATTCACAAAAACATTCTGACTTCTTTCTGTGTTTTTTGTCTTGTACACTAAATTCCACAACTTTAAGGAAGCACAATAAACAAATAATCCTTGTCTGCTCCACTAAAGAATTTAAAGTAGTTCATTCACACAAGTGTTACCAAAAATACTCTTCATCTACCACAGACACACAGATGAAACCTCAACGAGCGGAAATCACCCTGACTGATGTAGAATCCTCATTGCGCGACAGGTTCTACTAACACCAGTCACTATTAGTACAAGCACAACAGTCTGTTATGGTCCCTATCTCAATTGTGCAGTCAATGGAACCTCACTGACTGACACCACAAACCCTTAACAGACAATTAATACCACAATATCTCTTATCTATCCCAGGATCTTGGACTGCACCGAGTCTGATAACAACTTGAACTGCTCATAATGTCTAAATATGACTACCTACTACAAATTTTCAATTATTTATGTGCATTATCCAATATTGAAATTAACACTTTTCAGTTAAATGCAAAATGAGGAAATTCACTCTATGACTCTCTCTAGCAATTCATTTGTATAAACCAAAAAAAAGATGCATTTAATGCTCAACATGTACCCGAGAAGTCTGCTTGGGTAAAAAAGGCAACACAAAATGACTTTGAGTTATTTTACTGTTATCCACTTAAAAATAAATGCTGTATGCACTTGGGTCGATCACATTCTTGCCATGCTTCAATTGCATTGTTCCACTGTGCCTGCATTTGTTTTTTTCCCAAATGGACATCTTGTTTATGCAAGACAGTGTAATGGTGTAATCTCGGGCACTATGCGTAATTTTCACAACACAAAATTTCAAAGATTAAACCGAATTGCACCGACATAATGAAAGTTCTTCCCAGGCCTAGTCACAAGACCAGTTATAGGGATAGGAAGGAGTGATCCAAAACTAGCAGTAGTGAACTCACCCATAACATTCCTGAGGTCATGAAGATAATTAGGCAGACATCAGGAGTCCAACCAAAGAGGAAAGTCCTGAAACAGATGATGATTTTTTCTGAAGTTCCAGTAAAGTTCTTAATATGCTTGAGCAACAGCACCTAGTTCAGTGGCGCAACACAAGATGCCAACTCTGCATTCAGGGGACATCAGAAGTCTGCCATCCAGAGAATAACTGTTGAACCATAAGGTACTGCCCTCCCAGGAAAATCACTGGTTTTATTTAGATTGTTGGTACCTGCCTGGTGCCCTAATGAGGGTATGCTGAATGGGGGTCCAAAGAAGACAGAGTTCCTTGCAAGACAGGAAGGGCATGGGTGTGTTTATCCTTTCAAATCTATTGATATTGCTTTCTGTGGCCCAGGCAGTACATTCTATATAGTTTTAACTCCCCGGCAATAGCTACAAGATTTTCTGTCACAGGTTCTAGCTTGTTCCCATACATCATTTCATCCTCCCAAAATGGCAAATGCTTCACTTAACTATTAGTGAGATTACTGGCAGTGATTGCCTCTCTAATAGAAAAACACAGGCAGTAAGCCCAGGAAACAACATGGATACCTCTCAACACACCCTCATATGAAGAGTGTCATCTGCCCTGCTGACCCTCTTTATCCTTTAAAACTTTGTTCATTTCCACTTCCTTCAATGGCATCACACTAAAAGCACCCGCCTTCACCATTCTTGGGCACTCTGTAGGTTGGAAGGTATTTCAAAGCCTATGTGGCTAGGCAAGTAACTAAGGCAGAAGATTACACAGAAGAGGTATTTAAAACCAAAAAACAAATTAACAATCAATCAATGATTTCTCAGGGCATTTTTTGTGTTCAATATATATAAGATCATTGCTTATGTGACAGGAGAATTTGTGCATGCTAGTTGTATTTTTCAAGACCTTAGCAGGTGTTGGGATACCTTAGTGACCAGATCTGCTGCAAGAATCATTGCCTTCCCAATGCCAAAATGGTCCACAAAGAGTGAACCTGTACTGACTAAAAGGGACATGGGGAAAACAGCGGAAAAACAAGGTAAGGCAGTAGCTGTAATATTCACATAACATAAGCTGGGCAGATGACACCAGTTGCCAATAAACAGAAGAAGATCAAAATATAAATACAGTCAAAAGAAAATTTACACAAGTACTTGTGTTTCCGAAGTGCACTTTTTAGACTTACCCTTCTCAGGTCAAAGAAGAGGCTAGGCTGGGAAGGCACAAAGGCTGCTAATTGAATATCATATACTCACTGTGAAAAGAGCGCACAAAGGGGAAGCGAAGCGCTAGCACGGAAAAAAGCCAACAGCAGTACGAGGGAAAATAAACCAAAGGAATGGCAAACACAAACAAACATTGGCAACGCCAATAGGTCTGGCCTTTCACGCAGCTGTTGTACCTCATGCCTTTACTAGATGTCCCTCTTGTGTCAGAAGCAACAGCTTAAAGTCTTTAACAAGGTTGCAGTCCCTTGAGATCTTACCATACATCCCTGTCAAGTCAGAGGCAACTGCTTGAAAAGCCTTTTACAAAGCTGCAGTACCTTGAAGTTGTTATTAGATGTTACTCTCAAGTCGCAAATAACTGCTTTAAATGTCTCTAAGGAGGCTGCAGTGCTGCAAGACATTACTAGCTGTCTGTAAGATGTAAGGAAATGCCAGTTTTTGTATCATCACCCCCCAAATGTTCAGACTGATGCTGCTGATTTTTCAACTGCGAACTGCACTGGTCCCTACTGACCAGGCCCCAGTGCATGTGGTCTGACCCCTCAAATGTATGTGCAATTGGCTAATACCCATTGGCATATTTAACCTACCAGTAAGTCGTTAGTATATGGTACCTACTGTACCCAGGGCCTGCAAGTTAAATGTCACCAGTGGACTTCAGCACGTATTGTGCCACCACTGCAGTGACAAAGGGAAAGCCTTGCTCTAGGACTTGCACTGCATCCTAGTCAGAGAGCTTTCAAATGCCCACTTGGCATGGAGAAATAACCCCTTTGCCAAATCCAATCCTTTCTTTTTAATATTTGTAAGGCACCAAGATAGTCCTAAGGTCAGATTTAAAGTAACACTTAAGTGTCAAAGGTTACTTTAGAAAGTTACCACTGTCTTGCCCCAAAGTTCTAGTTGCTATTTCTGATTAACTACAGCATTTTTCAACTGAGCGAGTCTGCTGCCCTCCTGACAGGAAGTGTGAATGGTTCCCCGGAAAAGAGAATAAAGGTCTGTTGGTGGGAGGAGGTGTGATGTCATCCTGACACGATGGAAAGAGGGCTATGGCCACTGATGGCCCGCTTCAAAGGGGCAGCCGCCTCTGATAGGAAAACGTGATTCACAATGTAGTCTGCCCTTTCTTTTGTCTAGGTAGACAGGCTGCCATCTACCCTCAGAGAGGGTTAACCTGTTGCAGAATCAGTTTTCCAGGAGGAGTTGCTCATTATACTGGACACAGCACTGGGGTGTGTTGATAGCTCTGACCAAGGGAGGAAAGGTTCTGCCAACTTGGATTTAGGCAGAGAGTTGCACTGTGGGATTGTTATAGAGACAATCCCCCATGTAGTGATGTAAGAGTGGGTGGAGTGCATGTGGGAATTTTACCTCCATTGGTTAGGGAGTCCTCCCCACCCACAAAGTTGAATTTGGCCTAAAAATGGCATCTGTGGGTACCAGCCTCGGAACATGCATGGTCTCGGAAAGAGCAGAAGAAGAACTGTACCTTCTGAACCTATGGACCTTAGAAAGAAAGCCTGCACCAAGAAAGACTGCACCTGCTTAACCACCACAGGACTTCAGAGAGAGAAGGCCTGCTCCTGCTGTTGACTGTGTCAAGATAGAGACCCCAAAGGCTGGACTTGCTCCCCACTTGTGCCAAGGACCAGACAGTGGACTCCAAGAGCTAATTAGTTAGCCTCCCGTTAAGCTCCAGGGATACAAAAGCTAAAGAAGCCCTGCATCTGTAAGAGCTCAGCTGATCAGTAACAACTGGATTTGTCCTTGACTCCATTGATGCACTCTGGGAAATCGAGTCCTAGCCGCCAGGAGCCTAGAAAGCAAGAGCGGCTAATCCGCTAAGGCGGAGGTGCATCGCATCACTGCTCGCAGAGCGGTGGAACAGGAAAAAAGAAATGATGATAACAAAGTTACCATTTTATTTTTCGTGGCTGCCGGGCTGGGTTAGGGTGGGGCGGGGCTGGTGGCTCAGGGAGGAGGAGTGAACTGTGCACACTAAGTGCGCATGACTGCTTGGCTGGCCGTCTTGGCCTGGCCAAACCATCATGCGCACTTTGCATGTTTCCCACCAAGCTGCATTACGCAGCCTGGTGGAGAACATGCCAAGGCCCCAGTCCCGATCTGAGCGCCGATCCACAGTGCTCAGACAATCAATAACAATGCTGCATTGCAGAGTTGTGATTGGCTTAGGGAAGCCTGTGTGCTTCCATACTCTTCAGGAACGACGGAGGAGAGAAAGAGGCGGATGCAGCACAAGGAGGTAAGTGTTTTTGTTTTCTTTTTTCTTTAATATTCTGTTCCACCCGCCCCCCGGCCCGTTCCCTGCCAGTCGCCACTGATAGAAGGTCACAGACCCGTGGTTGGCGCAGGAGTGGACTCTTTCCCCTGGAGTGACTGCAACTTGTGAGCCTGGAGTTCAAAGATAACGGTTTTTGACAAAGAACCAGAGGTCCATACACAACCGCTATTCAGCACCCAACTGAAGCGTCCTTCGGCTACAGACTTCAGAATGCACCCTCTGAAATGTTTTGCCGGTTTGTGGGTAGTCTTGAACTCCCGTCAAGAACCTTGGCTCATACTGGACAGCTGGGCTTCACCTTTCCGCTGACGTCGTGCCTGACACTGGAACCAAGCTGCAGACGACCCTGCCGACCAGCCTGTTGATGAGAAAAAGAATCAGAAAAGTTTCTAAGTGCAAAAGTAAACGTTTAAGTGGGACTAACCTGCCCCAGCATCCACCTCATGGACTACAGCTACAAGTGAAAAGCAGTGATTTATAAAACATTTTGAGTAAATTGCAGTGAGTTATGAAAATCTTTGAAAAATCATAACTCTGGTTCCCTTCATCAGATATTTGTCATTTTGGTGTCTATTTAATGATAATAATATATGCTATTATCACAAGCTAGCTTGAATCCAGTGGCACAGTGAGCAAGGGACCCACGTCTGGGCATACCCATCCCACTTAGGGCGAAAAGTGTTACAGCAAACAAATGATGGACGGAATGCTGACAATGCAAACATTCTCCCCCAGTCAAAAGATCTGGGTTAAATCCATCGTTCTTTTGCCCACTACGCCACCCCAGTTTGGACCCAGCCATATGCAAATCAGTCTTGACCCTGTGCCCCATGGGAACAGTCCAGACCGAACTGCCAGGCCAGGTCCTCCCTGGACTGAAACAAGCATCCTGGGACCGGTTTCAGGGTATGTCACCCTTCTTCAGCCAGGCTAGCTTGAATCCAGTGGCACAGTGAGCAAGGGACCCACGTCTGGGCATACCCATCCCCTTAGGGGCGAAAAGTGTTACAGCAAAAAAATGATGGACGGAATGCTGACAATGCAAACATTCTCCCCCAGTCAAAAGATCTGGGTTAAATCCATCGTTCTTTTGCCCACTACGCCACCCCAGTTTGGACCCAGCCATATGCAAATCAGTCTTGACCCTGTGCCCCATGGGAACAGTCCAGACCGAACTGCCAGGCCAGGTCCTCCCTGGACTGGAAACAAGCATCCTGGGACCAGTTTCAGGGTATGTCACCCTTCTTCAGCCAGGCCAGCTTGAATCCAGTGGCACAGTGAGCAATCAGTGATGTCACTGACCATGTCATGAATGATGTAATATGTGACTTCATGAGCAGTGCATTGCGGGTGCTCGAGTTATAGTTAGCTGAACTAACTATAACGGTGGAATTTCTATGGTTTTGTAAGAGTGAAATGTCCAGCTAAGTATAACGTCCCTGAAACCTATGGTTATTTCAGTGAATTTCTAAGGATTTTTAAATGCTAATTTCGAACTATAACGTACCTGAAACCTATGGTTTTTTCAGTGAATTTCAATGGTTTTTTAAATGCTAATTTCTAACTATGACAT
Source organism: Calotriton arnoldi (assembly GCA_963921515.1). Lineage (NCBI taxonomy): Eukaryota > Metazoa > Chordata > Amphibia > Caudata > Salamandridae > Calotriton > Calotriton arnoldi. The sequence continues at coordinate 1,684,901 of CAWUFW010002212.1, forward strand.
CCCTATTAAGTCCCCTTGAATCCTGAAGGTCCCTGGTGGTCAAGTAGCCCACCAGGTACATCCAGTAAGCGCCACAGACCTGCGTTTCAGAGAGGTGTTCTGAGGCCACGCCCCTTTTTACACCACGCTGCAAACGCGGCTTCTGGCGCACTGCTGCTCAGAGGATGAAGTCCACTTGTGTCTTGAGGTCCTCAGGACACAAGAGGACCTCATCGCCCCACCAGCAGTGCACCAAAGGCCGCGTTTGCAGAGTGGTGTAAAAAGGGGCGTGGCCTCGGAGCACCTCTCTGCAACGCAGCCCTGTGGCGTTTACAAGAGCTACCTGGTGGACTAGTTGGCCCCCAGGGACCCTCAGGATTGAAGGGGAATTAATCCCCCAACTTAAAATGCGCCACAGGGCGCATTTGCACTGTGGTGCAGGGAGGGGGGCGGGGCCTGATGTGACAAGTGTGCAAACATGCCCTGTGGCGTGTTTTAAGTTGGGTGATTAAGTCTCCTTGAATCCTGAGGGTGCCTGTGCGCCAACTAGCCCACCAGCTACCTCCAGTAAGCGCCACAGGGCTGCATTGCAGAGAGGTGGTCCGAGGCCACGCCCCTTTTTACACCACTCTGCAACGCAGCTGTGTGGCGCTTACTGGAGGTACCTGGTGGGCTAGTTGGACCCCAGGGACCCTCAGGATTCAAGGGGACTTAATCCCCCAACTTACAACGCACCACAGGGCGCGTTTGCACACTTGTTCATCAGGCCCCGCCCTCCCTTCACCAATGTGCAAATGCACCCCCTGGCGCGTTTTAAGTTGGGTAATTAATCCTCTTCAATGCTGAGGGTCCCTGGGGGCCAACTAGCCCACCAGGTACCTCCAGTAAGCGCCACAGAGCTGCGTTGCAGAGTGGTGTAAAAAGGGGCGTGGCCTTGGACCACCTCTCTGCAACTCAGCTCCCTGGCGCATACTGGAGGTACCTGGTGGGCTACTTGGCCTCCAGGGACCCTCAGTATTCAAGAGGAATTAGTTCCCCATCTTACAACGCACCAGGGGGCGCGTTTGCAGAGTGCTGCAGGGAGGGGGCGGGGCCTCCGGCGCGATGCCGGCTTTTTTGTTTGTTTTGTTTTTCAGAAGTGGGGCTGTGTGGCCCCCCTTATTTTCCCTTTTTTGTGGCCCTGGGGACCCCATCCCCCAGGGCCTGACCCCTATTTTTATTTTATTTAATTTTTTTAAACGGGAAGGGGGTCGCGTGGCCCCCCTCCCTGAGGCCGATTTCTGCCCCGTGGACCCCATCCCCCGGGGCATGGACATATATATATATATTTTTTTTTAAATTTTGAAAGGAGGGGGGCCGCGTGGCCCCCTCCTGAGGCCTCTGTTAGCCCGGGGACCCCATCCCCCGGGCTCTGCCTCGTTTTTAATTTTTTTATTTTATTGGGAGGGGGCCACGTGGCCTCCTCCCAGGCCACTCCTGGCCCCGGGACCCCATCCCCGGGGCCTGGCCTCCGTTGGGGACCGTGGGGGTCCCCAATTCCCCCACTGTCCCGCCGGCTCCCCGCCTCCTGCGGGAGCCGGCATTGCTTTCCACACGGGGAGCTGCTGACATGCAGCTCCCTTGTGCAAAAGCAATCTGCTTTGGATTTTTGAGCGAGAGCAGGTTACCTGCTCTCGCTTCCAAAATCCAAAGCAGAGTTTGCTATGGTAGGGCGGGAGCCGCACGTCTCCCGCCCTGCCATAGCAAACAGCAGTGTCCCGGGGGTGGGCACCCCGGGACACGGCAGGAGCCGGTCCTGGGGGTGGCGGTCCCCAGGGCCATCAATGGCTCCACGAGGGGCGCGCGGCCCCCTCCCTTCAATTAGAAAGCCCCGGGAGGTGGTGGTCCCGGGCGTGTGGGGCTCGAGCCCCCCACACAGAATTTTTATTTTAAAGAAGAGGCCCGGGGAGGTGGCGGTCCCCGGGGCTGCGGGGGGCCGTAGTGCCCCCGCATACATTATAATAAGCCCTGGGGAGGTGGCAGTCCCCGGTGCTGCGGGGGCCCCCGTGGGCCTCCGCTATACATTTTTTGCATGCCCCCGGGACCTGGCCCACCCAGGGGCTTAAAAATAATGACCGAAAAACTTTTCGTCCGGAGTCGCGCACCCAGCGCGAATTCGGTCAATTTTTTTATTTTTTTTAATGCTTTTTTGGGCCCTAGGGGTCCTTGTGGGACCCCCTGAGCAGGCCTAGGGGGCCAGGGTGTTTTTACCCTGCCCCCTTTTCTTGTTTTTCATGCTTAATTCTCTGTTTTCTTGTGACTCGGTTCTACCGAGTCATAAGATGGCTGCCAACACTTCCTGGTTTGGAGTGTTGACAGCCAATTAGAATAAAGCTCATGGTCGGGCGGGTTCGCGAACCCTCCTCGGCCATAGATATCGATATTTTTATTTTTTGACTTTCTCAGCAAGTACTGAATGGATTTACACCATTTTACAAAAGGTCACTTTCTGAACCAAATTTGGGGTAATTCCGTTCAGCAGTTCGGGCTGTAGCCTTGCCTAAAGTTTCCTGTGGGAAATTGATTTTTTGACTCTTAATTTTTAAATTTCTCAGCAACTACTGAACGTATTTACACCATTTAAAAAAAAGGTCGCTTTCTGAACCAAGCACTACCTTTTTGCAAAATTTGGGGTAATTCCGTTCAGCAGTTCGGGCTGTAGCCTGTCTCAAAATTTCCTCTGGAAATTAACATGGAGAAAATGTGTTTTGGGACCCCCCTTTTTTCTCAGCCCCTGCTTGACGAATCACCCCCAAATTTTCAGGATAGGGGCTGACCTGGATAGACTTTTATTTTGGGAGAATTTTACGAAGATTCGTCAAACAACGCCAAAGTTATTAGTAAATAAAAAAATGCTTTTCCTATGGAAACTAGGGGGCCTATTACGATGGCGGTCGGATGTCGACCGCCCGGCCGGTGGCGGTGCCCGCCGGACCGGCGGTGGAGATCCGCCCGCATCGCAAGCCAGAAAACCGCCGGTCCAATTAGGATGGCGGTGGCGACCGCGGCGGTGGCAAATTCCGACCGCCGCTTTTCCGCCGCTCGCCATCCGCACTCCTGCCTGGCGGGTGGAAAAGGACCGGGATAATGGTGGCGGTGCAGAGCAGGCTCCGCCGGCACGATTATGATGCCGGCGGTAGCCAGCCTTACCGCAGCGGTCAGACCGCCATGGAAAGGCATGCGGAGATTGTCTTCCGGGGACCCGTGGCGGGCCCCCGATGTTTGGGGGGTGAGGGTGCACTGGGGGGTACCCATGGCCCCCGAAGTTCCCCTGTACCAGGTGGCAGGCACTGTGCAGTGCCTGCCACGTAGTGCAGGGAAATGCTGGACATGCCCATTTGGACATCGCGGCGGTGCTGCGGGTAGCAGCAACCGCCGCAATGTTAAGGCCCACGATCCGACCGCAGCGGTCGGATTTTGAGCGCGGGTCATCGTAATTCGACCGGCGGTGATGCCGCGGACCATGCGGGCGGTCTTTTCCCGCTACCATGGCGGTCGGGGAGGTTTTCCGACCGCCATCGTAATGACCCCCTAGGTTCTAACTATAACTACCTACTGGCGACCGCCAGTAGGTAATATATATATATATATATTTTTATATATATATATTTATATATATATATATATATATATATATATCAACTAACAGTATCCCCGTGCGAGCGCGCACAAATGGGACTACGGACTCCAGATATAGCTGTTGCCAGAATGCGTGCTTTATTACCACAAGAAAAGGTGCAGCCTCAGACGCGTTTCGGACACCAACTGTGTATATATATATATATCCCCATACACAAATATCGAGTCATAAATATGGATGTCAAAAATATCGACATCCTATATTTATAATTGCAAGTATAAAAATATCGGGAAAAAATATCGATGTAAAAATATAAATGTACAAAATATAAAAAAATGTATATCTATTAAAAATAATGTTAAATATATTAAATAATAAAATGTATTTAAAAAAATTATTTGGATTTAATATATATCTTAACAAATATAAGAAATACATTTAATTTAAAAAAATTAAACATACATATATAAAATGTAATATATATATATATTTACTTTAAAACAATTAATAAACTATTAATTTTAATTTATTTTTAAATTTTATAAATATATAAAAATTTACAAATAAATATATATACATACACCTATAACATAAAATCTAATAATAAATAACATTATATTATAAATTAAAACATTAAAATATTTAATAGTCTTTAAACTTACATTTTGCACTCTATTGAGTGCAACAGTAGGGAAAGTGTTGGATAGCAAAGGGGTAAAAATAACTATTCCCACTCCAGTGAGTGCAACAGTAGGGAAAATGTTGAATAGCGAAGGGGTCAAAAATACTATTCCCACTCCAGTGAGTGCAACAGTAGGGAAAGTGTTGGATAGCGGAGGGGTAAAACTTAATATTCCCACTCCAGTGAATGCAACAGTAGGGAAAATGTTGGATAGCGGTGGGGTAAAAATTATTATTCCCACTCCAGTGAGTGCAACAGTAGGGAAAGTGTTGGATAGCGGAGACGTAAAACGTACTATTCCCACTCCAGTGAGTGCAACTGTAGGGAAAGTGTTGGATAGCGGAGGGGTAAAACTTACTATTCCCACTCCAGTGACAGCATTGTAGGGAAAGTGTTGGATAGCGGAGGAGTAAAAATTACTATTCCCACGCCAGTGAGTGCAACAGTAGGGAAAGTGTTGGATAGCGGAGGGGTAAAAATTGCTATTCCCACTCCAGTGAGTGCAACAGTAAGGAAAGTGTTGGATAGCAGAGGGGTAAAAATTGCTATTCCATAGGAGTCAGTTCAAAATTAAAAACAAACAAAATATCAACTACAACACAAGATTTTAAAAAACAAAAAAAGAAAACATATAAAAATATTAAAAATTTTAAAAAGATAGAAACATATTATAATGTTAAAAAGATCTAACAAATACCTAGAAAGATTTTTTTTAATTTTTTTAAAAATAACTTACAAACAAATAACTATTTTTAATAGAAATTATTTATAATCAAAAACATTAATTATTACATAAATGTAATCTTTTTTATATCCTACCCTATAACACCACACAATTCACTACACACATCTAAATTAAAAAAAATTACCTCCATAATTAACATAATTAATTATTAATTAAAGAAATATTATTAATTAAAAAACAAATTAAAACAGATAAATATTAATTTACTCCCAAACGTTACCCCTATAAAACCAAAACCCACACACAAAATAAAAATAAACAATTACCATAAATATTTATGAATTGATGAATTAATATTAACGATCAACTGATTATTAATTAATTAAACATATATTACTTTCCATCCGCTACCCCAATAAACACCACAACCCACACCTAAAAATCATTACACAATTTCCATACCTAATTTTACATTAATAAATTAATATCAATTAACACCAACTTATTCATTGATTTAAAAGAATTTACTTCCCACCCTTTACCACTATAAACCCCACAACTCACATCTAAAATGAATTACACAATTGCCATATATAAATTTTAATTAATTAATTAGCATTAATTAACAAATAATTATCAATTAATTATAATGAAATTACTTCCCACCCTAATCCCCTATAAACCCACAACCCACTCCTAAAACAATGACACAATTAACATAATTACAAATTAATTCATTAATAATAATTAACAACCAATTAATAAATAATTAATAATAAATTAATTCCCCAAATTAACACTATAACATGTAAATTAAATAAATAAAAAATATTAATACATTTATTATATTTAAATTACTTCCCACCCTATTCCCCTGTAAACCCACAACCCGCTCCTAAAAAATTACACAATTAACATAATTACCAATTAATTAATTAATTAATGATAATTAACAACCAATTAATAATTAATTCATAATAAATTAATTCCCACAATTAACATTATGAAATCTAAATTAAATAAATACTAATAAATAAAAAATAATAATTAATTTATTATAATTAAATTCTTCCCACCCTATTCCCCAATAAACCCACAATCCGCTACAGAACCAAAAAAAACAAAATTTAATTAAAATAAAATTAATAACTACTAAAAATGTAACACATATATTAAAAAACAAAAGCAATACTTATACAAAAAAATTGTTCACATACTTTTAAAATACATACTAAAATACATAACACTAATTAAAACATCGATATTTTAAACAACTATATTTTTGCAAACGATATTAATGACTTTGATATTTTCAAAAATGATATTTCTTACCTCCAAGTCGATATTCTTGACCACGATATTCTTGCTGTCGATATTTCTGCATCACGATATTTCCAACTCGATATTTGTGTATGTCGACATTTCAAACTCGATATTCTGTCTGTGCACCTAAAAATATGAGCTTAAACATGCTTTGAAAGAAGTATGTATATAGTAATATGTGTAGGGCAATGTTCAGAATGGATTTTTTTACATATTATTTTTGGATGTGTTGGTGGCCATTGAATGTCTGATTTTGTTTTCTGTTTTCGCGACGTGTTCTGCTGACTTCGTGGAAAAGGAAAATAGTGTTTGAAGGCGATTATTTTGTAAACTCTACAAAAATATGAATTTGAAAAGTACACTAACAAAAATCTACTGTTAAAAATACTGTATAATATGTCTATATATATATATATATATATTCCCAACAAAGGGGCCGATTCCGATTCCGGCCGGAAATCTCTCCGACCGAGCCGGACCCGGAGAGAATTCCGACCGAATCGGACCCTAGCAGTCCGACCGAACGAGTACGATGCGTTCGCATGCTATCGGACTCGATTCGGTCGGACTCCCATTGAAGTCAATGGGAGCCGGTCATACAACGGGTACGCGGGCTCCCATTGACTCAATGGGTGCGAGGCGAACAAGGGCGCCCCCTACAGCGGGTACGCGTCCATGCGCATCGTGGCGTACATGCACAGGTAGGGGGGACCCATGGGTCCCCCCTGTGTGCGACTCGCGCGCCTACGCGTACAGGGGGGTCCGACGCGGACCCCCAAAGTCCGGCTCCGACAGCTCTTTCGAGCCGGACGGCGCGAGTCGGTCGGACTGCTCGCGGCGCGCATCGTACTTACCCGGCCGGGAAACGTCTCCATAGCGCGGTGCGGGTCGTGTCCGTGCGAGTCGGTCGGAGCGTGTTGAAGCCGCGTACGAGTCGGTCGGCGATTTCGCGGGCGCTTGCATCGTACTCGCTCGGCCGGACCCGCGTACGATTCGGTCAGGAAACAGGGCTCCGAATCGGATCCGGTAAATCCGAATCCGATTCGGAGCACTACCGGCCGAGATCGGAATCGGCCCCAAAGTTTCTGCGCAGAAACCCCAGCCGCTTAGGGTGGCGGGCTCAGACGGGGTCGCGAACCCCTAAATATCCAAACAATCATTGATACCAGTGTTAGAAAAACGATGTCCAAGCCACTTATTCCTTGCCAGCGTGTTTTTATTTTCACTGCCCAGTCACTCGACGCGTTTCGGAGGAAGACCTCCTTGGTCACGAGTACGAGTGCACGTAAAACACCAGTGTTTATACATAATCATGTGACACCTCATCATAATAGATAGTGAAAACAGACTCCTTGCACAATACATCATTACGGAGCTAGAATGCAATCTGTTGAAATATTGAGTTTTTAGAGCGAGACATATTATAAACAATTAATGCGGCACAAAATCACATAAAATCAACCTTCGCATGCCGTATCATTTTCTCTCGGCTCATGCCCCGGCCATATCAATGTAGCGCCCAGTGGGCATACCAATCCAACCCCAGTGGGTATAGTCCGCATTCAAATTAAAGTGTGTGATTAACTCACTCATAACTCCAATCTAGGGGCTAGCCAGTCTTGCATTCCACTCTCCTTTAAAGACTCAACAAGGACCTGTGAATAAAGTGAAATAAAAGGAGGTGAAAAACTATTCAACTCATTCAGAATATTTACATACACTACATCCAAATTAAAATGGCGAAGTGGTGCCAACAAGCAATAAAACATTCCTAGTATCAACATTAATCAGGACAGGATCAGATAAGTACATTATTGGTATTTACAGGTGATGGCCTTAGCTAACCCAAATGTATTGATAAGTCCTCATCACAATTATGTCCATCGGGTTGCATTGTGCGAAACTTGATTATCAATCGTGATTCTAACCGTCTCAATTCTTGAGTCCTATCACCCCCTCTTTCCCTTATGGGGACATTGTCTAAGACGCAATATGAGATCAGGCTATTGTTACTTTTGTGGTGTGTAGCAAAATGTCTTGCTACCGGATATTGCCTGTCATTATTCTTTATTGCCTTCAGATGTTCCAATACACGTTTTTTTGCTGGGTGTATAGTGCTTCCTATATAATACTTATTGCAAGGACATCTGAGGGCATAGACCGCATATTCTGTATAACAGGAAAAATGTTTTTGTATCTTAAATGGTTTACAGTGTGTGGCGAGCTTCACTTCCTTAACATTCATACTGTATTTACAGGCTTTACATCTCCCGCATATGTAGAACCCTTGGATTGTATTTCTCTTTGTGTTAGTAGGAATTAGTGTTTGGCACACCATATCTTTAAGAGATTTGGCCTTACGATAAGTCGTTAGTGGGTAATCTTCAATCTCTTGTATCAGGTCTTTATCTGTCTTAAGTACATCCCAAAATTTTCTAAGGGCTTGTTTGATCTCCCAGGATTGTTTATTAAACCCTGTTATAAACCTCACTTTACCAGTACCTTTAGTTTCTTTTGCTAGTTCTGTTTTCTCCGCAAGTAACTCTTTTCTGTCTCTTTTATCAATTTCTACCAGGGCACTGTCTATACAGGTTTTAGTGTATCCTCTCTCTTTAAATCTCTCGCACATAGTGACCCTTTCTTTATTGAAGTCCTCTAGTGTGCTACAGTTCCTTTTTGCTCGTAGAAGTTCACCCAAGGGGATACTGTTAATGAGCCTGCTAGGGTGACAGCTGTGCGCATGTAACAGACTGTTCCCAGCAGTCTCTTTCCTATAAAGGGCTGTAGTTAATATGTTATTGCTGACCTTAATTTTCAAATCTAGAAATTCGATAGTCTCTCTATCAATGTGACTGGTGAATGAGAGGTTAAAGGTGTTAGTGTTGAGTGTGCTGACAAATTCTTTCGCTTCCTGTTCACTCCCTTCCCATATACAAAAAATGTCATCAATATAGCGTGCCCAGGCTTTCACTAACAGTATCCCCTTGGGTGAACTTCTACGAGCAAAAAGGAACTGTAGCACACTAGAGGACTTCAATAAAGAAAGAGTCACTATGTGCGAGAGATTTAAAGAGAGAGGATATACTAAAACCTGTATAGACAGTGCCCTGGTAGAAATTGATAAAAGAGACAGAAAAGAGTTACTTGCGGAGAAAACAGAACTAGCAAAAGAAACTAAAGGTACTGGTAAAGTGAGGTTTATAAAAGGGTTTAATAAACAATCCTGGGAGATCAAACAAGCCCTTAGAAAATTTTGGGATGTTTTTAAGACAGATAAAGACCTGATACAAGAGATTGAAGATTACCCACTAACGACTTATCGTAAGGCCAAATCTCTTAAAGATATGGTGTGCCAAACACTAATTCCTACTAACACAAAGAGAAATACAATCCAAGGGGTCTACATATGCGGGAGATGTAAAGCCTGTAAATACAGTATGAATGTTAAGGAAGTGAAGCTCTCCACACATTGTAAACCATTTAAGATACAAAAAATGTTTTCCTGTTATACAGAATATGCGGTCTATGCCCTCAGATGTCCTTGCAATAAGTATTATATAGGAAGCACTATACACCCAGCAAAAAAACGTGTATTGGAACATCTGAGGGCAATAAAGAATAATGACAGGCAATATCCGGTAGCAAGACATTTTGCTACACACCACAAAAGTAACAATAGCCTGATCTCATATCGCGTCTAGACAATGTCCCCATAAGGGAAGAGGGGTGATAGGACTCAAGAATTGAGACGGTTAGAATCACGATTGATAATCAAGTTTCGCACAATGCAACCCGATGGACATAATTGTGATGAGGACTTATCAATACATTTGGGTTAGCTAAGGCCATCACCTGTAAATACCAATAATGTACTTATCTGATCCTGTCCTGATTAATGTTGATACTAGGAATGTTTTATTGCTTGTTGGCACCACTTCGCCATTTTAATTTGGATGTAGTGTATGTAAATATTCTGAATGAGTTGAATAGTTTTCACCTCCTTTTATTTCACTTTATTCACAGGTCCTTGTTGAGTCTTTAAAGGAGAGTGGAATGCAAGACTGGCTAGCCCCTAGATTGGAGTTATGAGTGAGTTAATCACACACTTTAATTTGAATGCGGACTATACCCACTGGGGTTGGATTGGTATGCCCACTGGGCGCTACATTGATATGGCCGGGGCATGAGCCGAGAGAAAATGATACGGCATGCGAAGGTTGATTTTATGTGATTTTGTGCCGCATTAATTGTTTATAATATGTCTCGCTCTAAAAACTCAATATTTCAACAGATTGCATTCTAGCTCCGTAATGATGTATTGTGCAAGGAGTCTGTTTTCACTATCTATTATGATGAGGTGTCACATGATTATGTATAAACACTGGTGTTTTACGTGCACTCGTACTCGTGATCAAGGAGGTCTTCCTCCGAAACGCGTCTAGTGACTGGGCAGTGAAAATAAAAACACGCTGGCAAGGAATAAGTGGCTTGGACATCGTTTTTCTAACACTGGTATCAACGATTGTTTGGATATACATATATATATATATATATATATATATATATATATATTTTACACTTTGTATAAACTACGCGATCTTCGTAGCTACCGGCATCATCACGGTGACGTCGGAAGAAGCAAATACAATTTTTGTTTTGTAAAGGTGGCTTTCTTCTAAATTGATCACAGAAAGAAATGTTAAAATAATATTTTAATAAATATTTAGAGTTAAACTTTTTTTTTAAATGTATTTAAGTGTATTTTTCAGTATGTGAAATACATTTACTGATGACAGAATCTCCACAGTAAATACAACAATGTTGTGCCGTCTTACAAAATTGTTAAAAATAAAAACAGTTATTAATGTATTTTCTGAGAAATACATATGAAATCCAAAATTGAGTGGTGTATTATTTAAATATAAGTGCACAATATCCAATTATAGAAAAATGGACATTACAATTAAGGAATAGAATTTAAAAAAACCTTAGAAACTGAAAATCCCAAAGGTTACAGGGACGTTACAGTTAACAATTAGCATGTAAAAAACCTTAGAAATTCATTGAAAAAACCAAAGGTTACAGGGACGTTATAGTTAGGCTGATATTTCACTCGTACAAAACCAGAGAAATTCAGCAGTATTAGTTAGCTGAGCTAACAATAACTCGCAATGCACTGCTTATGATCTCACATATTACATCACTCATGACATGGCCAGTGACATCACTCATGACATCTCAAATGACATCACTGATGACATTATCCACAGAATCTCTGATGCAGTCACTCACACCCCCATGTAACCTTTCATACACCCACTCCAACTTTCACACTACCATTCTCAAAACCATCGACACACCCATACCAGTACTTACATATCCACTCACTGATTCATAGGTCTACACACACATTCACTCTGTCACCCATAAAGCCACTCGTACACCAACTCACTCACTAATAAAGCCACTGATATATCTACTCATACCACCACACAGCCACTCACACACTCTCAGTCACCCATGGAGCTACTCACACACCTACTCACTCACCCATGGAGTCAATCACACAGCCACTTACTCACCTATACAGTTATACTATTCTATACTGGGGTCGCCTGCGGTGGACTGTGCGCAGGGGCTGGTGATTTGTCTCTGGGCCGAGGGGGCAGCTCTTGACGGGCCTGCTGCCCACCCCGTTGGACACATGTTTGGGCCTCGTCTAGCCTAGCGAATGGAGCACCCAGGACCCGCGTTGGGTTGAGGCACCCCTGGATGACCGCTGGTGCCCCTCTCCCCCTTCTTTTCAATTTCCTTGTGGAGACGCCCCTCCTCCCTTGCTCTGCCCCTCGACAGAGATGCAATACTTAAATATGCCCGGAGCCAGGAAACCCTCCTCTTCGACTCAAGGCTATTATGATTTTTCCTGATTATACTAAAATGGTTCAGCAACAGCGCCAGTCATTCATGGCTGTGAAGAGATGTCTGCGAGATCTAAAACAATCAATATATGTTGCTGTATCCATCCTGCCTGCGGGTCGTCTTTAACTCTAAAACAATATTCTTTGACTCCCCAGAAGAGGTCTTCACATGGACAGATGAGACGGTGAAACTGAAGCCCCACACTCTACCGCGGATGGATTCTGACTCGTCCCTCAGTGAAGGGCACAATCTCCCTGCTAAGTCTACTGGGAAGCAGCGGTATAGGTCTTGCTCGTCTCGGAGGCGCACATGCTGAGATGTGGAACTTTAATGGCTCGTCATAGCTTCGCTCCACCGGGATTCCACCGCCACTCACGGCGACAGATACATACTTAGGGGCTTTACACAAAATGTAAATGTTGTGTGTACTATTAGTGATGTGGGCATAAGATGTTTTGCTGCACTTTTAGAGTAACCACAGTTCGGTTCCTCTATGGAAGACTTTTGTTGGGTAAGGGACTTAGGGCTTCTTTGGCAGGGTTCTTTCTTCAGCCCCCTTTGGGGTTGGGAAACGTCCCCTTCTGAGACAGATATTTCTCTGTTTTGAAGTATAAGGATGCGGGGTGGTGGTATGGGGGATGTTTGAATGTTCTTGATTTATTGTTTATGGTGATGCATGGACCTGACCCTCACCCACTGACAGCTCTCCATATAGTCGTCCAGTTTGGATTTCTGTTGCAAGCTGATGACTGACATTGACCCTGTAGAATCCACTGAACATCTCTGACACCCACTCACAGACCCACTCAGACACTCATACACCCACTCGGACAGCCACTCACACACCAACTCACAGCCCCACTGAGACACTAACACACCCACTGACAGACACATCACACCCACTTACAGATCTACTGAGACACTCATGCACTGACTCACACACTCACTGTCAAAGGTAACTGGTTACAGTTCGGGAATAAAATTAAAAAAAACATAGAAATTCACTTAAAAAAACAATGGTTACAGGGACATTATAGTTAGGAAATAACATTTTTTTTAAAGTAGAAATTCACAAAAAAAACTAAAGGTTACAGGGACTTTATAGTTAGGAAATGGAATTAAAAAAAACCTTAGAAATTTAATGAAAAAAACAAAGGTTACATGGATGTTATATTTAGGCTCAGATTTCACTTGTACAAAACCATTGAAATTCAGCAGTTATAGCTACCGGAGCTAACTATAACTTCGCCCTTCAATGCTCTTCTCATGACCTCACATATTATATCACTCATGGTAAGGTCAGTGACATCACTGATGACATCATTGATGACATCTCAAATGACATCACTGATGACATCATCCACAGACCCACTCACTCACCCCTAAACCCACTCACATCCTGTTTGACCTGGCATCATTGGCGTGGGTTTACCCTGTATTTTTTGCCTTGACCTCCTGTGTTTTTGCTGTGTGTTGGACTCCGTTTTGCTGTTCTAGATGCTTTGGGCACTTTGCCACTGCTGTTCAGTGCCAAAGTGCAAGTGCTCCCTTTGAAAATTATTGTTATGGATTGGTGTTTTCATGATTGGCATGTTTGATTTATTAGTGAGCCCCTAGTATAGTGCACTGTGTGTGCCCAGGGCCTGTAAATCAAATGCTGCTAGTGGGCTGCAGCACTGATTGTGCCACCTACATAAGCAGCCTGTAAATGTAACTCAGGCCTGCCTGTGTGCAGTCTGGTACTGCCATGTCGATCTAGCAAGTACACCCACTTGCCAGGCCCTAACCTTCCCTTTTCTTACATGTTAGTCACCCCTAAGGTAGGCCCAAGGTACCCCTGTGGGCAGGGTGCAATGTATGTAAAAGGTAGTACATGCACTGATGTGTGTGGCATGTCCTCATTGTGAATTACTACCAATTTCATTTTTCACTATTGCAAGGCTACCTGTTGCCATAGGATAGAATGGGGAGTTTGCTTATAACATCTTATAAACATAACTACCGCTGGGAACAAGGTAGGAAAATAAAGTTTAGTATGCCTGAACTCAGAATGTTAATATGCATCTTTTAGTGAGGGTGATTTTTACATTCTGTGTTTGAAAATACCACTTTTAGAAAGTAGGTATTTCTTGCTTAGCCATCCAGTGTGCCTCTGCTAGGATGTGGATTGACTGTCTGGGTTTGGAGTGTAAGGGGCTGGGGAGGTGCAGTGACTCCAGAGAGTCTGATAAGTCAGAGCTGGGCTGAATAGACCTGGGCTGCATTTAGAGTAGGGGGAGGAGATTTCCTTTCACCTGAATGGGCCTGGTCTGCCTTCCACAATGCTGTCTCCACCCCCTGCCACGAAGCTGCACCAGAGAGGATAAAACTGGTTTTGACCAAGCACAGGGCTCTCTGCCACCAGAGAACAAAGGATTTTACTGTATAAACAGAGGGGCCCAGACCCCAGACTTTTAGATCACTTCTGGGAATCAAGAGGAACCTTTGCCTAGGAGAAATGCCAGAGAATCTGAGGAGGAATACTGTCCCTGTGCTGTTTGCTGTCTGGGGTTGGTCTGCAGTTGCTACTTGCTGCCAAGAAAAGGAGAAAGGACTTTGCTGTTTGCTGTGTCCCCTGCTTGAGGAAGATCTCCAAGGGCTTGAAACTGAGCTTGCCTCCTGTTCTGAAGTCTCAGGGACACAAAGACTTCACCACCAGCTCCCCTGAACTTCCTTGCTGGGAGTTCTGATCTGCAAAGAGGTGCCTGCTGTTGTTTTGGACCTCAAGAGACTGTTTTCCGCTGGGAGCTGGAAAATCAACGCAACACCGAGAAGCGTGATGCATCCGTACCTGTTTCTGACGCATCGCTGAAGAAACTGTCACAGCGCCTGCCGCGGCTCGAAAAATCGCTGCACGCCGCATTGAGGGCAACGATCTCCGAAGTCCGAGATCACCACACCTATCCCGATGCAAGCCCTGCTGTGCGGCTGCAAGAATCCACACATCGTCCCGGATCATCGCATCGTGGAGCCAAGTCTGTCGCATCGTTGGGGGATGCAGTAAGGAACCAATGCATCACCTCCCCCGGAGCAAGGAATCGACGCATCACCTTCCCTGAGTGTAAGGAACCGACGCATCACCTTCCCTGCGGCCCTTTTTGTTTGTGTGTGCGACGCATCCAAGGTACTTTGTGTGATAAGTGTTGCATCTGCAATTTGCTTTGAACTGAACTATTTCTACCATTTGAAAGTCATATTTTTATTACTGTATTGTGAATCTTTGTCGTTTGGTCTTGTTTGGTTTAGATCAAGATTACTTATTTTTCTAAACTGGTGTGGTGTCCATTTGTAGAGTTTTCACTGTATTACTGTATGTGTTCACAAATCCTTTACACACTGCCTCTGAGATAAGCCTGTCTGCTCGTGCCACGCTACCAAGGGGGTGAGCAGGGGTTATTTTAGAAGTGTATCCCCCTTACCCTGACTAGGAAGATGGGTCCCTACTTGGACAAAGGTACCTACCTCTGCCAACTAGAGACCCCCATTTCTAACACTGGTGGTCAGCGGTGAGGATCTGGACTTGCATTTGTGTCTTACATACAGTGATTGGTGTACACTACTAGTATAGTGCAGACCATTACGCAACCACATACATTTGGTAGAACTTTTCATTGGAATTTTTTGCAACTTGAGAACTGTCAATTTTCACCATGAGTAAACCAGCATCACTTGCATCTGTGGATATTGAATTTGAAGAGGAGAGGGTTGATACCTACACTGTGCCACAACTTAAAGCTGTCTGCAGAAAATTTTAAATCTCTGTAAGAGGCCTCACCAGAAAGGAGGAATACCAAAAGGCGCTGAGGGCCTGGTTGGAATCAAGGAATGCCAGTGAGCATACCGAGGAGCCTATGGTAGAGGGAGAGAATTTAGATGGGCAGCAGGATGGGCTATTGGACCTGACTGGATGGAAATTGCCTTCCAGGGGGGGCAGCAGTATGTCTTCAAAGGGTCTGTCTCCAGAGGAGTTGGAGGACAGGTAGAGAATCAGAGTGCATGAGTTAGAGCTTACAAAGCTCAGGCTGGGGAAGGAGTGTGACATGGAGAGTAAGAAATTGGAGTTAGAGAAGCAGAAATTGGCCATGGAAGAGAAGATGCTCTTAGAGCATGAAAGATGGTTGAGGTAGTTGGATCTGAAAGCCAAACGTCTAGAGACCAATCCCAATGGTGGCAGTGCACCATCAGTGCATGCAGAAGGGAAGGTATACAACCCCAAGGAGGTTATTAAGGATTTCATGAAGCATGAGGACATTGGTCAGTGGTTCAAGGCCTATGAGGTAGCGATGAGGTCCCACAGAGTCCCTGAAAGAGATTGGGGAGCGGGGTTGTGGGGCCACTTTATCAGTGAAGGAAGGGAAACATTGCTAGCATTGCCCACTGAGGATCAGATGTCCTATGCCCCCATGAAGGAAGCCTTAGTAGCAAGGTATGGGTTGACCCCAGAGCTGTACAGGCAGAAATTTAGAAACTGTAAGAAGCTGGAGTCCAGTACTTGGGTGGAGTATGTGTCCTATTTTTGCAGAGCGCTGGATGGTTGGGTGAAGGGTAGCAAGGTGAATGATTTGCAGGGGCTGTATGATTTGGTTGCATGGGAGCACTTGTCAGATAATTGTTTTCCAGAGCTACGCCAGAACTTGATTGACAGTAAGCTGACTGACCCCAGGAAGCTTGCTGTGGAGGCGGACCGCTGGGTTAGTACCAGGGTCCAAAAAGGTCATGTGGGAGACTCCGCCAAAGGTGGGCAGGGTCCCCAGCAGAAGAGTGGGGGGGGGAACAAGGGTAAACAGAAGGAGTTCCAAAAAAGGCCCCAAAGTAATTCCCAAGGGAACAAAGGTAAGGGTTCCCAGCCTGCCAGTGAAAAGAAGCCATGGGTCCCGACAGGTACATGACCAGGGGTCCCAGGGCATGTTATGGTTGTGTTATGGTTGTGGTCAGATGGGCCACTTCCAAGGGGATCCTAGGTGTCCCAAGAAGGTTACCACCGCACCCACTGATGCACCGCCCCAGGAAATGGCTAGTGTAGCCTTGGGGGAGGAGTCGGGTGCCCAAGAGGGGTGGGGTCCGCAGAAATGTCCCTGGTCTCTTTAGGAGTCAGTGAGATGGTCCCAAGAGCTCATCTGCCTGATGACACTAAAAAGTACAGGCAGTGGGTGACCATCAATGGCCATAGTGTTGGATGCTCTGAGAGACACCGGAGCCAGTGTGACAGCTGTCAGTTGTCGGCTGGTGTCTGAAGAGCAGGTGGCCCCCAACATAGTCTACCCAGTAGTTGCAGCTGACAACTCAGAGTGCCTCTGCCAAGTGGCACAGGTTCCCTTTGAGTGGGGGAGGTCCTCAGGTACCTTGAAAGTAGCTGTAAGACCAGCCATGCCTGACTGTCTGCTAGGCAAATCATTGCCTTGATGATTTGGAGAGCTCCCCTTGGGCAAAGGTGGAGCGGAGGTCTCATTTAGAGATGTTGGGTCTGCCTGAGTGGGCGTGTGTGACCACTCGGTTTATGGCAGCCAATAAGAGCATTCAAGAGGACCTGGAGCCGCAAAGAGTGGCCCAGGTGCCTGTCAGAAACAGAAGAGGCAGGGGGCATGGGAAACTGGCCCCCGAAGTTCCCATGGTCCAGGAGGAGGCAGACTTTGAGGGGGATGCCCTGGAGCCTACAGGGGAACAAGTGGCTGAACTGGGGGACCTGCCTAAGCTGACCCATTTTCAGCAGGAAGGAGGCCCCTCTGGGAAGGAATTCTGCCAGGAGCAGCAGAAATGCCCTTCTCGTGTTGGTTTGCGGAAGCAGGATGCAAACCAGGCAGCAGGTGATCAGTCTGGATCACATTGGATTTACTTGGAGAATGGTCTCCTGTATAGTGCACCTAAGGTTGCTGAGCCTGTGTGCTGGTGGTACCCCAGCGCTTCAGAGCCTTCCTACTTGGTCTGGCTCATGATGTGCCTTTGGCAGGACATTTGGGGCAAGACAAGACCTTTGAAAAGGCTTGTCACCCACTTTTAATGGCCCCAAGTGCGTAAGAGTTCTGATACTCATTGTAGGTCTTGCCAGACTTGCCAGGCAAGTGGTAAGAGTGGGAGGATGTGTAAGGCTCCTCTCCAACCTTTCCCTGTGGTCAGCACCCCCTTTGAAAGGGTGGGTATTGACATTGTGGGGCCTCTGCATCTCAAGACAGCCATGGGCAACAGGTGTATCCTGGTCTTGGTGGACCATGCCACCCGGTACCCGGAAGCCATCCCTCTCTGGACTGTGATGGCCCCATGGTGGGTCATGCGTTGATGGGGTTTTCTCCCGTGTGGGGTTCCCCAGAGAGGTGGTGTCCGACCGGGCTACCAACTTCATATCTAAGTACCTGAAATCCCTGTGGCAGGAGTGCAGTGTTACCTACAAGTTCACCACTCCTTACCACCCCCAAGGTAATGGGCTGGTTGAGATATTCAACCGGACCCTGAAGGGCATGATTATGGGTCTTGGTGAACCCATTAAGCATAAGTGGGACGTCCCCTTACCATGCCTTTTGTTTGCTTGCAGGGAGGTACCCCAAAAGTCCTTAGGGTTTAGTCCCTTCAAACTCTTGTATGGGCACCCTGTGAGAGGACCTCTAAGTCTGGTCAAAGAAGGCTGGGAGAAAGCTCCTAGTAAACCTCCCCAGGATGTATATAGCTACATGCTGGCATTCAGGAACCAGACTAAGCGCTTCAGACAACTCACTCAGGAGAATCTGGAAGCCAGCCAGGAGGAGATGAAACGTTGGTATGATCAGAATGCCACTCTGATCGAGTTTCAGCCTGGACAGAAAGTGTGGGTCATGGCCCCAGTGGAGCCTGGTGCGCTCCAGGATAAGTGGACCGGACCATTTGAGGTGGTGGCGCGCAAGAGTAAAGACACCTACTTGATGGACTCGCAGTCTCCAAGGAACCCTTTGTGGGTCCTGCATGTGAACCGCCTTAAGCCCCACTTGGAGAGGTCCGAAGTGGGCATGAGCCTAGCAACAGATGCTAGAATGGAGGAGGAGACTGAGCCTCTTCCTGACCTTCTGTCTGCAAAGGAACACGATGAGTCAGTGGATGGTGTAACCCTCTCTCCCGTCCTGATGCCTGAACAGCAGAGTGACTGCCGCCAACTGTTGGGACAGTTTGCTGCTCTGTTCTCCCTGACCCCTGGTGTCACTCAGTGGTGTGTCCATGTTGTGGACACGGGGGACAGTCCTCCTGTGAAGCATAACATTTACAGAGTGACTGACATGGTGTCATGTTCCGCTTTAGATACAGTGTGAGGTACGTGTGTGTGTACGGATCCGGTACGCGTTTTGCGGGCGATCCAGCACTGCAAGCCAGAGGTCAGCCAGCTTGCACTGCTGGGTGAGACCACATATAAGCCCGCGGTTTTCAACCCGACAGTGCTTCAAGTACTGTTTGTACCGAACTGCTTGACGTCTATGGGACTTGCCCCGAGTGAACAGGAATCCCCTGCTCACTTTGTACACTCGTGCAGGAGCGCAGGTGTGTGGTCCTGTCATCCTAGCGCAGGAGCGCTTTACTTTTGTTTCATTGCTGCGGCACGCGCTGGAGCGCGGTGCCGCTTTCTTCATCGTTAGCGCAGGAGCGCTTTACATTTGTTTCATTGCTGCGGCACGCGCAGGAGCGCGGTGCCGCTTTCTGTATCGTTAGCGCAGGAGCGCTTTACTTTTGTTTCATTGCTGCGGCACGCGCTGGAGCGCTGTGCCGCTTTCTTCAATGTTAGCGCAGGAGCGCTTTACATTTCTTTCATTGCTGCGGCACGCGCTGGAGCGGGGTGCCGCTTTCTGTATTGTTAGCGCAGGAGTGCTTTACTTTTGTTTCATTGCTGCGGCACGCGCTGGAGCGCTGTGTCGCTTTCTTCATCGTTAGCGCAGGAGAGCTTTACATTTGTTTCATTGCTGCGGCACACGCTGGAGCGCTGTGCCGCTTTCTGAATTGTTAGCGTAGAAGCGCTTTACCCTTATTGCATTGCTGCGGCACACGCTGCTGCGCGGTGCCGCTTTCTATATTGTTAGCGCAGGAGCGCTTACCTTCCTTGCTGCGACACACGCTGGAGCGCGGTGCCGCTCCTCATTGTTGATACTGGTGCGCCTTATTTTCCTTGCTGCGACACGCGCAGGAGCGCGGTGCCACATATCTTCATTGGCGCTGGTGTGCCTTACTTGCCGCATATCTTCATTGGCGCTGGTGTGCCTTACCTTCTTTTGCAGCAACACGTGCTTGAGGCCGGTCTCACTTTGCCTTCATCACCTTTGTGGCAACACGCGCTGGAGCGCGGTGCCACTTACGCCCTATAAGTGTAGAAGCGCTTTTCATTTCTTTGCCCACACATTAGCGCAGGAGCGCTTTCATTAATTGTCTTTGCGACACGCGCAGGAGCACGTTGTTGCATGTACATTTTCTTTCGCGCAGGAGCGCACTGAAGCCCTCCCTATCCTGCTGACTCTCACATCTTCCAGGTGACTATATATTCATGATGACGCCCTTGATGTTTGTGTGTATGATGCATGTATGATCCTGGGGATAGGAAGGGCTAACACACTAATCATATGGTTTGTCCATTATTTAGCTGGTGATCCAGGGAGAGTTCCCCAACATCGATAGGAGCACCCACCAGGTCTTCACGTCGATATCTCCATTTTTTAGGGATTCCTTCCCCCGGTCCCATCCTTGTCCTGGTCAGTATACATTCTCTTACTAGAGAAAGGCAGGGGACGGTGGAGGTTGTTCACGTCGTCTCTGCGAGATTACTCCGCAAGTATACCAGGTAAGACTTGTGGTGTCCTGACAGAACTTGAAGCCCAAGTTATATATCTCGCCCGGACGTCGTGAGCAACCCCGACACCATGAGCAACCCCGATATTGCCCTGCAGGATATAGCAGCCATGCTGACCTGCATGCAGGC
Source organism: Calotriton arnoldi (assembly GCA_963921515.1). NCBI lineage: Eukaryota > Metazoa > Chordata > Amphibia > Caudata > Salamandridae > Calotriton > Calotriton arnoldi. Next base: position 1,706,067 of record CAWUFW010002212.1, read on the forward strand.
GGAAAACCTAAGCCTACGCCAGGACATAACGGCCCTACAGGGCCAAATGGCCACTGGACAAATAGGGGCTTGGGGTCCGGACCCTGTAGTTAGGGCCTAACAAGGGGGTATACTAAGGCCTCCCATCTTCACTCATGGGGAATCCTCACCCGCTTCGCATGGGCCTAACCCTCCCATACAAGTTATAGCTCCACACACAGTTCAGCTAGCCGCCCCGGAACGCTTCTATGGCAATAGCTCCAAATACAGCATCTTCCTTAATCAATGCCACTTACACTTCATGGCACGTGCTTCTGCCTTCCCGGACGATGCCTCCAAGGTTGCTTTCATCCTATCCTACCTCGGAGGAGACGCCTCCCAGTGGTCAATAACATTGGTGGAAAACGATGACCCTATGCTGTATAGCCTCCCTGTCTTCAAGGAAACGCTACGAAGGATGTTCGCCCGTCATACACTCGTACAGGCTGCAGACAACGAACTCCTTGGCCTTAAACAAGGCACATCTGATCTGTTGCATTATTTCACTACCTTCAACAGATTGATCATCGAAGTCAAGTGGCCAGAATCCAAGAAGATATCTGTGTTTTACAGAGGCCTACGAGACGAGCTAAAAGATCTTATTTCTCAAATATCTGAACCCCCGGAGGACATTGGATCCTTCATTGACTTGGTAGTAAAAATGGGCTACCGATTGCAGGAGCGAAAAAACGAGAAATCCAAAGGCAATGACTGCAGGTTCATTGCTTTCAGAGACAAACCCAGGAATGAGACAGCAAAAATACATGAGGCTCCTGAGCCAATGCAAATTGGCGGAATCCGTGGTCCCTTACCCCGAGAAGAAAAAGAAAAAAGGCGAAAACAAAATCTGTGTCTATATTGCGGAAAAAACTGACACTTCGTTAAAGAATGTCAGGTGAAACCAGCCAAATCAAGACCAAACAAACCATATGCCCTTTCCATAACACGGGAAGATGGAGCGGGAAATGATACAACCCAGTAGGTATAGGGTTCGGTCTACTGGGTTCTTCATCCATGAGGACCCCCATCTTCAGCCCCCTCGACAGCAACCGACATGTGGGCATAGCGGTAACCCTACAGTCACAGAAGGGTCAAACATGGCCAGTCACAGCCCTCATCGATTCTGGTGCTACTGGGAACTTCATTGACACCCAGTACATGAAAGGTCTGGGCATATCCACTGTGAGCAAGGACAATCCTGAAACCGTGAAGGTAGTGAACGGCACTGACCTGAACTCTGGACTTATACGTTTCCAAACTGAAACCATGAAAATGACGTGTGGGAATGGGCACACAGAAACCATCACCTTTGACGTCATTGATGCACCTCAGTTCAAGCTCATTCTGGGTCTTCCATGGTTGGTGAACCACAACCCACACATCAACTGGGTAACCCGAATCATGACACTAGACTCCGTTCATTGCAACTCCACCTGCTATCCGCAGAAGAACGAATCCAGCAGAAGAGTGATACAAGCCCATGCACTACCCCTAACAGGGATGGGTACGGTCACACAAGAGATTGTTCCTGAGACATACGCAGATCTAGCCTATGTCTTCGACAAGAAAGGGGCTAACACCTTACCACCTCATCGTTCCTTCGATTGTAGGATAGACCTCATCCCTGGTTCCAAACTCCCTTGTAGCCGTGTCTACTCCCTTACAGAGAAGGAAAACAACCACTTACGCATCTACCTGGACGAGTTTCTACAAAACGGTTTCATCCGCCACTCCAAATTGCCTGTTTTGTTTTCTCTCTTTTTTGTGGCAAAAAAGGAGGGTGACCTGAGAACGTGCATAGATTATAGGGCAACGAACACCATAACAATCAAGAACCGGTATCCCTTACCACTTATATCCAACCTACTGGATCAGGTGAAGGACGCTACCATCTACACTAAACTAGACCGAGGGGCATACCATCTTGTCAGGGTCCAAAAGGGAGACGAATGGAAGACAGCATTCCGAACAAAATATGGTCTGTTCGAGTACCAGGTCATGCCCTTTGGTCTTTGCAACGCCCCTGCAGCCTTCCAATACTTCATTGATGAAGTACTAAGAGAATACATTGATTGTTTCTGCATCGTCTACATCGATGATATTCTGATCTATTCCAAGGGTATCCCCGAACACATCAGCCATGTTCGTGCAATCCTGCAACAACTACAACTGCATGGTCTCTATGTTAAACTGGAAAAAAGCGCGTTCTATACTACTATGGTCGACTTCCTGGGACACATTCTAACCCCTGCAGGGATCAAAATGGACACCAGAAAAGTCAAAGCGATACTGCAATGGCCATCGCCTTGTACCGTAAAACAGGTCCAAAGGTTCCTAGGATTCGCCAACTACTACTGACGCTTTATCAAAGGATTTTCCAGCATCGTCACTCCCATCACGAGTCTACTACGCAAAGGGGTGAAGTTCTTGTGGGATCCAAAAGCCGAAAAAGCCTTTCAGGACCTGAAGTATAGGTTCACAAACGCTCCAGTCCTGAAACACCCAGACCCAGAACAGCCCTTCATAGTGGAGGCAGATACCTCACAGAATGCCCTGGGTGGTGTGTTATCGCAACATAACGTTGAAACAGGCCTGTTGCATCCTGTGGCCTTTTATTCACGGAAACTGCTTCCGGCGGAACGCAACTACACTGTTTCCGACCATGAATTACTTGCCATCAAGGCAGCATTCGAGGAGTGGCGTCATTATCTCAAGGATGCCCGACACCCGGTGACCATATACACCGATCACAGGAATCTGCAGTTCCTCTGCTCTGCTAGGGCTCTCACTTCCAGACAACTGAGGTGGACCCTATTCTTCAATGAGTATGATTTCCTAATCACCTACCGCCCAGGAAAGGAAAACGCCAAAGCAGACACCCTATCCAGATTGGATGAAACCGAAGAAGAAGTAACCAAAGACAAACCCGTTTCCATCCTCCCTGATCGTTGTTTCCAAGGAGTGGTTTTATCCTCCTCCTTCTTATCTCGGTTGCAAGAAGACCTAGAACAAAAGAAACCGGAGGACTGGATCGGTGATCTCACGGGAATCACAGCACAAGATGGGTTTCTGTACAAAGAAGACCGTTACTACCTTTCTTTGGCAGACCATAGGCAACAGGCTCTGTACATGTGCCATGATCATCTCTTCTCTATCCATCCAGGATACCATAAGACCATGGACCTCTTACACAGACACTTCTGGTGGCCATCCATGGACACCGACGTTCACTCTAATATAGCTCGTTGTTCCGTCTGTGCTCAAGGAAAGATCCAGTCCAGACCCACTGTAGGATTATTGAGTCATATTCCCTATCCTTGGCACACCGTCTCCATGGACTTCGTCATCGAATTACCCAGGACCAAGGCAGGGTTTACCACCATCCTCACCATTGTAGCTCACCTGACGAAAATGGCACATTTCGTACCCCTAAAGAAGCTACCATCAGTGATTGAGCTGGCTTCCATCTTCATGCACAACGTTGTACGATTACATGGGATACCGTCTGTGTTGATTACAGATAGGGGCTCCCAATTCATATCCATGTTCTGGGGTGAGGTGTGCAAGAACATGGGAATGGAAGTACGTCTGTCGTCAGCATATCATCCACAAACCGATGGACAGGCAGAAAGAACGAATCAAACAATGGAACGATACCTTCGTTGTTTGTTACTGTCCATAGAGAAGGAATAGTCAGAGGTGCTCTGGATGGTGAAGTACGCGTACAACAACAGCAAACACACGTCCATAGGAACATCACCCTTCTTTTGCCTTCAGGGACGACATCCAAGATCAGAGCTTTGGGAAAAACCGCAAACCAGTGCCATACCCACCGTACAGGAATACCACGCCCTTCTTCATGACATTTGGCAACAAGCCCTGTTTGAGCTCGCTAGAGTCAAAGAAACGTACAAACAATACGCCGACGCACACAGACAAGCTGAACCCGACTGCAAAGTAGGGGACAAGGTGTGGGTATCAATCAAAAACCTCAATGATCATGGACCTAAGAAGCTACTGCCACGATATGTGGGTCCGTACGCCATTGAGAAAGTCATCAACCGGGTGTCAATGAAACTCACCTTGCCACCTCAGATGAAAACACACCCGGTGTTTCACGTCTCTCTCCTGCATACCGCTCATCCGGAAGGCCATTCTGACACCCCTCCACCTCCTATGCTCAGGGACGATCACGAGGAATACAAGGTCCGGGCCATCCTTGATTCCCATAGAACTAGGGGAGGCTTTTTTATCTGGTGGATTGGAAGGGTTATGGGCCGGAGGAAAGGTCCTGGGAACCCTTGTCCCATGTGCGCCACGCTCCCCTGTTGATTTGTGCCTTCCATGCATGGCATCCTCACAAGCCACGCCCTGCCACCCCTGTATAGGTGGGGATTCTGTCTTGGGAGGGGGTACTGTCATGTTCCGCTTTAGACACAATGTGAGGTACATGTGTGTGTACGGATCCGGTCTGCGTTTTGCGGGCGATCCAGCACTGCAAGCCGGAAGTACTCAGGTCAGCCAGCTTGCACTGCCAGGTGAGACCACACATAAGCCCGCGGTTCTCAACCCGACAGTGCTTCAAGTACTGTTTGTACCGAACTGCTTGACGTCTATGGGACTTGCCCCGAGTGAACAGGAATCCCCTGCTCACTTTGTACACTCGCGCAGGAGCACAGGTGTGTGGTCCTGTCATCCTAGCGCAGGAGCGCTTTACTTTTGTTTCATTACTGCGGCACGCGCTGGAGCGTGGTGCCGCTTTCTTCATCGTTAGCGCAGGAGTGCTTTACATTTGTTTCATTGCTGCGGCACACGCAGGAGCGCGGTGCCGCTTTCTGTATCGTTAGCGCAGGAGCGCTTTACTTTTGTTTCATTGCTGCGGCACGCGCTGGAGCGCGGTGACGCTTTCTTCATCGTTAGCACAGGAGCGCTTTACTTTTGTTTCATTGCTGCGGCACGCGCTGGGGCGCGGTGTCGCTTTCTTCATCGTTAGCGCAGGAGCGCTTTAAATTTGTTTCATTGCTGCGGCACGCGCTGGAGCGCGGTGCCGCTTTCTGTATTGTTAGCGCAGGAGCGCTTTACCCTTATTTCATTGCTGCGGCACGCGCTGGAGCGCGGTGCTGCTTTCTATATTGTTTGCGCAGGAGCGCTTACCTTCCTTGCTGCGACAAGCGCTGGAGTGCGGTGCCGATCCTCATTGTTGATACTGGTGCGCCTTATTTTCCTTGCTGCGAAACGCACTGGAGCGCGGTGCCACATATCTTCATTGGATCGAGGAGGCAGGGCAGCCTTGATTTTATTGGATCTGTCCGCGGCCTTTGATACGGTCCATCACGATATTCTGATGGACCGACTCAAGGCTTGTGGGTTCCAGGGGAAAGCTTGGGATCTTCTTAAATCTTTTTTATCAGACAGGGGACAGATTGTATCCCTAGGTAAATTCAGTCCAAGCCCTTTGCACTGCCATGTGGTGTACCGCAGGGATCATCACTGAGCCCCACACTCTTTAATGTGTATGTCTCATCATTGGCCCCCGTCATCAGTACATTTGGGTTTGGTCTCACTTCCTACGCTGATGACACACAAATTGTGGTGTCTCTATTACCTGGCCAAGAGCTGGGAATAGATAAACGGTTTCAGGTCTGTATGGAATCAGTAGGGAGATGGATGTCAGATAATTGCCTAAAACTGAATTCAGGAAAAACGGAAGTAATGCTGTTTGGGAACGACCTTAATTTTTGGACTCCTAATTGGTGGCCTGCATCCATGGGGTCACTCCCTACACCCTCAAAAAGGTGAAAAATTTGGGTATAATCCTGGATGAGAAACTTTCCTTTGGGGCCCAAGTAAATGCAGTAACTTCAACAACAGTGCATGTTCTTAGAACTGTCAAGAAGGTATTGCGGTTCTTACCTTCGGGGAACCGGCAAACGGTAGTCACAGCATTGGTCATGTTGAGACTGGATTACTGTAATAGCCTATATTTAAACATACAACAAAGACCTCTGTATAAGCTTTAGCTGCTACAAAATGCCGCGGCCAGATTACTTACGGGCACTTCCAAGTTTTCCCCAATTTCCAAGGAGATCAAAAAACTGCACTGGCTCCCGGTGAGGAACCGGTAGTATTTTAAATCTCTCTGTATGGTCTTTAAAGCACTTCACGGCTTAGGACCAGATCATTTAAGGCGCCAGTTCCAGTGGTACATACCGGCAAGAACTCTTAGATCTCTGGGAGCTAAGCTGGTCGTAGTCCCACCAACAAAAAAAGCTCAATGGGGAGGCAGAAGTTTCTCTTCATGTGCAGCAAAAGCCTGGAATGATTTGCCATTCTATTTGAGAAATGCCACCAATCTTCTAGCTTTCAGGAAAGGGTTAAAGACCTGGCTTTTTGATAAATAAACCTTTTCTTTTCCGCTCAGCATTAAGGAGTAGTAACTAGCACCAGGACACCTCCAGGTAATCGTGCGCTCTAAAAGTTCCCATAACATAACATAACATTGGCGCTGGTGTGCCTTACTTGCCGCTTATGTTCATTGGCGCTGGTGTGCCTTACCTTCTTTTGCAGCAACACGCGCTGGAGCGCGGTCTCGCTTTGCCTTCATCACCTTTGTGGCAACACGCGCTGGAGCGTGGTGCCACTTACGCCCTATAAGTGCAGAAGCACTTTTCATTTCTTTGCCCACACATTCGCGCAGGAGCGCTTTCATTTATTGTCTTTGCGACCCGCGCAGGAGCACGTTGCCGCATGTACATTTCCTTTCGCGCAGGAGCGCACTGAAGCCCTCCCTATCCTGCTGACTCTCACATCTTCCAGGTGACTATATATTCATGATGACGCCCTTGATGTTTGTGTGTATGATGCATGTGTGATCCTGGGGATAGGAAGGGCTAACACACTAATCATATGGTTTGTCCATTATTTAGCTGGTGATCCAGGGAGAGTTCCCCAACATCGATAGGAGCACCCACCAGGTCTTCACGTCAATATCTCCATTTTTTAGGATTCCTTGTCCTGGTCAGTATACATTCTCTTACTAGGGAAAGGCAGGGGACGGCGGAGGTTGTTCACATCGTCTCTGCGAGATTACTCCGCAAGTATACCAGGTAAGACTTGTGGGGTCCCGACACATGGTCAAGGCTTGCATCAAGGAGGAGGTCTCCAAGATGTTAGCAGTAGGGGTGATTGAGCCCTCAAACAGCCCTTGGGCCAGCCCAGTTGTCTTGGTACCAAAGGCTGCCGCACCCGGTGCCACGCCAGAACTCCGGTTCTGTGTGGACTACCGAGGGCTCAATTCGGTCACCCGGCCTGATGCACACCCCATCCCCAGAGCTGATGAGCTCATAGATCGGTTGGGAGCTGCCCAGTACCTCAATACGTTTGACTTAACGTCTGGGTACTGGCAGATTGACTTGACTGATCGGGCCAAGGAGAGGTCAGCATTCTCAACGCCGGAGGGGCACAACCAATTCCTGGTGATGCCCTTTTGGTTGAAGAATGCCCCTGCCACCTTTCAGAGGTTGGTCAACCAGGTGTTGGCTGGACTGGAGGATTTCAGTGCCGCCTACCTGGAGGACATTGCAGTGTTCAGTGCCACTTGGGAGGAACATCTGCACCACCTCTGGGAAGTGTTGAAGGCTCTGCAGAGGGCAGGCCTCACGATCAAGGCAAGCAAGTGCCAAAATGAGCAGGGTTCTGTGGTGTACTTGGGACACCAGGTGGGGAGTGGCCAGGTGGCGCCCCTACAGCCCAAGATTGATACCATTCTGGCTTGGGAACCCCCCAAGACCCAGACAGAGGTGAGAGCCTTCTTAGGACTCACCGGGTATTACACGAGATTTGTCAAGGGGTATGGCACCATTGTTGCCCCCTTGACAGAGCTGACTTCCAGGAAGCAGCCAAGGAAGGTGAACTGGACTGACGCCTGCCAGAAAGCTTTTGCTGCCCTGAAATCTGCCATGTGCACGGCGCCCGTGCTTAAGGCACCCAACTTCTCAAGGGAATTCATTGTGCAGACAGATGCTTCAGAGCATGGTGTGGGGGCTGTGCTTCAACAGCTGAATGAGGAGGGCCTAGACCAACCTTTAGCCTTCATTAGCAGGAGGTTACTTCCACGGGAACAGAGGTGGAGTGCGATTGAGCGTGAGGCATTTGCTGTGGTCAGGGCGCTGAAGAAGCTGATGCCCTACTTGTTTGGGACTCACTTCTGGGTTCAGACCGACCACAGGCCCCTCAGATGGTTGATGCAAATGAGGGGTGAGAATCCAAAGCTGTTGAGTTGGTCCATTTCCCTACAGGGGATGGACTTCATGGTGGAACACCGCCCTGGTACAGAACACGCCAATGCTGATGGTCTGTCCAGATTTTTCCACCTTAGTGAAGAGAACTCCCAAGAGGGTGGGTAGTTCTCCCCACATTTCAGTTTGAGGGGACACGTGTTAGACCTGGCATCATTGGCGTGGGTTTCCCCTGTATTTTTTGCCTTGACCTCCTGTGTTTTTGCTGTGTGTTGGACTCCATTTTGCTGGTCTAGATGCTTTGGGCACTTTGCCACTGCTGTTCAGTACCAAAGTGCAAGTGCTCCCTTTGTAAATTATTGTTATGGATTGGTGTTTTCATGATTGGCATGTTTGATTTACTAGTCAGTCCCTAGTACAGTGCACTGTGTGTGCCCAGGGCCTGCAAATCAAATGCTGCTAGTGGGCTGCAGCACTGATTGTACCACCCACATAAGTAGCCTGCAAATGTAACTCAGGCCTGCCATTGCAGAGCCTGTGTGCAGTCTGGTACTGCCATGTCGACCTGGCAAGTGCACCCACTTGCCAGGCCCTAACCTTCCCTTTTCTTACATGTTAGTCACCCCTAAGGTAGGTCCAAGGTACCCCTGTGGGCAGGGTGCAATGTATGTGAAAGGTAGGACATGCCATGATGTGCGTGGCATGTCTTGATAGTGAATTACTACCAATTTCGTTTTTCACTATTGCAAGGCTACCTGTTCCCATAGGATAGAATGGGGAGTTTGCTTATAACATCTTATAAACATAACTACCCCTGGGAACAAGGTAGGAAAATACAGTTTAGTATGCCTGAACTCAGAATGTTAAAATCCATCTTTTAGTGAGAGTGATTTTTACATTCTGTGTTTGAAAATACCACTTTTAGAAAGTAGGTATTTTCTTGCTTAGCCATCCAGTGTGACTCTGCTAGGATGTGGATTGACTGTCTGGGTTTGGAGTGTCAGGGGTTGGGGAGGTGCAGTGGCTCCAGAGAGTCTGATGAGTCAGGGCTGGGCTGAATAGATCTGGGCTGCATTAGACTAGGGGGAGGAGATTTCCTTTCACCTGAATGGGCCTGGTCTGCCTTCCACAATGCTGTCTCGACCTCCTGCCAGGAAGCTGCACCAGAGAGGACAGAACTGGTTTTGACCAAGCACAGGGCTCTCTGCCACCAGAGAACAAAGGATTTTACTGCATAAATAGAGGGTGTTCTGCCACCATCAGATATCTGCCCAACACTGCAGGAGCGAAGAGTATCCCGATCCTCTTCCAACGCCGCGGTCGCTGCCACCCATACAATCAATAAGGGTGACAGCTCACCAAGGCACAGGGAGAAAGCGGGGGGAAACCAGGGTAGAGAGAAGCCAAGAATCAGGCGAAACCTCCCTCCTTCTTCCTCAACCAATTGATGAAACGTCAGGTAGACACAGCTGACCCTTGTGAACAGAAAGAAAGAAGAAACATCAACACAGTGCTAAACACACTTAGCAGACATACATGACCAGGTGCACGATATCGCAGGCAGCACGTTATTCTTACCCCCTTACAATGGTTGAGTAGCCTCCAGAGAGGTGATCTTCAGGTAATGACCAATTCCAACTCGAATACCATAAAACAGGAGGTAGTCCAGGAAATCCACGAGAGGGAAAAAAGACTTCGGTTCAAGAAAAATCCTAAAATCCCTGGTTCCCAAAAAACAGACACCTATACTAAGCTAAATATACCTAATGGGGGAAAAAGACAAAATAAGCCCAAAAAAACCCCTATAAACAAAATTCAAGAAAAGGAAAACCTGCAGTCATCCAGCTACAAGCTCCTTCGTAGAAATACCCGAATTGCCCATAACGATACGGACAAGCTACAAAAATATAGGAAGTGCAGGAAGGGAGTACGGGAACGCAGCCGCGTTTACTTTACCCGTAACTCAGGAAAATAAAGTTCGATAACCCAAAAAATGAAATCCCAGTGACGACAGGAGGGAAAAAAGGTATTGGGAAAGTCCCAGCAAAGGTCCAAAAGACTCAGTCCGTATCCCAATGCACCTAATCCTCTTCAAGGCAAGAAGGTCCAGAAATCCACAAGCTACACAGTATCTCCGTCGGTGAAGAACTTCCGGTGACAAGAACCGGAAGAGAAACCAAGCACTGATGTCCGGCAGGTAAGAACTTAAATACCTGCTGCCAGTGTGCCGAGAGTCCCGCGAGTGCACCCAATCACGCATGTAGCCAAATAGGAAGGAGTGAAAGAAGAAGGGGGTAAGGGTGTAAAGAGTCCCTTGATTCCCCTATCGCCCAACAGAGGGGCCCAGACCCCAGACTTTTAGATCACTTCTGGGAATCAAGAGGAACCTTTGCCAAGGAGAAGACCCGGAGAAGCTGAGGAGGAATACTGCCCTTGTGCTGATTGCTGTCTGGGGTTGGCTTGCAGTGGCTACTTGCTGCCAAGGAAAGGAGAAAGGACTTTGCTGTTTGCTGTGTCCCCTGCTTGAGGAAGATCTCCAAGGGCTTGAAACTGAGCTTGCCTCTTGTTCTGAAGTCTCAGGGACACAAAGACTTCACCACCAGCTCCCCTGAACTTCCTTGCTGGGGTTCTGACCTGCAAAGAGGTGCCTGCTGTTGTTTTGGACCTCTAGAGACTGTTTCCTGCTGGGAGCTGGAAAATCAACGCAACACCAAGAAGCGTGAGGCATCCGTACCTGTTTCCGAAGTATCGTCGAAGAAACCGTTGCAGTGCCTGCCGCGGCTCGAGAAATCGCTGCACGCCGCATCGAGTGCAACGATCTCCAAAGTCTAGATCACTGCACTGATTCCGACGCAAGTCCTGCTGTGCGGCTGCAAGAATCCACGCATCGTCTCGGATCATCACATCGCATCAAGACGCCAAGTCTGTCGCATCGTTGGGGTAAGCAGTAAGAAAGCGACGCATCACCTCCCCACTCAGTAAGAAACCGACGCATCACCTCCTCTCCGGTAAGGAACCGACGCATCACCTCCCCTGTGCAGCAGTAAGGAACCGACGCATCACCTCCCCCAGAGCAAGGAACCGATGCATCACCTTCCCTGAGTGTAAGGAACCGGCACATCACCTGCCCTGCGGCCCTTTTTGTTTGTGTGTGCGACGCATCCAAGGTACTTTGTGTGAAAAGTGTCGCATCTGCAATTTGCTTTGAACTGGACTATTTCTACCATTTGAAAGTCATATTTTTATTACTGTATTGTGGATTTTTGTTGTTTGGTCTTGTTTGGCTTAGATATAGATTACTTATTTTTCTAAACTGGTGTGGTGTCCATTTGTAGTGTTTTCACTGTATTACTGTATGTGTTCACAAATGCTTTACACACTGCCTCTGAGATAAGCCTGTCTGCTCATGCCAAGCTACCAAGGGGGTGAGCAGGGGTTATTTTAGAAGTGTATCCCCTTACGCTGACTAGGAAGAAGGGTCCCTACTTGGACAAAGGTACCTACCTCTGCCAACTAGAGACCCCCATTTCTAACACATCCCATTCACAAACCCATTTAACTACTCACACACTCACTCATGCATTGAACCACTCACATACCCATTCACTCCTCATACAGCCACTTACACAACCACTCACTTACCCATACAACTATTCACCCCCCACTTATACACCCATAGAGCCACTCACACAACCATGCACTCACCCATACAGCTACTCATACCCTTACTTATTCTCCTACAAAGCCACTGACAGAGCCACTCACTCACCCATACACCCACTCATACACCCACTCACTCACCAACACAGCCACTCACACACCCAGTCATACAGACATACAGACAGTCACACACCCTCTCATACACCCAAACAACCACTCACACAGCCACTTACTCACCCATACAGATACTCACACAGCCACTCACTTACTCATAAAGATACTAACCCATGTACTCACTCACCTAAACAGTCACTGAGGCAACCACATACTCACCCATACAGCCACTCACACACTCACTCTTACACCCTTACACTACTCATGCACTCACTCACCCATACAGACACTAACAAACCCAGTCACTCACTTATACAGTCTCTCACATACCCACACACTCATCCATACACCACTTACAGACCCACTCACCCACACAGCCACTCACACAGTCACTCACTCACCCATACAGTCACTCAGTTACTCATACAGCCAGCAACATACCTACTCACTCAACTATACAGCTACTCACAGACCCACTTATTCCCCCATACCGCCAGTCACATACTCACACATACAGCCATACACACACACACACACACTCACACAAACACAGATACAAACAGTTACACAGACATTCACATAATCTATGTTTAAAATGGACACTCATAAACATTTAGAAAACACTCACAATCACTAGAGGATGTCATTTGAGATGTCATGAGTGATGTAATCAGTGATGTCACTGACCATGTCCTGAGTAATGTAATATGTGAGGTCATCATAAGCAGTGCATTACAGGGGCGTAAGTTGTAGTTAGCTCAGGTAACTATAACTGCTGAATGTCTATGGTTTTGTGTAACTGAAATCTGAGCCTAACTATATACTGTAACCTTTGGTTTTTTCAGTGAATATATACAAATATACATATATATATATATATATATTTTTTTTCACTTTAAATCGATAGACTGATCTATGTGCAATGGCAAACAAATGTAGTCACTCGGTACTCAGTGTGTGTCATTCTGGAAGTGAGAAAGAATTCCTGAAGTGGCAAGTTCTACATGGTGCAACTTACGTGATCCCTCATACATACTTCGCCAAAGAAATGACCACCTTTCATGCGCATTTGAGCTATACCATATGCACAACACTGTTTTCCTGGACTTACCTGCAATATGCAGAGGGCAATTTCAGGAAATATTAGACCACAAACACACCAATTCCTCAATAGTTTGTGCCACCATTCATCAGGAGCAACCCTCCTGGAGTAATGTGGTGCGACTGAGAATGCACTCTCTCTCTCTTTTTGACCCACTGTTTGTCTCTGAGACCTCACAACATGATTAGCATTAATTTTAATTACGTACAGCAATGATTTGAAGGTTTTCAGAACGTCAGGAAAGATGTTATTTTGCCTCTTAAGCACTCCCCACACACAGAACAAAACCATTGTTTGAGAACTGAGATTTCCATTGGATTGTAAGCCCCAACCTCACACTTTCTGTCACGTTTGTGTTAAAAAACCTAACACTATCCTGGCTCAAAGTTTTTGTAAATGTGGGCCCAATGATAATGGTTTACTTGGGAGGGTAAAACCACATATGGAGCATTGTGTGCCGCAGCCATCCACTCTTAGCGCAGGAAGCCACATTCTCATCAACAGCCACATTCCCATCAACAGGTCTTGCCACCCTCCATCCTTCCTTGAGGAACCAGGGCCTGCCGCGCGGCCCTGGCTCTTAATTAACTGAGGAGGCTGGCAGTCTATTTACCTACCTTGGTTGCTTGTACCCACCTCCTGTTGCTAATTAATTATTTCTCAACGTGTAAATATTTTGATTAAATCTTAATTGGTACGATATTTAGCTTTGGTGCCAATTATGTTAATTAGTGTATTTACATTTTTTAATTTACATAACTTAGAATGGCATTAAATAGAAACTACAACCTGCTCAGGTCTATGGGGCTGAGGTTAGAAGCAAAACCATTTCATGGTTCGGTTCCCATACAACAATTACCCTCTCCGGGACCCGAATATTAAAGAAACAAATTGAGATGGTATTTAAGAGTGCAAAAACTCTGCCAGCCCTAAGTCTCCGCTGGTCAATTACAACGAAAACAACATCCAAAGCATACACATCCCATAATCTTTTTATGGGATTTTTGAATCTTAATGAAACAGAAATGAGTGGAAGTAAGGAGGGACGTATAGCAAGCCCATTTGGTTAAAATCAGTCAAAACACTTTAGAAAAATTAAACAGGTTTGCTGTGCTGAAGTGTAAATATGTAGATTACTTTCCTCGTGGGAGGTACTGTGCTGTGACTAAATATGTAAGGTCGGGAGGTTTCTAGAGGGTTAGTCGAGTGCAAGGCTCTCAGGGGAGGGAGTGTGGTTCGACTGGAGATGTAAGATCAGGTTTTCAGAGAGTCATTCAGTGAAAGGAGAGCTGAGGATGAGGTGACTGCGGGGCACTGTCCATGGAGCATTGGCGTGGAGGGTAGAAAGAACCAGCGGAGATCTCTCTGTGGGAAGACCAACATCTGGGGCAGGGTCCTCTCCTGTAGGAGGAATGGAAAGACATATATCTAGCACATACCTTGACCGCTAGGAAGGGTGGTGGGTTTGGGCAAGTAAGGGATAGAAACAGAGAGCACCTAGACCGTCAATACTTTGTGGAATCACAGATGATTCTGTTTTGGTCACAAGGTCAAAGGCGAAGAATTGAGAGGATGTGGTGCTACGGCCAGAGCTGCCGACTTTGGAACTGGGGAGCCAGGTTCGAGTCTCGGTGTCGGCTCAACATCCTGTGATTCTGGGCAAATTACTTCATCTCCTCGTACCTACAAAACTTAATGTGTTGTGTCCTTGTGCAATGTAACTGGTGCTAATGCAAAGTGATCCAATACCTTCGGGGCGAGTTTGAGATATATAAAACTGCAAAAAATAAAAAAGTACTAAAATGTAGATGCTTGATATGAGATTACAGACGATCCTTGGGACTTGCAGGCTTGTACTAGAGCTGGACCACAGGCTCGTGGGCAGATTTAATGTGTGCCAAAGTCCATTCTCAATAGATGGGATGCACAGAGGATGGGGGCAGTCACAGGCACCTGGACCCATTGATCACGGTGTAGCCAGGGCAACCGCGCTAGCCCTCTAAATTTCACAAAAGTTATTAGCCTCTCCTCCGTGACTTGAAGACCTAATTACCTGACCCTTGAGCCCAAGCCCTGTTTGTAACATCAAAGCAGTACCACGTGGGTCAGAGACAGACCACTCTGGAGGGCTCGAGGGCGAAAGAGTAGGAGCATTAACGTTGCATCTTAAGTCCTCATCACGGTCCTTGACACTAGAGGATACACCATGCAGGGCCAAGACCACGACTGGCAACCCTCGGCGGGTGCCCCAAATTCATGACAAAATCCCGACCCCGTGGGGTACAGATTCCAAAACACCACTCTCAAAAAGCCATCAAATCACTGCTAAGGAAAACTGCCAGCGTTACCCATGCCTTGTGACCAGGAACCATTCTCCGCAGGAGGGCAGTGTTGCAAATATAATAAGAATAAACTGATGGACCAGAAGGCTACGAACTGCATCGACGCAGATGCAAGGGACCTCAAGGAGGTGTGTAGTCACCCAATAATTATTGGTGAAGCTAATAGCAAGTTCATGGACTGTGTGAGGACACCCCTTCCCGGAGGACATGTCTGGCTGGTCAACGGGTGTTCGGCAGGCCGGCCATTGACACACGTGTCTTAATGATTGAGATGAAGTCAGTTGAAAAGGAAGAACCACAAAAACCCAGACCCCAAGGAGATACCAGCAGAGGTTAGCAAAACCTTCTTACACAATCTGAAAACGTGGCCAGAAAGCCATCTTCTAGTAACCTGGCCCAAGGACAATGACCCAGGTCTAATCCATCATCAGGGAGAGCCTCACTTCATAATGAAGTACTTCTGGTGAGTTCATTGGAGCATGAGTGAGTGCAAAGGGAAATCCTACTGTGGATGGCGAAGCTCACCCACCAGCAAGGGGAGGAGCCACCTGCAGCCTCATCTGTTATACCACATTGTGGTGGGAAAATTAGAATCTGTGCCAAACCTCATCGAGCCCCCGCTGCAATCAAAGTAAGTGAGACTTATGCAGCCCATCCTTTACTCCATGGCAGCGGTACTTTACAATACCACTCAGCAATTGCGCGCTTTGGCCTTGTTCCAAGAGTGGTGGTAATTCCGAGAGCACACAAGGCCAGAGAACAATACTCTTACTGTGCAGTAACAGTTTTTTCCTCTGCTTTTTTGGATCTGATTCCACAACGTCCCGTAGGAAATTTGGTGTTAATTGCAGAAACTGTCTCCACAATGGGATCTGCCACTCGTTATTCCAATTTCCTCGCTGTTCCCACTCTGATTCCTCCAGGCCTGGAGGGAGTTATTCACACCTTTGGCACTGAAGCGAAGGTTACAGCAGAACACCTGTGGAAGTCAGGAATAATAGCTGATAAAGCAACAATAGAGAGAAATTAGGTAGTAATTCGGAGACGTGGGATCAAGTCTCAGCTTTGGTGCTTAACCAGATCATTCTTTTATTCTGTGCCATTCACTGTGTAAATCCGCCCTGAAAATAGGAGCAATGTGGGGGGGGGGGAGGCTGCGTAGTGTGCTGTCTAAGGGGCCGATTACGATGGCGGTCGGAAAATCATTCCGCCCGCCGTGGCAATGGGATAAGACCGCCCGCATGGCCTGCGGCACCACCGCCGATCACATTACGATGCACTGCCGGACAAATCCGACCGCTGTGGTCGGATCCCAAGAAACACCGGCGGCGCACAAGCAGAAAAGGCGAAATACCCTACACGGCGTTCGGATTCACTGCGGAAAGCTCACAAACCGCCGATACACAAGCGGAATTTCCACGAGTGCAATTATGATCTTACCGCGGTGCCTGCGGTACGACCACTTGTTTCTGACCGCCGTGATTGTCAGCAATGATGAATGGGAGAGCTGGAGGAATGACCATTGCAATCCGACCGCGGTGTTCGCACGGAAATAGTAATGGCGGTCGAAAGCAACTACACCACAAAACTACCAAATGTGGCTGTGTATCTGGCTCAGCCAATAAAAACAGCTAACACACCCCATTGACACATGCCCCTGGCAAATAAAAACTACAAATCCCAGCTCAACACAGACAACACACCTGACATGAATACTTAGTTTGGACCCACCCATATAGCAGAGCATAAAACCAGCCCCTGCATGACCACAATTCTTTGCACAACTCCAGAACTGAAGGGCCCAACAATATCACACAAAGGATAGGCCACCCTGCACACATCACACCATCACACACACACCACACACATCACCACCACCACCACCACCACCTTCACACCTGCACTCTTAACCACTCAGCACATCACACACCATGGCACAGAAGATGCCCAAATTCACTGATGGTGAGTTGTCAGTCCTGGTGGATGAGATTATAAGAGTTGAGCCATATATTTTAGGAAGCAGGGTCCAACAGACCCCATCAGCCAGGCAAAATCAAATGTGGCAAAGGATAGTTGACAGTCAATGCTGTAGGGCAAGTTCCACGCAACAGGAAGGAGATCAGGAAGAGGTGGACCGACCTCAAGAGCAAGGTCAAGGAGAAGAACAGCAAGAACCGTGAGCTGGCAAACCGGACTGGCAGTGGCCCTCCCATTCCACCAAGAACATTCAACGCATGGGAGGAGAAGGTGCTTGGCATACTGCACCCAGAGAGTTGCACTGGAATTGAGGGGGTAATGGAGGCTGGTAAGTACCAACAAAAGTCTGCCATAACACTGCAATGTAGTAGCTTGCACAACTAAAAAGCAACACCTCCTAGGCCCAAATGTACTCATGTCCACCACACTCCCCCCAAACATGTCTCACAGATCCCACAATAACTCCCTCTCATTCACCACAAAGGTACATAACAATATTTACATGAGGGCACATGTACAGGCAGCCAGCATTACAACTCCCAACAGGCCCCCTTGTCCCACAGCTGAGCAGGATGGAGCATTCCCCACACCCCCAAGCATGGGCCAGCCATTTCCCTCCAATGTGTAACCTTACAGGTAGGTAGCCATCTCAACAGGGAGGGGTCTTTGTGGCTGTGAAGTCTGCACTACAACTCCCAACAGGCCCCCTTGTCCCACAGCTCAGCAGGATGGAGCATTCCCCACACCCACAAGCATGGGCCAGCCATTTCCCTCCAATGTGTAACCTTACAGGTAGGTAGCCATCTCAACAGGGAGGGGTCTTTGTGGCTGTGAAGTCTGCACTACAACTCCCAACAGGCCCCCTTGTCCCACAGCTCAGCAGGATGGAGCATTCCCCACACCCACAAGCATGGGCCAGCCATTTCCCTCCAATGTGTAACCTTACAGGTAGGTAGCCATCTCAACAGGGAGGGGTCTTTGTGGCTGTGAAGTCTGCACTACAACTCCCAAC
Organism: Calotriton arnoldi; assembly: GCA_963921515.1. Classification (NCBI taxonomy): domain Eukaryota; kingdom Metazoa; phylum Chordata; class Amphibia; order Caudata; family Salamandridae; genus Calotriton; species Calotriton arnoldi. Next base: position 1,724,529 of record CAWUFW010002212.1, read on the forward strand.
AGGCGCCCTTGTCCCACAGCTCAGCAGGATGGAGCATTCCCCACACCCACAAGCATGGGCCAGCCATTTCCCTCCAATGTGTAACCTTACAGGTAGGTAGCCATCTCAACAGGGAGGGGTCTTTGTGGCTGTGAAGTCTGCACTACAGCTCCCAACAGGCCCCCTTGTCCCACAGCTCAGCAGGATGGAGCATTCCCCACACCCACAAGCATGGGGCAGCCATTTCCCTCCAATGTGTAACCTTACAGGTAGGTAGCCATCTCAACAGGGAGGGGTCTTTGTGGCTGTGAAGTCTGCACTACAACTCCCAACAGGCCCCCTTGTCCCACAGCTCAGCAGGATGGAGCATTCCCCACACCCACAAGCATGGGGCAGCCATTTCCCTCCAATGTGTAACTTTACAGGTAGGGAGCCATCTCAACAGGGAGGGGTCTTTGTGGCTGGGAAGTCTGCACTACAACTCCCAACAGGCCCCCTTGTCCCACAGCTCAGCAGGATGGAGCATTCCCCACACCCCCAAGCATGGGCCAGCCATTTCCCTCCAATGTGTAACCGTACAGGTAGGTAGCCATCTCAACAGGGAGGGGTCTTTGTGGCTGTGAAGTCTGCACTACAACTCCCAACAGGCCCCCTTGTCCCACAGCTCAGCAGGATGGAGCATTCCCCACACCCACAAGCATGGGGCAGCCATTTCCCTCCAATGTGTAACTTTACAGGTAGGTAGCCATCTCAACAGGGAGGGGTCTTTGTGGCTGGGAAGTCTGCACTACAACTCCCAACAGGCCCCCTTGTCCCACAGCTCAGCAGGATGGAGCATTCCCCACACCCACAAGCATGGGGCAGCTATCGCATTGCTCTCCCAAAACTTACACGTAGGTAGTGACTGCATGCACACCGCCATCCTTTTCTAAATCCATGTAGCCACATAACCACATCAGCACTAACATGTCAGACAACTTGGCATAGTTTGAAATGCCACATCCAGTGTGCAGACATCTAAGTGCACGTAACTGTCACATATTCTGAATCCATACTCACCAAGTCACAAGTGAAACAAATGCATCCCACAATCATGCACAGCAGAGAATGCAATGTGGAAGTGCCATGGTGTCTGAGCATGAATGCCCATCTCAACACCAAACATGCATGGTCCACATGAAAATAAAGGTAAGTACATGTGATTCCAAAGCTATGTATAACATGACAATGGTTCCTTCTAGCTCTGTTGAAATAGATAACATGAACATCTAAATGAAAAGACGCACAACAGAAAGTTGATGTCACGCAATTAGGCAGATGAGGACATATCCGTGTAGTTACACTATCTGTACACTGCACCAAGTTTCAGTTCAAAACGGACACCATGAACTACTAAGGTATGTACCTCAACGTCATGTCATGGTGCACAGTATATAGCAGGCATACAAAGTCATTGCATTGTAAAGTGTATGTTGTATCAAATGTCTCAAACAATTGTCTAACATCAAGCTTGTTGCGTGCAACTCAATTACCATATGACCTCTGTTCAACAGGAGATCAACAACTAACTGCAGAGGATGACACCAACATGCGGAGCCAGTCTCCCCCCCTGGAACGTGGACTCTCGGATTCAGATTCCCCAACATTCTTGGACGAGGATTCTCAAGCTGGCCCCTCTGGTGTGGCAGGGACTAACATGTCTCAAGCCCTCATTGTCCCCACCACCACTACCACCACCACGGCAAGAACAACTGTGCTGCCCCCATCCACTACGAGCTGTGTGGCCTCCTCCACCACCACCACGGCAAGAACAACTGTGCTGCCCCCTGCCACTACGACCTGTGTGGCCTCCACCACCACCACCACGGCAAGAACAACTGTGCTGCCCCCTGCCACTACGACCTGTGTGGCCTCCACCACCACCATCACCACTGCTGCCTGCAACACACGCACTGCCACGGTGGTTACCAACACCACCACACTATCACAGCATGCCAGGGAGAGTGTGCCAGTGCGTCGGGGGACTATGCCACAGGTCCGTGTCAGGAGGGCAGGTGGGAGTACAACTGGGGCAGAGACACAGGAGGACAATGACCCTGAATCCCTGGCCACCATTGCAAGAGTCCTTGGTGCCTACCAAGAGAACCATGGAGTGATGGGCCAGCTTACTGAAGACATGCATGAGATCCGCCTGCTGCAGCAGTCCTAGGACACACGGATGGGCCAACTTGTCAACCTTGTTGGCCAGCTAGTGGGTGTTCTGAGGGACAGACTCCCAGCCCCAAGTGCAGCTCCACCACCCTCCAGTGGATTGCCTGCTGTGCAGCCCACCATTCCAGCTGCAGCCACAGAGGGGGGTGTGCAGGAGGAGAGTGAGTTCTCAGACACCACTGACCCTGCAGCAGATGCCCCCCCTCCCAAATGCACCAGGGGCCATCCGAGAATCCACAGGGGAGGATTTGGTGGCAGGCCACCATACCAACGCCACTCACAGAGCCAGCCATGATGGTATCTTGTTGTTCCCCTTTGCATTGACTATGTTGGCTATCCTTGCCCACATTGCCATGTTGATGGCCTGAGTCTGTTGGACTGTGTGACTTCAGCTTTGTGGTGACTACACTATTTGTCTCATCTACCATGACTGACAACTCATTTATTCACTGTTCACATTTATGTACATATTCCCTTCACTTGCACAAAAACTAATTTTAAATAAACACTCTTCACATACCTATGTCTGTGTGAGCTACATGTTTATTCCAGTATGTACAATGACAAATCAGATTTCAATGTTCCAACAGCTCTGAAGCAGAGGAGGCATTGAGAGGGTGAATGAACCTAGAAAGACACAAGAGAATGGCATTTACTTATCAGGTGACGCCATTGCAGCTGAAACACAACACTAGGCATCAAGGTACAAAAACAAGCACACATAGCAATGATCAACAACCTCAACATACACATGATGTACCTGGATACAAATACCCTGTGCCACACACATCATCCCTTATCACACACACAGCAACAGCCAGCAGTTAAAATTCTCTATGCCTTGATACTAACATCCAAGCAAACACACAATGTCACTGTTCTACAAAGTCACTTACATTCAAGGGAAGTAGTTGGCAATGAGCTGTTGACGCAGGTCAACACCTTCCTCTTCACCACTATCGTCCGCACTGGAAGTGTGTGGGTGTGCAGGAGGGGGCATCTGCTGCTCATCGTCATCCATGATCAGCGGAACGGCTTTGCGCAAGGCAAGGTTGTGTAGCATGCAGCATGCTACAACTATCCGGCACACCTTTCGTGGGGAATACAACAGTGCACCTCCGCTCTTGTCCAGGCACTGGAATCGGGACTTCAGGAGGCCAAATGTGCGCTCCACCACACGTCGTGTCCTACCATGTGCCTCGTTGTAGCTGACTTCACCCGGGGTACTTGGATTCCACAGTGGGCTCAGCAACCACGGCCTGTTGGGATACGCTGAGTCACCTAGGTGTGACATACACAGAAAAATGTTGTGATACAAACAGTTGACGAGAACAGCATGTCACACACAGCACACTACTTGACTCAGTGTACTCACCTACAAGCCATGCACGCTCTGGATGTAGATTTTCCATCAGCCGGGGTACAATGCTGTTCCGCAGGATGTAGGAGTCATGGGCGGAGCCAGCAAATCGCGCACAAACATGGCTGATGATAATATCAGCTTGGCATACCACCTGCACATTTATGGAATGGTAGTGCTTCCTGTTCCTATACACCTGCTCACGTGCCTGTGGTGGGACAAGGGCAATGTGTGTGCCGTCAATGGCACCAACTACATGAGGAATGTGGCCAAGGGCATAAAAACCAGCCTTCACAGCAGGCAAATCTGCTGTATTTGGGAATCGTATGTCTTGGTTCTTGTATAGCATCATTGCGGACACCACATCCCAGAGCACCATGCTGAATGTGGCTTGCGACATCCCACCGGCGCTGGCCACCGTGTTTTGGAAAGAGCCCGTAGCAAAAAAATGCAGCGCTGCCATGATCTTCACTGTTGGGGATAGGGCAGTTGGATATGTTCGTTGAGGCCTCAGATGGGGCTCCAACTGAGCACACAGCTCTTGCAGTGTAACGCGATCCAGACAAAATTTCCGGATGATGTCCACATCCTCCATGTCCGCCAGGACTGTGAAAGGCCGGTGCACATTTGGTCGTCGCCTACATGAAATGGAAGAGGACTAATGTTATTCAAATTACACAATGAGATGTGTCTGATTTCTCACATCTTGACTCACGCAGCAGAAACAATGAATGTACTCCAACAATTGCTTAATCCACAACTCAGATGCAGAGACACCTTCACCACATGTGTTTTTACAAGTGGACATGTTGTACATACTGACTACCCCAAAAACATAATCAGAGGTTGTGAATGGTACACCAATACATCTGGTGTCCCCAGGCCTAGGAGTAGGTGACACATCAGATGTATGAGACAGCAACACTGCTGACTGATATGTAGCTGCTTTACCTGCCACACCTTCTTGCTTAAGTTGCACAGACCACTAGTTATCATCACAATGTGCACAGTGTGTGTAAGCTGATCACATATCCTACTTAAATCAGCTATGGGCACAGTAAAATACCACCATTATGTGGTCAGGCAATCATTACTGTTGTTTGATTAGCCATCTCACACATTGAGTTGATTTCAAAGATGAGACAACATCATACAACCAATAGATGTACATCCACACACATATCATAGGTGACGTGAGTAAGTGCATGGCAATGCATGTCACATTTTCCACAGACATGGCATGTGTAGGCATCAGTGAGTTGAATGTCACACTAGCATTCATTGTACAAAACAAGTGCAGTAAGACACTATGGAGGCATAATGTTCAATTGTTAAATTTGACCATTGCCATTGCTAGTGCATAATGTGTCCATAACCGCGGTAGGCGTGCACCGCCACCGCGGGGCCACTCATTGGCCACACTTGAAAGATGCAGCATAGCGGTAGCGACCGCCTGGCCTACGCGGTGTGACACCACCAATGCCATTGCAGCCAATGGGACCCGCGATCGCGGTAGTGAAATGCTACTTTGAAAACCGCGGTAGGCGTGCACCGCCACCGCGGGGCTGCTCATTGGCCACACGTGAAAGATGCAGCATAGCGGTAGCGACCACCTGGCCTCCGCGGTGTGACACCACCAATGCCATTGCAGCCAATGGGACCCGCGATCGCGGTAGTGAAATGCTACTTTGAAAACCGAGGTAGGCGTACACCGCCACCGCGGGGCCGCTCATTGGCCACACTTGAAAGATGCAGCATAGCGGTAGCGACCGCCTGGCCTCCGCGGTGTGACACCACCAATGCCATTGCAGACAATGGGACCCGCGATCGCGTTAGTGAAATGCTACTTTGAAAACCGCGGTAGGCATGCACCGCCACCGTGGGGCCCGCCATTGGTCACACTTGAAAGATGCAGCATAGCGGTAGCGACCGCCTGGCCTCCGCGGTGTGACACCACCAATGCCATTGCAGACAATGGGACCCGCGATCGCGGTAGTGAAATGCTACTTTGAAAACCGCGGTAGGCGTGCACCGCCACCGTGGGGCCGCTCATTGCCCACACTTGAAAGATGCCAGCCAGGTGGACCAATTGCAGCAGCTGACTGCCACTGATACCACCCCAGGGGCCTATAAATCTCTGTGGGAGAGCCACACATTTCAGATGCATTCAGACACTTCTGACTGCCATTCCTCTACAACTGCATATTTTTCTGTATCCTGGACCCAGTGATGGCGAGAACAGAGAATGTCAGGGCCCGTCCCTTCACTACAGAGGAGCTGGAGCTTCTGGTGGACGAGGTCCTTGCACAGTATGGGAGGCTTTTTGGTGCGCCAGATGTACTGGTAAGTGTTCCTGATTTCAAGTGTGAGAGTGATCAAAATGATACCATGATGTTGCTGTGCAGTAGTATGTGCCTGTGAGTGCAAGTCGATGTACAGGCATCCTAATAGTTACCATGGCATGCTCCATACATGTTCAGTGGAAATTGCATTTGATTATGTGTAGAAAATGGACACTCCTACAGACATTCTTGCACAAACTTAATGAACATGTTGGTCTGAGACTAGGTGATGTAAATGTGTGTTACACTGCCATGCATGCTAACTTCATGTCAATGGTGTCTGTAGGCTTATTTCCACACCTACATAAGTTGATTGAAGGTAGGGGAGACATGCATTGTTTAAACGGCCACACAGATACGATGGTGTTTTGAAACAGTACAAGTCGGGACTAATTTTTACTGTGCCATGTTATGTAACTGTCCACTCACTCTTCACAACCTCATATGTGACTGTTGAAATGTATATTGGAATGGAGCAATAACTTATGTGTGTTGTATATTTCTTAAGTGCACTATGTTGATGTGAGCATCATGCACAATAGTCCAATGCATGAGTGGAACCCACTTGATGTTAATGCAGCTATGAGACTTCACATCAATGTAAGTAGTAGATGTCATCCTTACATTGATTTGAACATGTGTTCAGTCTCGCATGTGCTGGCACTTTTCACCCTCTCATGCTGTACATCCATGTGATTTATCTGAGGGACCATGTTGAACCACAGTGTGAGTTCCTCTGGCCTGCACAGACACTGTCCAATGTTACTCTGAGCCATGCCTAACTGGACTGAGTCAAACATGTGTTTAGTCCACACACCTAATACTCACTGAGCCATCATAGTCCTGAGAATTGCACAATAGAGGACTTAACATTGTGAGAAGGGCGTGATAATTCAGATTATGTCCCAATATGTTTCCTGAAAAATGCATTGAGCCTTTCACAGGCCATGGGCATCGAGGGGTGTGTAGTGGTGGACACAGTGAGTCTGCCACTACACTTCATTAGCACTGTATTGCATGTCATGCTCACTCACATACTGCATCACAGATGAGGGCCTTCTGCACATAGCTGTCTGTGCTGCCATTGTGCATGTGTATGAGATGGCCATGTACTGTGTGCCGCGTCATACATGCATTCATTTCTATGTAGTATTGTAATGAACATGTACTATGTGTCATGCTGTATGGCCTCTGATGAAGATGTAGCGATTTGTGTGCCATGCATTTATGTTCTCCTGTACTGACACACAGTGTGAATGACACAGGGTCTCTGATACTTCCTTTTCTTGTCTCCCATGCCTGCAGCTGAAGGTCCACCAGCGTAAGGCCTCATGGAAGAACATTGCACGGAAGGTGCGGACTCTGGGTGTATCCAACAGACGGCACACACACTGCCACAAGAGGTGGGACGACATCTCCCGTCTGAGCAAGACCGTGGCAGAGATGACGGTGGGGCTGCTCCCTCGCAGTGGCAGGTTGGCGCGCCAAACCATGACTCCACTAATGTCCCACATCTTGTCAGTGACACAGCCAGAGCTGTATGAACGTTTGAGGGACCATCAGCAGGGAGTTAGTGGTGAGTATTCTGCGTAGGCTGACTTTGGGTGTGAGTGACTGCATGAATGGTGACCGGGAGCCATTGCTGATCTTGCTGCTGTGCACATTTTGAGGAAATACTTCTCAGTGGCCTATGTGTTGAGTGCAGGTGTCATGTATTTTCCCTAGATGGACTTTATCATGTGTTTCATACAATGGCCCTTGACATTGCATGATGAGATGTGGCCTTATGACATCTTCTGCATTTTGGGTGTCATGGACATCACCAGGCAGTGTACAGCAGTGTGCATCATGTCAGTGTGCATTTAACGATGTGGGCACTGCAGGACTTGTAAATGGTGTGAACTACACATCTGACACCAACGTGCAACAGTCTGCGTGATGAATTGCTCAACTTGTTAGACATCAGTAGCTCATGGACATTCTAAAGTACAAATTTGAATCTGTATCTGTGTTGTCCCCTTACAGTGACTCCATATGTGACAGAGACAACATGCTGAGATGTATGCCTCTCTCACATACAGGCACGTGGGTATGCTTGCACAGATGTTTATGTTGGATTACAAGGAGGCAGGGACCTGCTATTTGCCTGTGTGAACCTCACATGGCTCATTGATGTAAACAATGCATATTTCCATGCATCTTCTGTGTTTAGCATGATTGTTGCACATGCAGACTGCACAGGGTGTTGTGCAACTTGGGGTTGCCATTATCTATTTTAGTGCTGTGCTTGCATTTGATGTTTGTGTGTATGGCACTGTACTGAACCTATGTCTCTGTCCATTGCAGCATCTACCGAGTGCACGGAAGGCCATGAGACGGACACCAGTACTGAAGCATGTGGCACGCATGATAGCCATGAGATCACTGACACTGAGGTGACCAGCGCCTCGGAGGGGGACAGGAGTGTCCTTGAGGACTCGCGCGCAGAAAGCACAACCTCAACATCATCTGACTCCAGTGGGGAGTCAGCGACAATGGTGGTCACAGGGAGTGACAATGCTGCCTCTTCCTCCACCACATATCGGCCAGTGCCCACCATCCCGGCTACTACCACTAGTGCTGTCCGTGCCCGCAGGGCTGTTAAGGGTAGAGTCGCCTTCACCCCAGGCACCGCTGCCCCTGCCCCTGTCTCCCCTGCTGCCCTCAGTGTTGAGGCGGTAGAACTCTTGTGCCAGCTGTGTGTGGGTCAGACAGCTCTCCTAAATGCTTCCCAGGATCAGGACAAGAAGTTGGGACAGGTACTGGCATTTATGGAGGGCATTCATTCGGACGTGGGTGGGCTACACAGGACTGTCCAGGGTTTGTCCTCCACCGTGACGGCAGCCATTCAGGTATCACAGCATCCAAGTCCAGCCCCAATGCCTTCAACAACCACCCTGCCAGTGGCAACCCCTGAGGAGAGTGACCACACAACTGAGCCCTCAGGCCCCGAGTCGTCGACACCCAGCACACGACAGCAGCGCTCCAAGCGTGCCAGACCACAGACACCATCCCCAAAAAGTAACACAGGTACACAGGGACGCAAAGAAAAAAGCCCTTCACATGACACTCAGGGGCATCAGGCAAAGAAGCAGGCCTCTAGCTCACGGTCCACAAGATTGCACCCATCACAAGAGCCTCCCATCCACACAACTGCTCCAAGTGACAGACAAACAGTTGGCATGCCTGCTGTGGTGCTGGTGCCGCTGAAGGGAAAGCCCAAAAATCTCCCTAAGACTGCTTCACCCAGGACCTCTACTCCCACCCACACCCCTGTGAAGCGTGGTCAGGAGAGCAATGTGAGTGGTTCACCAGGACTAGGTAGGGGATGGAGGGCAAAAGGCTAGCAAAAAGCAAGCCTAAGTCCATATCCAGCAAATCCCCACAAGGAGGGCCACCTGCACCTGTCACACCTTTGGTGGAGAGGGACTCTGTTGTGCCAGCCACACTTCCCACTACTCCCAAGACACTTCTGCAATATCGGATACCCAAGAAGTGTAGAGGCAGCCCTCAACATTCACCCTCACCCACTGTGTCTCACGGCAGCATCTCTCCGCCTCCACGTGCCACCATGCCACCCGGTCGGAGCAGCCCTACACCTGCCACAGCCACTACTGCCTCTGTGTCTCACTGCAGCATCTCTCCGCCTCCACGTGCCACCATGCCACCCGGTACGAGCAGGCCTACACCTGCCACAGCCAGTACTGCCTCTGTGTCTCACGGCAGCATCTCTCCGCCTCCACGTGCCACCATGCCACCCGGTCCAAGCAGCCCTACGCCTGCCACAGCCACTGCTGACTCTGACTCTGATGATCCTCTCTCTCCCAGGTCCAGTTCCGCCAGTGGCCACGACAATCAGCCACCTCCCAGTCCAACTGACAGGCAAGTCTGAGGCACAGACCCCTCCCATACCCATCTCTCCCACAGCGGTGCCTGGACTGAGCTTTGATATCCCCGGTGCTTTGGTCATTCACATGGCAGTGTACGGTGTTACACATTCACTGTGAACATTTTCATGCACACATGTGCATTGTTTGAACTGTGGACTGGCCAATGGCCTTTTATTTGTTTGAAATTTTGTGCCTATCAGGATATTTTGCAATAAACACTGTTACTCCTGTCGTATAGTTTGTTACTGCCCTTTCTTAATTAAACATTTTAATGTGTGGGTATGGATAAATGTGCCACATGCTCTGCATGGCACTTCCACATTGCCATTTACTTCATTCACTTTGTCATTGTTTGGCAAACGTAACACACACTTTTGGTCTGCTTGACTCTGAGGTTTGGGGGTGCAATGATGTTTGTGGGTGTTGATGTACTCTTGCAATCATCATTTGCTGTTGATTTTAGTATGATTGTACACATGTCATGTTAGGGGGCTATACCACAACAGAGGTGAATTCTACACACAGTCTAACTTGCGGGGTGTCCAAGGTTGGTGATGTCTGTGTGATGTGTTTAGATGTGTGAACAGCAGTGTGTGTGTGTTAATCTTGTGGAGGCCTGTCTTCGTACTCACATGGGTATATTTGGATGTATGCAGTTGAGTGGTCACACAGTGTGCTTGGCCTGTCCTTGTCAGTGGTGTTGAGGTGTATGTGGCCCTGTACATGCCAACTACACACGTGTATGTTCCAGGTGGGGTTTGCCCCCTAATACTCATCTTGGCAGTGGCAGGAAGGGGATTTAACACCACAAGCAGCTTTTTGGCATTACTTTGCAGGTGGGGTTTGCCCCTAATACTCATCTTGGCAGTGGCAGGAAGGGGGTTTAACACCACAAGCACCTTTTTGGCATTACTTTGCAGGTGGGGTTTGCCCCTAATACTCATCTTGGCAGTGGCAGGAAGGGGGTTTAACACCACAAGCACCTTTTGGCATTACTTTGCGGGTGGGGTTTGCCCCTAATACTCATCTTGGCAGTGGCAGGAAGGGAATTTAACACCACAAGCACCTTTTGGCATTACTTTGCAGGTGGGGTTTGCCCCCTAATACTCATCTTGGCAGTGGCAGGAAGGGGATTTAACACCACAAGCACCTTTTGGCATTACTTTGCAGGTGGGGTTTGCCCCTAATACTCATCTTGGCAGTGGCAGGAAGGGGTTTAATACCACAAGCACCTTTTTGGCATTACTTTGCAGGTGGGGTTTGCCCCCTAATACTCATCTTGGCAGTGGCAGGAAGGGGATTTAACACCAAAAGCACCTATTTGGCATTATTATGCAGGTGTTGTTTTGCCACAATACACCTATGAACTTGTTCACATACATCACTATCCCTGAATATCAGATGGGCACACATTTTGATGTTGAACAGGGTGGGATGGTAGGAGCTGTGATGGTATCAGGTAATGGCAGCTGCTACCAACAGAGGCACACAATATACATTTGGCCCAGGGCCAACACAATCCTTACACGTCCCTGTGACTGCCCATGCGTGCCGCTGGACCTGCCTACTAGATTGTGCAGAACTTTTCCTGCGTCTTCACCGCTGCGGTGACGTGACCGGGAGGATGCGGTGATGACGTTGTTGATGGATGACCCCGATGCGGAGGTGTGGCATTGACGTACCTGCGGTGTTGTCGATGGCGGCGGCGTCTTTGTTGATCGCGGATCAGGAACAGCAGCGGTAGGGCTTGTAGAGCAGGATCCATAGCGGATAGCGAACGCGTGGAGTTGTGTGTGATTCCCGTTTTCCTCCGCAGTATTGCTTCCGCCGTGTTTCAATGGGTGGTTTCTCCGTTGCGGTCCGATTGCCTATTTGAGGCATTGTGATTCGGACGGTGGTCTACACATCATTCCGCACGGCTGTCTCCCGCTATTGGCTACGTCCGCCCTCGTCGCGGAACCAAACTACTGGCAGAACTAAAAACACCACGGCGGTAGGGATTTGGCCTATGTCTGCCCATCGTAATATGGTGGTCGGGATTCGCGACCGTGGTAGGCAAAACAGCACCCGCCAGGCCGGCGGAAGCCACCGCCGGCACGGCGGTGGCGATCTGCCCGCCATCGTAATCGACCCCTAAGAGTGTTCCAAGGTTATGCTCACAGCCATTCCCCAGCGGGGGCAAGTTACAGGCAGCCAGTTTCAGCCCATTGCATGTCCCATGCTGTTCTGTGGGGTTACAGTGCCTTGCTTCAGATGTTTTGTTACAATAAAAATGTTCTCTTTAAAGAGCTGTGCTGGTCCATGGAGCTACCTCATGCTATGTCAAATAGCTAGTGGAGGATATGTGGCCTAGTGGCCGGAGCTGCTGACTTTGGAACGTGGAGAACCAGCTTTTAGTCCCGCCGTAGGCACCATAGCCTGTGCTTCTGGGCAAATCGCTAAGGGCCTGATTACGACCTAAGGAGTTATTTATTTACCCCCTGATAAATAATGTTATCTAATAACGTACGTTGTTTATTGGGTGCGATAATATCACCTATGATGAGTTCATAGAGAATATCATATGGATTTTGGTGTTTATTGCACCAAAATCTCCATGATACGGAAAATATTGCATGTTTTCCACAGTTAATTTCCGGCAGGTTTGACCTGCCGAAATTCACCGAAGGTTGAGCTGTTTAACACATCCGTTAATTATCAGATGCATTAAATACCTTCAAACTCGTAATTACAACCCATGCGTCAACAGGAGTTTACGCATGAGTCGGATTATTAGAGGAACTGGTAATCCGGCCCTAAATCTCCCTGTGCCAAAAACAGATCTACCATAGTCTGCTTCTGTTGTAAGATGCCATAATGGCCTTAGCCAGGTATGCGCTATAAATAACTACAAAAGATAGTAAAATAAACGGACCAGAATTATGGAACTGTGATGTTAGGAGAGTGAAGCCCAGAACTGCCCAGCATCCCTAGGGTTCTGGTGAGAAGGAGATGCAGATTCTTAACTACAGATTGCAAAACCTGTACTAGCGGTTGTAGGGGTGAGCGGAGTATCTGAATGCTTCATCGTGGACTATTACTTGCAATCTAGATCTACAAGTGCCCCAAGCGGTGCAACACTTTCTAGCCATCTGGCCCACTTCAATTACATCTTATGCTGTTAGGTTAGCACATCAGGTGCAAGAGCAGAGGTACACCGCGTGGGTTAGCCATTCTGGTATTGGATGAAAAGACATTGGAGCTCAGAAGATTCCCTGGAATCTAGCAAGTAAGGGTTAGAGTAGGAGACTTGTAATGGAGCACCCATGTCCAGCTCCTGATAGGAAGAGAGGAGGTAAAATAAGCCAGGTCAATCAATGAAAGATAAGGCTTTTTATTCTAACTCTACAATTGGGTTGTTATGGCCAGCTGTAATGAGAGTTACTCAATTGCTAGTGCTGTTTGTTTTAATTGAGAAAATTGGAAAATCAATAAAAAGTTTAAAAACATAAGTCAGGTCTCTTTTTTTTAGATCTGGTCTTTGAACTGCCTCGCCAGACTATTGTTTAAAATCTATATGTGTGTGTGTGCGCGTGTGTGTACATGTGCGTCCACGCGCAGAGTGTAATATCCTTATTCTCACCATTGCTGTGTGTGGAGAGTCGCTAGGAGTCACGAGAGGCAAAGTCTCTAGGGGGTCGTGATACCCCGCCAGTTCTCTAGTCCATCAACAATGCTAATTAAAAGCATGTTGTCTGCGCATCTGCATACATGTCTTATGCCATGACATTTGTTCATGTGTATTTGGTTGAACAAAAGGTATTTAACTGAAATAAGGGTAAAGTTTAAGTTTAAGGGTTAAGTTTGTGCAGTGTGGTAAAATCACACTGAAGAGTTCTGGACTATTAGGAGAGATTTTTCTCTGTGTAAAGTAATATACCTGCTATTTGTGAGTCTGTAAACAACGTTTTTTCTAATGTCAGTATTGCTGAACTGTGGCAATTGACTTGATTTTGATCTCTGCGCTGCAGTAATAAATGTTTATTAGTATAGCTACTCACAATAATATGTGTTATTGGGCAACATTTATTTGCACTGTCATGTCATAAATAAATATATATTTATTTATATATCTCAGGCAGTCCCCAGAAAAGAGGTTCTAGCCGGCACTCCTGGAAATCCAAATGTTATTCATCATTTGTTGCTGTAACGCTTTTTGGCTTAACAACAAGCCTTTGTCAAGATTCACAAAGTTCGTAAAAGGCTAGTTGTTAAGCTGAAACTCGCAATAAACTTTACATTTGGATTTCCAGAAGTCCCAGCTTGAACCACTTTTGTGGGGACTACATGGCTTTTGTTCATTAGTCTTCATCCATTGGCCTGTTGAACTGTCATTCAGAATTTGCTTTCGCCCACCAGTGTCCTTCGTGGGGCAATGTGTCAGCCCGCTTCAGCTATTGGCTTCCTCTGTTGTTGACGGTGTCTCACAAGTACACAGTGTGCACATACACTATATAAATAGCCGTTTGAAACAACTCCTTGCTGCAGACAGAGATCATGGTTGTGAGTATATTAGTTACAAGTCAATGCCCTGTGACTTAAAAAGAAACACAGGCAGCAGTCGTCCCAACAAGATACATAAAACATACAGTCAATGTACGTATAATGAAAAGAAAATGTCAAAAGCAGGATGCAAAGTACATTCACTTCCTGTGTGTCGCATATTGACGTTATATGCACTAGAACCCTCGTGGTTCTGGGTGGACTCTGAACTGGAACTACGTAATATGCATGGAGGTGTTAAGGTGTGGTTAATGTGAAGTATGATGTAATGCTCAGCAGGTGAGTCTGTGCTAAAGAATAAAGTAGTGCTTGAATGCAGCTCTCATGTGGCATGATTTATCTTCATGCTATAGGGTTGGGATGATGCTACAGTTGGCGACGAGTAGGGGATACGTGCCTGAAGAAAACAAGACTGCTCTCCCTGAGAGTTTGCAACTGTACAGCAAACTGCTCGTACGTACCACATGCGCCAAGAATCAATGCAAGCAGTCTGTGACCGGAACATGTGAAGTTAAAAAAGCCATGCTCCAGCCCATACATGGCTGCAGAAGCAATTGAAGGCCCTGCAGAGGAGCATATTCAAAACACTGGCCACACCGGCCGGTTAGGTGGTCAAAAGGGGCACCGGGCCGTACCCCGAATACAGAGCAATTAGCCCGACGAAGCAATAATATCAATAACATCAACAAGGTAAGAGAATCAGAAAACTTACTCACCATCAAGGGAGACTGTGATGGAGCAAGGTAAATGAAATAATTTTGAAACCCCCTTAAATAACAATAATATATTAATGTTACTAATTGTTTGATGAACTAAACCAACATATGCATTTTTTGATAAACATTTACATAAATGGTAATTGCTCTATGTGTGCAAAAATCTAATTTATTTACCATTGTGAAGTATTCTAATATTAAGAACGTAATTTGCGTACTAATCAGAGTAAGATCGCATGATTTATGCTATGTAGAAAAATTGTGTTGTGGCAAAAGTATGCAGATGGTAAGTAAATTTGGCTTTAAATGTCGCTTTTGCTAGGTAACACCTAACATGGGTTCTTAGAATGATGGGTGGTAAACAGAAAGGCTTATTTTCTCTATTTTAATTATGATTGTGTTTGTTTTATGATAGTTCGTTCAGGCCTATTAGGCCAGGTTGCGAAAATGGCTGCAGAGGCAGATGAGGTCATGCGCAGAAACAAAGATGGCCTCTAAGCGGAAGAAAGCAATGGAGCAAAACCACGTGAGTGCAGCTCGAGCCCTGAGTGAGAGATGTCAAGGTCGTGACGACCTAACTTGAGGAGAGTGCCAAGAAAGACTCAGCACGTATCCGTGAGAATCGAATAAAAACAAGTATGAAGTAACAATGGACTAACCAAATTGTGACCATCAAAAAGTAACATTACGGACTGTCAATTGGGACTGCATTTGCCCAAAGGTCATAAGAAAAGTTCAATCCTTAAACTATTCCAAAACCGGTTTGAACAAGGAGGGCAATGAGGTGATTCTTGCCACCCCTCCAATGGACCAATTAGCATGATTCTCGCCCCCAAAGATTGCAACTTTTTGTTTAGTAAGCTAGTAGTAGGGTATAAGAGGACCCACTTTTAGTAGGAGGAGCGCTATTTCTGCATATTTTGAACACTGAGCGTTGATGCTGATGAAGCTGCTGCCATTTTCTATAGGCCGCTTTTTCTTTGGAGAATTATTCTTCTGAACTTTAAAACTTGACTGGGAAAGGAACGAGACCGATGCGGGAAACCTGTATGGGAGGTCCGTCGAGGAGGCCTTTAGCGGAACAGTCAGTCAGTTTTGGGAGTTCCATGCTGTGATTCTACAATTTATCTGCTTTGGTGAATCTTTTTCAATCAGCACCAAAAGGGTATGCATAAATTTCTTTATAAAATTTATTTCCTATATGCTATTGAAATGTATTAAAATGGTTAATAAACTTTGAATCTCACTCATGCACTTAAGAAAATAGATAACATTTTATTCTAACTAAAACAATGAGTCTGTGGTTTTTCAACTCAATAAAAAGTGTAATAATTTACAGGTTTAAATTGTGATTGAGCTGGTCTTGATCACCATTAACTTATCCAACTAGTTGGTCCATCGACCAAAGAGCGGAGTATCTTGATGTTTTTAGAGTCGACAGGATTGAAACTGAAGAGATAAAATGCTAAAGGTGATAATCTGTCAAATCTAATAAGGTATTCCATTCCTCCAGCAACTCATTCTTCTCCTTTGCGAAGATAGGTGAGATCCAGGGAACGACTGAGTGTGTGATATGCGGTGTTATGGGTCCCACCGTCATATGATATAGTGAATGTGAGTGATTTCACCTGGATGTCATATCCGGAGGAGAAGAATTTATATTAGCCGCGCTGGATCAACTGAAACATACTGCAATGCATGCTGCTCCAGCGACTTCTGCTTGCAGAGGTTGTCACCGCCCGCCTGCACCGCGTTCACCTGAACAACACATGTCAACACAATGGTGGAAGAAGTAAACACGAAATACAATGCAGCCGTGTTCCTAAAGCCACCACCACCTTTCGACACTTCTAAAAAGCAGAACATTGGTGCCAGGTGGGCTGCGTGGAGTGAAACATTCCATGACTTCATAGATGCGCTAGAAGAAGAAGATGACAAGAAGATCACCAAATACTTGAAAAACCTTGCAGGTGATGGAGTGAAAGAAGTGCTAAAGAAAGTTTCACATACTGATGCAAGATCGCACCAAAAAGTAAAAGAAGCATTGGAGGCGAAGTTCAATCCAATGCCGAATGTTGACTATGAAAGGGGTCATCAACCAAGCACGACAGCAGGTTGTTGAAGCAATGTATGAGTTTGTTGAAAGTCTTGTTGCACTGATTAAACATTGCAAGTTCTATGATTTCACCGATGAGGAAGCCATGCGCCACAGAGTCATCGATGATTGCCTTTCAGATTCATTTAGAAGGCACATGCTGAGAGAAACACACAGTCTAGAGAAAATGCTGATGGCTGCGAGAGCATCTGAATGAGCAGACCAACAAGCAGCTGACATGGAAGCAGGAACAGCGCACAATGAATCCACACTGGCCATGAAAAGCAAGCACAAGCACAAAACAGATGCACGCAAGTCGACATCTTCAAAGAAAACAAAATTATGCTTCCGATGTGGATTTTCATTTCCCCATGCATGTAATTGTCCTGCCATAGGAAAAATATACAAAGGTTGTGGGAAATTGAACCATTTCCTAACTGTGTGCTGAGCTAAACAAAAATTAAGTGCGTCATGACGGCAAGAAAGAAAAGACGCAAGAACTTTCCAGAAGCATTCTCGCCACACCCCTAAAACCAAAAAGCAACATCACCACGACAAGTGGAGACCAGGCAAAATCAAACATCATCAAGCTCATCATGGGGGCGTGGCCTGACATCATGGCCGGCTAGTCGAGTTTCTGTGTAGCTCCTGCCCACCGAACGAAATCCTGCGGTAATCCTGGCAGAATTGTGATCCCATCCACATTTTCCGGCACAGGGGCACCCCCTGCCCCCGAGAATCCTGGTTGGGCTGTGAGAGGGCGGCCTGCGGCCAGAGGAGTCGACTTTGGACCCCCGGAGACATCGGGGACGCCGTCTCATCAAGATGGCGACCCCGGTATGCCCGTTGAAATAGACGGCCGCTGGGAGCCACTCCGGACCGCCGAGGCGGCGGGGACCTGTACCCGGGACCTCTCGGGAGCTGGGCCCTTTGCTGCTGGGGCCGGGAGAGACAGAGCCGATTCCGGGGGTGAGAGAGCCGTCGCAGATTACCGGGCTGAGAGGACGCCTGTGGCCCGGCTGCATAGTCTACGCGAGCCCGGGGCTGAGCGAGTGCCGTGCCCAGCCCTCCCTGACTCCTGATACGCACGCATCCGACCGCGGCCCTGAGGACGACGTGGTGTCGGCGGTGCCTGGCGGTCACTGGCAGGCTGGAGTGACTCTCGGAGGCGGATGCAACACAACTAGGAGACGAACAGGGACAACGAAAGTGGAGCGGCCTCAGTCCCGCTGCGAGGCTAATCATCAAGATGGCGGCCCCGGCCTGGCCCAGATGGTGACGGGTCGCCGGCGGCGCCTCCGGATTGTGGGTTCTTGAGCTCCCCATATCTCCTAATTGGCGCAGGCGAGGATCGGCGGCGGAGGAGCCGGTTGTGTGCCCGCCTGGTCTCGGCGCTGAGAGACATCGCGGTGTCTGCACTGCCTGGCGACATTGAAATGTTAGGACTGGGCCGTCGGTTCTGGATATGAGTCCGCCCATCCTTTGAGAGGCCACTAAGCCTGCCCCTTCCCACGAGTGTGGGGACATTGGCTCTGACAGCGGGCCGAGCGCCCTGCGGAGGTGAGCGACGGATGGAACAATCGCTTTAGGGGGGGACGGAAGCATTGGTCGACCGTGGACCTGAAGAACCGGTCTGAAGATCTGGTGTGGGGCCCAGGACGCAGGGAGGCCCGGGAGAGCAGCCGGTGGCCCCTTGTGACGGAGGGTCCCGATCCGGGGACGGCACAGGACGAGGGTGCGGATATCCCGGGGGTGAACATCGTGCCGCCTCTGGAATCCCTGGCCAGCGAGAGAGAAGACCCTAGTGATAACTCTACAGCCTTCATACCGGCTATGGGGAGAGACAGACCCCTTAGAGGCGCCCAGTCCAACAAAATCATGCAGTACACAATACCGGGCCCGACCTCCGCTGACCGCATTAGACCTGACCAGGAGCAGACGCCTCAGCACGGCTCGGCGGCCCGTGACACATCTGACATTCTGGCGGCCATAAGGGAATCACGAACGGCGCTGGAGTCAAAAATGGACGGGATGGCCATGGACATAAACCATCTGCGCCTGGATTTACGGAAAGTGGCAGACAGAGTCACCACTACAGAGGGGGACTTGAGCACGCTGCAGACCGAGGTCCAACAATTGCGTGCAACAGTCTCTGCACTCCAGGAACACACAGCACGGCTGGAAGACAGGGCAGACGACGCAGAGGGGCGATCGAGGAGGAACAACCTCCGCTTTCTGGGCTTTCCAGAAAAATCGGAGGGGCCGGCGGCGGACCTGTTTCTGGAGGAATGGATTGGCTCTGCGCTCCCAACCCTCCGGCTCTCTAAGATGTTCGCGATAGAACGGGCCCACCGCACCCTCAGACCTCCACCTAAACCAGGAGCCCCGCCTAGGGCGATGATCGCACGTTTGTTCAACTTCAGAGACCGGGACACGATCCTCCAATTTATTCGCACTAATGGTCCACCCAAGTTTGAAAATCAGGCCATTCACATTTACCCTGACTATACCAAAAAGGTACAGGACCTTCGAAATGACTTCCTAGGCGTCAAGCGACGACTACGGGACCTCCATATCAAATACAGCCTAATGTTCCCGGCCCGACTCCGCATACAATATGAGGACAGGGTCCACTTCTTTGGTACCCCGCAAGAGGTGGCAGACTGGATGGACTCGTTGGGCCTGGCTGGGCAGGGCCACAACCACGGCTGGCAGGAACAGAGACGGAGGAGTGGACGGCAACGGAACCAGCAGCGTTCTACCGGAGAACAGCGACTCAGACACCGGGACCTACCGGATGGAGGTCGCATCATGGTAGGGCCGGACGGCACCCTACAAACGGAGAGGGAGGCGATCCCGACACAGAATCAGTTCTCTCCACTGTGTCTGGTGCAGGAGACACAGTCGGAGCAGGGGGGTGCCGCCAGCCCAGCAGACGAGGAGCCCTGAGACCTTGCAGGCCAGTCAACAAACTGAATTCTGGGGGTAACTGGTCACCGAAACTGTAAGTACGAGACTTGGCCCGGATGGGTCTGAACTTGGCCATGGTGCTCCTACTTGAGGGGCCCCGAGCCCCAGGGACAATAGACTGAGGCGGAGGAGTTCTGGGAGGGATGGACACCATTCCGCCACTCTACAGTCTTAGACACTCCGACTGTGGTGCGCTGAGGCTGCCTCGCTAGACCATTGGTCGGGTGGGGACGCACGGTGCCAGACAGTTTGGCTCTATATCTGCGAGTGGGAGGGTTACTTTTCTTGTGCAAGTTTTCTTTCCTTTATTGGAACGTGATAGTTGATCTGGGTTGGGGGGGTGAGGTAAGGGGAGGGTGGCAGCGATGGGGCGGAGTCCTGAGTCCTCAGACCACGGTTGGGTTGTGAGAATGCAGTGCTACTGCCTGAGGGAGGGGGCTGGAGGGGTTGGGAGTTTACATTGTTCTGTTTCACAGTTTTATGCCGGGACTAGGCTCTGTCATATCAATGCTTGGTTTATGGGGTTCCAACGCACAGGGTCACACTATATCGCAGACGGGATCCTCCCCACAAAAGACGTGGGCCACCGTGCCATCAGATACCACACTCATGGCAGGTGATAATCAAAAATATAAATTCATAACGTGGAATGTAAGGGGGCTTAATAACATGGTCAAACGGGTGAGGGTGGCGACCTATCTAAGAAGATACGGGATAAGTATAGCCTTTCTTCAGGAGACGCACCTGTGGGGACACTGCCTTAAATATGTCCAACGTAGATGGAGGGGCTAATTTTTTGCAACTTCCTATTCGTGGTTCGCTAGAGGAGCACTTATATGGATAGCGCCTGGAGTCCCTTTCAAGGCAGTGAACACTAGACTAGATCCTGATGGGAGGTTTGTGGTGCTGACGGGGACACTAGATGGATGACACGTAAGCTTGGTAAATATATATGCCCCAAATAGTGATGATGGGGAGTTTCTGGGACGGGTCCTGGGTCAGTTAGATCTAGACCCAGAGGTAGAGCTGATTATCGCAGGAGACTTTAATTGTGCCCTGGACGGAGAGCTGGACAGACACCCCCCCAGACCAGATACTAAACCAAAAACGAGGGAGGCCATATGCCAGATGCTTCACAGTTACCGCTTACTAGATGTCTAGCGCCACCGCAACCCACAAGGGCGAGTGTACTCGTGCCACACGCCTGCTGCCAACACATACAGTAGACTTGATTACTTTTTTCTCCAGGTCCTATCGGCTCCCCAGGTGGAGGAGACGCGATATCTGGCCCGCTATTTGTCCGACCACTCCCCACTGATGATATCGTACACTATAGGCCGGCCGCAGTCTAAAGTACCGCTGTGGAGACTGAACACCGAAGCCTTGACAGACCCGACGTTTAAAGATGCGATAACGAAGGGGTTAGACGACTATTTCGATCTGAATTGGGGTACGACTGCCACCAGGGCGCTTGAATGGGATGCGATGAAGGTGGTGTTGCGGGGGGTGTGTATGTCTACGGAGGTGTGGGTCAAGAGAGTGCTGGAACGGGATCTGCGCCAACAAGAGGAGAGCCTGGCGGTTCTGGAAAGAGAACTTCCCACTGCTGAGGGGGGGCCGGCCGGGTGGGCGGATCTGCGCCGGAAGATTGGGGACATC
This sequence comes from Calotriton arnoldi, assembly GCA_963921515.1. Taxonomy (NCBI): domain Eukaryota; kingdom Metazoa; phylum Chordata; class Amphibia; order Caudata; family Salamandridae; genus Calotriton; species Calotriton arnoldi. Next base: position 1,746,332 of record CAWUFW010002212.1, read on the forward strand.
TGGGACTCTCTGGGCAAATACAATAGAACCACGAGTAGACGTCGCTGGTACACAGAGGGGGACAAAGCGGGACGCCTGTTGGCGCGCCTGATTAGAATGGAGACGCAGCCTCTCCCAATTTTATCGATCAGAACGGAGCAGGGCCAATTAGTCTATACACAGCACGAGATCAACAGAGCATTTGCCACCCATCTACTAAGGATATACTCGGAGCCCAGGCCCCCCACAGCGCCCCAGGTGGTGGCGACCTACCTTGTCGAGCTAGAACTACCATGTCTGGACCCAGAGAGTCAGGAATCTCTGGGGGCCCCCTTTAGAGATGAGGAGATCAGAGCGGCAATCGCCCACTTGAAGACCGCGAAGTCCTCTGGGATGGACGGCCTGGCGGCTGAGCTCTATAAGGAGTATGGAGGGGTCTTTATCCCTAAACTCCTGGAAATCACGGTGGAAGCAGGCGAGATTGGCTTGCTCCCAGATTCCATGCGCGAAGCACTGATCGTTATGATCCCCAAACCAGGGCTCCCCTGGGTACCGGATACACTCCTATACCTCGGGATATGGATAGCCAGGGACAGAGACGTATTCTATCATCATAACATGGGGCGGATTATTAGGGGTCTTCGGGGAAGTATTACCTTTTGGAACACACTCAAGCTTTCACTGATGGGGAAGATTGCCTTGATAAAAATGGTGGTTCTGCCTAGATGCCTCTTTACGATGCAGGGATCCTTCTTTGAACTCCCCCATCGGGTATTCAAGGACATAGAAGCACTACTTATTCGGCTGCTATGGAACGGGAAACGGTGCCGGGTCAGTCTGGAGGTCATGAAACGCCAATGGGGCAAAGGAGGTCTAGAAATTCCAGACTTAGAACTTTACTACTTTGCATCGCAATTGCAGCACGCTATAGCATGGCTGGACACTGACCCTTCCTGGGAGAGGGCCCTGCTGGCGGACACATATGGAGGACGTCAGCTGGGGACACTCCTTTGGCAGTCAGGCGGATCTCGGGAGCCGTGCCCTCCATTGGTTCGACTATTAACGACGATCTGGAATCGTGTGATTAAGAGACTTGTCCGTGAGTGGCCGTTCGCCCCAGAAGCCGATCTCTGGCTCCTACCGCCCTTCGCTCAAATTGAACGGGTTATGTCGACTGACAAATGGAAGGACGGGGGCTGCCTAATGTTATCCGACCTATACCCGGAAAACAGGTTCATTACCTATCAGGAGGCGGTGGCTACCTTTGACTTGGGACCCGGGCAATATCTGCAATACGCCAAGATCGCGGCCACAGCACGGCAGCTATGGCCCTCATTCCCTGAGGCCCCGGAACCCACCCATGTCCTGGTTACGATGATAGCAATGGCGGGAGGGCGGAAATTCGTCACCCATCTATATAGGGCGCTGAGGGAGGATAAAAAGCTTCAACCCTTAAAAGTAGAAGAAAAATGGCAGCAGGTGTGCCCGCAGGAACTAATGCCCCAGGACTGGGAGAAAATCCATGAGAGCGTACGCAAGGTATCGGTCTCTAACAGATTCAAACAAATACAGTATAATATAGTACATATGGCCTACCTCTCACCTAGGCGGCTCCATGTCATCGATAGCTCTAGGGACCAGGCGTGCCCCAGGTGTCGCCATGTTCGGGCAGACTTTCCGCATATGGTATGGTCCTGCCCACTAATTCAGACATACTGGACGGAGGTCCTAGAGGACCTACGTAGAATAACTGGCTGGGTAATTGCCATGGAGGCGAGCTCATGTCTCCTCGGATTAATTCCCCGGGACCCTAAACGAAAGACAAGTAGACGGTTCCTGATGCTGGGACTCATAATAGCTAGGCGGCGGATAGCAATACACTGGCTGGCGCAACAGCGGCCACAGATAGCAAGCTGGAGAGCGGATCTACGGGAATGGGCACTGGTGGAGGAGGGGCATATACGCGCCACCAGACGTGATGGCAAACTGCCGGAGTTACTGCTGGCATGGGGGGTGATGATACATGAGATAGAGGGGCAGGCCCCGCAATCCACACAGGTATCGCATGAGGAGACACGCCCCACTGGGACGGAGGCCCACAGTCAGGAGGGGAGCTAGATGGAGACCCCAGACGGAGCGTGAGTTCACTGGACCTAAGGTGCATTGTACCGGCAAGAGGGAGGGGGGGTGTTGAGGGTGACAGGGGGAGAGGGGAGTTCGGGGGGGGTTTCTTAGTTAAATTAAAGTATGTTTGTCGCGCACCAAATCCTTGTCTAGAGTGGTACACAGCTCTCGAGGAGCGTACACGGAAATAATCCTGAGTTCACAATTGGAATGCTCTTGGTGTCAGTTGTTATGTGGGCAAAATGTATTGTATATGAACATGGCCTGTACATTCCGACGAATAAAATCAATAAAGAAATTTAAAAAATAAATAAATAAATAAAGCTCATCATACAAAGGTTCCTAGATGTCACTATCGAGTACTAAAGATGGGTATGCGCTGATGATATCTATTAAAGGATGGCGTGCACATGTGTGATTGGCTGCCTGCAAAGAAAGATCACAGTTCAGTTTACTGTCCCAAGATCACATTGAAAGTGTACGTTGACCCATCAACTTTCATCATAGCCAGTGGTGCGTCAAATATTATCATGCCTGTGGAAAGGTTTAACAGCCTATCCCATGTGCCCCGTCTCTGTCAGGCATGAAGGTCTATATTTGGGCCGCTTCTGAGCCATAGCAAAGCCAAGGGTCATTCACAGTGATAATGCAGCACAAAAAGACGCTGGTGCAAGCCACCATTCATGTTCTACAAGGGACTACGTCCAGTGCCTGTCTGCTCAGTTTTGCCACTGCTGCTGATGTGGAAATTATATCCCTCACCTACAACCTCTGCGCCCAGTCTGAGATCACTTGCCGATTCCCGTCATTGTTCCATGGCCTGGGAAAATTAAAATAAAATGAAAGTGCAACTTCATATCAATGAAGGCATTTGCCCTGTTGATCAGCAGCACCATAGAGTTGTTTTTCATCTACAAGAAGCTGTAGAGAAAGAATTGGAAGCACTTTTGAAATGTGACATCATTGAACGCTCTACAGGCCCCACGCCATGGATTTCGCCCATAGTAGTAGTGCCGAAAAGGGACACTAGTGGAGCGGTGCGCATTTGGGTTGATATGCGCCAGGCAAACAGAGAAATTGAGAGATAGAGACACCCTGGTTCACAAGTAGCAGACATGATCATGCAATTTAACAGAGCCAAAGTCTTTTCCTGTCTTGACCTGAATAAGGATACCATTAACTCGAGTTGGAGATATATTACCACCTTTTGGACTCATGTTGGTTTATTTAGATATAAGAGACTGAGTTTTGGAGTTCTTTCAGCTGCTGAGATGTTTCAGAATGTTATGTAAACCCAAGTGAACTATACAAACTTTTGAAATTCTAAAGTTATAGTTATAACTTAAATGTCTAATTTACACACGACCTCCAATTTACTACAAGTCACTCACCTCCGTTCACAGTCTTGTCACCTCACTTGACACATTACATTAAATATAACTTGCCCCTTCTCCAGCATGTGAAAATATACCATTGATAACAACAAACCAAGAGTTTCTGTCACGTGGCTTATAGGGACATTGTCAATATCACTAAATTAGCATGAGCAAAGCAGCCATGATGCAGCTTTTGCGCACGTTACTACAAAGCTTTATTTTTGCAAGACACTGTTTATGCCTTTCACATGAGAGCTGTTTGCTGTGTTCGTTCTCTGCTTGTTCCTGGAGTTTAGTCTGAACATTGTGAGCAAGGTCGATAAACAATGCTCCTTGGTATTCTGTTCTGGTCAGGCCCTAGCACCAAGACAAAACACACTAATGCAGCTGCTGCTGGAAGCTCGTACTTTGATATTACGGGGATACAGGTTTAGGTAACACACACTTGAAGAGGGACCTTTCCAGGGAGAAGAGCAACACGCACCTACGATGTAGAAATACCATCTAAAGTCTAAGGTATGGGGTCTGCTGACAAAGCCCAGAGATCTTCTATTATATAATAATACTCCTCCTAACCAAGGGAGGGAGGTTAAGCACTATAGTCCTTTCTCCATTGTCTTTGTAAAATGACATCTCTCTTTATGATATATGGCCTGGCTGCAATGCTAACGATATTTGTGTTATGCATTTTTCTGCTTGTTGTGGCACGTATACTGCATGTAAGAACACGTTATTTAAAATAAACATTTTAAACTATATTTGTGTCTCAGTCAGATCTTATTGTGGACAGGTACAAGAGTGTGAGCGAAAAGGTGTGTCTTGTTACCGCGATTACTGAGAGATAAGGGAGTGTTGTGTTCTGGGGTGTCTAATCATTTGCTTCTCCGTGAGTGAGTAGGAGGGCGAGTGAGACACTATAGCTAGTCGGTCCTGGGCTCGTGGGTACTAAGGCGGTAGGAAGGCACAGTCCCTATACACCGAGGTCCCATAATCCTGCGCATAGTTCTGTGTATGTGCAGAATCCCTGCAACATTTCTATATCATCGACTGATTCGCTGCTGTCCTCCTACTCCCCCAGGGCAGCAGGATGCATGACCTTCATTTTCTGGATAAGAGGCATCCGCGGATTCAGGGCCCTGCATGGGAAACACCCTACGCAAGCTTAGGAAGAGCAGCAGAAGTCTAGGTGCCTCGAGTTTGGTCCTATCTCCGGAGCACAGCTGGGCCTAATTCCCCCCAGGCGGGAGGGGGAGGAGCAGCAAGGCCACGTAGCAATGACGATATTGAGGTCAGTCCCTTCTCCCCCATACTGGTCTGTTCACATCAAGGCTTGCAATGTGGATCTGAGTGTAAGGGGTAAGGGAGAGAGAAAAAGAGAGACACGCTCCTGCAGGTTTGGTTGACGGAAAACCCAGAATGTTATGGCGCAAAGTCTTTGACAAACACTCAATGGTTGGCAACTTCTCCACCTTAGAAGGAAAAGTACAATCAGTGGAGGGAGAACACTGGAGCAAAACAAACAGAATATCGCAGGCTTTATGTAATGACTTACATAATGGAGAGTGCAGACACATGTACCTAGCCTGCAAGCATACCTGGATTCCTACTGAAAAGCCAAAGTAAAAGGGAATGACCACTGTACCATCGGTAAAGAGCCTGGGATGGTAAGGAGCCTGGAATAGGGACACGTAACTGAAACACGGGGTCTCTCGGCCATTAATATTAATAGTACCAGGGAGGACTGAAATCTGGCACAAGGAGGCTTGAATACTGGAGAAAGGTGTGTTTCTTCAGTCTCAATTCGCCAGGGTTCAACTTATAACTGCCAGTCTCTCAATTGCCTGAAGACAGCACAGCCAAAGTCAGTGGGCAACAGACTTCTTGCCGGGCATTTCCGGGTGACTTCAATCCCCAACAGCTACTGCGCCAGGAGGCACCCACGTGCTTCCCGGCCTGCCCTGCTGCACTGCCACCATGCTTATCAGCACACTTTGAAGCCCGCAGGACAACAGACTTCTTGCTAGGCATTACCGGGGGACTTCAATCCCCAACAGGTGCTGTGCCAGGAGACGCTCATGTGTTTTCCAGCCTGCCCTTCCGCCCTGTTGCCCCGCTTATTAGCGCACTTTGAATCCCGCAGCCTGGGACAACAGACTTCTTGCCGGGCTAAGGGCGGCCCCATTTGCAGCCATCCGCGGACGGACAAGGCTCCGAGATGGAGAAGAAAAGACAGATGCAGCTGCTACAGTTGATAAAAGATCTAGGGCCTCCTTTATTCGTTTTTGCCGTAGGGCAGCGCCGCACTCCTTCCTGCTGCTATGCTCTACGACAACAGAAAAGAGCAGGGATGTGCCGTATCTATCAGATACGGCGCATTCCTGTCCTTTTCCCCTGCGCCGGCAGGCAATGGACTGCCCTGCACCAACCCAGGCACCTTGGCACCATGGTGCAAGGGTGCCTGCAGTGGGGGCAACAGGGGTGGTGGGTCGACGCCCCACACCCCAATGAAGAAACCGCTGCTGACGTAGTCACCTCACCAACCTTATTCCATGGAATCTCTTGTCTTCTCGATTGCCAGGAGCCACCTTGATTATTTGATCCAGTAAACAATTCCCCTCTTCTACACTAGACTCCCACGTGGGGGGCCATCCCTACCTCAGGGGTTTTAGACGAGGGCCCAAAGTCTCAGTAGATTGGCTCAGAGATTAGCGCATCTTCAGCCTACCTGGTCAGAAAACCACTTTAGCAGATCACACCATGCCAAGAATCTATCACTCTGCTGAAAGATGTGAAAAGGCTCTCCATGGGAAAGATAATACACTTATTTTAATATGTCTAGATTCATTGGCTCTGGTCCTGTATCTTACAGTGATGTAGATAGATGGTTTGGTACTTTGTTGAGTTTAATACTCAATCAAGAAAGCAGATATAAAGGCTCAGTCAGCGTCTTACGAATCAAAAGTCATGAAGAGATGGAGCAATTTAAATCGCACTTTATCGAGAAAATTGCACATGGTCCTGCTCATAATATTTAATTAACAAGAGAACTCTTTAGAAAGTAAAGTAAAAGTGTCGCATTATCAGACCGTCGGATCCTTTGTTCCTGTTTCACGACTTCCTCATTCAATGATGGCTCTTAATTTACTTCAACAAAGAGTGGCTGAAAAATCAATTACCCACCTTTTGAATCTGGTTTCGCTTATTGTGGGTCATCAGGAGATGATTTTCCGTCTGTCATATAATGCGAGTGGACTGGTTATTTCATCAATTCTCTTTGCCACACCCATCCAGCTGCTCTGGATGCTAATGCAAGTGACGTAGCGAGGATGCCATGGACTCTAATGCAAGGTAAATGGACCTCTTTCCCTTGGTTGAAAGTAAAACAGCTAAAATCTGGGCACCAAGGGCCCCTCAGTCCCCTGGACCCCTGGTGCCACCACAGATGCTGCCCCATCGATCTATGTCCCCCACAGAATTCTCAGGAGATGAGTCGAGGAGGATGGCAAGGTTCATGTAGAAGCAACAGATTTCTGAAGGAAGCTTCACTCATGACAAGCCTTATGACAAATGTGTGAGCTATTAAAAATGACCATTTGGTTTTGGGTGGCCAATGAAGCTTTTTCAAGTGATAGGATTCAGAGGTCCTTTGAGTAAGGCCTAAACGTAGCCAGGCTGCTGAGTTTGGAACAAGCTGAAGCCCATGAGACTGTTGTTGGGGTAAACTTAGGTACAAGGTCTCCTACGTAAACAAGGCAGGATCTAGAGGAGGTCATGAAACGCCAATGGGGCAAAGGAGGTCTAGAAATTCCAGACTTAGAACTTTACTACTTTGCATCGCAATTGCAGCACGCTATAGCATGGCTGGACACTGACCCTTCCTGGGAGAGGGCCCTGCTGGCGGACACATATGGAGGACGTCAGCTGGGGACACTCCTTTGGCAGTCAGGCGGATCTCAGGAGCCGTGCCCTCCATTGGTTCGACTATTAACGACGATCTGGAATCGTGTGATTAAGAGACTTGTCCGTGAGTGGCCGTTCGCCCCAGAAGCCGATCTCTGGCTCCTACCGCCCTTCGCTCAAATTGAACGGGTTATGTCGACTGACAAATGGAAGGACGGGGGCTGCCTAATGTTATCCGACCTATACCCGGAAAACAGGTTCATTACCTATCAGGAGGCGGTGGCTACCTTTGACTTGGGACCCGGGCAATATCTGCAATACGCCAAGATAGCGGCCACAGCACGGCAGCTATGGCCCTCATTCCCTGAGGCCCCGGAACCCACCCATGTCCTGGTTACGATGATAGCAATGGCGGGAGGGCGGAAATTCGTCACCCATCTATATAGGGCGCTGAGGGAGGATAAAAAGCTTCAACCCTTAAAAGTAGAAGAAAAATGGCAGCAGGTGTGCCCGCAGGAACTAACGCCCCGGGACTGGGAGAAAATCCATGAGAGCGTACGCAAGGTATCGGTCTCTAACAGATTCAAACAAATACAGTATAATATAGTACATATGGCCTACCTCTCACCTAGGCGGCTCCATGTCATCGATAGCTCTAGGGACCAGGCGTGCCCCAGGTGTCGCCATGTTCGGGCAGACTTTCCGCATATGGTATGGTCCTGCCCACTAATTCAGACGTACTGGACGGAGGTCCTAGAGGACCTACGTAGAATAACTGGCTGGGAAATTGCCATGGAGGCGAGTTCATGTCTCCTCGGATTAATTCCCCGGGACCCTAAACGAAAGACAAGTAGACGGTTCCTGATGCTGGGACTCATAATAGCTAGGCGGCGGATAGCAATACACTGGCTGGCGCAACAGCGGCCACAGATAGCAAGCTGGAGAGCGGATCTACGGGAATGGGCACTGGCGGAGGAGGGGCATATACGCGCCACCAGACGAGATGGCAAACTGCCGGAGTTACTGCTGGCATGGGGGGTGATGAGACATGAGATAGAGGGGCAGGCCCCGCAATCCACACAGGTATCGCATGAGGAGACACGCCCCACTGGGACGGAGGCCCACAGTCAGGAGGGGAGCTAGATGGAGACCCCAGACGGAGCGTGAGTTCACTGGACCTAAGGTGCATAGTACCGGCAAGAGGGAGGGGGTGTTGAGGGTGACAGGGGAGAGGGGAGTTCGGGGGGTTTCTTAGTTAAATTAAAGTATGTTTGTCGCGCACCAAATCCTTGTCTAGAGTGGTACACAGCTCTCGAGGAGCGTACACGGACATAATCCTGAGTTCACAATTGGAATGCTCTTGGTGTCAGTTGTTATGTGGGCGAAATGTATTGTATATGAACATGGCCTGTACATTCCGACGAATAAAATCAATAAAGAAATTTAAAAAATAAATAAATAAATAAAGCTCATCATACAAAGGTTCCTAGATGTCACTATCGAGTACTAAAGATGGGTATGCGCTGATGATATCTATTAAAGGATGGCGTGCACATGTGTGATTGGCTGCCTGCAAAGAAAGATCACAGTTCAGTTTACTGTCCCAAGATCACATTGAAAGTGTACGTTGACCTATCAACTTTCATCATAGCCAGTGGTGCGTCAAATATTATCATGCCTGTGGAAAGGTTTAACAGCCTATCCCATGTGCCCCGTCTCTGTCAGGCACGAAGGTCTATATTTGGGCCGCTTCTGAGCCATAGCAAAGCCAAGGGTCATTCACAGTGATAATGCAGCACAAAAAGACGCTGGTGCAAGCCACCATTCATGTTCTACAAGGGACTACGTCCAGTGCCTGTCTGCTCAGTTTTGCCACTGCTGCTGATGTGGAAATTATATCCCTCACCTACAACCTCTGCGCCCAGTCTGAGATCACTTGCCGATTCCCGTCATTGTTCCATGGCCTGGGAAAACTAAAAAAAAATGAAAGTGCAACTTCATATCAATGAAGGCATTTGCCCTGTTGATCAGCAGCACCATAGAGTTGTTTTTCATCTACAAGAAGCTGTAGAGAAAGAATTGGAAGCACTTTTGAAATGTGACATCATTGAACGCTCTACAGGCCCCACGCCATGGATTTCACCCATAGTAGTAGTGCCGAAAAGGGACACTAGTGGAGCGGTGCGCATTTGGGTTGATATGCGCCAGGCAAACAGAGAAATTGAGAGATAGAGACACCCTGGTTCACAAGTAGCAGACATGATCATGCAATTTAACAGAGCCAAAGTCTTTTCCTGTCTTGACCTGAATAAGGATACCATTAACTCGAGTTGGAGGTATATTACCACCTTTTGGACTCATGTTGGTTTATTTAGATATAAGAGACTGAGTTTTGGAGTTCTTTCAGCTGCTGAGATGTTTCAGAATGTTATGTAAACCCAAGTGAACTATACAAACTTTTGAAATTCTAAAGTTATAGTTATAACTTAAATGTCTAATTTACACACGACCTCCAATTTACTACAAGTCACTCACCTCCGTTCACAGTCTTGTCACCTCACTTGACACATTACATTAAATATAACTTGCCCCTTCTCCAGCATGTGAAAATATATCATTAATAACAACAAACCAAGAGTTTCTGTCACGTGGCTGATAGGGACATTGTCAATATCACTAAATTAGCATGAGCAAAGCAGCCATGATGCAGCTTTTGCGCACGTTACTACAAAGCTTTATTTTTGCAAGACACTGTTTATGCCTTTCACATGAGAGCTGTTTGCTGTGTTCGTTCTCTGCTTGTTCCTGGAGTTTAGTCTGAACATTGTGAGCAAGGTCGATAAACAATGCTCCATGGTATTCTGTTCTGGTCAGGCCCTAGCACCAAGACAAAACACACTAATGCAGCTGCTGCTGGAAGCTCGTACTTTGATATTACGGGGATACAGGTTTAGGTAACACACACTTGAAGAGGGACCTTTCCAGGGAGAAGAGCAACACGCACCTACGATGTAGAAATACCATCTAAAGTCTAAGGTATGGGGTCTGCTGACAAAGCCCAGAGATCTTCTATTATATAATAATACTCCTCCTAACCAAGGGGAGGGAGGTTAAGCACTATAGTCCTTTCTCCATTGTCTTTGTAAAATGACATCTCTCTTTATGATATATGGCCTGGCTGCAATGCTAACGATATTTGTGTTATGCATTTTTCTGCTTGTTGTGGCACGTATACTGCATGTAAGAACACGTTATTTAAAATAAACATTTTAAACTATATTTGTGACTCAGTCAGATCTTATTGTGGACAGGTACGAGAGTGTGAGCGAAAAGGTGTGTCTTGTTACCGCGATTACTGAGAGATAAGGGAGTGTTGTGTTCTGGGGTGTCTAATCATTTGCTTCTCCGTGAGTGAGTAGGAGGGCGAGTGAGACACTATAGCTAGTCGGTCCTGGGCTCGTGGGTACTAAGGCGGTAGGAAGGCACAGTCCCTATACACCGAGGTCCCATAATCCTGCGCATAGTTCTGTGTATGTGCAGAATCCCTGCAACATTTCTATATCATTGACTGATTCGCTGCTGTCCTCCTACTCCCCCAGGGCAGCAGGATGCATGACCTTCATTTTCTGGATAAGAGGCATCCGCGGATTCAGGGCCCTGCATGGGAAACACCCTACGCAAGCTTAGGAAGAGCAGCAGAAGTCTAGGTGCCTCGAGTATGGTCCTATCTCCGGAGCACAGCTGGGCCTAATTCCCCCCAGGCGGGAGGGGGAGGAGCAGCAAGGCCACGTAGCAATGACGATATTGAGGTCAGTCCCTTCTCCCCCATACTGGTCTGTTCACATCAAGGCTTGCAATGTGGATCTGAGTGTAAGGGGTAAGGGAGAGAGAAAAAGAGAGACACGCTCCTGCAGGTTTGGTTGACGGAAAACCCAGAATGTTATGGCGCAAAGTCTTTGACAAACACTCAATGGTTGGCAACTTCTCCACCTTAGAAGGAAAAGTACAATCAGTGGAGGGAGAACACTGAAGCAAAACAAACAGAATATCACAGGCTTTATGTAATGACTTACATAATGGAGAGTGCAGACACATGTACCTAGCCTGCAAGCATACCTGGATTCCTACTGAAAAGCCAAAGTAAAAGGGAATGACCACTGTACCATCGGTAAAGAGCCTGGGATGGTAAGGAGCCTGGAATAGGGACACGTAACTGAAACACGGGGTCTCTCGGTACCAGGGAGGACTGAAATCTGGCACAGGGAGGCTTGAATACTGGAGAAAGGTGTGTTTCTTCAGTCTCAATTCGCCAGGGTTCAACTTATAACTGCCAGTCTCTCAATTGCCTGAAGACAGCACAGCCAAAGTCAGTGGGCAACAGACTTCTTGCCGGGCATTTCCGGGTGACTTCAATCCCCAACAGCTACTGCGCCAGGAGGCACCCACGTGCTTCCCGGCCTGCCCTGTTGCACTGCCACCATGCTTATCAGCACACTTTGAAGCCCGCAGGACAACAGACTTCTTGCTAGGCATTACCGGGGGACTTCAATCCCCAACAGGTGCTGTGCCAGGAGACGCTCATGTGTTTTCCAGCCTGCCCTTCCGCCCTGTTGCCCCGCTTATTAGCGCACTTTGAATCCCGCAGCCTGGGACAACAGACTTCTTGCCGGGCTAAGGGCGGCCCCATTTGCACCCATCCGCGGAAGGACAAGGCTCCGAGATGGAGAAGAAAAGACAGATGCAGCTGCTACAGTTGATAAAAGATCTAGGGCCTCCTTTATTCGTTTTTGCCGTAGGGCAGCGCCGCACTCCTTCCTGCTGCTATGCTCTACGACAACAGAAAAGAGCAGGGATGTGCCGTATCTATCAGATACGGCGCATTCCTGTCCTTTTCCCCTGCGCCGGCACGCAATGGACTGCCGTGCACCAACCCAGGCACCTTTGCACCATGGTGCAAGGGTGCCTGCATTGAGGGCATGATTTCTTTTGTGCAGGAAGGGAAACCACAACCTATTAGACATTTGGTTTAGGTTTAGACCAAACGTCCAGGTTTACGACTTTGGGAATTCACAAAGGGTATTTACGAGTACTATCTTTATGTCCGCACTCGGGCGGAGATCGACCCCCAGTGCAGACATAAAGATAGTACTGGTAATGCCCTTTGTGAATTCCCAAAGTCGTAAAGTTAGACATTTGGTCTGGGTTTAGACCAAACGTCTAAGTTTACTTTTGTGAATTGGGCCCTCTGTGTCCGACCTGCCAATTTTCAAATCTGTTTGCTGCAACTGCTACCACACAACATGTTGTCTAGTTTAGACAAGGAACCTACGGGACTATCTCACAAGCATACACTGGGAGTTATTCCCTATGTGTCTAAAGCCTTGTCCCAAGAGCTTTATACTTGGCTGCACCAATGGTGCTATAGCGATGGAGTTTACTTTAGGTAACTGAATATGCAAATTTTTGGATGAAGATGTAACTTAATTCTAGGAGAGCCAGTGGCGGGTGTGTGGCTTGGTTTAAGTGGCATGAGCAACATTCACAGTTATCCGTGTAGTTTCCAAAGGGATTTGCTGTCATTGTTAGTTACAATAGTAATTATGGTACTAAGAAAGTTCGGTAACACTTGTACCAGAACCGTAAATACAGCCTTTCATCCTTACACATTAGGTACAATGAGGACATTCATTTGGATACACCCCTGCACTTCCATCTGAGCACTTGTCATTGTCACCTCACCACAGCCTGAACACACTGCTTTATAAACAAGCAATCCGTGCCTTGCTCTCATGCTGTTTTTACTAGTAAACAGAATGAGAGCAAAGCAAGGATTGGTGTGAGCAGGGGAACCCAGCGCTCCAAAGGAGACTAGGGCAGCTGTACTGGTTTCCTGCTGGCTCTTTAGCAGCGCAGTTCAGAAGCCTAAAGTACACATGTCTGGTTGGCCACAGTAACAGACCTGTCCAGCCAGACATGGGCACCAGGCTTCATCTGCTGACTGCCAAGCAGCAGGATTGGCCACGCCCTGCCCTACCCATACACGGGCAGACAGACACGAAAAACACACCACGGCCGCAGTAAATAAATAATTTATGGCAATTTGGCCTTTTGATTGCCAATGCGACTGTGGGGGCAACAGGGGTGGTGGGTCGACGCCCCACACCCCAATGAAGAAACCGCTGCTGACGTAGTCACCTCACCAACCTTATTCCATGGAATCTCTTGTCTTCTCGATTGCCAGGAGCCACCTTGATTATTTGATCCAGTAAATAATTCCCCTCTTCTACACTAGACTCCCACGTGGGGGGCCATCCCTACCTCAGGGGTTTTAGACGAGGGCCCAAAGTCTCAGTAGATTGGCTCAGAGATTAGCGCATCTTCAGCCTACCTGGTCAGAAAACCACTTTAGCAGATCACACCATGCCAAGAATCTATCACTCTGCTGAAAGATGTGAAAAGGCTCTCCATGGGAAAGATAATACACTTATTTTAATATGTCTAGATTCATTGGCTCTGGTCCTGTATCTTACAGTGAAGTAGATAGATGGTTTGGTACTTTGTTGAGTTTAATACTCAATCAAGAAAGCAGATATAAAGGCTCAGTCAGCGTCTTACGAATCAAAAGTCATGAAGAGATGGAGCAATTTAAATCGCACTTTATCGAGAAAATTGCACATGGTCCTGCTCATAATATTTAATTAACAAGAGAACTCTTTAGAAAGTAAAGTAAAAGTGTCGCATTATCAGACCGTCGGATCCTTTGTTCCTGTTTCACGACTTCCTCATTCAATGATGGCTCTTAATTTACTTCAACAAAGAGTGGCTGAAAAATCAATTACCCACCTTTTGAATCTGGTTTCGCTTATTGTGGGTCATCAGGAGATGATTTTCCGTCTGTCATATAATGCGAGTGGACCGGTTATTTCATCAATTCTCTTTGCCACACCCATTCAGCTGCTCTGGATGCTAATGCAAGTGACGTAGCGAGGATGCCATGGACTCTAATGCAAGGTAAATGGACCTCTTTCCCTTGGTTGAAAGTAAAACAGATATAATCTGGGCCCCCAATGCCCCTCTGTCCCCTGGACCCCTGGTGCCACCACAGATGCTGCCCCATCGATCTATGTCCCCCACAGAATTCTCAGGAGATGAGTCGGGGAGGATGGCAAGGTTCATGTAGAAGCAACAGATTTCTGAAGGAAGCTTCACTCATGACAAGCCTTATGACAAATGTGTGAGCTCTTAAAAATGACCATTTGGTTTTGGGTGGCCAATGAAGCTTTTTCAAGTGATAGGAATCAGAGGTCCTTTGAGTAAGGCCTAAACGTAGCCAGGCTGCTGAGTTTGGAACCAGCTGAAGCCCATGAGACTGTTGTTGGGGTAAACTTAGGTACAAGGTCTCCTACGTAAACAAGGCAGGATCTAGAGCCTGGATCAAGGGAAAAAGCTTATCAGAGAGAAAAAAGGTAGGATCTTTTGTAATACTCTTAAATAGAAGAAGCAAGTGAACTAAACGTTTCCAATCTGCACAGCAAGCAGGAGTAACATATAGGTTGCAAATTGCTGACATTGGGTGAGGTGTAGATCCAAGTGTAAGAACGACGGTTGGAAAAAAGGTAAATATATTTTATTAATGCCCCGCTGTATAGGACTCCACAACAGCGACAGTGTTTATCAGCGTGAAGGCACTTCACTCTCGAAGGTAGTGTCGCTCACCACTGCCGGCTCCTATACCAGGAATGCTCTCCTCTACAACATCCTCGTCGCCAGTGAAAGAACGATAGCCGGAAAAATGTAAATATACTTTATTAATGCCCCGCTGTATAGGTCTCCATAACAGTGACAGTGTTTATCAGTGTGACTGCACTTCACTCTCGGCGACAGGGTCACCCACCACTGCCGGCTCCTAGACCAGGACGCTCTCCTCTTCATCATCCTCGTCACCTGTGAAAAAATGACGGCCGAAAAAAAAGTAAATATACTTTATTAATGCAAGTTAGTCTCAAAGAAGAGGGCGTCACCCCACTGCTTTTCAGCAATGCAAAAAAGAAAATTATAATAACACAATGTTATTATCTTTTTCTTTTTTCCTGCTGAAGCCAGTTTTAGGGCGGGACTTGGCTGTCATCACAGCCAGCAGGGTGGAGGAGTGGTGAGTGCACTTAAGTGCGCATGACAGTTTGGCCGGCCATCTTGGGTGGGCCAAACAGTCATGCACACTTAGCATGTTCTCCACCAGGCTGTGTTGCACAGCCTGGGTGGAGAACATGCACACGCTCCCACTCCCTGTCTGAGTGCCGAACCACGGCTCTCAGACCACTCACGACGCTACTGGTGACAGCAGTATCGTGATTGGCTAGGGAGTCTGGGAGCCTGTGGGCTTCCGGTTCACAGAAGGAAAGGACGGAGGAGAGGCGGCGGCCAGCCAGCCCGTCCGGCAGGTAAGTGATCTTTTATTTTATTTTTACCCCACCACTACTGCCCGGGAGCAGCTGCCACTGGAAGAGGGAGCGGCCGGCAAGTGTCCCAAAAGTCTGACTCTCCTTGCCTCGAATCACCATCCTGTTTCATGAACACCAAATGGACTACATCCGCATTCTACACGGAATGGGCACGCGACGTGACGATCCAACACCAAGGTTAGAGAGCCATTACATGTGGACCAGATGGAAGAAGGTCTGGTCACAATCAGTACTTAGGTCTGTAGTGTCGCGGTCTAGCCTCCGCGTCACGTGACCCGCCGCAAGGCATGGTGGGAGGACGTGACGCGGAGCACTGTCGGACTGCGGCGCGGCAACACGGACACCGGCTTCCCCATATACCGAATAATCCTAGAGTACAATAAAGAGTGTACCCTAACCACCTTGTCTCTGTCCTTCTTCCCGGGAGGGCAGAACCTCCGATATCCCACAGTGGCGACGAGCGGGAGTAACCTACCACCGCCGGACTCAACAGGTAGGGGAAGCCGGCAACAGCATTGAGGCGAGGTGCGCATAGCTGCCGCGTCCCTCCTGCCTCCGTTACATAGCAGCTGCAGTAGTGCCCCAGTGGCGCGCGGCCTCCAGCCGCCTCACCTTCGGCGCGCATTCCGGCGCGCGGCGCCATCAGCAGTCCGATCCATTTTTGGCACGCGGCGCCAGGCCCACCTTCCGCCCCTATTTCGGCGCACACCTCGGCGCGCGGCGCTAAGCTACATTCCGCCGCCCTATCGGCGCGCAATTCGGCACGCAGCAGGGGGCCCACGTTCCTCTCCTTGTGGAATGGCCAGCACAACAGGGTGGACATCATCTAGCCTCTGTACAAGGGACTCCACCACAGCAGTGTGAAGCCTGTACTCCGGGGGGGGCAGCTACCACCAGGCCTCATCGCAAAGGGTGCACACAGTCACTGCATAGCCGTGCACAAGGACACATCGCTCCCAGTGCCATCTTCAAGTGACGCCATTCCCAGCACGTGGCGACCTCGGCGCGTACTTCGGCACGCACCAGCCACACCTTCTGCCCTTCACGAGGGCTGGGTGCCCTGCCTCCGCTCCCACACCAGTACCCTCCGCTGGCCCCTGCGACCTCAGAGACTACTGGGCCACAAAGCTGACTGCCCACCAGCGGTAGAGACGCCCCCATAGCAGTGCTCTGCCCTCTACCACCCAGCAGGCCGTGTCCTCCTGGCCTGCGCAGGCGCGCACCCCTCCAAGCCGGAAGGGATTCTACGGGGTACTAAGTGCGACGTGAGGATCCACCCACGCTACACGCACCATGTGTGCTCAGACCTTCTCCTTGACGAATCCAGTGCCCTTTTTGCCGAAGCCCGGGGAACCAGCCATGAAATGGGCTGACTGGAAGGGGTATTTCTTGAATTACCTCTCAGCGTTGGAGGACGAAGGCGAGGAGGAATTCTCCAGCAAACGGCAGAAGAAGATCCTATTACACAACCTGGGACCGGAGGGTCTGCGCGTGTACGACCAGATGGTGAAGAAGGCCAGGCCATCGTCCGATGATGATGTTTTCCAACACGCCCTCGAAGACCTGGACAGCCATTACCAGCCCGTGATATGCACAGCCATTGACCGCTTCAATTTCTTCCAAAGGAAGCAAGCGGAATCGGAATCAGTGGAGGACTACGTAGCGGCCCTCAAGAAACTGGCCATCAACTGCAAGTTTGGCACCCAGCACGACGACCTCATACGGGACCAAATCATCATGCACTCCACCCACACGAGCGTCCAGGAAAAGCTCTGGGTAAGCGGCGAAGCGCCCCTTCCAGAAATCATCGCAATAGTAAAACGAGCAGAACTATCCAAACGATGCGCTCTAGCAGCCAAGAAAGACACGGCTCACAAGCCACGGTATGCAAAATCACCGACCGGAAAGGGCAACCACCAAAAACCACGACGTACTCCGCCTCAACTCGACAATCCACGTCCAGAGGCAGAGGTCCCAGTCGCGCCCCTCAGGGCCAACAAGGTGCCTGTTACAGATGCGGCAGCCGCTCACACATGGGCAATGACAAAAACTGCCGGCGTTCCACGTCAAATGCTCCTTCTGCGGCCTCACGGGACACTTCGGGAAAGTCTGCCGCCGGAGGCCCAGAAACGCCACGGTAAAATACGTCCAGGATGCCTCTGATGATCACGAGGGAGCAGAGCTCTCCGACCCGGACAGCATTTTGTGCATTGAAGATCACATCTTAGGAATAGGTGGCGGCGCAACCAAAAACCCTCATGCCAGTTATCCATCGGGGGCATCCACGTCAGCATGGTGGCGGATTCTGGTTCGCCGTACACCATCATCCAGAAACAGATTTGGGATCGTGACTTCGCCCAAGCGGTGGGAGATCATCTTCAACCCACAGACGTCCATCCTGTCACATACACGGGAGAACGGATCCCCATGGTAGGTTTCCGGCGGCTCCGTTTCGAATTCAAAGGAAGGCACACCACAGCGAAGCTGTACGTGGCACAGAAGGGCCCATCAGTCTTGGGTTGGGCGGACCAGGGAGCGCTCGGCATCCAGCTCAACCCCGGCGGCGACAATCAAGTGCTCCTAATGGACAGCACGTCAATGCCGTCCTCGCTCCAAGCAGAGTTCCCCACAGTCTTCAGCGACCAAATCGGGAAGATGTGCAAGTTCTCCCACAAGATCGTACTTAAGGACGGAGCGGTACCAGTCTCCCACAAAGTCCGGAATATCCCGTTCAACTGTCGAGAAGCAGTACAACTAGAACTTAAGCGCCTAGAAGACAGCGGCATCATCGAACCGATTGAATGCGCCGAATGGCTCGCCCCCTTGGTCGTGGCGCGAAAACAAAGCGGGAAGATTCGCCTCTGCATTGATCTACGCGAACTCAACAAAAACATCATTGTAGACAAGTTTCCACTGCCCAAAATAAACGAACTGCTTGCCCAGACCAAAGGTATCAAGTGGTTCTCCACCATCGACCTCAAAGCCGCCTACCACCAGGTATCACTCCACCCGTCATGTCGTCATCTCGCATCCTTCATCACACCCTTTGGATGCTACAGGTTCCGACGCATGCCCTTCAAGCTCGCATCCGCGGCTTCCGTTTTCCAGAAACTCATGCACAAGCTGTTCCAAGGTGTCCATGGAGTCCTCTACTTTCAGGACGACATCCTCGTCATGGGGAAGTCCAAAGAGGAACATGACAGCATCCTGCACACCGTCTTACACACGCTGGCAGCTCATGGCCTCACGGCTGAATTAGAGAAATGCAAATTTGGTCTCCGCAAAGTCACATACCTAGGGCACGAAATCAGCGACATGGGCATCACCCCCAAAACGGCAAATGTGGAGGCCATTATGTCCGCCACCCCCCCAAAAACCAAAGAAGACGTTCGCTCCTTTTTGGGGTTGGCGGAGTTCTACAGCAAGTTTTTCAGGAACTTCGCGACCAAGACGCACAGCCTGCGTCAACTGCTCAAGGAGAAGAATAAATTTTCCTGGTCGGCGGAGACGGAAGCGGAATTCTTAGCCATCAAACAAGATATTTGCGAGGCTGTTCCCATACATGGATTTGACAGCGAGGCTTCCAGCATCCTGACCACGGATGCCAGTGACAAAGGACTGGGTGCAGTCCTCTCCCAGAGGGCTCCAAATGGCGCCGGGACCACAGTGGGGTTCGCTTCGCGCTCCCTCACCCCCAGCGAAGAAAAATACAGCGTGATCGAGAAGGAAATGCTAGCAGTCATCTGGGCGATGGAAAAATTCCGACAGTACCTGTGGGGAACACGGTTCACGCTCCGCACCGACCACAAGCCCCTGATCAAAGTCCTCACATCCAGCGGCAATGTGACAGCCACTCCTCGCATTGCCAAAATGACATTGCGTCTGCTGGACTTTGTCTACGACGTGGAGTACATCCCGGGGCCACAGAACAGAGTGGCGGATTTCCTGAGCAGGGTAGCAGCCATGGAAGACCCCGTCACATCGTCGGATTGGGACGACTACAGCGTCGCCTTCATGACGGATCATGAACACTCCACCAGCCTCCAGGACTGGGCAGAAGCCTACACGCAGGACACGGAACTCTCCAACGTCAAGCTGTACATCACGCAAGGCTGGCCGGAGAAGAAGCACACCGAAAGCAACCTCAGGAAGTTTTGGGAAGTCCGTGAGGAACTCTCTCTTGGTGAGGACCCCATATTTCTGCTGCGGGGCAACAAAGTGGTGCCCCCGAAGGCCCTATATGACCGCATCCTCCACATCAACCACGAAGGCCACCTGGGCATCGTCAAAGCCAAAAGACGGATGAAACTGCTGTACTGGTGGCCTGCCATGGACATCCAGGTGGAAAGGTTCGTGAGAGACTGTGACCATTGCGTCAGGCGGACAAAACCCTTGTCACCCTGGGACCCCCCCATGGGTGAGTTCTCCACTCCCACCAACCCATGGGAGGACTTGTCTATCGATATCGTAGGTCCTGTCCTAGACACCTGGGGTACACCCAAACACCTCATCGTCGTTGTGGACCGCTACTCCAAGTGGCCGGAAGTCGAAATCAGCGAATCAGTGGATTCCGACGTTATCATCGCCTTCCTCCCCACCATCTTCTTGAGGGAGGGAATCCCTAAGTCCATCACCAGCGACAACGGACCACAGTTCACATCAGCCAAGTAGACAGCTTTCACCAACCGCAATGGAATCCAGACGAAGCGCACGCCAGTTTACCACCCAGCGGGCAACGGCCAAGTGGAACGCTTTAACAGGGTGATCATGGGCTCGATCCAAGCAGCCATCAGCGCCGGCAAGAACTGGGAGTCCGAAGTCAAAAGCACGGTATGGGCCTACCGCATCACACCCACCCTCACAGGATACAGCCCGTTTAAGATCCTCAGGGGCAGAGAACCCTTCACCAGAGACAACACAGCCTGGATGACCATGAGACACCAGAGCAAATGGTCCCCGGCCATTGTCCGCAGCAACATGGAGAAGGCTCAAAGCATTTACAAGGCACACTACGACAAGAGGAACAGTGTGCGGGAAGCTGCACTGGCGGAGGGCGATTGGGTCCGAGTCAAAAAGGGCCAACCAGGACTCAAAGGAGACAGCAAGTTCAGTGAGCCCCTGCGGGTTGTCGAAGCTTACACCCGCTCTGCCTTGTTGAGCGACGGCAAGGTTTGGTCACAGTCCAGAATGGCCAAGTGCAACAAGATCTTGCGGTGGGGCTTGAACAACAGTGATCTTGACGAAAACCCCGGCGTTGCGGAAGCGGCAGCTACAGCTACAGGCCCCACGGAGGCGGCCAGAACCGCAACTGGTGCGGAGGGACAGTCACCCAGACAACCGACGCGGTGTCCGCCAAGCCAGGACGCAGACGAAGGGGGCAATCCGAGCGAGACACCCAACGGCTTCCGGAGAAACCAGGAGGAGGGCACTAGTCCAGATGGATCCCAAGGAAGAAAAGAACAAGAGACCGGAACGCACACCCGCAAGGGCCGTGCGGTGAAGCTACCGAAACACCTCAGTGACTACCAGTTGTGAATATCTCTCTCTCTCTCTCTCTCTCTCCTTCTCTTCTTCTCTCTCTTTCCTTCTCCCACACCTGTGGGCCACAGTTACTGTTGTCTGCCATTGTTAAGGGGGAAGATGTGTAGTGTCGCGGTCTAGCCTCCGCGTCACGTGACCCGCCGCAAGGCATGGTGGGAGGACGTGACGCGGAGCACTGTCGGACTGCGGCGCGGCAACACGGACACCGGCTTCCCCATATACCGAATAATCCTAGAGTACAATAAAGAGTGTACCCTAACCACCTTGTCTCTGTCCTTCTTCCCGGGAGGGCAGAACCTCCGATATCCCACAAGGTCTTATCAGAATTAAGTCTGAAAATGCGAGGGTGGACCTTGGTGTCTGGTTAGCCTCTGGGGTTTGCTACTAAGCAGCCAGCGATGTATGCACCTAAGGTGCATGATCTCCCACGATTTATTCACATTTATGAAACTGGATTTACTGCCCTCTTTGACTCTGAGCACTGGACAAGCGCTAACCAATTCCCAGTGCATGGGCTCTGACCCCTTCAAATGTTGAAATACCTGCTAACCCTGCTAGCATATTTACATTTTAATCCAGGCCACAGTAATATGGTTCTGGAAATGCATAGATGAAATAAAGGCTAAACTTTAACAATGGGATGCAGTACCACCTACATGAGAGATTTTCAAATCATGACTCCAGGAGAACTTTTACAGCTCTGACTTGCTGTGAGAAAAGCAGCTGAGAGCGTGCATCAAAGCAAGGTGTTTTTGACATTGTAAAAAGCCTTCTTTTGACATTAACTAGACACCAATAAGTCATATCTTAAGCCAGCAAGGTCTGGCTGCATAATTGGTATGTTCCTGCAGTGACAGGGAACAAAAGCTTTATTTAGGCTATGGTAGTTATTTCCCATAGGAAAAGCCCATTAGTAAACATAAATCATAATTTCCATAAATCAGGTCAGATATACAAATCATGCCTGAAAGCCTGGATAGAATTAATTCAATTCCAGGATCTCATTCCTCCAATGACAGTTATAATCTCTTGAGTAGTTGTGAAAGACATTTCCTGACAGAGAACAAAGTTTGCCTGCTGGCTGCAAATGAAAGAGGAGTTAATTGCAAGCCATACATTGCTAGATACATTGGAATATGATAGTGCAGAGTGGACAGGAGCAGCAAAAGGCCATTACAAAGATCGGGCTGGGGTCTTGACTTTCATCAAATTAATAGTAAAGTGTGAAGTACGCCTGTGATGGTGGTTGTTTCCAACCCAGCCCCTCTAGCCTCTCAACAGAATGGTAACAGGCCTCAGAACCAGCCAGGCTTGGTTTTCAAGGGGCGTCCCCTCATTTCAGTAAGAAGGCTCCTTATAGTAGAGCAGCAGGTAGGGCTGCACAAAAAGTGCGGTTTATCTATGAGAATTTTACATCTCAGACTTTAGCATCTCAGAATTCAACTGGACCTGGAGGAAGAACAGAAGGGGAATTACCTGTTGCTATGTCTGTGTCAGGATTTCCATCCAATATCAAGTAGGGACTCTGAGGCATTCGCTCACGTTAATATCTTTCAAAACAGTTGATAAGCAGCCACACTATTGCTATGTCAACCCCAGCCATAATTAGAAAAACATCCGATTCAGACAAAGAAAGAGCAGGATACTATGGAAGACTTGGCGATGGCATTCGGGAAACCCTAAAACTCTATCTAATTTCATCTTAGATGGCTGCAGGTGCGATTCTCTTTTTCTCCTCGTCTGTCCGCCCAGCGCCTTGACACCCTCGGGTATAAGCGCACTCTATAAATATTATCCTATCATATCTATGTATATTCATGGTTGAATTGGCCCTTCACTCAGATCTGTCCACTCATCAATATGCTTCCACACCTTTCTTATTTCTTGGCTTTTTCATTCCCTTTAAAAAAACAGCATTCAATACACAGTATTGACACTATGAACATTTTGCCATGCCGTTTGGTTTATGCAATATCCCCCCAGCTTCCAGCGCTTTGCGAGTGACATTTTTCGAGGCTTTTTAGATAACTTCAAGATAGTGAACATGACTATAAAATGCTAACACAACTACTAAGATACTAACTATATGATAAAGTGGAGAAATGTATGTTTAAGGTGTGAGAGGTCACTTCCCTAGAATTCCGGGTATGTCTGCCTGTATACCAGCTAGCTCACAGTGCCCCTAGAAGCCCCTCTTCCAAGGAGAGAATAGTTCTTGGCAACTATCGAACATGACAACTCTGTCCCATCAGGGATCGTGGAAACAGTTCAGTACTTTTCGCTCAGTCACTCTTGCTCACTTTGTCTCAGAGAGATACACAGAATAAACGGTGGGGATGTTTTCAATAAGAATTTATTGAACCAGCGTCATTCTAGTGCAGGAACCACAGCGTCTCGCGTCAGTGTGTCAGCATGGAAGTCCTTTTTCTCCTCTGCCTTCCTCAGCAAAGATATGGTGTTTATATACCCAAAGTAGTACCCTCAGGGGTTCTACCTTGCTGTGTCATGTCAGACTGACAGAAGGATTGACCCTTATACATAGTTATTATGCAGGAGATGGTGGTCCTGCTGAGTTTCCAAGAATCGTCATGCATAATGAATGAGGCTCGTTTTCAGGGAAAACACCACGTCCTGTAAGCAGTACCGTAACTAGGTAAAAGGTCAGTTCCAAGAACCGTTATGTAGTGTAATGGTAGGGGAGAATATAGGTGAAAGGTTAGGTTGGTACCTGAGCCTATATTGGGGTACCTATATGGAACATAACAAGATAACAAAAGCATAGATATGACCTAAGGTCCAGGACCAAAGAAACAATTACAAGCAGGAGGCTACAGCACCAGGAGGAGGACCCAGCTCTGAAGCACCATCATCAGCAATGGAACAAGAATAAGAATCTACTTTCAATCTAGAGGCAATATCAGGAGTTGCTTCAACAGCAGCATCAGCACCCAGACAGAAACCCTAGATATAGTAAATGCCAGTGTTTGTTGAATTTAAATTTATTTGTACAAAATACGTTTTCTAATTCAAACAAAGGTAACATTTTAAATGGAAATTGTACTGAAATTCCAGGTTGGGTATTAGACATAGCACACACAATGCATTATGGGATGTGCAGTCTTTGTAGGCTGAGTCTTGCTTTTATTCCCACATTATTGAATAATTTAGTAATATATCATTAAAACATTGTTTATATGTTGCAAATATCTATAGTTTTAATAACAGACGCATTTTATACAATATTATATTTTTAGTAATATATATAATGTTAATTATAGAGAAGACATTTTTAATTGATCAATATAATGTCAAGTACCATACAAAGTGTACCATAAAGGCGCTACATAACCAGAGAACCCTGGCACAGGCTGAGGAAACCCATCAGAACAGCAAGGCTTTGCTACAGCTGACACACTAGCAAGTGAAGCACTCAAACCACAAGAGGAGAACACATTATGTGAGAAATGGAATCCATCCTGACAATAGCCACAAAACCTTTTATTTGCAATACCATTGTCAGACCTACTGTAAACAGTCAGTCAACAACACAAAAAGTACAAAGAAGATTTTCGCCAGTTCACCAAAAAGCTGTGTCCCTGAAGAACCTTCAAGGCCCTCCGGACCTGAGCGAGCAAAAGAGACTCCTCGGCAGCATGCAGTAAGAGGTCGTCCAAATAAGGATGAATGAATAGCCCTTCTGAATGAAGGAGAGCCATGAGGGGCGCCAGGACCTTCGTGAAGGCCATGGGTGAGGACTTGAGGCTGAAGGGAAGAACGCAAAATTGAAAATGGGCATCCCCCACAGCGAACCTCAGGAAACACTGAGAAGAAGTGGCGACAGGGACGTGGAGATAGGCGTCCTCGAGATCCACAGAGGCCAAAAACTAGCCTGGCCGAACCAGCGGAATGATCGCCGGAAGGGTCAACAAACGGAAGTGAACCGTCCGAACCCAGGAGTTGACCCACTTGAGATCCAAAACAGGCCGAAAACCGCTGGTCACCTTCTGCAACAGGAACAGAATGGAGTAGGCCCCGGTACCGATGTCCTCGACAGGAACCCAGCAGATGGCTTTCTTGGCAAGCAAACTGTACACCCCGTTCAGCAGAGCCACCCTGCATGGACCGGAGACAGGCACTGGAGTCAGCCAAACCCCAGTATCCGGCGGAACCTGCCAAAAGTCGATCACGTAACCATGAGCCACAGTGCTCAGGACCCAGCCATCCGAAACGTCCTGCTGCCACTGAGTAAGAAAATGCTGCAGTCAACCTCCAACTGGCAGTGAATTGCCCAGACAGTAGTTGTCAGGGACCCTTTTTGGCAGAGCCCTTAGGTGTGAAGGCAGCTTGCTTGGGAGAAAATCGGGGCTGAAAACGCCTCCGCCGGAAAGACTGACGAGACTCACGCTTCGGGGAAGACCGAGGGGCCCTAGTCCAAGGTTTACCAGATGGAGCCGAACCCCCCTTATAGGGCAAAGCATGCTTCCACTCCTTGAAAGCCTTAGAAATCATTGCCGGCAATTGGTCCCCAAACAGAGCCTGGCCATCAAAGGGCAACTTCAGCAAAGCTGCCTTCTCCCCAGGATCAGCCTTCCAGTTCCGGAGCTAAAGGGAACGACGCACCGCCACCAAGGCCCTAGTGGACATAGCAGACAACTTAATGACATCAGATGAAATGTCAGCCAACAGCTTAGCCTGCTGTTCCATCACAGCCAGAAGGTCAGAGCACTCAGAGCCCTCCTGAACAGCCGCCGCCAACGTCTCGAAATCCTGCACCAAAGACTGTGCAGAATAAGCAGAGAAAAGGCTAGCCCTCAGTGCCAAATTCCCAGCAGCAAAAGACCTCTTAAGGCCAGAGTCCACCTTCATATCAGTTGCATCAGCCAGGGTACAATCCTCTGGCTGAATAACCCTCTTGCCAATCAGCATAGCCAGGATAGAGTCCAATTTCACATTGTGAGGCAAGGGGTCCTCCCCCTCCAATAGGTAAAGTTTGTGGAGGAAACGAGGGACTTGCAACTTGTCCACCTCACTCCATTCCCTGAGCTACATCTCTTTCACAGGGCCCTGAAAGGGCATTCCCAACCGGGAGGGTGTAGTATATTGAGGAAAAAGATTCCCACTGGCCTCTCCCTGTTGGAACGGAGGGAACCCCAAATTGTCCCGAACATGATCCAGAACGTCCCACATCTCCTCCCTGGAGACATACTTGCCGCCAGAGGAGGTAGAGGGACCCTCACCATCCTACGGGGATAAATCGCCCACTGGATCCAAAGCACGAGGACGAGAAGGACCAGCAGGCACTGGACGAGCCTGCAGAGCTCTAGTCACAGCAGCCTCAATCATGCCCTGCACCTCCTCCTTGGACATGAGAGGCACAGGCACGTCACCCCTGGAAAGGCACTCCTAGGGCGCTTAGGGTGGAACGGGAGAACCATCAGGAGAGGAAGAGAAGGAAGAAGGCACCAGGTTGTTCTGCTTAAACACCCTCTTGCGACCCATGTTCGCAGCCGAATGGAGAAGCAACCCTCCAGCACCCCCCTATAAGGAGGAAACCAAACCAGCCTGACAACCAATAAAAAAGACAGACCAGAAAACAACACCAAACTGGAAAAAAACACCAAAAGTCACGAAGAAATAAAAGACTGGGCACAAACCCGTCCTACCAGGTCTTCACAACGTGTGC
This sequence comes from Calotriton arnoldi, assembly GCA_963921515.1. Lineage (NCBI taxonomy): Eukaryota > Metazoa > Chordata > Amphibia > Caudata > Salamandridae > Calotriton > Calotriton arnoldi. The sequence goes on from CAWUFW010002212.1 coordinate 1,773,397, forward strand.
AGTCCCGGGAGCAGAGGCTGCCTCGCAAACCCGGCCCGGAAACACAGCCCCAGCCATAGGAGGACCGCCGAACACCGTTGCGGCTTTCTGAGCAACCGCTCCACCCCCAAATCACGAGGGAACGAGGAGAGGAAGCATCGCCGGGAGAACGCTGCCGAGGGCACCGCCGTCGCAGAGAACCAGACCGAAGACTCCCTGGCACCGCCACAAGGAGGAACTGATAAGGTAAGTCTCACTAGGGAGACAGAAAAAAACAGGTGGAGGTGGGGGCGAGCAGAGATTTTATGGGCTGGGGGGAGGTCTGGGGGAGGCGGGCCTCAATTGTGCTAAAGGAAGGCGAGGGAGGGACGGGAGGTAATGATACATTTCGTTAGTTGGTTTGAAATATGTAGCTGCCTAAATGCTAAGGGAGCACTTTAAAGCACAGCGCACCACTTTCTGTGGGGTCTGGAAAGCTGGAAATGTAGGACTATGTAGCCCACACTCTTCTGAAAAATTATTTCTGTGTTTCCTTTTTTTCTCTTTTCTTTCATTTTCTTTCTTTTCTGCTTCTTTGTTTTCTTCTTTCGCTACTTTGTTTGTTTCCCCCCTCTTCCTCTGTTCTTCTTTAGATGTTTCGTTAGTTCCTTCTTATTTCTTCTGCTTCCTTTCGCTCTTCTATCTCCATTTTGTGTTCTTGTTTATCTCCACTTTCTCTTCCTTTCTCTCTTCTCTTCTCAACTTCTCTTCTTTGTCTCCTATCTTTTTTTCTTTCTGTCTGTCTTTTCACTTTCTTGTCTTTCTTCCACTTTTTTTCTTTACTCTTTTCTTTTACTTATCTCCCTTATCTCCCTTTCCTCTCTTTTTTCCTTGATACTTTCTTTCTTCACCTTCTCTTTCATTCCCAGATTCTTTCTCTCCTTACCTTTTTTCTGTTTTTCTCTTATTTCACTTTGTTTTCTTCTTATTCTACCTTTTTATCTCTCACTGCTTTTCGACTTGTACTCTACTTGATCTCATTTTCTCGTTCCTTTATTTTCTTTCCAACATGCTCTTTCCTTGCTTCAGTCTTGTTTTTCTACCTGTTTTTTTCTTTATTTCTTTCTCTCCTTTCACTGCTCCCTCTGTTTATTTATTTGATAGATTTTTCCATTTCTACTTTATGTCTTTTTTTCTCCTTTGTTTAGTTTCTGTTTTGTCTTCTTCCTTTTCTTTTCTTTTTCTCTTTTTTATCCTTGTTCTTTCTTTGTTTTTCTGCCTTCTCTCAGGTCTTTTTTTTCTCATTCTCTCCATTTGGTTCTGTTTCTCTAGTCTTCTTTCTTCCTCTCAGGTTTTTCTCTTTCATTCTCTCTTCTCTATCCTTACCTCTTTCATGTTCTCCCCACCTTTCCCTCTACATTAATGTATCTTCCATTCACGCCCCTTTCTTGCTGCTTCTCTCTTTTGTTATCCTTTTCCCTTTCTTTCTCTCTTTCTCTGGCTTTCTCTGCCTCATCCTTTTTCCTCTCTTTCTTCCTCTTCTTACTTTCTTTCTCTCATTTTCTCTTGTTTCCTTCCTCTCATCATTTGTCCTCCTCAAATTTCCTCTTGCTTCTCAGTCTACTTTCTTTTTATTTCTTCCTCTCATTCCCTTTTCTTCCTGTCCTTTATTTCTCTTCATTACTTTATTTCTTTCTCTCTTGCTTTCTTTCTTCCTTTTCATTTAAGAGAATCTATCTTCTTAAACCAACCACTTCATACATTAATTTGTGTGTCATTATTGTATGGCTGTTGCATAGTGTACCGGACAGGTCACTGCCGAGATGTGTTAGCCTGTAGATTGCCATATAGTAGGTGGTAACTCAGCATGCTTTTCTGTGACCAGAAATAGCTCTCAGTACAAAAATGGTTGGAGACCCCTGGGTTAGCTGCTTGCTAAACCTTTGTCCATCAGGCCCCTAAATTCCTTTCTATTTCAGGGTGGTATCTAAAGTGTAGAACCAGACGCATAGGATCCTTCTAAATCTCAAAGTTAGCATGGAACGTATTGGTCAGATTATTACTGCAGAGAGATTGTACATATCTCCGAGGTTAAACATGCTACTTCCCAAATATGGAGGTCCTCCACTTGCACCACGACGGGACATCTGAATAAGAATCAGAGTCCACTGTAGATTCTTGTGTCCATAGTGGGCAGTTGCAATATCTAGTTGCCTGGAAAGGGTATGATGTTTTTGAAGGATCTTGGGATTTGTGCATGCACCCCATTTTGTCTGTCAGTTCCACAAATGTGTCCCTACAGGTTTTCCCAAGGATGGCTCTTCGGAGGGGAGGGGTACTGTCAGGATTTCCATCCAAGAGCAATTAGTGAATGGGACAAAGAGATGAGACCCATGTTAAGACCTGTTAGCACCCTTCATAAGCAGTCATACTTTCAGTCATCACTCCCTGTGGTATTCATAGATTCACCCAACTCAGACAAGAAATGGACAGGAAACTATGGAAGGCTGGGCAATGGCATTTAGGAAAGACAGACTACTGACTATCGTGTAGGAGGACACTTCCGAGTTCAGGAATCCTTTTTTGAGCTAATAGTAGTAGAGGCCTTACTTCCCCACGCAGCACAAGTCTCCTTGCCTGGCAACAATTTGAGTGTTGTATTGGCAGTCGACTCCACTTAGTTTTGTAACCTCAACTTTGCGCACCCACATCTTTCTTGTTTTTCCCTTTTCAGTTCCTCCATCCTCCTCCAAGGTTAGTCCTTGTCCAAGAACCTATTGGCTCTGACTGTTTATTTGAATGTTGTTTGTTTTACAATTGTCCTGCTTCTGTTTGAGGGGGTTGGGAGGAGGGGGAGTGTTCTCTCCTGGTGGGGATATGTCTTCATTTGCCAAACTCTTAATTTGTATTTAATGCCTGTTAATTCCGGATAGTCCGGACAATGTACTACTACAACAAGTGCTCCAGTGTTTTCCCTGGCTCTTTCCTTTTCCAGTTTTCCTCTTATTTCTCTTGTGCAGTATTCGAGCCTCAAGGGAGACTCAGGGATGGTACATTGGTGCCCTAGTTCTGGAAGGTGGGAGAAGCTTCTAAACAGTGTCTTCGAAGTGCATGAAATTCTCTACCTCCCCGGCCCTGGCTCCGAGCTGGCTGACGGGACATTGCAGGGTTGTTAGGCCCTTTGTTTGGAGACAGGATACAGCCTATTCAGGGGCAAGCGAGGCTAGGCCCAGCTCCTCCCTCCCATCCTGCGAGTGATGGTCCATCCAGTCACACCTAAGCTCCCATTGTGTGTGGCTGTCTAGGAGGAATACACAAAGCCAGTCGTGTGACCAGAGATAGGCTGCAGGCACCAAAAGGTTAAGGCAAGAAAATGACAACTTTCCAAAAGTGGTATTTTCAGAATTCTAATTTAAATTATAAGTTAGGATTTTTAATTAGGATTCCAGAGACACCAAACATGAACTGGTTATCTCTTCCCATTTTGAAATTACACTTCTAAAATGTAATAAGGCAACTCCATTGTTATCTAATGAGAGAGATAGGCCTTGCAGCAGTGAAAAACAAATTTAAGAGTTTTTCACTATGGGGGCGTGGCCTGGCACCAGCCAAGATGGCCACAAATTACCTAAACTCCATGGCGGCTGCCAACATAACTCCACCATCCGTACCGTTCTCTACAATCCTGGGGCAATCTGAGGCCCACTGAGTGAACTGAGGCGCCAGGTGTTCCCCGACTGCTGTTGGTGTCCCTGAGGGTGGCCCGGGACCGCTCGCGGCCTGTGTGGGCTGAAGACCGTGTGGCAGAGGCCCAAGTGCAGGCTGAGCCTGGGGGTTGGCTGTGGCTGAAATTGCACACCTACCCCTGCCTGGACCTCCATGACGACGGGAATCCTGCCTTTGCTGGTGCCTGGGAGCACTGCTGGTGCCATGAGAAAGCTCTGTTCTGCCCCGACAGGGGTGACACTCGCTGCCCGTGATTGGGCCGGGGCCTGCTGAGGCATCCAGCCGGGTGAGCGGCAGCGAGGTTCATGCTGTGCGTACCCGACTTGAGAGCTTGGGCTGTAGGAGACAAGGTGAAGATTCGTAGGGGGGAAGGATCTGGTTTCCTTCACTCCTCTATGTACTTCTCAATTGTTACCACATTCGCAGCCTGGACTGTTGCGGCGGAGAGAGGCCTATAAGTGGCGGGGCCTAATCCGGTGTTGGACTCCCCTGCTGGGAGCTGTCGGAAGGGGGGAGAGTGGCACATGGAACAGTGAGGGTCACCGGAAGGCTGCTGGATGCTGGTTGGAGTGTGGGGGCCCCTTTGGCTACAGTAAGTGGACTGAGGTGGGGCAGAGGATCAGCGAGCACCTGGGACAGGCCTAGCATTTAGTGCAACCCTCCATCTTACGGCTGCACCGGGGGGCCCTTCAGAGACCCATACATAGGGTTGCAAGCGACTCAGTGACCCCCAGATGGGCTATGACATGGTCAGCTTTCTCTCCCCTCCCCTGGCCCCTTGGATGGTTTGCAGGGCTTTGGCTCCTGAATACATTGCCAGTTTTGGGGCACGCTGGATCCTTGGAGGAGGGGGGCCCCTGGATTGTCACTCACCCAGCTGTACCGGTTCTGTGGTTGAGAGCAACATGAGAAGGAGGCTCGGCCCTTCGCCTGACTGGGGATTCTGCCCCGCCCACCGAAGGGCACGTTATGGTGAAGCCCAAGGGGCCCATGATACCCCAGGCCAATAAAATAGACAACTATGTGGTACAGAAGGCATCCGCTGCCGCGGCCTAAGGTGGGTCAGAGCCAAAGGTGGCTGGGGAGCCCTCCTTGGGGGCCATTATGGTGGCAATTCAGGACTTGAAGGGCAAACTGGCGCCGAAGCTGGATGCTGTGACAGTCTATGTCAATCTCCTGCGGGCTGACCTCAAGAACATTTGTGAAAAGGTGACAACTTCGGAATCGCAGATTAATTTGCTTCAATCCACCACAAAGAGACTTGAGTCAATACAGTTTCTCGCGCGCACAACAAACCATTGCTATGATGGCGAAGCTTGAGGATCAGGAAGGTAGAGCAAGGAGAAAAAACATCAGGGTGGTGGGGGTACCGTAAGGGGCGAGGGCCCAAGTGTGCATCTTTTCCTAGAGGACCTTATTGTCAACACACTTCACTCCAAACACCTGTCTAAATTCTTCTCCATTGAGAGAGCCCATAGGGCGATACCTCTGCTCAAACCGGGTGCCCTCCCCCAACAGGCAATGTAGATTTTCCACAGCCTCGGTGGGCTGAAAATCTGGATTTTATTAAGGACACGGAGGCTAATATTATGCAATAAATCCTTTATTGCCACCACTCAGCAGCAAGAAAAAAGATTCTTAGAATAGAGAATACAGAACCTTCAAGAACATTCTAATAACAACAAAACTCCTCCTCATCATCTCCTCTTCTTACATTGCCTGCTAAAAGAGAAAAACTTCAAACAAATTAACACTTCCAGTCTTCAGTCACTAAATACTCCAAACAAAAGAAATCTTCTTGTTCCGCGAAACGTAGAGATGAGATATGTTCGAATCCAACAACTCCCAATCTGCTTAACTTTGACCTGCATAAATAACAAAGCAAAAAACAACTTCAGGGATGGGAAAAACATGGGAGGGATAATATTAGCCTCCGTGTCCTTAATAAAATCCAGATTTTCAGCCCACCGAGGCTGTGGAAAATCTACATTTTATGGCACGACACGGAGGCCAACATTATGCAAGTTCAAAGCATATTAACCAGACATTTAGCTGCACTGTCAATGGGTTTAAAATAAAATCGTCTAAAAACAGAATCTGTTGACCAATCAGCACATCTTAAAATATCCTGAAGACTACCTCCCAATATACATGCTTTTGATGCAGCTGCACCCCTCACTGAATGTGCACCAAACACACTTATATCTATACCTGCTTTTCCCATTAAACTTTTCACCCATCTAGCTAAAGTGGGTGAAGAAACCACTTTATAAGGGTACCTGAAAGAAATGAGTAATTGATCCACCCCAACAGGTCTTAAAGGCCTCGTTCTACATTCATATTCTTTCACACAACGCACCACACAAAGCTTTTCCTTTTCAAACAGGTACGGATAAAAAACAGAAGATGAATTAGTTTTAGTTCTCTGTTTAATGTAAAAACAAATACCCTCAGGAGTAAAACACCTGCATGTAATTTCCAAAGCACGCACATCAGAAACTCTTCTGAATGAAAGAAGGCACAACAACATCGTAAGTTTAAAAGATAAATCCTTTAGATCTAAATGCATATTGTCATCCCATGACTCGAGAAAGCGTAAAACAAGAGACACATCCCAAAGAGAAGTATATCTTGGACCAGGGGGTTTAGCCAACCTTATGCTTCTTAACAACCTCTTAACCATAATGTCCTGACCGACAGTAATACCATTCACCAAAACATGACCCGCCGAAATAGCAGATCTATGTAAATTCACTGACCTATAAGCCAAACCCCTATTATACAAATCAGTTAAAAAATTCAAAACATGAACTACATCTGCTGAAACGGGATCCATATTCCTTTCCACACACCAACCATTCCACTTATTCCAGGCTGACTTATATACCTTCCTAGTTCCATGTGCACATGATTCTTCAATGAGTTTCGAAGCCTCAGATGAAAGTCCAGGCTTACTCCAGACTCTCCTGAAAGTCTCCAAGCCACAAGCTGAAGTTGACCTGATTCTACCAGACTGTGAGCCTCCCCCAGAGGACCTCGCAAGATTCCTTGAAACATTGGCAGAAGTATTGGCAAATCCACACTCATCTCCAACAACATAGGGTACCAAGCTTGTGAACTCCAAAACGGTGTGATCACCACCACCGTTTCCTTCCATTTCCGAATCATCCCTGTAACTCTGCTGATCATTGAAAAAGGAGGGAAAGCATAAGGCCGAAGACCTCTCCAATCCTGCAGAAAAGCATCTATCCCCAGAGCCTCCGGATCCGGATGCCAACTGAAAAACCTCTCTAGTTGAGTGTTTATTCTGTTCGCAAAAAGGTCTATCTGAAAAGGTCCCCAAAAGAGATTCAATTTCGCAAAAACCAATCTGTCTAAGGTCCAATCGCTGGAATCGTAAAAACTCCTCGAATACCAATCTGCTACTCAATTGGAATTTCCTGGGATATGTTCTGCTTGAACATAAATGTTTCTCTCCAAACAATACTCCCAAAAGATCCTCGCTAAATCTGCTAGACCTTTCGAACGTGGACCTCCCATCCTGTTGACATACCTCTCAGCAGAAACATTGTCCATCCTTAATATAACCGAGCATCTTGCAGTCTGTTCCCCAAAACATTTTATTGCAAAAGAGCCAGCTAACAATTCCAAACAATTTATATGCAGCTTCCTTTCCTGACTTGTCCAACGACCGCCAGTACTTAGCAATCCGCATCTTGCACCCCAACCTTCCAAACTTGCATCTGACTCCACAACCAGATCCGCATTCTCTCCAAAAATCGCTCGCCCATTCCAAGTTTCCATATTCCTCAGCCACCAAATTAATTCCTGTCTTGCCTCCTGTGAAAGACAAACATTCTCTGAATATTTCAAACCATTCCTCAAATGCAAAGCCTTCAACCTCTGTAATGCCCTGTAATGTAAAGGACCTGGGAAAATTGCCTGAATTGTAGAAGATAAAAGTCCAATGATACGCCCTAACATTCTTAAAGAGATACAGTTTATTTTCAGAACATTTTTCAACTCCTTTCGAATTCTCTTTAATTTCTCCTTTGGAAGTTTCAGAACCGCTTCCACCGTTTCCACTACAAAACCCAAAAAATGTGTTTGTTGACTTGGTACACATTGAGATTTCTTTCTGTTCACCACAAAACCCAGCGACTCTAGCAATTCTACTGCTAACTGTGTATGAGAAAGAAGAGTGTTCTTGTCCTGATCCATAATCAAGATATCGTCCAAATAGATTATTAGACGAACACCTCTCTCCCTCAGAAAAGCCGCCACCGGTCGTAACACCTTCGTGAAACACCACGGAACTGACGACAGGCCGAATGGTAGGCAAACAAACTTCCACATTTGGCCTTTCCACACAAACCTCAAAAATCTCTGATGTTCTTTCCAAATTGGTATTGTAAGATAAGCATCCTTCAAATCCAATCTGGTCATCCAGTCTCCTTTCAACAACACATCTTTCAACAGATGTATCCCCTCCATTTTGAAATGGTGATAAACCACCCAATCGTTCAACTGTCGCAAATTTATTACTGGACGCATACCCCCTTTGTCCCTTTTCTCCACTAAAAAGATGTTGCTGATAAAACCTTCCATAAAATCTCTCTCTCTTTCTATTGCTCCTTTCTTTAACAAATCTTGAACCTCTAAGTCTATCATCTTTACCTGTTCCTTTTGAAAAAGTATCCTTTTTGGAACAACCCTCTGAATTGGGTTTCCGATAAACTCTATCTTGAAACCCTGAACAGTTTCCAAAACCCAAGGGTCCCTTGTTATCGACCACCAAACTTGAAAAAATTGGGCAAGTCTGCTGCCCAATTTTAAGTGGATAGCAGAAGGGTCTAGACTTACCAGTCGTGCCTCTGCCTTGTCTTTCACCTCTGTTGTATCTTCCTCTTGAACGTTGTCTCTGGGGGTAAAATCCGCCCCCGCGGAAATACTGTTGACCCTGGTAGCCTCTATTTCCAAAGCCACGCGAAAAGGAGCCTCTCGTGATGCCTTGGCCTCGGCCAGGGATCCGACTCCGCGTTCTCCCGGCCGACCCAAAAACACGATCACTGAAAACCTTTTTAATCTCTCTCTGAGACTTTTGTAGGCTGCTGAAAGCTCCTACGTACCTTGATAAATCCTTAATAAATTCGTCCCCAAAGAGAAGACCCTTAGCCGAAGGTCCTTCCTCTTTTGTAGCGAGGTCTACCAACTTTGGGTCTATTTTTAGTAATATACTCTTTCTCCGTTCAATGGAGAGGGCTGTATTTGCATTGCCTAATAAGCAGACCACCCTTTGAATCCACTCACGTAGCTCCTCCACATCAACACTATGCTTTCCGACATATGCCTCCTCTGCCATGTCAAATATTTTTGAAACAGGCCCAACAACATCCAATAATCTGTCCTGGCATGATTTCAGCCCTCGATCTATTCCTTTCCTAGGGTCACGACCCCCTTTAGCAATAAATGCAACCATTTTAGAGTCAAGTTCCGGTGTAATCAACACCTTATTATCAACAGTTGGTCGAGGGCACTCGGATCTGAGCCTTACACGCACCTCCTTAGGAATCTCCCTTCTGATCCAGTATTGTAAATACTCTGCCACATTATCAGATGGAGACCACTCCGGTGAAAATGGGTGTTTTATAAGTAAAGGATCAAACATATTGTCGCCCAATGGGTCTTTAATATTCATAGTCTCTGACCCTGACGTCTCATCCTTTTTTGAACCCTTTTTCAATACTTCCTCCTCAGTATCAAAATCAGAACTACAACTTAATTCTACCTCTGCACTCCCAGAGGAGTCCTCACATACCACATATTTATGTCTGCGCATCCTTTTACTCGCATCATCACCTGGGCCTCTTACTTGCCCATCTTTAATGCCCGAGGCATCCTCAACTTGCCTGTCTGAACAGCAAACATGTTCTACCATAGTAGATTTCTTCTTCTTCCCCAGTTGAACACTGGAAGAAATATGTTTTCTTTTGCGTGATGCTTTTTATTACTACCATGCGCATTTTCATTTTCAGGAGCGGACCAAAACCTTTCCTCCTCTTGTCTACTAGATTTAGAAACAGCCAGTAGTTCTAGTTTCCTTTCCATTCTCAAAGAAACCTCTGTAGTAATTTTTTCAATTGCTTTATTTAATTTCTGCTCTAGAGAACCCTCTCCTTGCTCCATTATAACCACTTAATTTAACACCACACTTAAAATAACTTACTTTAAATATCTAGTTTTATTTTTCAAATTAATTATTTTTCTCCACAAACCTAACTTCTCTAATTAAAAAACTAAATTTCCTTTCTCCAAGCTTCAAACCACAAAAATTCCTTCCACAAATCATATTTTTATATCAATACCAATCCGATCGCGCTAACATCACCTCAAACTCTCTCCTCTCCTCACGAAACTGACTAAAATATCCGATTCTGTCAGAAATGCGCCGTTGCTATGCAACCCTGCGTGTACGGCAACACCAATCTGCCAAAAAAATACTGAAACTGAACTTGAACGTACACGCGTAATCACGCGTTCGCATACGTTCGAAACAGAGAGAACTTAGCTTGCGCCATGAGAAGGGCTCGAGACGATAACTAAGCTCGCATCAGAAGAATGGCTCGAGACGATAAAGAGCTCGTGAGTATTTCATGATTTAAACCGCTCGCGCAAGCATAGCGCGCGTTAACGGTTTTCCTTAAACTAAACAGTTCCCTTTTTTACAACTGAATAAACTCACGTTTACTCAATAAACAAACCCGCCTTTAACAAGGTCAATAAACCACATAAAAAACACGATCTGTATAACATTTTGTAATCGATTCGTACAATTCAAAAAACATTACCTGTGCTCCAAAATCATTATTTAAATTGAAATGTTCTATTCTTAAAGATAATAATTATTAAAATCAGATTTCTCAAAAATTATTATATTTCAAAATTTTAAATATATTTGAAAATTCTATTCTTATGCCTAAACGCTTAAACTTTACATGTCAATCATGCTAATATTATATTTTAATTATTATAAACTTCTCATACTCTTAAATTCTTTATAATATCATTTTTATAGAAAACAATCAGAAGTAGTAATACTTATCTCTTTGAGCAGCAGTAATAAAAGAAGGAAGAGGAGATGATGAGGAGGAGTTTTGTTGTTATTAGAATGTTCTTGAAGGTTCTGTATTCTCTATTCTAAGAACCTTTTTTCTTGCTGCTGAGTGGTGGCAATAAAGGATTTATTGCATAATGTTGGCATCCGTGTCGTGCCATAAAATCATCACCCGGATCTTCAACTACCGGGACAGAAACATGATTCTCCAGGCGGCACGCTCCCATGACAACTACATTTTGAAAACGCTATTATTCGCTTCTTCCTAGACTTCACCGTGCAGGTCCAACGGAAACGGTGCAGTTTTGAGAAGGAACTCAGGGCGCGAGATCTCAAGTACATGATGCTCTATCCTGCCAGACTGAGAGTCATTGCGAAGGGTAAGACATGGCATTTTGTGTTGCCTAAGGAGACCTGGGAGTGGCTGCAGGGCTGGCATACAGCTGGTCCACCGAATGGCCGGGGGACACAGAGTGTTCGGGGGAGTTGGACCATCAGACAAAGCCGCTGCTGATCTTCGTGAGGGGTGAGTTGAAGAAGTTGATCTGAACGACTCCTGAATAAGGTGCACAGGTTTCTTGCTATCTACTTACCTATGTGTGGACAATGTGGGTGGCTATAAGTGATTCTTTCTTGGGGTCGGGGGGGATTCGCCCACTGGGACTAGTAGCAATCAGGTATTACAATGGTCTCATGAAGGGCCATGTTTTCTCTGCCACAAATATTATGATAAGTGTAATATGGCCGTGCCTCAGGATACGGATTCAGTGTAATGTTTTTGAAGGGGTACAGTAATGCTGCCTTAAGTTAGATCTGTCAGTCACTCATGGTGGAGCAGGCAACTCCTTGTTTTTTTTTTTTGCATGACACAGTTTGGGCGACAGGCACTCTGCAGGTTGGGGTGGTGGACAGTTCAGAGCCTACATAGCAGGGTAGCAGGGTGGTGGGGTTTTCTTAGTTGGAGTTTGTTGTATTCTGTACATGAAGACACTGGTAGCCATGTTGTAAGTTTCTAAGTCTTCTTTATTAGTTCCAGGTCATGTGGTATCAATCAAGGTTCAGCCATGTAACAGCTCCTACATCTCCTACACCAGTCCCACCAGGAGCAGCCTCCCTGCTGCTCAGCCCATCTCCAACTGTCATCCACTCATCCACACAGGCACCCAGGCATTCCATTCATCACATTCACACCAACATTCCGTTGCCATCTCTCACTCTGGCTGAGCAGCTAGGAAGACCTAGGCTGATTACATATGAATGTAAAACTTAGGATATAACAGAGTTCAAATTGTTGTAATGAGTATGCTTTTTTTTGTTTTCAGTGTGCTCGGTTGCAGTATTGCCTTGGGGATACACATTGGTAAGATTCCTAAAGTTCAATGGGAATACTACAGCGCAAACCCTTAGAATTTGGACACAGAATATAAATGGCCTCTCTAGTAGAATTAAGTGCACTGTAGTGCTCCAATACATATGTAGGCACGCCCCTGACGTGATCCTTTTACAGGAGACTCACCTCAAAGGGAATCACTGCAAGGCCCTAGATAGGTTTGGATATACCTTGCTGGAACATGCCGGTTACTCCGCTTGTTCCAAGGGGGTTTGTATCTTATGCAGAGAATCCATACCCTTTATCCCCACTCAGATATGGGCTGACCCCCTGGGCAGGTATGTGGCAGTGACCGGGAGCTGGGAGGGGTTTACTCTGAGCATCTGCTCTCTTTGCATACCCCCAGACTTCATGCGCTGATGTTTGCCTTGTTGGGTCCTCTGCTCTTAGAGTTGCCGTCCGAGATGTTGATTTTTGAGACATGAACGACGGGAGGATACCAGGCCCATGCGAGACTTTGTGTTGGCTATGGGCCAGGCTGATATCTTGCATGAACATCATCCAGGGGCACAGCAATACACGCACCTGTACTCTAGCAAGTCTGGACTATCTCCTCACCCATGTAGGAGACTTTAGAGCCGCAATGCACAAAGCGCAGGGTATCTCAGATCATTTGCCGTTAGAGGCGCTGCCTGATGGCCCGGTTACTGACTATGTGCTACCCCTAGGGTTGAAAAGAAAGGGGCCGGTTGATTCGGCCTGTGTTTTATGGGAGGCATTTAAAGTGGTGTGAGACTCTGGAGCGCAAATATGCTCTACTGGAGACTCACCTGGTAAACAGGAAATCAGTCTCTCCCCCGCTACACCATCAATTGCATCTGAAGCAACACGAGTTGAGGGCACTGATGGAAGACAGTGTGCACGGCCATGCACTGGCAGCCCAGCATCATCTGTACGATGTTGGGGATAAAGCCAATAAGCAGCTTGCATGGCTAAAGAGGTGAGACCGGGGGCAGCACTGGGTCCTTGGGAACCTTGACTGCGAGGGGACACTACAAACGATGGGTGAGGCCACTGCTGAGACATTTGCTACCTTTTACAAGGCTCGCTATACCCCCTTGACCACTATGCCAGGTGAAGACTGCGCTGACTTCCTGAGAAACCTTGCCCTTCCGACGCTCACAGATGAGAACCGAACCACACTGGATCAGGACTTGACGGTGGAAGGAATAACCACGGCAAATTGAGCCATACAGTCAGGGAAAGCAACTGGGCTGAATGGCCTTCCAGTGGAATTATATAAATGCATGACTGATAAAATCGGGGAGTACCTCTTGAACATGTTTCAGGATGCAAAAAAGGAAGTGAATCTCTCGGGGGACCAAAGCACCGCCTTCGTGGTTGTCACTACTAAGAAGGGCAAACCAGCAACTGAGTGTGGGTCTGATAGACCCATCAAACTGCTCAACTTTGAGACTAAGGTCCTGGCGAAGGCCTTGGCACTCAGACTGTGGCAGGTAATCGCGACGGTGGTCCATCCGAATCAATCCGGCTTTATGCCGCATATGGGGATGCGTTTAAATCTCCAACGTCTATACGGAGTATTACACGTAATCAGGGCCTCCTTTACTGAACAAGCTGCCCTGCTGTCACTTGACGCTAAGATGGCGTTTGAAAGTGTGGAATGGAACTATCTGTTCACTGCGCAGCAAAGGATGGGCTTTGGACCCCAGCTTATTGGTTGGGTCAGGCTCCTGTATGTGGGCTCTATGGCACGTGTATGGGTCAATAATACAGTGTGCCAACTCTTCGCCCTCCAAAAAGGCATGAGACAGGGATGCCTGTTGTCCCCTATGATCTTTACACTGGCACTTGAGCCTCTGGCCTCCTGGGCTCACCAGGACCCCCTTATATGGGGTATTCCACTTAATCAGGAATGGGACGAGAGAATCTCTTTCTATGCCGAAAATGTTTTGTGTATGTAATGAGGGCAACGTTCTCAATCAATAGAATCCTACAACTTTTTCAAATATCCAGAGATCACTCTGGATATCGTGATTAATTGGGAGAAGTCCTTAATATTCCCACTGGCGGGGGACTGCGCGAATGCCTTCAAGATGTACAGCCCCAGTTGTACTGCACTTTAAATATCTGGGTGTTTAAGTCAAGAGGGAACCCCAGGAATTCCTAGATAGGAATTTTTTCCTGCAGTAAGACCGGCTCTGTAGGGATGTGCCACATTGGCGGACACTTCCGCTCTCCCTAATGGGCTGTGCGGGCCTATTTAAAATGATGACTCTTCCACACCGCCTGTACCTCCTACAGAATACACCCTTTAGGATCCCGCCAGATTTCTTCCAAAAGATAGACAGCGAAATACGTCACCTGCAATGGGATGGCGACACTTCACGTATTGCCCTGCATAAGTTGCAGAGGGGCATCTATGAGGGAGGTTTGCAGGTACCCAGCATACTTAGATATTACTGGGTCACGCACTTTGTGGCGGTCAACAATTGGGTATTTGCTTACGGTGAGGAACCCGCTTACCGAGTACACAGAATGGGCATGGGCACCAGAGATTACCCCCCTGTTCTGTATCGAAGAAAGCTCGAGCGCATCCTACCTATCCATACTCAGACTGGGGGGAGGGTGTGGAGAGAGGCCACTGAGTATTTGGGCTGGGAGAGTAAGTTGACTGAAATGACTCCACTATGGGACAGCGATCTCCTGTGTGAAATGGGAGGCCTCAAAGGCTTCACAAAACGGCGTTGATATGCCTGGAAGGGTTGGGAGATGTGTGGAGGAGACAGGCATTTGTGTCCTTTGAGGTTCTACAACAAGAGTTTGACTAAGGGGACTCCGAACGGTTCCGACATTTGCATGTGGGGCATGCCCTGCGGGGCCACATCCGGTAAGGGGAACACTTGCCTGATGCAGCTTCACTAAAGGACCACCTACTAACAGATCCCTTGACAGAAAAAACAATTTCAACCAATAATAGGAAATTGGTGTACAATTACCTGGATTCTTTGGTGGCAGCGTGGGAGAGGGACCTAGACGCACTTGAAGACGACAACTGGGTTGAGGCTATTCAGAGTCCCAGGGATATGGCAATAAGAACTCGTTTTAGATTAGTCCAGCTGAAGATCTTACACATGACATACTACTTCAGAGCATTGCTACACCGGATGAGGCGTGCTGCCACTTCTCTTTGCTTAAGGGAATGCAGGCAGGAGGGAACCGTTTTCCATGTGGTGTGGGCCTGCCCTATAATTCAGGGCTACTCGTAGAGTTCATGCAAATAATGGCCCAGGATACACGACTGGAGGTCCCCCTGGAGGCCAAAGGCACCTCGTTAACATCCCCGGTGAGGTGACCTGGCCTACATACCAAAGAATATGGCTGGTACTGACAGTGGCTAAACGCAACATTGCACAAATATGGGGAGCCGTCTCGCCTCCCCCCTGCATAGAAGATTGGGAAGCTGACCTCAGTTGGTGTCAGCAGAGGTTGTCCTCACAAATAGGAAAACATGTGTGGGGTGGGAGTGGCAGGGTTACCGGGGCATGTGACTGGTTAAGAAGTTGTGGATGTCAACTGTGTACCTTCCCTGTGATTCAATTATGTTTGGGAGGAACTGTTCACTGACTGCCGGGACAAGTCATGCTATGTTAATCACATAATGTATGCATATGTTGTGTTCTTGGCCAAATGATTTACACTATTGTGTATTGTTTTCTCTGTCACAGTACTGTCGATTGAGCACTTGTTCAATAAAAAGAGTTTTAAAAGAAAGACAGTTTTTCACTACCAGGACATGTAAAACCTAAAAGTACCTGTCCAACGTTTTAAATACATTTCACCCAGCCCTCTGGGCTCTACAGGGCCTACCCTAGGGATGACATATATGTATTAAAAGGGATGGTTTGGGCCTGGCAAAAGGTTTGTTTTATAAACAAAAATGGGGGGAGATGGAGGTAGACGTTAGGTTCATCCTCCAGACTGTGTATAGTTATTAATGAATCTGTAAATGACAGATCTAAGAACCTAACCAAAGGGAAGGGCTTCCGCTAAATGTGCGAAACAACGCCCCAAATCTAAGAAGAGAAAATTCTCTTCTTGAGTCCCCTCACTCACCAAGGGTTGCCCCTAGGTGACATGCTTCATCATTGGGGCCATCCCAGACATCTACTGTCTGGGGCGTGCTGCAACTTGCGGAACTACGTTGGAGCACTTTTTGTGAAAAAATGTGTAGTGCAGTGTTGGGGGGAGTGGTGATGCTAAAAATACCTAGCTAGTAAGCGATTAGTTTATTCCTGCTCCTAGTTGGTATGGATAAAAAGGGGTAAATAATAGGGAGGAAGTGTAACTGTTATGTGTATACTATCCCTAGTATTTGGTCGACATGTTTCAAGGTGTCCCCTAAACCTCTTCTTCAGGACCACATGGGGACCAACCCCATGCGTACCACTCTGTGAGAAAAACAATCCTATACTAAAGAAATAATATAATAAAGAACAGGTGCACACCTAATGTGTGAGCACCAAAATTAAATACATACGGTTGAAATCAGACTCGTAGTATCTGTTCAAGGAGATAAAGTGACAAAGAGATTAGTACATATTGCCTGCCCACCTCTCACGTGGGCAGGCCCAAACCATATGCAGTGCTTAAATCAATGCGTTCCTCTATAGTTTGTGTCGGTGCCCTTAGTAGTAAAAATTATTGAATTAGTGCTTGAATCCAATGTGACACCTTGGAACACATCGGACTACTCTATTGTGAGAAAGCATGGTTATTCGTTAAAAACATTGGTAAAAAGGGAACGAAACACTCGTGAGCAAACATTACAAGACAAAACAAACATATAAACATACTGTTCAATATTTGTAAGAACATACTTCTGTTTTGGCAACGCTGTGCCTCATGGACTGCCAGGGTGGAGGGGCTTCTAGTAACCCTAGAAGAATGTATATAAAGTATTTGAGTCAAGGGAAGGGCCATGGGTAAAAGCGAAATACTGGTTAGTTATTCCCCATAGCGTGGCCTGGAGGAAAAAACGAGCATTTTTCAGAGATCCTGGGTTCCTGTTAGGAAAGAAAAGATCTTACTTGGCTCAGCACTCCTCCGTCAATGACACCTACTCGTACCCTGGCGGACCACATATTAGCGTGTCTTCAGCTCGATGTTGTTTAAATACTGGCAGGAAAAGCCCAGTCATGCTCATATGCGAGTAAAGACTAGACCGCGGTTGTAAGAAAATGGCCGCCTAGTTTCGGAACTTTGTCCGCGCCATTTTGGGAGGATCATTTTCAGAGTTGGGAAAAAATGTTAAATAAATTAGTGGCATTGTAAAACTGGGGGATGAGTAAATAATAATTTATCAATATTTTTTTAGGTTATTACCACAACTGAAAAAAGACTACGACAAAAAGAGAAAATGAAAAAAGACTATGAACCAAGGTTAATGGCCATTTCATTATTGGCAAAGTTCGAGCGCCATATTGGAAGTAGAGACCTGAATTGGTCCACCTCCAATATTTAGTTGAAAGATTATCAATTGAGGTGTAGTTAGTATGGTGTCAACCTGAGAGAAGAAACTACTCTAAAGCCTATGTTTGATAGCGAGGCAGTAGGATTTTGACTGTTGCTTTTGTGTGGATGTGGATGCGGTCATTCAGTAATTACAAGTTCCTTGCATCATGCCAGTGGAGTTACAAAGGCGATGTGAGCTCTCACATGGGAGTCTGTCCATGGGACCTTTTCTTGGAGGTGATTTGAGTACCGTTCGGTCCTCTCATCTGTGATGTAAACAAAACAGTCCCGGAGTGGTATTGGGATTATTATATCTGTATCTCCAATGTACCCAAGGTGTAGTTCATCTTGTGAACTGTCCCCATGGGATATTATCATTCAGACCTGTCGTATCTGTGTGCAATTTGAACACCCATCTTTGTTCTTTTTCCAGCAGCTTCTGTTCTAAATTGTCACAGTGTGTCATGTGTTCTAACACTACCCATCGCATGTCATTTGGGGTGTGTTTCTTTTCATTAAAGTGCGCTGTCATCCTCGTGCTTGCCCTGTGGCCCTTGATGTTGCTACGGTGCTCACATATTCTCGTGCTGGACTTTCTAGTAGTCATGCCTACATAGTGTAGGTTACAGCTACATGTGACCATGTATATCACCCCTGAGCTGTTGCATGTGGTGAACTTTCTTAATTCCCAAGTTGTTCCTGTGTTGAAAGTCACCTTCTTTGTGGTAGCAGTTAGGTGGCACACACTGCAGTTGCCACATGGGTGATGGCCTGTGGGTAACGTACTGACTACCTGTTGGTTGTTCTTGAGTTGGGATTTTGGGCGAGTGTGTACTAGGATGTCCCTGAGGTTCTTGCCTCTTCTATGTGAGAACATGGGTAGTGGGATATTTAGTTTCCCACTGTTGAGGATGCTCCAGTGCTTTCTTACTATCTTAGAGACTTTGTCCGATGCTATGTTAAATGTTGTTATACAGATGGGTCTTTTGTCTTTTTCTCAGTCCTCTTTTTCATATGTTTCCAGAAGAGCGTCCCTGTGATTATTGGCTGCTCTTTTCTTTGCTTTGTTGATGGTCTTAGCAGGGTATTTTCTCTTCCGGAGTTTTTCGGATAGGTCTTTTGCCTGTATTTCATAATCCCTTATTTCTGAGCAATTCCTCCTGAGCCGGAGAAATTGGCCAAAAGGGAGGTTTTCTTTCAGGTGGCGAGGATGAAAACTGTCAAAAAGTAGTAGGCAGTTCTTGGCAATGGGTTTAAAGTGAGTGGTAGTCTTAAGAGTCCCTTCTGCTGCATAGATGTTGAGATTTGGAAACACCAATTCTGATCTGCTCATGGTGTGTGTGAATTTTAGGAATGGGTCTTGTAGATTGAGCCATTGGAGGAACTCGTTTGCTTCAGATTCATCGCCTTTCCATACCATAAGGACATCGTCAATGTACCTCTTCCATTCCAGTATTTTTTCTCGGTGTGGGTTGTTGTCTGATAAAATCTTGTGTTCTTCTAAGTGGTAAACATACAATCCCGCCACACTTGGAGCAAAGGTACTCCCCATGCTGGTCCCATGTCGTTGTCGGAACAGAATGTCCTCAAAACGGAAAAAATTCTCAGTCAAAGCCCATTTACAGCAATCAAGGACTATATATTGTGGTGTGTGGTAGGGCCATTCTGCTCCATATAGGGTTTCCTCTAGGATATCTAGGGTTTCTTTGTGTGGTAAGCTCGTGTATAGGCTCTCTACATCTAAGCCAATGAGGACGTTGTGTGCAGGGTCAAAGTTGAGATCCTTGAGTAGGCAAAGTACTGCTTTCGTATCCTTTAAATATGTATTGGTTTTTTGTATCGGGGGCGTAGAAAGGCATCTGCAAATTTTGAAAGTGGTTCTAGGATGGATCCGATACCAGAAACAATGGGACATCCTTGAGGGTTTTCCAGTGACTTATGAATTTTTGGGATAGTGTAGAAATAGGGCACGACTGGTTGGGTATTGGTCATGAATTCTCCTTCTTTCTTAGTAACCCAATCATGTGTTAATGCTTCTTCAATCATGCTGGTAATCTCAATTCGTAATCGTTCTGTGGGGTCTGGGATGGCCCCAATGATGAAGCATGTCACCTAGGGGCAACCCTTGGTGAGTGAGGAGACTCAAGAAGAGAATTTTCTCTTCTTAGATTCGGGGCATTGTTTCGCACATTTAGCGGAAGGCCTTCCCTTTGAAAAGGTTTATTTTGCCAGGTCAGAATGGCAGTTTAAAACTGCACACACTTGTTCGGCAATGGCAGGCCTGAGACATGTTTAAAGGGCTACCTAAGCCAATCTAACATGTTTTAGGGAGAGAGCAAAAGAGATAAGAGTTAAAGGAAGTATATTTTGGAAGACTAAACCCAAGATTAGTTGTTGGACTAGGAGCAGTGCTCAAAGCCATGGCTGGCGTAATGCTTGAGCTACATTTATGCTAGACCTCACTGCACCCTTGCACTGCCAGCAACAATAAACCATTACTGGGCTCTGCACTCTTACCAAAACATCCTTACCACCTTATACCCGTAATCCCCCAAACCCTAAAAACACCCTTACCCTAATATAGACACACACACACATACTTTTACCTTATATATACTTGCCCTTTTGGCAATGTGTGGTAAAGGCATTGCATGGTAATGGATGCTAATTGAAGCACACACGATGAGTAACTTAGGGGTGGGTGGAACTCGCGGAGTTCACTCTGCGGAAGTCCACGGAGTTACATGAGAGCCACGCGAGATTACATGGAGTTCCGCGAACAGGAAGAATCGGCCCGTCGTGCTGATTTTTAGCCTCGGGAGCTTGTTTTGTGCTGTAAAATCAGCGCAAACAGCAGCACAGAGCGAGCCAGAGTACGCTGCTTCTTTGCATTGCAGCGTTGCGATTGCCTTAGGGGAGCCTGGCTGCTTCCTGTTTGGTAGAGGAGAGACAATGCGGGACACAGCGGCGAGGAGGTAAGTGAATTTTTCTTTTTTTTACAATTATACCTCAAGCTGAAAGTGATGGTGGCCTCCCTAACTAGCAGAGTCAAGGACATTATGAGTTTATTAAGGAATCTGCATGTCTCTCATGTGCAGCCCAAGAGGGATTGTTTACAACACAGAGAGATTCCCCAACTGCACACTGCACTAGCGGGGAGTGGGACACGGTGCTCACACTCAACACACCACTGCCATCACCTTTACTTGCAACAAACACGAATGATCCCATGTTACATAAGAGGACGTTGACCCTGCAGGACCCACCTGTGGCCAATAGTGACCCGGCCCCCAGATTAAGGAATTAAGGAGCTATCTCATCCTTTCAGAGTAAGTTCTAGGACAGGAGAATAAGAAGCACATTCAAGATAACTGTCCTCAAACAGCTAGGGCCCTGAGCGGGGACCAAACGTGTAGTCGTGAAGTTGAGCTGCATTATGTTTTTATGGTAAATGTAGCTAAAACCTCCTCTCATAGTAGAGAGGTCGAAGACTCACTGATTAAGAAATGCATCCATTGGATACAATCAGTCTGTAAATGCCGGTCAGTGATCCGCTCTGATATTTTGTTGCCTAGGCGCTATCGATAGATGACGCCCAGTGCAAATCTTTTTGATTATGTTGAACTAAGGCTAAAAAGTGTGAAACTGGTTGATGGCATTATTGGGTTTTCCCTACCTACAAGGGTTTCTGGAAACTCTTGGATCCATCAGGCCTCATGCACACTAACCAACACAATATTACATCTAGGGCACACACCAGCACCTCCCTTGCACGGAATTCAGGGCTAGCATAGGTGGATTGACTAGACAGAACAAGAGCAGGAACCACTAATCTAATCAGCACAAAAGAGCATTCCATAAAATCACAGAGTGGGAATCAGGGGAAAGCGAATATTAAATATTTGTCTGAGGGCATACATTAGTTGGGCAAGCGTACAAGCCGAAATACAGACTGATTCTTTGAACATACTGCCCTGAAATCTAGCAGGAATCAAATCAAAAGTAGTAGTACCGGAATGGGGTTCATTTATAGACCAGTATCACATCTGCATTTCTAAAAAGACATGGAGCACCACACCGATTTTAGATAAAGTTACACTAACTACTGCATTCAAGCCCAAACCAAGAGTGCATGTCACCCAGATGGAGGACTAGCACTCTTGCATCCCGTCCATATGGAGGACTAGCACTCTTGCACACTGCCAATATGGAGGACTAGCACTCTTGCACACTGCCCATATGGAGGACTAGCACTCGTGCATGTCACCCATATTTAGGACTAGCACTTGTGCACACCACCAATTTGGAGGACTAGCACTCGTGCACGCTGCCCATAGGGGGGACTAGCACTCTTGCACACTTCCCATATGGAGGACTAGCACTCTTGCATACTGCCCATATGGAGGACCAGCACTTGTGCACACAACCCATATGGAGGACTAGCACTTGTGCGTGGCTTCCATATGGAGGACTAGCACTCATGCACGCCGCCCATATGGAGGACTAGCACTGGTGTACGCCGCCCATATGGAGGACTAGCACTCTTGCACACCTACCATATGGAGGACTAGCACTTGTGCACGCTGCCCATATGGAGGACTAGCACTCTTGCACACTTCCCATATGGGGGACTAGCACTCTTGCATACTGCCCATATGGAGGACCAGCACTTGTGCACACAACCCATATGGAGGACTAGCACTTGTGCGTGGCTTCCATATGGAGGACTAGCACTCACGCACGCCCCCCATATGGAGGACTAGCACTCGTGCACCCCACCTATATGGAGGACTAGCACTTGTGCACACCACCCATATGGAGGACTAGCACTCATGCACGCCGCCCATATGGAGGACTAGCACTTGTGTATGCCGTCCATATGGAGGACTAGCACTCGTGCACACCACCCATATGGAGGACTAGCACTCGTGCACTCCACCCATATGGAGGACTAGCACTCTTGCACACTGCCCATATAGAGGACTAGCACTCGTGCATGCCGCCCAAATGGAGGACTAGCACTCGTGCATGCCACCCATATGGAGGACTAGCACTCTTGCACACCGCCCAAATGGAGGGCTGCCCCTCTTGCACATCGCCCATATGGAGGACTAACGCTTGTGCACGCCACCCATATGCAGCCGCAGTCCGTGCAGGTAACAGCGGTGGGGTGGTGGGGTCGGGTAAGGGGGGATTTCGAAGGACGATGCAGAGGGAAAATTAAATAAATAATTAATTTTCCCTCAGCATAGTCCCTCGAATTGCCCGCTTACCCGGCCCCACCGCTGTTACCTGCACGGACTGCGGCTGCCCATATGTAGGACTAGTGCTCGTGCACACCACCCATATGGAGGACTTGCACTCTAGATAAAAATTTAAATTCCTGTGACATCTTGGGAGTCACTAACTGGGAGACATAAATTTAATAACTATAACATCTACAATTGAGTTGTTTGGGGGAGAGGGGAACCTGAAACGTTAAAGAAATGTGAGCTACATAGGGAAATGAGTCCGTAACTAGAACCTAACATTGTTGCAGGTAATTTTAAAAGCACTGTTGAACCCTTGATAGTAACTAAAGATCAATCACAGAGGAAGAAGGTGAGAAATGGTCTGTACCCCACCTCACGGTCCCTCCCATAAAACAGTTGAGCACTTCTGCCGTCCAACTGACTTCCTTAACAATGGTACAGGGACTTAGGGTCTGTGATTGGACATTGGAGGCCGCCACACCTATAATAAAAGTAACTGCACAAGCAGCATCGACTACATCCTGGTGGCGCTCCATTTATGGAGAGATGTGATTGATATGAAGGTAATTGATGGGATAGCGACCATAATGTGGCTTGCAGCTTACTTGCATCTTACTTTGAATGAGATTATCAGGGATGGGCAGGGAAAGAGAAGAACCAAGCAACAAAGCAATGAGAGCCAGCAAACAGAAAGTAAAAATCTCAGAGATCAGTTGTTGTTTTAGTTATCGTATGCTCAGTCATGCATCTCTAGAGTTACGTCAAGGTGCGTGGGTCCATGCCCCTCCTGGTTTACAGCAACTGAGGCCCCAGTTAAAAAGGCTAGTGAGCATCCCTACCTAAATCACCCTTAGGACAGACCGGCCAAATAGATTAGCTCAGCTGAGGTAGCATTTGAAGCCGCAGTAAAGAAAAAAGGGGGATACACACATAGAGGTGTTTTTTTTAAAAAAACATCTGAAGCATAGTAGGTCATGGGCTAGATGAGTTCCAAATTCTCAGACCTGACTCTGGGAAGCTTTAGTGGAGGGTGTGGGATTCTTCTAGAGTGCAGCGCTGCACATTTGGAAGCCACCTGAGATACTCTCAAACCTTGGCAGGGCATGCTTTGGTGGCTGAAGGACAGAACTTGATGCTATTGAGGACTCAACTGGAGTTTTTTATGGCCTCAGGTAGGGGATCATTCCTCTTGAGGCCAGCTGTAAGACAGCCTACGGACCAAGCAGACAGGGAAGCCACTGGGAAGTGCACTCCGAAGCTGATCCTGGAGATGCTCATGACCTGGAATTTCAACCGAAACCAGGATTAGGCATGAATGCTTTATTTTATGATGAATCTGATGTGGGAAAAAAATGATTTCCATGATTGGAGGTTTGGCCAATGCAATGCAAGTGTGTGTTTGTGTGTGCCTCTGTCTTTGGACTGGAACTCATAGTGTCGGTAAATTCTGACCTCCGAGTCACAAGGACCTATTCTCCTTAGCGTGCTTAGGTGTTATCGAGCAAGTGAATCAAAAGAAACTAAAAGGGCAGTTATAGTTACTTTGGTCTGCTGGATAACGTTCCCCAGTATCAATGCAAGCTTGACTGTAAAATATTAAATACACACTTCATTTTGGTCAAATTGTATACTAGCCCTTGCATACTTAGCATTTGTATGTGTGTGTTTGCACACATGCATGTTTTTGTTGATACTGCATTGGATAAACTACCTGCAGCTGTGCAATTTATACGTGCTTCAGTTAACTCAGAGAACCATGCCTTCACTAGGTTCTCTCTCTATGACTCCCTGGTAGCTTGATACAGCCTGATATACTATATTTAGTATATGGTTTAGCTTTGGGAAAAGTGCTTGGAAGCCAAGGTTTTAAAAAAAACAAATTTTAACAAAAATTAAAAATGAGCATTGTGTTCTGCTTTTTCAAATCGAAGTAAGTTTGCCTTTCATGATTCAGTATTTAAGACATGTGCCTTAGATTCAAGATTACCCTTTCAAACATTTGAAATTACACCAAATACCCGGGTTAACCATTTTAGCTGGAGCCATCAAATTGATTTTCCAGATATCACCGAAATTTAACTGCGCCCTTCAGGGGGTAAGCTTTTCTCTTGTACTCGATAAAAAGGGCCTCGAAGCTTTCCGGGCCCTGATCTGCACCAAGAGAATCTTAAAGGAAGAACCCAAAGAGACTGGTTTCAGAGAGGTGGTCTCTGAAATGTAAAGCACCATTTCCTGTGAGACTGAAATTGATTACCTCGATGGGAAGGACATGCAGATGAACAGAGGAAGCTCAGCCTGATTGTGTGCACGATCAATACTTTCTCTCCACTGTTGTTGTAAAATGAATCCACATTCAAGGATAGAAAATCATTTTTGTAAATTACAATTGTACGTCAATCACTCTGGGTGGCGTGGTGCTCCAGAGCTTCGATTTTGTTGGAGTTCAGGAAATTACATTTGTTTAGCAATCAAGCAGTAATAAAACGACTTTAAAAGCACTAAATTTAAATACACATGGGCTACAGAGCGCACCAGGCCTCTTCGGTGCATTTACTGTCAATAATTGCATTTATGGAGTAGGCAGTGCAGTTACCCTAACAGAAATGGGCACAGGAACAGTGTGCATTTAATAATTGTCTTTCTATTCATTTTCATGGTCGTTTACTTTCGCATATTGAACCGAATCGGCTTAGAAACCTGCCCACCCAAAAATTATTCTGGTCTCCTCCTCACTTAATAATAGCACATTCATGACATGATGCCTTAATCAGTTTCAATTTGAGTTTTAGATTTCTTGAGCAAAAGTAATATAATAATCATAATAATAACAAAAGCATTAATGTGAATTACTAAACATATACTGCCATCTAAAATTCATAATAACAATATTAATAATACTAATAAAATTATATATATATATTTCTATTATAATAATGATACATTAATTTGCTCATCTATCAGGCAGCATGAGCAAAACAATGGGAGAAACATCTACCGTGGTGCCATCTTTATCGACTTCCCATCACAGTCCACTTTTTAGGTCTTTCTTTTAAGACCTTATTAACTGGCTTGCCAGACTGTTGTTTTTCTAAAAAAAATCACACATATTTTACATGCACAGAGGGGCTTCATCCAACGGCCAGTCCTTCACATTTTGCTTCTGCCAACTTCAGCATACAGCGCAGGACAGTGGGTCAGTCCTCTTACCCATTGCAGCCGCAGTCTGTGCAGGTAAGAGCGGTGGGGCGCTGGGGTCGGGTGGGGGGAGGAGGAACTTCGACAGGCGACAACGAGGGAAAATTAATTATTTATTTTATTTTCGCTCATGGTCGTCTGTCGAATCTCTCCCCCCCCCCAACCCGGCCTCACCGCTCTTACCTGCACGGGCCGCGGCTGACCCATTGGCTCCCTGTTCTCTGAATGACTGCACAAAACCTGTGCACATTGTTCACATCAATAGTTCCTTTATTTCCAATGACAAAACTGTCGCAAAGTGTCCATTTTATTTTATTTATTTATAGCAACTTTAAAAACTGGCTATATAAGCTATCTGCAATTCAGGTGCCCAGTTAAAAGGTGATTTATTTTCCAGATTTTTTTTACAGTGGTGATTTATTCTCATTTCCATTATAAATAATATCATAATTGAAGGTACCAATGAAAAGTTTGTTATTAAAAAAAACACTAGT